>BTHU01000016.1:59499612-60197112 GCA_036184795.1 Tokudaia tokunoshimensis
GTATGTGCTCAAATAATCCAGTAGCTGCCTTATTTAATGATTACATTTACTTTGTATAGTTAGACATCTAGAAGATAATTTGTTCAAAGGAGTCAACAGAATAAAGCAGTAAGAGTCTGTCCAAGAGTGATGTCTTTTGTGTACCAATAGTCAATTTGGGGCTGGAGAGAGGGCTCAATGGTGACTGTTTATCCAGAGGACCTAGAATTGACAGTGGCTAATGATGGTTTATAATTCCAGTTACAGGGGCATTCAACTTTCCTCTCATCTCTATGGTTACATGGTGCAAACACATTTAGGCAATCACCTATACACACAAAATACAATGAAATATGATGATGAATTAAATAGTCAATCAGGTTCAGTGTGTAGTAATTATTGCATAAGCACCCAGATACCAATCAATGACATAAAAACTGGGTTCTATAATCCTGATTTCACAGCTAGAGATGGAAGGATGTCTGGAGACTTCTAGCCAGCCAGCCTAGTGGAAGCAGTGAGCTCTATAGTCAAGTGGGAAGAGACAGAGTAGACATCAAATGTTGATGTCTGGCCTCCACATATACAAGCACAGACACAAATACCACTGCAAATACACTCACTCACACACAAACACACACACACACAGAGAGAGAGAGAGAGAGAGAGAAGCAGACACACACATACTTCAAAATAAAAAAAAACTACAAGTAAGCAGCCAATTTGCACATATTTTGATCATATTACCCAGTTTGTATGTGTCCATAAGAGACTTCAAACTGTACCATTAGAAAGTGATGGTCAATCAAATTTTTATATACTGAAAGAAAACTACCTACACATTTTCATTAGCAAGGGAATGATTCAAATGAACCATTTTCAAATAGGTTACTTCACTTGATGTCTTAAAATATTGTTTAGTAAATAACAATATAGGAATATTTGAAACACCAATAATTGACTATTCAAGTCCCAAATCAATATTTCTTGGGAGCTCATAACTATACATGTACATAAATGTAAGCCTCATTCTGAATTTTCAGATATTAAGTAGGGCTTCATGCTAAACTATATGAGGAAGTAGCTATTATTATCCCCACTTTGTAGATGAGAACAACTGAGAACAAGAGGTGAGGTCATTTCTCCAGGTTGCACATTCAGTTTTCAGTGAGAGAGCCAAGATTTTGATGCAAATGGCTAGTGTCCAAAAAGAGTATTACTATACCCTGATTTAGGGCAGCTTTCTTCTTTAGTTAAAATAGTGGAAAACACTTTGGTTCTCAAATGAAAAATACTTGAAAAGATCCTCTGATTTGCTATTGTACAGCTATTCTATCCTCAGCCTCTGGTCCTCTCTCAACTTCTGACACATACGCTGCCATAAATGTGTGCTTTTCCCTCTCCTCTCCTCTGTCCATCTAGCCTGATGTTTCTTGAGTGAGTAGCAGGCAGGAGGAGCATCCCTCACTCTAGTATGTCCTCTATCTCTTTCCATTGCAGAGACCACAACAGGGATTGCAATTCTTCCTAATGAATATTGTAGTTTTGAGGGGTTTGGGAGGTGAGAAGACCAGGATGAGAAGTTCCATCCACTCTCTTCCACTTACCCACTGGATTGTCTTAAGCAATTTATTTAATTCCTCTGTGCTTTAGAGCCCTTCCCTAAATGATGAGAATGGCAATTCTAACCTTATAAAGTTATTATATACAGTCTCTCCCAGGACAAGAATACAAATAGAGACCCATATACCATATGTCTAAATATTTAAAAGTTATAAATCAAGCCAACAAACTTAAATAAAATATGTTGTATCTTACCTGACAAATGCACCTTTATAATGATGAAATAAGTAGCATCGTGTGCAAAGCTATGCTTTTCGTATGACCAAAAGTTGGCAAAGAGCAGTCTTTGTTGATTGGCCAGATGATTGGGGATGAATAATAAAATAAAAAGACTAGAATGCAAATGATTCTGCATGTTTCATAGGAAAAAGAGTTATTTTTTTTAAAACACAAGATTTACCATCATTTCCTTTTTTTAGTACTAAGGACTGGACCTGAGGCCTCACATATGCTTGGCCAATGCCACACTACTGAGCTATATCCTTTATAACTTACATTATATTGATTGTAATAACATAAAATGATGGTTCTCAACCTTCTTAATACTGCACCTCTTTAATACAGTCCCTCATATTATAATTTTGCTAGTGGTATGAATTGTAATGTAAATATCTGATGTACAAATATCTCACATGCAACCTCCATAGACTCAGAACTATTGACAAAGTGCATCCCTAAGTTAAAGTAAACACAACATTCTAATACATTTTCTCCTTGCTAAACATCAAACTTACACCTCAAAATTATATAACAGAAATGAATTTTATCCCATTTATTATTTCATTATGGTGAAATATTCAAAATATACTTTTCTACCTTTTTAAAAGCTAGAATCCACCAATGTTTCTGGCCCCTCTCCCTACTAGTACTCCAGTATTATTCTATTCTCAGCTTCTTTAACATTAACATTTTTAAATCTGCCATATGAGTGACATCACATAGTATTTGTTTCACTTTGTGTAATGACCTCTAATGTAATGATCACTTACTTTGTCAAAAATGACTGCATTTTACCTTTATAAAGACTGATAATCCTCAATTCTGTGGATGTAGCAGATTCAGGACTTGCCCTTTCATCAATGATACTATTTCTTAGGCATTGTGAAAGTGCTGTAAAAACATTAACACAGATGTTCCCCGGACATACTACTTTCATTTCCTCTGGTATATATCCGGAAGTAGGATTTGTGAATTATAATGAGATGGTTCTATTTTTAACTCTTGCAGAACCTCCACAGCAGCTACATCACCACCAACCCTAGGTATGGCATCTCTGTTCTCTGCATCTTCCCCAGAACTCATCTTCTGTCTTTTTCTAACCAGAATGAGCTGAGAGCTCATGGTGGTTTTGATTGACTTTGACCTGATGATTAGTGGACATATTTTCATCACTTGCCAACTACTTACATATTTTTATGTAAATGTAACTTTTATTCAAAAGATGTAATTGTTGTCTCGGAGGCTTACTGCTGAATAAGCCCATCCTTTCTAGGCCATTCTAAACTCTGGCTGGCTGGTTCAACTCAGCTGCTCTCACTCAAACTCCTTTCCAAGCTAGCTAATTCAAACTAGAATCAAACTAACTCTGGCAATCTGTTCTAATCTTCTGGCTCCTTCTCATTCTCTGGCTTGTTCTGCCTTCACCTACAACCTGTCTCTCTGAAACTGTCCTGATAAAACTGCCTCCCCTCTCTCTCTATCTCTCTCCACTGCTCTATTAAGTCTTCTCTTTCCTCTCCTGTTCTCAAGAGAGTTAGGCATATCCTATCTCCAATTCATTATGTCTAATCTTTCTCTGATTTGTCACTCTGTATGCCCCTCAATTAGATGCCACTTTCAAACATGGCTGCCTTCTTCCACAAACTAACCCTACCATCATTGTTTGGGATTACAGGAGTGTACTAAGGGTGTGTCTGTAATCCATCCAGAGAGATTAAAAGTGAGTCATTCCAGCTGGATCGCACAGACCTAGAAGGTCTTTGGATGTGATACCTTGCCAAAGCAGTCATGCTGCTGGATTAAAATTTCTCTACATCTTTATTTGGGAAATGTTGAATTAAGTGTATGTTCATTTCTCAGTTGGATTATTTGTAGGGTTTTTAAAAGTTCTTTCTATGACTTGGTTATTAGCTCCTGTCAGGTGAATGTGTGACAAACACTTCCCTTCATTCTGCTGGTTGCCTCTCACTTCATCAATGTTTTACTGCACAGAAGCACTTTTGTTCAATATACTCTCATCTGTGCATGCTTACTAAATGCCTGTGCTCTTGAGATCTGAACCAGAAATTCCTCCATCACTTCAGTGTCATAGATATTCCCTCTATGTGGGCCCCTTTGCATTCAAGTCTTCCATCTATTCTGAGTTGGTTTTGTACATGGGAAGATGGAGAGGTCTAGCTTAACTTTTTATGTGTATTTGTAATTTTTCCATTATTAGTTATTGAAGAGACTGGCCTTTCTCAAGTACATTTTCTTAACATTTTTATTAAAAGTCATTTTGCTACAGCTGAATGAGTTTAGTTTTAGGCTCCTTATTCTCTCCCATTGTAGAAATGAATATTTTGCTTGTTTTGTCACAGCATCTCAGCAGTTGCTAAGCAAATGGTCATCTCTAAGTTGCCATCCCCATCATGTCATGTTCTCTCTACTGTATACCAGTGAGATGACTCAGTGTTCTGAGACAGGAGCTCTCAGAACCTTTACTTCCATGCTTGGCCATGATTCACCATAGAAGCCTACTACATCTGTGTTCTACACAGGGTAATCAGTGAGATCACAAGATTTTTCAGAAGAAAAATGGACTTCAGCTACCCCTTCTTAAAACTTCATGAGGAATTGTGGAGTTTGAATCAGGAGAAAAAGGAGACCAGGATCCAATCCCTGCTATATGCTTTCAATAGAGACAGGGAAAATTCAATGGAATTCCAATAAAGAAAAATCCATGAAGAAAAAAATAAATAAAACAAAACATGAGATGATTGTCCCATAGAAATCTTAAAATTTACAAGGGTCAAAGTTTAAAATTCCTTTGTCAAGCTATAATTCTAACTGAATATTGAATATTCTATTTTATGACTTGAGTCTTGAATACCGAAAACTTTTATCCATTAATCATATTATTTTCAAGTTGTTTTAAATAACCTTAATTAAATATATATATCAAAATTATAAATCATCTTAATTAAAAATAGGATCTCTTGCCCTACATTTTTTTATAATGTTTTATATTTTTCGCTAACCTTAGACATACAGAAAATATCATATGGTTAAAGTGAGCGCTAGTTAAATATCGCACAGAAGTGTGTCAATCTTTTATCAAATATATTTGAAGATTTCATTCCAATTCAAGTGAAACAGTAATAAATTTTGATTATACCAAAAAAATAAAGTGACTTTAAATCCATTAGTCACATTAAAGCAAGCAAGACAAATATTAGTACAAACTAGACAGAAACACAAGAGAAAAAACAAAAGGGGAGACAAATTTCTAGTGCACAGCAGGATCAAATGCCAGTTAAACTCCATCACTGTGTAGTCAAGTGTCTGTGTTAGGGTCACTGCTCAGGTCCCACTTCCCTGGGTCTACACAAATGCTATCAATGTATGAGCTGTTTACCATCCCTTTAGAAAGCACAGAGAAGATTTTCAGAAGTACATCTTTTATGTGTTAGGCATTGAACAATTAAAACATACTCTAGAGACATCTGAGACTGGAAAAAAACATAAGCAGGCATGCTTTCTGACATAGATTTGATTTTTTAAGACACTTTTATAGAGTGTGTTCACTGTCTCTAACACCCTTTTCTTATAATAGAAGCCTCTGCAAGAGAGCTTGTCTTAGGAATTCCCACTCCTCTGGAATGAATGGTAACTCCTTATCTGGCTAATGCAAGCGCCACGTGATGAAGAGCCACCAGAACACTTGCTTTGTGCACTGTATAGACCTGGTTTTCAGGAAGCAGAGGGTAATGGCTTTAATAGCTCTCCTCTCATTTGATGGTGACAGGTAGGAAATCAAATACATTAAAATAGCTTACAATCGTTATTTCTTGAAGATATTCTACTTTGTGCTATGATTTCTGGATATTGTTCCTTGCATTTTAAGTTTTAAATAAAATAAAGAAGAAAATGTATTTTATAGCCTCTCGATTTCATCAGTAAAGACAACATGCCTTTCCCTTCACTTCCATTCATTCCTGAGAGGCTTCAGAGTACATCTTGTGCTCTGCTTGATTCAACACAGATTTGGTCTTTCTACATTTCACTTAGCAAAATGTTTAAGTGGTACAATTTTGCAAAATTCTGCCAAGTTCATAAAATAATGGTAAATTAAGCATAATGTTGCAAAGCAACCAAATTCTACTTTAAAAAGAAGACTGACCCAAGAGTATTTAAAAATAGTTGCTGTTGTTTTATTTTCTTGTCTGGTTTAAACACTGTTAATATACCTGCAATTTGCTGTCTTCTAAATGTAATGGTAGAATAATAGTATGTGGCATTTTGGTCTTTATTATAAGTAACTAAAAACACAGAAAACAAGTTTCCATTTATCCTCTGCCCTGGAAAGATAGCCAATCTTTTGCTACCTAAATGCTGGTCCCAAGGGGAATTGGCATGTAAAGCAGAAGCTCACGAGCAAGAGACTTGAAATGTTTGAGGAGGTGAGAAAGAAGAGAAACAAGATTTGAAGAAGCAAGCAAAAGTCTGACTCCAGAGAGTAGGACCACAACAGACAGACAGACAGACGATAGATAGATAGATAGATAGATAGATAGATAGATAGATAGATACATAGATAGATACATAGACAGACAGATATACACATACATACACACAAATACATACATAAATACATACATACATACATACATACATACATACGTACATGATAGTTATAGATGTAGATATACATAATATAGATATGGATGGATAGACACACAGATGTATGGGGACACACACACACACACACACACATACACACACACAGAGTGTGGGGGATAAAATCTGAGATGAATCTGCATGCTTTCTAAATGAAGCACAGTACACTTCAAGTGACAATTCATTGGAAACATCTACCTTCGCCAACACAAACCACAGTACTACAGTTCATAACAGAGCACCACTTCTGTAATCTCATCACTGAGGGGTGCCCTGGGAGCTAAGGCCACAGCTGCTGTTCAGCATCACAAAAGATCAGACTGAATACCCTTACCTCTGGAAAGGAAGCCAAATTTCAAAGTAGGATTTCTGCTGAATATATACTATTTTGCACCACAGTAAAACCAAAATATCTAAATGAAATCAGTCAGAATAGTCTGGGCATCACCCTAATTCAAAAACAAGTGAACTGGAATGAGAAGCATTCAGAACTGTAGGATTCCCTTATATGGGCAGAATTACTTGGAAGAAAAATGTTCCTTCTAAAGGATACATTTCCCAGAAAAGGACAGTATTGCACAGCATGACAACCTATGGATAAAAATTAAATATTTACTTGGAGAACTACATTGGAATTAATCATCTAACTCCCAGATGAAACATGCCACTCAAGAATAATGTGATGAAGACAAGTCTGAGATGCTGGGAATACTCTCACAAGCATTTGCACAGTGATCATCTTCTCTGTTGTCCTCTCTTCTCCTTGCATTTCTTTATTTCCTAGCATTTCCCCATTTCCAAACAATAACCAATAATTGCCTTCATTTATCTATTTTAACTGGATTGATGAGGCAAGGGGCCACCTGAATCAATGTTTACAAATACTCTAATTAGTTATCTGAGAATTGCATAAAGGTACTTTGATCATATTCTGTCCCCCCTCCCATCTCCTTCCAATGCCGCCCTTTTCCTATTCACTCAACTTTGTGTCCTTTTGTCTTCAACCTATCTAGTCCAACTCTAATGACCATATAGTCTTGAGTATGTAGCCTTCTATTAGAGAGAGCATGATCAACCTACTTGGGGCTATAGACTTAAAGAAAGTTGATTCTTCCTTTCCAAGCAGTTGAAAGCTCCCCTGTCAGGGGTAGAACTTCAGACCTACATCCCCTCTTGATATTGGGGTTTTCTCTAGCTTCAACTTGCATAGGTCTTCTGTATGCTGTCACAATCACTGTGCATCCATATTTATAACTGCTCTACTATAGCCAGAGAACACTGCTCCCTTGTAGTCATCTGCCACCTCTGGCTCTTACACTCTTTCTACTATTTCTTTCTCAATAATGCTGAGTCTTGGGAGGAGGAGAATGATAAAGATGTCCCATTGAAGTCAGAGTACTCCAATGTCTCTTATTCCGTGGACCTTAGCCAGTTGTATGGTCTCTACTGTAAAGAGATGCTTCACTGCTGAGAGCTGCAAGATGCCCTAACAGCAATAACTCATTAGGAGTCAGATTAATACTGTATGGTTGGTTACTCCTATCACATTCATGCCACTGGGTATATCTTTCCAGACTGGTCACTATGGCAGCTCTCAAGGTTCACAACTGGGAAAGAGTGATGATTTCCTTTTCTCCCCTGAAAGCATGCATAGCATCTTCCAGCACTATGAAAGCTAACAAGTAGCCATGAAGTGTCCAGATAAATACAAGTTTAATTTCTCCACATTATATTATAATTCAAGTATGTGTTATCTTCAGCAATGATATCTTACCATAAAAATCTAGAGGGAATCCAAGAGCATTGTCAATATCCTATAATGTTTGACAATCTGAAAAATCTTACTGGCTAATAACTCCAACAAAAGTAATCTATTTCTGGCACTTTGATGATTAGCCTGTGGTTTCTTTTCATGGCTTTGTTGCCCACTATAGGGTAAATCAATCTAAACTCCTTTTATATGTGTGCACGTATATAATTTAGGAAGCCTTAGTAATAGGCAATTATCTTATCTTTATTCTAAGAGAGTAGTACAAAATTTCTCTTTTATTAATCTTTCTTGATCTTTAAGATTTCCATGCATACAATGAAATAAGATCTGAGCATGTTTAACACCCTCCTTTACAACATATTCCTCTACCAACTACTTATTTTTTTTCTCTTTAAAAAGAGAAAAATCTAAATCCAGTTAGTGATGCCTATATGTGCAGACATGTGGTGCCATCCACTAGAACCTAATAGCAATTCTGTGAGTGGCCATACTCTCACAAAAGAATGATTTTCATTCCCAAGGATCTGTTCCTTTCCCCTAGCTCCTCGATAAGGAGTAAAGCCTGGGGAGCATCTGCCCCACCTATGCTAGAATTTTGGCTTGCTGGATCTTGTGCAAGCCTTGCCAATAAGCATAGCTGTTGTGTGTTCATCAGTACACTGGCCACATCAGGTCCAGAAGACAGCATTTCACAGCCTCTGACTCATCCTCCCATTATTACATCCTTTTTACATTCTCTTCCTTGGTGTTTTCTGAGCCTCGAGGATGGGAGATTGATATAGAGGTCACATTTGGGGCTGAGCACTCACTCTCTTAATCTCAGAACTTTGCCTAATTATACATTGGCTCGTGGCCTCTGCAAATAGAAGTTTCTTTGACCAAGGTTAAGCAATCCAGGTCTATGGGTATGCACATTAATATTTAGAATGTCCTTGACAGCATGACCATTTACTAAAACAACAGCACCAGATTCTACCCGAGGGCCTATAACTTCCAACACCCATGGGTTTTTGACTGTCATTGCAGTACCAGGCATCAAGTTTCCTCCTGCTGAGTAGTCCTGAAATCTAACCAAAGACATTTTCCCCATCATAGGCATGCTGCTATTGTACCAGTGGGCACATCTTGCTTATGGCATACAGGGTCCACATTTGGGTATAACCACTGAGGGCTTTTCTCCCTCATCAGCCGGTATGGAAACCATCTAGCTATGAAAGCTAGGTACATTTAGGTCTTGTGCATACTGTCACAGCCTCTGTGAGTTCATATGAGTGCCAGTCTTGTTGTATCAGAAAAATTCCAAAAAAAAACAAAAACAAAAAAACGAAACAAAACAAACAAAATAAAACCCTGTTTCCTTTTATTCATTGACTACCTCTGGTTCTTATTATCTTTATGCCTTGAAGACTGAGGGGGAGGGATTGATAAAGATGTCACATTTAGTCCTGAGTAGTCCTAAGTCTCTCATTCTTGGTGAATTGTCCTGTGGATCTTAGTGTTAGTTATCATCAACCACACATAGATCGTCTGTTGAGGGCTGAGTGGTGCACTGATCTCAATATGTATAGAAATGTATAACTGGCAATCATTTTATTACTGTGCTCATTTAACAGGACAATAATGGGTTAAAGGGAAAAGTCAAGGCTTTTTTGTGCATTTTTATTTTTGGTTAACTCATTCACTATCCTTTCTATACCCATTTCTCCACTTATTCTTTAGTTTCCAGTATCTGCCTCTCTTTTCCATTTATATATGTTCTTGATGAAAACCAGTTTGGGAAGGAAGGGGTTTATTCGGCTTACATGTTAGAGTGACTGACTCGTCCCAGGAAGCCAAGGCAGGAACTCAAGGCAGGACCAGAAGCAGAGACATCAGAGGCATGCTATTTATTGGCTTGTTTGCTCCGGCTTGCTCAACTACCTTATACAATCCAAGACCATGTGACTATAGGTGGCAAAGCCCACAGTGGGATGGACCCTCTTTCATCAATTAGCAGTTAAGAAAATGCCCCTCTGCATCACCTAGTCTCACTAGAAGAAGATGCATCTAGTCTTACTGGAACTTGATATGCCAGGGCTGGTATTGAGAAGCAAAGGAGGAGTGATGGAGAGGTGGGGGAGAAGAAGAACTGGGAGGAGAGAAAGGAGGGGAGACTACGGCTGATCAGGATATATGATTAATTAGTTAATTAATTAATAAGAAAAGAAAGAGAGAAAGAGAGAGAGAGAGAAAGAGAGAGAGAGAAGGAAGGAAGGAAGGAAGGAAGGAAGGAAGGAAGGAAGGGAGGGAAAGAAAGAAAGAAAGAAAGAAAGAAAGAAAGAAAGAAAGAAAGAAAGAAAGAAAGAAAGAAAGATCAGACACAAACAGAAAAACAAACAACAACAAAACAAGAAAATGGAAAATGTCCCTCTGGACATGCCCACAGACCAGTTGAATGAAGGCTGTTCTTCAATTGACAACTGAAGCTGACTAGGGTAATGTATATTCTACCATGCTTTCAATTTTTTTAAATTGGGTTATCATTTTAGTTATCTAAACTGCATCAGTAAATGCTGCCCTTTTCCTTGGATAAGTAAGTATAAATAAACAGTAGAGGGATTTTACTCAACAAAGACCTACTTAAAAGTTATGGATCATATCAACAAAACCAACTATGATGCTGTTGTCCTTCCAAATGGATCTTACGTATAAATACATATGGTTTTCTCATAACGCTCAAATTTTTTAGACAAAATCTGACCATAAATTCTCAATAAAATGAAAGATAACACATGGTGATTTATTACACATCCTCAGGCTACAATGTGTGTGTTGTATATTATACCATGTTCTTAGCTTGAATAAAATACTTAAATTGAATCTGAACTACTCACATAACCTTATCGACTCACCACAAAGCCTATGAATATATTTTCGAAAAAATATGATTTCATTTTTTAATGTGGGAATTTTAAAGCTAAGAGTGACAAGAGACAAAGTTAAATGTCCATTCAAACAGTTCTTTTTCTCACAGTTCCTCTCCACCCTAATGCACAGTCAGAGGCCCCATTTCATGATTTCCACAATGCTAAGAGCTTAAAGGATTTCAGGAATTTCAAACCACATCTCTACCCTCACTGCTCCACAGCTTTCATATGCCAGCTTATAGGTTAATTTAGTGTGTTAAATTTACTCAAAAGTAATGCATAAAACCTAGAACTTAAAAGTTCCTTATTGCATATGTAAAATCTCAAAAAGTGTTCAATAAACAAAAAGGATTTCAAGCACTTAATTAAATTGACTGTCAAGAGCTCTCTAAGTTATAAGGTTGTCATTACATCCTTTTTACTTAAAAGATATTCTTCTAGCAGTGAGATCCAATGTATTTGAAGCCTCCTTCACCCTCTCCAACAAGTGAAGGTTATAAAGAAATATGAAGGATGTATTTTATTGCTAATCCTTGGGTGAAGACATTCTATTTAGAAAATACATGGAAAGTATAAAATACATTTGCTTTGTAGTGAAAGACTGCTTGCTGAACTCTTCCCTGAATTGAATGTAAAAATCATAGTTTTAAATAGAAGCAGTTTATCAATACAAAACTGTATGTGTCTTCATCAAGCCCAAACAGGTATAGCTGTCATCATTAGAAAGGCCTGGACAGTGGGGAACGGGGGCTTTCAGTGATATTTATCCTCTACAAGGAAAACATGAGTTGGAAAAATAGCCCTCATAAAATATTTACCCCGGAGCTGCTCCATGTGTTTATTTTGTAGAGACCTTCTTTCTATTAGGAAGATTAGGCAGGTGTTTGCCATGTGATAGAACATCACAAATCAGAGAAAGAAAAATTTTAACACTCCTATCTATTCTTGGGAATCCTCAAAGATAATTTTAAACATATCTCAAGTTAATAGCCAATCATTCCAATGCAACCAAAAGATAAAAGTGAGAAAAATATCTCCCACTTTAATCAGCTCAGTATTAAAACTGGCAAGATTTCAAAGTCACTCACTTTATTTATAGGGACTCAAGTACATAAATGTGAAAAATAATGATAATTTCATCTTTTTATCCAAATCGTGTATTCCATGCAGAAGCCTTGAGATTGGCCTTTATTAAATGGGACTTCTAAAAATGTCTTGGTAGAAAATGTATTCAGGAAGAGAACTATTCTTCAAAGTCAAGTCTTACACCACATCAGTCACACTGTGCAATGATAAAAATGGAACTTTCCTGACCATGTCTTTCAGTGCTGTCACAGTAGTCCCTTCTGTTGGGAAGATTTTCCCAATGTTATAAAGGCTGTCTGACTCTGTTTGAAGCTATACATTAGAGCTGGTGAGAGGAAGCGTGGTCTTTGGGACCCAGAACTTATGGATCCAGAAGGTAGTTGGATAACTTACACAATTTAGAAAAGAAAAACTGAAAAGCAAATAAAAGATCAGTAATGGGCGTTTTTTAACAGATATGCATTGTCAGAAGTAGTTAATATAAAATACAGAAATACACTACAAAGGATAATATATGAAGTCACCAAAAGTCAAAGCTGGGAGTATACAGGAATCTAGCACTAACGTCTTGAAGGTATTACAAGATCTGTACAATTGATCTGAGTCCCAAGGGAAACTCGGAGACTGGCTCACTGTGTATGCTTCTTCCTCTCTCCATATTGCGACTCTGCCTTTTAGCTTTCTGGATGATGTCTGCCTTCTAGCCAGCCAAAAGGGGAATGAACACACGGAAATCCTGAATACTTAGCCAAAATTGTACATATTACTTTCCTCTGACTCCAATTGCCCAGAATCCAGTCATGTGGCCACACCTAACTGTAAGGGGAACAGGGAAATGCTACCTAGCTTTCTGTTTTAAATGAATAAAATACTTGTGTTGTTAAACAGAATAACTATTTCTACAGATCTATGTTAAGAATAGCTGATCATATTGCTCCCCTACTCATGCCCAAACAGTATGTATATTCTTAATTCTAGACAGACATAATCCAATAAATGTTATCTAAAAATAAAACATTTATCTTAAAAGCCATAAGACTGGAGTGACAGGAGAGTACATGAAAATAAATTTTCCATGATTGAAGCTGATAAGAAAACACAAAAGAGAAACACAGTTCACACAGTAGAGAAATACTTTGTAATATGAACCTGTATAATGCTACCCCAAGAGGGAGCTCTCCTAGTTCATTTTTCTCCTCTTCTTGGAAAGCCTATATAGTAATCACACACACACACACACACACATACAAACACACACACACATACACACACACTCATACACTCACACACACATACACACACACACTCCCACATACATACATATATACATACATACACACACACACACACACACACACCACACACACACAAACACACATGTAAAGCCTTTTGTTTTGTGAGACAAAGACTCAGTATATAAGTCTTGCTGACCTGAAACTTAGACAAAGCTGGTCTCCAACACATTGATCTAGCCTCTGTCTCCTGAGTGTTAAAATTACAAGTATGACACCATGCCTGACGTAAACACATTTCCAGAACTTTCATTCATGGCCACCTCTATTTTGTATGAAAGAACACTAATACAGATATTTTCAGGTACAAATATTGAGATATTATTTTCAGTGTTGTGGAGGCAAGATGAGGTTGGTAGATGGAAACCAAGATTGGCTATCTGCAGAAATTGGGACACAAGAAAATGAACATTAGTGTTGAAAATGCTCTGGTAAGTGATGGTATGTACTAATAACATTTTTATTGAATTATCTCCTGTGCAAACATCAGGAAGTAGCAAGTCCCACAGCTGTAAAATTTCATAGGATAGCTGCTGATAGTGCTATAGATCCTATTATATAATTTTAAAGTATTAATCTCAGTTTTTCACTATGATCTTAAGGCACAAAGTGAAATGAGGGACGATTTTTTTCCAAAAGAATTTCTTATTTACTGTGGCTGATAGGTTGACACTCAATGAATGGAAATCAAGCAGAAAATTTGGTCAAATAGCTTTCTGAATTGAAATACAGTTTAAAGTGATAGTCTAAACGAATTTCTTACAAGGAAATAAGAACATCAGCAATAAAAAGTAGCATGCTAGCAGTTACAGTAGTGATATCTTGGGGAATTTAGTGCTCAAAGTGATTCAGAAGACTCAAAGTAGCCCTGCACACTCCCTCCTACCAGCCCCTTCCAGGACTTCTTGTCAGGAGTGACAAGAGTCTCTTCTCCCTCCATAGATAGAGGCTTCCTGACTTACTCAAATATCTTCTATTGGTCTTTGTCTAGAGAGGCATTTTGTAAGTTTCTACTACTTCTGCTACCCACTGACATCTTTAAATCTCTAACTATTCACAGATCCCACCATACCCAATAGCTGAATACAAAATAAAACCTAGTCAAAAAAAAAGTATATGAGCCAAAATAATCACAAAATTTTCCTACTTTATGTCAATGATTTAAGGGAGACTAAGGATAAAATAGTACAGTGTAATTTTAGGTTGTGCTGAAATTATCATCACATATGGGTACGAGTATATAATTATATATAAATATAAACCTATATTTGCATATATTATTATGTAAACCATAAAAATAAAGTGTGATAGCTAGAGTACACAAGAAAAGTTGTAATTGTTTCACCAGCTAGTTAATTGAAATATGAGCTCAGTGAGAGCCTATGCTAAATGAGGTTGTAATGACATAAATCTCTTCAAATACTGTAGAGAAGTAAACTTACACATATAGACAGTGGAGGTTTGGGGGTTATTTTTCATACATGTCAGGTCATTTAAGGTCTACCATAAGGTTGAGGAAGCCACTTGTTAAGGAAGCGAGTTTGTATCCATGACTGTGTTACTGAATGCATTCTGGGTATAGGAGAAAGCAGGCACACTAGAAATGGGCCTAGTGATAACAAAGGTGAATCAGAATTCTGATTTGGCAAAAGTCAATTGGTAGCACCAAACTCCCTAAAATAAAATGAACGTGATGTCTGTAGACGACACCAAGGACAATAACTAATCAGTATGATCTGTGCCTGCAGTCAATTGTTTATAGCATGGTGATCCCTAAAATGCATATACAACTTTCTTGGTCTGTACAATTGAATAAATTCTAGTTCTAGGAGGTTGGCAGGGGAATCTGTTATGATGTTATCATAATCTCTATCTCAACTCCAAGACCCAAGGACTTTCAAACACTTAGAGAAATTTCAACAAAGCTGAACCCAAGATCCTTTAGGAAGTGGCTCCTTACTTTGTACTGATGACCTGTAGTGAGTCAAGAGGATAATTATATCTATAAAAGTTACTGACCAGTATTGGCTCAGAGGAACAAGAATTATTTGAGATATAAAACACATCTCTGAATCAGAGGGAAACTCATGAGAACCTGTTATAAAACTATCCCATTTCAAAAGTTGAATACACTTAGTGGGATCTGACCACCAGATTGTGGTGATTTGTTCAGATACTGGATATATACATAAAATGTATGTTCCATGACAACTAGAAGGATCCCCATAGTAGATTTGTAACCTTTAGATAAATTAATATAATCCATGAAAGCAAGAATAGACTTGTTGCTGGAGTCCTTGGAATGACTACCTGAATCATGGGTCAACAGATGGCAATACTGATACACAGTCATATATGTTTAGTTCTAAAGCCTAGGTCCACTGCTTCATATTTATTGATTGTATTTGGGGAGATGGGAACTATTATAGTTATATTTCTGATGCTGAGATGAAGTACTCTGACCAAAAGCAACTTATAAGGGGAAAGGAGTCGGTTAGGAACTCAACTAGGAACTTAAAGCAGGATCCATAGAGAAACACTATCTGGTAGATTGCTTTCCAGATTATGCATGCTAACTTTCTTATACATCCAAAAACTGTCTTCCCAGGGAGTGATGCTGCCCAGAGTGGACTGGGCCCTTCAACATCTGTTAACATTCAAACCAATTCCTTATAGAAATTCCCACAGGCCAGCAATTCCTCAACCAATATTCCCTTCCCAGATGCCATTAGGCTGTGACAATTGAACAAAAAAGCTACCTATAACATCCCACTCTTTGTCAATTTGACATACAAATACATAACCTTTAAATTTTTTGTCCTCGAGGTCTCATGTTAGTACAATATAAATCCAGGACATAGAAGCAATCACACTTAAGTAAAACCAAACCCAAAATCCAGCAGTGTAAATCCAGATTCTATAGCTCAATGTTAAATATTCAGGATTCACTTATAATCTTCTGACTCCAAAAGACTTGACCTTTTCCATCTCTTCCACCCACATCACACATAATCTATTTCATAGGCTCAGGCCAGCTCCATTTCATATTGTCCACTCTCCACACCATACAATCCTGACATTTCCAGTGTCCTATGGTCTCCACTACACTGAATGAGCCTACAACCTGAATCTATATGGTTTCACCAGGTATTAGGGTAGCCAAGAGCTTGAATCCATGAAACTGACAGATGGTAGGTAGACTGAGTAGCATGGACCACTGGGATGGGCTTTGAAACATAGTACATAGGAATTAGCCTGGTGCTTGGATTTGTAGATATTGTCTTAGAACTCTAGTCCACAAACTCTGGTCAGGTACTGTCATCCACTAGGGTAGGAATAGAATAGAATAGAGTAGAGTTGGACCCTGGATCCCATGGAGCCTTGTATCAGAAGGACTGATCTGAAGCCTGGAACTAACCAAATGGTGGGGTTGGCATCAAGCTTATGGTAACCAATCTCATACCTGAAGCCACTAGTGCTGTCTTAGAAGTTAAACACATAAGTACGAGCCAGAGGCCCATCCTTACAAGAGCTAGCTTTCAACCAGAGTAGAGGATAGTCTTGGATCTTGCATCTTTAGGAGCTGATCTAGTCTGGGTTCTACTAAAATAGACTTGAACCTTGTAACATAGAGTTATGGGTATCAGAGTTCTAGTATAGGGTCTGGACCAAACCTAGACCCTATGTCTGTGGTGCCCACCTAATGTGTAAGTCGAAATTATCACTTGTTATGACCTGAGCCTGAAACCCTGGGGTATATGGGCTGCCTCAGGTCTGAGTGTGGTTAGACCATTTATCCATAGGGGATAACCTGACTTAGTGACCATGGGCATAGAGCCTATCCTAGTGATAGGTTGCCCTGAGGCTTGGTTTATGGAGTCAATCTAGTTTGGGATTATTCCAGAGATGACAGTACTGGGGTCAGTGTGGTCCAAGGTCAGGCCTAGAATCTGATTCTATAGAGCTAACATGCTACTGAGGTGGGCACTAATAGTAATATGGAATTGGATTTAGTCTAGAACCTGAGGCCACTGAAATCAATTTGTCAGTTTCATATCCCAGAGACTAAATCCACAATTCAAGATGTTGCCAAAGGAGTCTTAGAAGTTCAGTTTATGGATATCAGCCTGGATCCTGAATCTACAAAGGTTATCTTAGCATTGATCAGGTAGTACCCCAAACCATAAGAGCAGCCTAGAAACAGAGTCCAAGAGTTAACCTGACCCGTGGTATTATAGGACCCAGCCTGGTAGTCCTTTAGGGGCCATCTGTAGCTTGAGGGCATTAGAGATGAAACCAGTACACATGCTACCTAGAGTTCAAGCCTTTCACATAGGCCTGGAGTCTGTGTCTGAAGATGTCTTACATGCTGAAGTGGACTCAGGCTTGAAGGCCTGATACAGAGAATAGCCTTCAAGTCTGGACCTGTTGGGTGCCTTATGGGTACTAGGTTTTACTTTGGCATGATATCTATCAGACAGGTCTAATGTGCTGATTATTCTTCTCCCACATGGGGTGGCATGTCATGTGAAACTCTGCTTCTGAGCACTCAGTGTGCCTTGTTTGTGTGCTTTTCCCGGGTGCTGTAAGATAGTTTCCATAGGTTAGTGTTGTGTATGGGAAAATGTTCAGATTTATGGAGTCTTGGAAGAAGGACTGCTGAAATTAGTTCCTATATATTTTAAGAAAACAAAAACACATTGTAATTAGGAAAGAGTATTTTTTTCAGAAATGGTATGAGTTGCTCCAACAAAATCCCATCTCAATTCTCTCTCTCTCTCTCTCTCTCTCTCTCTCTCTCTCTCTCTCTCTCTCTCTCTCTCTCTCTCTCTCTCTCTCTGCCTCCATTCATTTCTTCATTGAGGGGGCATGCCTGCTAGGGATATGGAAGGCAGAGGAGCACTTTTGGAAATCTCTGTGTTGTTTTCTTCAACTCTGTAAGTTTTAGACGTCCAACCCAGGTGGCCTGGCTTCCCTTCAAGCAGTCTGAGCCCTCTCGGTGCTGGTGTTTCCTACCTTTTCCTGCCTTTTTATTTATTGTGTGTGCTCTCAGTGGGACTATCTGTCCTTTATAACAGATTCCAACTCACAGGCAACATGTCTGTACACCCTAAACACGGCTCTTCCAAGTACACCCAAACCATTCTCTATTAAAAATTATATTATTATAACAGAAAAGCTCCTTGTAGCTAGAGTGACTATAAGCTTTTCCCAGTGGGTTGAGTGTAAAAGCACAGCAATGTGTCATGGGAGATTTTTTTTTTTTTAATTTCTACTCATTCAGTTTCCATGGAGAGCAATACCTTGTCTCGGCTCTCTTTTGCACTTTCTATGTAGACTGTTCCTGGGGGCTGGCCTCTCTCCTGTGAGTTGACATTTAGCAGTTGCCTTCTTTCATATTTACCAGCATGGTATTCAGTCTAGCTACAACTCAAAGAATATGAAGAATATGCATACAATGGGCACTAAGACACTTCCAAGATAAAAGAATTCTTAAACCATGTAGGAAATGAACAGAGGAAATTTTGTTGACATAAATCTTGTTTAAAATCTCTCTTGTGTCCTGAACCAGGGGGAAAGGTGAGGAATGAGTTCCTAAGAACTTATAAGCCCTTTTACCCAATAAAATACTTTCCTGGTATTTGTTCCATTTGTTGGAGATCACATCTCTCTTTCCTGTAACTGCAAGTCAGTAGTTAACACAAATGCTTGCCTCTACATCTGTTTCTAGAAAAGACTTGCTTGCCTATTTTTTAAACACAGGAGTGTGACAGTTTACAACATACAGAGCCATAGCCGGTAGGCTCTAATCTCCTGTCTATACATACCTCTGTGCTAAGCAGAAGTTCGCCCTCTTTGCTTAGAAAGACAACACAAATCTTCTTTGTGACATCATATCCCCATGGCATTAATGTCTCCCCTACTTCCCCAGAGTTAAGATGACTCTTCTATCCCAGGAAGACGTTAACTTCTCTGACCAATGATGCAGGCTTGTCGGTATATCTAGTATTTCCCACACCTCTCTCTTAGGTGGAAGAGCAAGTTGCATCAAACAATTAGGAACCAGCACTTGTCAGTATCCCATCATGGATGAGGATGTGGCTCATGGAGCTGAGGCCCCACCCACTCCTGAGGAGCCGGTTAACAGATACTGGGAGAGGCTGAGCTGCTTTCCTTAGGAGTGTCCTGGTCATAAGTCACCACACTACAGAGAACACAAGCTCTACCCAAGCTCATGTGAGGAACCCTAATTAACCTCAGTGGGACACAAAACAAGCAAAACAAAAGACATGAAAATAAGAGATTTGTTGAGAAGAAGCAGTTCAGTGGAAGTGGCATTAAGGCCTGAGAGGAAGTAACAGAGAGAATTATGACCAAGATGTCTTATATGCATGTATGAAATTGTCAAAGGATTAAAAAAAATAAAGAGTAGTTCCTGAATTTTATGTCTTATAATTTTGCAGCATGTTTTATTACTGAGTAACCACCAGTTTTTAAATTTTAAGGAACAAATAAAGCTCCAAATGAACTATTAATCTTTAAATAGACTAACTCAAGCTTCCTATAATAAGCCATCTGGGTGGGGGACATGGAGCAATGGAGACAGAGAGAGTCCAAGAGAAATCAAGGGACAGAATTATTTTCCTGAGCCAATAGGTAAAATCCTTGTAAACATGCCAGTCCCCATCATGGAAAGGCAATTGTTGCCAAGCCTAGTAACCAGAGTTTGACATGTCCAGGACTCATGTGGTTGAAAGAGAGAACATCCACAATTGTCCTCTGACCTTTATATGCCTACGCACACACTAACATACAAGCAAATAGATAAATGCAATTAGGAAAAGTAACACAGCTCCCAAATGCGTGCTTTTCTCAGTTTTCAGGCTCCAGAGGTAAACAAGATTAAAATTTGAAGTGAGACATGTATATTTGAGAACTAACTCTTGCTCCTGCCTTGGGCAATTTACTAAGCAGCATTAAGGCTCAAATACCTTATCTGCCATGTGAAAATAACATTTGCTTCCAGGATTAAAAGAATCATCGGCTAACTCAACATAGTACCTGAGACACTCTGGCTTTCTCTGTTCACTCTCTTTCTTCCTTCACTCAGGAATTCATCTCCTTGCCTCCATTACTGGCTGCTGCGTTATGGATGTGCCTTTTCTGATTACAGTTGTTTTACCAAAGGTTTCTCCCCCTCTCCTCCCTGTCCCTCTCCCTCCCTCTCCCCCTCCCTTTTTCCCTCCCTCTTCCCTCTCCCTCCTCTCTCCCCCTCCCCTCCTTTTCTCCCTCCATCTCTCCCTCCCTCGTGTGTGTGTGTGTGTGTGTGTGTGTGTGTGTGTGTGTGTGTGTGTTGCCAGTCCTAGGTCTAAGCTGTTGCTATTACTCTGCTAATAAACTCTGACTAGAAAGCCAATGTAAAAGTTAGGTATAGAAGAACTGGAAGTCGTGGGAAACTCAGTTGCTATGGCCAGGGATTGAAATTATCCATTTTCTTCATTACAAGTTATATATTTAATCATTGGATACCCAACCAGAGATACCCAACGCTGATTGCCACAGTAATGAATATAAATAGGGTGCATCCTTTCCATCTCAGTCTCCCAGTACTAGCTTCTCTTTAATAGCCATGTGATGCTCTTTCTTGCAGTATTCTAAGTACAACCATTTACATTTATAATCCAAAATGCCTGCTGTCTAAGTCTTCCCAAGTCTTTCTGCCTTGAGGGAAATTCAATACTTTCATAATTAAATGAAATGAATTAGGTCTCCATGCCACACACTAAGGAAGTCCAGAACTCTCACGTTCTTGTGAGTGGCTGGGTCCCTTCCTTCAAACTTAAGTACTTCTCCACTGTTCTGCAGCTGTGTTTTTCCTTCTATAACCTTTGGGTCCACCTTGTCTGTTTTCAAGATAGAACACTGTCTGTAGCTTTCCTTAGGAGTGTGCTCACTGGTAAGTCGACATGCTCTAGAAAATACAACTTTTAGCCATGTTCATTCAAGGAACCTTAGTTAAGCTCATTGGGTCACAAAAGCAGCAAAACAAAAGACATGAAAGTAAGAGAGGATTTATTATGAAATGATTTGGTGAAAGATGGTAAGGCATGAAAGAGGGTAATAGGAACAAAAATGACTAAAATATATGATATGCATGTATGGACTGGAATAGTAATTCATGCTGGAAGAGGCAGTATTTGAGAACTACTCATCTTGCAGGTCCCACGGTTGCATACAAAGTTAGTTTCTGGATGAGCTATTTGGGAGACCCCAACACATTACCCCAAACCTTGTTTTCCCATGTGACTCCTTCTACCACACGTTTGAGAATCCACCAAACTCTACCTCCTCCACCCTTCAAGTTAAACATTTTTAAATTTCCTTCCATTCAATAGAACATGTCACATTCATTTAATACTATGTATCTGATAAAGTCAACTGGAAAAAAGCTCAATATTTTTCTTAAGCTGAATTTCATTCCTTATGTCAAATGGTCAAACTAAAGAGGAAATGAAAATATATGTGTTGATGATTCTTCAAAGTTTCAAAGTTTTAAAGTGTAAATTGACAATATAAAACCCCTGGTACTCTCTACAAGGTGATGATTGTGGAGTCCAAAATGTGTTGGCTGGTCTTTCCTGTTCATTTGACATATAGTCTAAGTTTGACGATAAGGATTGAGGATCTCAAGTGTTTCCCAGGTTAAAGTATTAGCATACAAACTTCTAATAACTCTCCTTCTGTTCATTCCATAGCTACTATCCTATGCTCATTTTCCTAAGCTACAGAATAATATGATCAAGTCTGCAAAAGTCATATTCTTTGAGAGGATGTGAGGCCATGTCCTATTCTATGAAGAGATGTTCAATATAATGTAACACTACTGTTCATGTATGTATGAAATAGAGTTGGCTTATACAAGAACTGTATGCCCTGAATCCTGGCACAATAAAAAGGTCACCTCAGTAGACCCAGTGGTGCTAAAGGATCCAGATGAGCCTGTTAGTGGATTTGAGCTCTGCCTTAGAGTCTCGCTCCCCTCCCTGGTTTTGACAGTGTCTTGATTTGCATATGAGTTTCTACCAGGCCTTTTCCTTGTGCTGCACTTTCTGGAAGTCATGGTCGCTTTTCCTTTCTTTTTTCCAACTCAAACCCTTAGGCTAGACAAAGGCTGGCATCACAGGCACTAAAGTAAAATCCAAACCACTTCCAGATGCCCTTCTAAAAGCTGCACGCTAAAGAGAAAAGATAGTCAAGGCTCAATCTAGACTAAGCATGAGTGGATGTTTACCAAAAAGTCCATGTGTTGCTAATCAATAAACGCATTGCTTAGTGCTTAGAGCTCTTTTAAAAGTATAGAAAATGCATGTTTGCACTCTTTACATTATTATTAAGTTTTTATGTCAAAATTAATGTGTAATTGTTCTTATACTTGTTTGATTGTTATCTTTCTTCATCTTTTAAAGAAAAAAATAAATAAAACATCAAGGTACACTACCATTCTATGGATTGGCCAATAGGTCAATGCATAGGAAAGCATGACTTTATGGCACAAGATCAATGAAGAGAGATGTGTGGCTAAGCCACCTGATGTCTGTGGCTGAGCCACCTGACTTCTGTGGCTGAGCCACGTGACTTACTAGGCAGGCTGCCTGAGTCAAATTACATCTCTATTGCCAGTGAGTGACCTTTCAGGAGCCTCAATTTTCTCACATTTTAAATTTGAAATAATATCATTTACCTCATATGCTAATAGATGGAAAGGATGTGGGGAGTACCTTGGGTAGACTAAGTCATCTCCAAAGACTTACTACTGTTAATTCTTTTAACTAGGCTGGAATGACTGCTGAGGCTCAAAGCTTTGGTTTAGACCAAAAGTATTTGCACTAAACAAAATACAATGGTTTAATCCAGAAAACAAAAATCACTTTTATTTTTCTCTGCCTTTAGTCACTTATTACCCATAATTATAGTTAGGACCTAAATGTCATACATTAAAAGAAGTTCCAGGAACATGGTACCCAACAAGAAAGACAGGATCACATGAAGCCTTAATTCTAAACAGAGAAAATAAATAAAACAGACAACAAAATGATGTCTGATAATAATAGCATTGTACAGAAAATAAAATGAGTGATCTAACAGGAGAGCATAGAAGCAAGATCATGCATGGCAAAGACTGCATCCTACAAGTGAAATTAACACCAAGACCTGAATAAGAAGATTCTTCAAAGACCTGACTGAGCATAGCCTAGAAAAAGGAAAAGTTGGTGTCTATGCCAAAGAAAGGGAGCAGTATGTTTGGGGTTCTTGAAAACAAAGTGTCACAGGTAAGGTCAGAGGCACGGCCAACATCAGCAACATAGAGTTTTGAGTCCTTCTTGCTTTGGTCACGTTTAGATATCATACTGAATGAGATGGAAAGCTTCTGAACAGTTAGAATGAATAAGGATATGATCCCGTTTACAACTCTCAATCATCACCCTGGTGGGCAGGCTGAGAATGACTTCTAGGAGAGAAAGCAGACAGAGGAGAGCTATGACAAGGCCAGTGAACGCAGTAAGGAATGACTCCAACTGAATGTGGATTGGGTATGTGTAGGAAGGTGGGGTCAGCATGAGAAGGCAAGAGGAAGCCTAGGAATTACTGTTGGTTTTAGTTTGAGAAGCCAAATGGCTACTGACTTGTTGAATCTAAAGATCGTGCATGGGGAGATACAAGTTCAGAGAAGAAAATCAAATGCCACTTCATGGTTCTCTTAACTTGACCACTTTCATTGAATAAAAGGCATATCTTTTTCTAAGTTGGAAATAAAAGAAGAGAACTCATTTTTCATACTTCTACAATGTTTGCACAGGAGGGAGAATTCTATCCATCAATGGAACAGCATGGCCCCTTCCTGTCTTACCTGAGCTTGTGTTCTCTTTGCATATACATTAACACATACCTGCTTATCTATGTCCTTTCAACATTTTATTAAGATTATAAATCTTGATATTAAAGTTTAATGAATTCCAAACAGACTGTATTGCATAGAGATGTATATGAAATATAAACAACAAAGGAAAGATTTATCATAATTAAAAACAGTGTTTATGATTAAAGGTAAGAAAAAAAGAGCATCAAATATCTTAGGGCATTCTTATATCCATGACATAAAGGGTGACTTAAATATTTATTGTCCTATAAGCTTTGTGAATATGAAGATTGTACATATGACAGATACCACAATAAGAAGAGAATTTGTGAATTCATTCTTCAATTATGCAAAAAGAACAGGTGACTTCTAATAACATCCTTCCTCCAGTTGATCATGGCCCCTATAGGGGTAGGAGCCTGCTTTGGCATCTCTTGGGCACTCAATTCCTCCCCACATTCATTCTTTGGTACATAATGAGCCATCTGCCTCTCCTCTTATCTACCAACAATAAAGAATATGGGCCAAGCATAAAGATGTTTTGAGGCAGGTGAGACAAAGACACAACACCTGTAATTTTAGGAATGCCTACTGCCTCCTCTCTCCAAGCATAATCTAGGGAGAAGCCCAGAAACATGCCTGCTTAGCTTTATTATACCAAACCCAGAATATAGTGGACAGTTACATGGAATAGATCTAATTGTGCTGACAGGACCAACAGTAGGAATATTTCCCAAGCATGGACTAACATGCCTAGAACAGGTTGTGTGCAATAGTTTCATCAATCCTTAAGCAATAAATAGCTATCATTTCAAATGAATCATTTCTCCTATTTTAAGTTTTGACAAAATAGAATCATCTATACTCTAACTCTTGTTTTAAAAACATAAATACATTTCCCTGCAATAAACAGTCTAAGGAAAAATATGAGGATAGTGCAAAAATTCCTATTTGCTTATACACTGTCTTCTTCATGAAATAAATGAGACCGATGCAAAAAGATGAACCCCAGTGTGACCTGTGCCCCACAGGAATACACCATGTAAACACATGCTCCACAAACACCTGCCTGCTACCTCATTCTCCAGCCTGCATTATGAGTCACACTGGTCCATATCTGGTATTAGAATTTTCCATCAAATTTCAGATCACCTGCAGTCCATCACTCTATGATAACTCTTAAGCCATGTCCTTCTAAGCTCTACTTCCGTGAGCTAACCTTCAATTTGCAAGTTTATTACAGTATTTACATATTTCCTAACCATGAAATGTGTGCAAAGCAGTATGTTTCAATCGTGTGTGTGTGTGTGTGTGTGTGTGTGTGTGTGTGTGTGTGTGTATGTCACTGATAGTTTTAGGTTTGTGGTTCTAATGTACAAGTCCTACCATATCTACATCACCTAATTGACAAGTAACCAGCCTATATCTGAAATGGAAACTCATAGGTTTTCTGGGTTAAGTTCCTAAACTAAGCCAGTATCTAAGATCATGGGGCAATTTAGAAAATTTGACATACAGTTTCTCTGAATCTTAATATATGTTTAATTGTGATGTTTAGAATGGGAAGGTTTTTGCAAACTAAAAGTATCCTGGATCATTACATTCACAAATTTGGTTATTTCCATCTTATCTAGATGTCTACTTTTATCTTCATCATTTTATTATCTACTTCTGCATATCCTGATTTTACCAGAAGAGGAGGAGGTGAAGGAAGAGGAGGAGATGTTTTCCTTTACAAAATAAATAGGCCATGCTATGGGGTGCATATACATGACTTCTGACTAGAATTATAAACATAACATGAATTCTTCCTAAGGAAAAAAAAAGAGCATTAATGGTACCTGAAAGTTGGGTGCTTCCAGTATAAAAGAAGAGGGGAGGGAAAGACAAAGAACAGGAAAGTCTTAGGTTTTTGCTGTTAAAATATTAAAATATCACTGAAAAAATTGATATTCACTTAGAATCCTCTGCATGTTTATAATTCATACTTATAATTGGGTCATAATTTTGTGTAAAAATAAAAAAATATAAAAAGGGGGAGGAAGTTCATATTGACATCAAGGGTCTTGAAGAACATGGCATTCTGAAGCTCTTGAGAGCTAAGCCAACAGCCTCACAAGGCTGCCCTCTTTGCTCAGTGTGGATGTGCACCAGAGACTCCTGCCCACGAGGGCCTGGACTTTCACCAATAAACTGATCAAAAGCTGTTTCTGTCAATTTACTCAAATATAATTCTGATCCTGGAAGAAAGGAGACCATTATGAAATAAGCGTTTGGTAGTGTCACCTGAACTGACTTGGGCTCGGCGTGTTCCCAGTAGTTATGTGAAGGTGAAGTGTGAGTGTTCCTTCTTTTCCCTCCCAGCTCTATGAGGGATATAAGCTTTAACTGCCTGTTCTAACTAAGCTTTCTTAACTAGTACAACCTCAAACAATCTGAGGTGAGCTTATTGTTATACAAGCAGATGCAAAGCAAGATTGTGAAATTTTTTTAATTTGTGAAAATTGAACCATGTATTAAGTAAATATTAAGTTGAGAGAATGAGATGGCAGGAAGACATACTCTTCTCTATTGTCCAGTTTTTGGTTTTGGTGGGGTTTTTGTTTGTTTTTGTTTTTTGTTTTGTTTTGCTTTTAAACAACCAGGTCTACATTTCATAGTCTCATAAAGGACTAAATTTCACATGTAAAATTTATTTATGGAACTGCTATGGACCCTGCTCTTGTCAGACAAAGACAAACACAATTAAGACCCTAGTTCAGTGTGGTCAGGCTCCTTATAGAGAGTCAGGGATAGGAGCAAGGGCCCCCTGCTACCTTCCCTTCAGGGTAGGCAAAAGTCAAGAGTATTAGAGAACAATGCAAAGTGGGCTGCAGTTAATAGCAATGGCTTTGAAGAAATCAAAGATCTCTTAATGTGATTTCCATTGCTATGAAAAATAACAACACCAGAAGAAAACTAGGGAGGAAGGATTTGTTTCATCTTATACTTTACAGTCCATCACCAAGGGAAGCCAAGGCAAAACTCAGCTTGGCAGAAGCATGAAGCAGAAAGAACAAAGCAATGCTGTTTCTGACTTGCTAACAGACTCAGTCAGACTACCTTTCTTATATAGCCATGACCAACTGCCTAGGAATGGCATCCATGGTGGGCTTGGTCCACCCTATATCATCAAGAAAATGCATCACAGATATGCCCTCAGTCCAATGTGGTGTGGTAATTTGTCAACTGAGATTCCCACTTCCCATGTGTGTCAAAATGACAATCATGTTGAAGCATCACAGCTGGTCTGAATATTATTGGCTCTCTTGTTGGACCCTCAGTATACTTTTAGACACTCCGAGTCTCCCTTTCTTTATGGTGACTCCAGGATAGTGATACCAACCACACAGTGCTGCTAAAACTTAGTGTATGACGCTCTTGGCCTAGTGTCTGACATTACTACATATGGATGGTGTGTGTTTTTGCAGAATGAGCCCTGGTAACAGACAGGATGATGAACGTATGATGGGTACAGGTGAGCAGCTTGTCTTTCCCCCTCAGAGAACTGCTTGAATGGCAACACAAGGTGAATCTAACCTCATACAGTTGAGAACTTCTGAGGCTTCCCAGCATGGGGTTGATGTGGAAGTTTCAAAGATCATAAAACTCTCTCAAGAGAAATGAGGAGCTAGACAAGTTCTGCCCAAGGAAGTTCTCACAAGAGGCCATTGTAAAACATCCCCATTCCTCTGAACTTAACTTGAAAAATGTTCCCACTAAAGCCCAATGGGAGTTTTATGTGAGAAATGGATAGAATTAGGTCTTGTGTATTTTTAAAGGGTCATACAAAAAGGCAATGTCTAAATTTTTTACAGATGGTAGCAGAAGGGCTAATGCAGTTGGCCAAAACTGACCTTTTATGCTTCCCAAAAGCAAATGTTTACTGAGTGAAACTCTACTATACTACCAATGGAAAAGAAAATCCTGGGTGCTTACATTGGATAATCCAGAGTACAGCCACTGCCAAATACGTTTATAAAAATCTCTGAGAATGTTCTTCATGCTACCTGTTTTCAACCTTCCCCAAGATTTTCTCTGTTGTTGCTTTTTCTGAAAGACAAATATTTTTCTGGGGAAAAGTAATATTTCGATGAGATTGACCTTGTGGGACTCTGTGCATCTCAGGACCCTTACTGCTACTGTTGGGAATCCATCCCTGCTACCTCCGTGGGGCCTAGAAAAGGATGAGCACAGAGACTGAGCCAAGTCTTCTGGATTCTGAACAGATGTGAACTTCTTCCAGAATGGAGAGCCTCTCCACTTTCTTTCAGAGAGGGAGATGGGTGCCAGGAATTTCTATGTTGTTTTCGACATTAAATAACTCTTAAAAACCCAGTTTTTTGATGAGCTCTGTTAAAGAAACAAAGTTCAAAACACAGAAATCCATCAAAGCTGAGTGGTCAAAGGTAAGAGTAAGTTATCACATATACAGGATTCATTAACTGGAAGATTTTGCTAGAGGAAAATGGAAGGGCGGGACTTGGCAGTGCACAGGATACTTGTCATCTGTAACTTCTTGTTTCCCTCTTATGCAGTGCTTTTTTTTGAGATGTAGACTTTTAAAACATAATTTTCGCTATAGCTTATGGCTAGAAAGATAGGACCACCCACTCTTCCAGTCCAAGAAAAGCAAAAGAGTAACTACACACAACGAAATTCTTACTGAGGTTCTAACCGAACACTTGAATTAAAAGATTATAAAGGTTTCTATCTCTTCAAGAAACAAAAAGTTCACTATGAGGTAAACGTAATTATTAGTTTTGAAATTTATAAAAGGAGTTGTGTCTACAAAAATATGTGGGGTGTCTGCCGGGAGTTGAGGGTCAGATTATCCCTGGGGTGAGGACTAGGTGGTTGTATGCAGGCATTTATTAAAGCTCAGCAAATTGTTACATGTTTAGTTTACAGAAAATAAACTTTTAAAATAAATCTTATTAAATTATAAAAAATATAATTGATCAATGGCATACATGCACACACACTGTGTAACAATCAGATTAAGATAAGTAATATCTCTTACCTTAACAAGTCATTTTCTTTGTAATTAAAACATTTTAAATGATCTCTGCTAACTCTTTAAAATGATTCATTACCAAACAGATTGATCCTTCTGGGCTCAAGAACATCAAAATGTAATCCTGGCTAGCACCCTGTACGCATTGTCCTCTTTCTCTTCCCTAGCACTTCCCAAATATTTCTCGCATTGTGTGGATTTCTTCCCTTGCTGTGCTGAAGTACTTAGCTTGAGAAGATAGATTTTCTTTTGTGTTGCCTGTGTTTCAGGGGTTATATGAAGAAGATTTGCCATGACCAATGTCTGAAACTATGATGTTTTTAGTAGAAAAATAATTTGGAGACATACATGTAAGCCTTTAGCCCATTTTGATGTGAGTGCAGACGGAGTGGACTTCCTTCTGCTACATAAGGATATGCAGTTCTAGAACATCTCTCACTGAAGAGATATCCTCTCTATAGCATGAACTCTTAGAACTTGTATTACAGATCAGTGATGCTTATCTCTGGTTTCTCCATTTTGTACCATTAATCAAGTGTCTGTTTTTTTAGTGGAAACTGTGTTGTCTTGGTTATTAATATTTTTAGTATATCTTGATGTCAATCATTCCAATACTCTAATTGCTTAAGATTACTTCAGCTATTTCAGGATATTTGTGCTTCCATACAAATTTCTGGAGATTTTTTCCAATTTCTATAAAAATTGTCATTAATTTCTTGGATAAAACTTCGTAAAATCTGTAGATAGCTTTATATAGTGCAGACATTTTAACAGTATTAATTATTCCACCTCATGAACATGGGATGTCTCTTCATTTTATTTGAAACTCTTTGGTTATTCTCACTGATGTTTTGTGATTTTTTTTATTAGTTTAAAGAAATAATTTTCTTTCTTGGATTACTGCTACTGGACTATGTATCTGTTGTAGATGGAATTGTTTCTTTATTTCCTATTTCATTACTAAATTTCCAAAAGATACTAAGTTTTGTATTTTGGTCTTTGACTCTACTGAATTCACTATCCTAATGGTTCTGGAAGCTTTCGGTAAAGCCTTGGGGTTTTCTGTCTATAACACATTTTCTGGATAATCTGACTCTCATTCACATTTGCATGTTCTTTCTGCTTCTCTCTTGTTAATATGGCTGAGACATCTTAAGTGAAAACTAGACATGTCTAATTTATGATCCTAGAGAAAAAATTTTCTGTATTCAGTATGATATAGACTGTGGGTCTTTTACATTTAGCATTTGCTGTGCTGAAATACAGTTTTTCTGTATTTAATTTTATGGTTTTCATAAGAAAGAGATGTTCAACTTTATCTAATGCATGTTCTGCATTGACTGAGGTGATCATATGATTTTTGTTCTTCATTATGTTAATGTTCTACGTTATCATTGCTGATTTGAATATTTTGAACTATCCTTGCATTCCTAGGACCAATCTTACTTACTCACAGTGTATTATCACTCTTAGAAGGTGTTGAATTCTGTGTCCTGAGGAATTTTAATCTATGTTTATCAGATATAATGTATACAACTTAAGGTATTAGGAAAATTTCATTTTAATTTTCTTTGCTTCTATATACTTGTCTGGTTTGGGTATGAGGATAATGCTGGACTCAGACAGAGTAAATGACTGGAGAGGAGAATTTGGAGGGTTTTTTTTGTTTTGTTTTGTTTTTTTATTTTATTTTCTAAGTTTTTTTATTTACATTCAAAATCATTTCCCCTTTCCCATTTCCTCCCTCCCCGAAAGTCCCATAAGCCCCCTTCCCTCCCACTTTTCCCCATTCAACCCCCTCTCACTTCTCTGTCTTGGCATTCCCCTACATCCAGTCTTTCCAGGACCAGGGGTCTCTCCTTCCATCTTCTTGGAAATCTATTGATATGCAAATTGTGTCTAGGGTATTCCAAGATTCTGGGTTGATATTCCATTATCAGTGACTGCATACTATGTGTGTTCTTTTGTGATTGGGTTATCTCACTAAGGATGATATTTTCAAGTTCTGACCATTTGCCTAGGAATTTCATGAATTCATTGTTTTTAATTGCAGAGTAGTATTCCATTGTGTAAATATACCACATCTTCTGAATCCATTCCTCCCTTGAGGGACATATGGGTTCTTTCCAGCTTCTGGCTATTATAAATAAGGCTGCTATGAACATAGTGGAGCATGTGTCCTTATTGCATGCAGGTAAAGCCTCTGGGTATATGCCCAGGAGTGGTATAGCCGGATCCTCCAGGAGTGTCATTCCCAGTTTTCTGAGGAACCGCCAGACTGCTTTCCAGAGTGGTTGTGCCAGCTTGCAATTCCACCAGCAGTGGAGGAGTGTTCCTCTTTCTCCACATCCTCGCCAACAACTGCTGTCTCCTGTGTTTTTTTTTTTTTTTTTTTTTTTTTTCTTTTTTTTTCTTTTTTTTTTTTTTTAATTTAATTTTATTTTATTTTTTTAATTTACATTCCAAATCACTTCCCCTTTCCCGTTTCCTCCCTCCCCGAAAGTCCCATAAGCCCCCTTCCCTCCCTCTTTTCTCCGTTCAACCCCCTCTCATTACTCTGTCCTGGCGTTCCCCTACATCCAGTCTTTCCAGGACCAGGGGTCTCTCCTTCCATCTTTTTAGAAATCTATTGATATGCTGATTGTGTCTAGGGTATTCTGAGATTCTGGGTCAATATCCCCTTATCAGTGACTTCATACCATGTGTGATCTTTTGTGATTGGGTTACCTCACTAAGGATGATATTTTCAAGTTCTGACCATTTGCCTAGGAATTTTGTGAATTCATTGTTTTTAATTGCAGAGTAGTATTCCATTGTGTAAATATACCACATCTTCTGAATCCATTCCTCCGTTGAGGGACATCTGGGTTCTTTCCAGCTTCTGGCTATTATAAATAAGGCTGCTATGAATATAGTGGAGCATGTGTCCTTATTGCATGCAGGTAAAGTCTCTGGGTATATGCCCAGGAGTGGTATAGCCGGATCCTCCGGAAGTGTCATGCCCAGTTTTCTGAGGAGCCGCCAGACTGCTTTCCAGAGTGGTTGTACCAGCCTGCAATTCCACCAGCAGTGGAGGAGTGTTCCTCTTTCTCCACATCCTCGCCAACAACTGCTGTCTCCTGTGTTTTTGATCTTAGCCATCCTGACTGGTGTGAGATGGAATCTCAGGGTTGTTTTGATTTGCATTTCCCTAATGACTAAGGATGATGAACATCTCTTTAGGTGCTTCTCAGCCATTAGATATTCTTCAGGTGAGAACTCTTTGTGGAGCTCTGTACCCCATTTTTTAATAGGGTTACTTGCCTCTCTGGAGTTTAACTTCTTGAGTTCTTTGTATATCTTGGATATTAGCCCTCTGTCGGATGTAAGGTTGGTAAAGATCATTTCCCAGTTAGTTGGTTGCCGCTTTGTCTTTTTGACGGTGTCTTTTGCCTTGCAAAAACTTTGTAATTTAATGAGGTCCCATTTGTCTATTCTTGATCTTAGAGTATAAGCTATTGGAGTTCTGTTCAGGAAATTCTCCCCTGTGCCCATATGTTCAAGGTTCTTCCCTAGTTTCCCTTCTATTAGTTTCAGTGTGTCTGGTTTTATGTGGAGATCTTTGATCCACTTAGAATTGAGCTTAGTGCAAGGAGATAAGGATGGGTCAATTTGCATTCTTCTGCATGTTGACCTCCAGCTGAGCCAGCACCATTTGTTGAAAAGGCTATCTTTTTTCCACTGGATGGTTTTAGCTCCTTTGTCAAAGATCAAGTGACCATAGGAGTGTGGATTCATTTCTGGGTCTTCAATTCTGTTCCATTGATCTACATGTCTGTTACTGTACCAATACCATGCAGTTTTTAACACTATTGCTCTGTAGTACAGCTTGAGGTCCGGGATACTGATTCCCCCAGAGGTTCTTTTACTCTTGAGAATAGTTTTAGCTATTCTGGGTTTTCTGTTATTCCAGATGAATTTTTGAATTGCTCTTTCTAACTCTATGAAGAATTGAGTTGGGATTTTGATGGGGATTGCATTGAATCTGTGTATTACTTTTGGTAAGATGCTCATTTTTACTATATTAATCCTGCCAATCCATGAGCATGGCAGATTTTTCCATCTTCCGAGGTCTTCTTCAATTTCTTTCTTCAGAGACTTGAAGTTCTTGTCATACAGATCTTTCACTTGTTTGGTTAGCGTCACGCCAAGATACTTAATATGGTTTGTGGCTATCGTAAAGGGTATTATTTCTCTTACTTCTTTCTCAGCCTGCTTATCCTTTGAGTATAGGAAGGCTTCTGACTTGCTTGAGTTGATTTTATATCCGGCCACTTTGCTGAAGTCGTTTATCAGCTGTAGGAGTTCTCTGGTGGAGTTCTTTGGGTCGCTTATGTATACTATCATATCGTCTGCAAATAGTGATAGTTTGACTTCTTCCTTTCCAATTTGTATCCCTTTGACCTCTTTTTCTTGTCTAATTGCTCTAGCTAGAACTTCAAGTACTATATTGAAAAGATATGGAGAGAGAGGGCAGCCTTGTCTAGTCCCTGATTTTAGTGGGATTGCTTCAAGTTTCTCTCCGTTTAGATTGATGCTGGCTACTGGTTTGCTGTAAATTGCTTTTACTATGTTTAGATATGGGCCTTGAATTCCTGATCTTTCCAAGACCTTTAGCATGAAAGGATGCTGAATTTTGTCAAATGCTTTCTCAGCATCTAATGAGATGACCATGTGGTTTTTTTCTTTGAGATTGTTTATGTAGTGGATTACATTGATGGATTTCCTTATATTGAACCATCCCTGCATCCCTGGGATGAAGCCTACTTGATCGTGGTGAATGATCGTTTTGATGTGTTCTTGGATTCGGTTGGCAAGAATTTTATTGAGTATTTTTGCATCGATATTCATAAGAGAGATTGGCCTGAGATTCTCTTTCTTTGTCGGATCTTTGTGTGCTTTTGGTATTAGTGTAATTGTGGCTTCATAGAACGAGTTGGGTAGTGTTCCTTCTGTTTCTATTTTGTGGAACAGTTTGAAGAGTATTGGTGTTAGGTCTTCTTTGAAGGTCTGATAGAATTCTGCACTAAAACCATCTGGACCTGTGCTTTTTTTGGTTGGAAGACTTCCAATGACAACTTCTATTTCTTCAGGGGTTATAGGACGGTTTAGATGGTCTATTTGATCCTGATTTAATTTTGGTACTTGGTATCTGTCAAGGAAATTGTCCATTTCCTCAAGATTTTCTAGTTGTGTTGAATACAGGTTTTTGTAGTAGGATCTGATGATTTTTCTTAGCCATTCTGACTGGTATGAGATGGAATCTCAGGGTTGTTTTGATGTTTAATATTCCAAATAGATTTTTTTTTTTTTTGGTTTTTCGAGACAGGGTTTCTCTGTATAGCCCTGGCTGTCCTGGAACTCACTTTGTAGACCAGGCTGGCCTCGAACTCAGAAATCCGCCTGCCTCTGCCTCCCAAGTGCTGGGATTAAAGGCGTGCGCCACCACTGCCCGGCTCCAAATAGATTTTTAAAGACTGGTTGAATGCATATTACTTTTAGCTTCAAGAGATATCATGTATATTTAAGAGGCATTTAAGTTGTATAAATTATTTTGATTACTTAAAAAATGTCAATACTGAGTTGTATATTTTAAAATAAATGTTATTAGTTTTATAAAAAACAATAAAAAAACAAAAAAAGAAGTTTCTATTTCATGAGTATAGGTTTCAGATTTGTAAACTGAATTGTTTTTAGACTGGAGGATGTTGATAGTGATTAAAGTCATTAAAGTGAAATTATAAAGATATAATGTTTCACTTACATCTTTTCAATGATATATAATGTTTAACTTATATCTTAATATATTATATATTATGTAATGTATACATATATACTATATGGTCATTTTTACTATATTAATCCTGACAATCCATGAGCATGGCAGATTTTTCCATCTTCTGAGGTCTTCTTCAATTTCTTTCTTCAGAGACTTGAAGTTCTTGTCATACAGATCTTTCACTTGTTTGGTTAGAGTCACACCAAGATACTTTATATGGTTTGTGGCTATCGTGAAGGGTATCATTTCTCTTACTTCTTTCTCAGACTGCTTATCCTTTGAGTATAGGAAGGCTACTCACTTGCTTGAGTTGATTTTATATCCGGCCACTTTGCTGAAGGTATTTATCAGCTGTAGGAGTTCTCTGGTGGAGTTCTTTGGGTCGCTTAAGTATACTATCATATCGTCTGCAAATAGTGATAGTTTGACTGCTTCCTTTCCAATTTGTATCCTTTTGACCTCCTTTTGTTGTCTAATTGCTCTAGCTAGAATTTCAAGTACTATATTGAAAAGATATGGAGAGAGAGGGCAGCCTTGTCTAGTCCCTGATTTCAGTGGGATTGCTTCAAGTTTCTCTCCATTCAGATTGATGTTGGCTACCGGTTTGCTGTAAATTGCTTTTACTATGTTCAGATATGGGCCTCGAATTCCTAATCTTTCCAAGACATTTAGCATGAAAGGATGCTGAATTTTGTCAAATGCTTTCTCAGCATCTAATGAGATGACCATGTGGTTTTTTTCTTTGAGATTGTTTATATAGTGGATTACATTGATGGATTTCCTTATATTGAACAATCCCTGCACCCCTGGGATGAAGCCTACTTGATCGTGGTGAATGATCGTTTTGATGTGTTCTTGGATTCGGTTGGCAAGAATTTTATTGAGTATTTTTGCATCAATATTCATAAGAGAGATTGGCCTGAGATTCTCTTTCTTTGTCGGATCTTTTTGTGCTTTTGGTATTAGTGTAATTGTGGCTTCATAGAACGAGTTGGGTACTGTTCCTTCTGTTTCTATTTTGTGGAACAGTTTGAAGAGTATTGGTGTTAGGTCTTCTTTGAAGGTCTGATAGAATTCTGCACTAAAACCATCTGGACCTGTGCTTTTTTTGGTTGGAAGACTTCCAATGACAACTTCTATTTCTTCAGGGGTTATAGTATGGTTTAGATGGTCTATTTGATCCTGATTTAATTTTGGTATTTGGTAACTGTCAAGGAAATTGTCCATTTCCTCAAGATTTTCTAGTTGTGTTGAATACAGGCGTTTGTAGTAGGATCTGATGATTTTTTGAATTTCCTCAGTTTCTGTTGTTATCTCTCCCTTTTCATTTCTGATTTTGTTAATTTGGATACTGTCTCTGTGCCCTCTGGTTAGTCTGGCTAAGGTCTTATCTATCTTGTTGATTTTCTCAAAGAACCAACTCCTTGTTTTGTTGATTCTTTGTATGGTTTTATTTGTTTCTACTTGATTGATTTCAGCCCTGAGTTTGATGATTTCCTGCCTTCTACTCCTCTTTGGTGTATTTGCTTCTTTTTGTTCCAGGGCTTTCAGGTGTGCCATTAAGCTGCTAGTGTATGTTGTCTCCCGTTTCTTTTTGGCGGCACTCAGGGCTATGAATTTTCCTCTTAGCACTGCTTTCATTGCATCCCATAAATTAGGGTATGTTGTGCCTTCATTTTCATTAAATTTCAAGAAGTCTTTTATTTCTTTCTTTATTTCCACCTTGACCAAGTTATCATTGAGTAGAGCATTGTTCAGCCTCCATGTGTACGTGGGTTTTCTGCTATTTCTTTGCCTTTGAAGACCACCCTTATTCCATAGTGATCTGATAGGAGGCATGGGATTAGTTCGATCTTCTTATATCTGTTGAGGTCTGATTTGTGACCAATTATATGGTCAATTTTGGAGAAGGTACCATGAGGTGCTGAGAAGAAGGTGTATTCTTTTGCTCTAGGATGAAATGTTCTATATATATCTGTTCGTTCCATTTGGTCCAAGGCTTCAATTAGATTCACTGTGTCCCTGTTTAGTTTCTGCTTTCCTGAACGATCCATTTCAGAGAGTGGGGTGTTGAAGTCACCCACTATAATTGTGTGAGGTGCGATGTGTGCTTTGAGCTTTAGTAAAGCTTCTTTTACGAATGAGGGTGCCCTTGCATTTGGAGCATAGATATTCAGAATTGAGAGTTCTTCTTGGTGGATTTTTCCCTTGATCAGTATGTAGTGTCCTTCTGTGTCTTTTTTGATGACTTTAGGTTGGAATTCAATTTTATCTGATATTAGGATGGCTACTCCGGCTCGTTTCTTGGGACCATTTGCTTGTAAAATTGTTTTCCAGCCTTTTACTCTGAGGTAGTGTTTGTCTTTGACACTGAGGTGTGTTTCCTGCATGCAGCAAAATGCTGGATCCTGTTTATGTATCCATTCTGTTAGTCTATGTCTTTTTATTGGGGAATTGAGACCATTGATATTAAGAGAGATTAAGGAATAGTGATTATTGCCACCTGCCATTCTTGACGTTATCTTTATGTTTGAGTGGTTATCTACTTTCAGGTTTGATGCAAGAAGGTTACTATCTCATTTTTTCCAGGGTGTTGTTTCTCTCCTTGTATGGGCGGTTTCCACCTATTATCCTTTGCAGGGCTGAGTTAGTGGAAAGAAATTGTGAAAATTTGGTTTTATTATGGAATATCTTGGTCTCTCCATCTATGGTGATTGAGAGTTTTGCTGGGTAGAGTAGTCTAGGTTGGCATTTGTGCTGTCTTCGTGTCTGCATGAGATCTGCCCAGGATCTTCTGGCTTTCATAGTCTCTGGAAAGAAGTCTGATGTGATTTGGATAGGTCTTCCTTTGTATGTTACTTGGCCCTTTTCTCTTACTGCTTTTAATATTCTTTCTTTGTTTAATACATTTGATGTTTTGATTAATATGTGACGGGAGGTATTTCTGTTCTGGTCCAGTCTGTTTGGAGTTCTGTAGGCTTCTTGTACGTTCATCAGCATCTCTCTCTTTAGGTTAGGGAAGTTTTCCTCCATAATTTTGTTGAAGATGTTTACTGGCCCTTTAAGTTGCAAATCTTCACTCTCATCTATACCTATAATCCGTAGGTTTGGTCTTCTCATTGTGTCCTGGATTTCCTGGATGTTTTGGGTTACACGTTTTTTGCATTTTGCATTTTTTTGACTGTTGAGTCGATGCTTTCTATGGTATCTTCAGCATCTGAGATTCTTTCTTCCATCTCTTGTATTCTACTGTTGATGTTTGCATCTATGACTCCTGAATTCTTCCCAAGGTTTTCTATCTCCAAAGTTGTCTCCCTTTGTGCTTTCTTAGTTGTTTCTACTTCCTTTTTTAGATCCTGGATGGATTTGCTGAGATCCTCCACTTGTTTGTTTGTATTTTCCTGTATTTCTTTAAGTTATTTTTGCATTTCCTCTTTCAGGATTTCTGCCTGTTGACCCAAGTTCTCCTGTATTTCTCTAAGGAATTTTTGTGTTTCCTCCTCATGGACTTCCATCTGTTGATCCATCGCCTCCTGCATTTCTTTAAGCAGTTCTCGTGTTTCCTTTGTACGGGCATCTATCCATTGATTCATTTCTTTAAGCACTTTTTGTGCTGCCTCCCTATGGGCATCCATCTGTTGACCCATATTCTTCTGCATTTCTTTATGCGATTTTTGTGAGTCCTTTGAAAGTGCATCTAACCGTTGATTCATTTCTTTAAGCGATTTTTGTGTTTCCTTTGTAAGGGCTTCTAACCGTTGATTCATGGTCTCCTGTAATTCTTTATTAGATTTATTTGTGTCCTTCTTGTGATCCTCTAATAGCATCATGAGAAGTGATTTTAAATCCAGATCTTGTCTTTCGGGTGTGGTGGGGTATCCAGAACTTGCTGCTGTTGGAGAGTTGGGTTCGGATGGTGCCATATTACTTTGATATCTGTTAATAACGTTCCTACGTTTGCCTTTTGCCATCTGGTTACCTCTGGTGTTAGTTGGTCCTGCTGTCACTGGCTGTTGGTTGGACCTCCTGTGAGCCTGCAATGCTATTTCTGGTTCCCCTGGATTACCAGGATCTCCCTGGCACCGATTTCTGGGGCCTGCTGTGCTCCTGAGTGACTTTGGAGCCCTGATGTGCCTTGCCCCAAGTGCTGTTATATTGGGGAGTCCCTGCACTACCAAAGGCTCAGCGTAGTGGATTCCGGGAGCAGACGTCACCAAAGGGAGGCTGGTAGGCTCCCGCCCTGTGCAGGGGTGTGTGATCTTTCGGGGGGGCGGGCGAGGGGGCGTCCCTCTGCAGGGCAGAAGTCCCACAGCAGGGCTGGCGCGTCGATTATTGCAGACCTGCCCAGGTCTTGGAGCAGGTTACTCACAAGCTGCCTGAGGCCCAAGGGATATTATGCCTGTCTGTCTCTTAGCCTGGTGGTCCCAACTACCTGGACACTTGAGCAAAGATGGCGGAGTACACTCTGCACTCTCTCGGCTGCCCAGGTCATCCTGCAGGGGGAATGGCCCACAGCAGAGCTGGCGCCCAGACGACCACAGTGCTGTCCAGTTCTTAGGAGCAGATGGAAGCCCCAACAGGCCGTGTCCCAAGTGATGTTATATTGGGGTGAACCTGGATACCTGTCTCCTCAGTGCAGTAGATCCTGGAACAGAGGTCACCAAAGGGAAGCTGGTAGGCTCCCGCCCAGTGCAGGTGGGGGAGGGTCCCTCTGCAAGGCAGAAGTCCCACAGCAGAGCTGGCGCGCTGGTTCCTGCAGGTCTGCCCAGCTCTGGGTATATGCCCAGGAGTGGTATAGCAGGATCCTCTGGGAGTGTCATGCCCAGTTTTCTGAGGAACTGCCAGACTGCTTTCCAGAGTGGTTGTACCAGCTTGCAATCCCATCAGCAGTGGAGGAGTATTCCTCTTTCTCCACATCCTTGCCAACAACTGCTGTCTCCTGTGTTTTTGATCTTAGCCATTCTTACTGGTGTAGATAATTTTTAAAATAGGTGTGTAGCTTAGTAATACAGCAGTTGACTGTCACACAAGAGACTGGGATCTCTAGCTTTACAACAACAATAAAAAGAAAATGACATTATCAACCATAGGCTTATAGCGTTTGATTTATATTATTGGGTTCATTCATAAACATGCACAGTATGGGTTTCCTAGAAACAAATAAAAGTTTCATTGAAAAATAAAAGGCAAAAACTATTTAGTGAAACAATTGCTAAAAAGGTTTTGAATATTGAGAAAGACATGGACATGCAGGCCCAGGAAACTCAAAGGATCCCTAATAGACTGGACCAAAAAATATTCTTGTCATGGCATATTACAGTCAAAGTGTTGTTGAATGGAAATGTATTTCCTATTATTTATCTTTTAAAATCAAGCCCTCTCTTAATTATATAATAACTTTCCTATCTCCCATTTTCACTTCCAGTATGTTTTGTCAAATATAAGTGTAGCTACTCCTCTTCATTCTAAATCCCTCTTTTCATCATCTATCTCTTCCCACCCATTCTTTTCCAGTCCGTGTGTGTGCCTGTAATGCTGAAGTGGGTTTGCCAGGGGCAGGCATTGTTCGTTGGCTCTAGATCTGGACTGCTCTTGCTTCGGAGCTGCTTTGCTTTTATTTTCAGTTCATTACACTGGTCTGTCTGCAAGTCAATCTGATTTGCTGGGTGTTTGAATATTCTTTGTTCTTTCTCCCGTGGCTCAGCTCTGTGATTTGGTGGATTTATTATACAGAGGGTCTTATTTTTCTCCTTTTCTGTTTTTGCACATGCACTCTCCTTGAGTGCTGTGGTTTCCTGTTTTTCCCTCCTTTCCTTCTAACATAAGGCCACCCTTGAGCATATGTCCCAGGACTGGTTTGATAGTGATAAGTGTTCTGTGTTTGCTTGTTTCACAAGTATTAGTATTTCTTCTTCACTTTTCAAAGATAGTTTTGTGAGACATAGTATTCTTTGATGTTTTCTTTCCTCCAAGTCTTGGAAGTGACATCCTGCTCTGTCCTAATATGTCTGATGATTTGGTACCAGTCTAACAAGGCTTCTTCAGTAAACTTTGGTACATATTTCATTTGCTATTTTCAAACTTCTCATATTCTCATATTTGCAACAGTTTGACTGTAATATGCTATGGCAAGAATATTTTTTGGTACAGTCTATTGGGGATTTTTTGAGCTTCCTGGACCTGCATGTCCCTGTCTTTCCCAAGAGTCAAAACCTTTTTGGCAATTGTTTCACTGAATTGTTTATGCCTTTTATTTTCCAATAAACCTTTTATTTGTTTCTGGGAAACCCATACTGTGCATGTTTGTTCACTTAATGATATCACAAAGGTCATAGATGGCAGGTCTGATCACAAACAGAGCAGGTTTGCAAGCTGCTCTGATCATGGTGCATGTTATAGGGCACATATTGGTTTCTGTGGAACATGGAAGGTCAGACATGTCTGGGAAGTATCATGTGGTTATGATGCAGCACGCATAGTAGCATGATACATGTCTGTCAGGTGTCTGATCTGCATGGAAGATAGGCTAGACAGTCTGGAAAATAGACCAGTCACGAAATGAGGCATAGTCTACAGATTGAGGCAGGGCACTTGTCAGAGTCTGCAGACAGCACTTATGACTTGGTGAAGCCCATAAAGCCAGCCAGCTCACAGACCTCCTCAGCTTCTTCATACTTCAAGGACAGGAGGATGGGGCAGAGTATCTATTCTACAGAGCTCAAGTAGAAGAAGTCCTTGGCTATGAACTGTTCAACTATTTCTTGGAACCACAGAAGGTGCGAAGGGATATCCAATGGATTCTCAGGATCTTAGCTGCTTTCCAGAGACACAGGGAAGAGAACAAAGCTACTAGTCTGTTACGCTGGGCCTCTGTGGGCAAAGCTTCTAAAGATGTGCTGGCTGGCTATGTTCCTATGTGGAATAGGCAGGCAGCACTATGTGATTGCTTCCTAGGAGCCTCACCAGACTAAGGCCCTCAGGTCTGATTCCTGCTACCAGGTGCTGAGGATCTAGACAAACATCCTGAATTTTTAAAAGTATATCATGCAAATAAATCCAGGGAAGTATGGCTCCAGCTTTGTGCCTTCTTGTGTCATTTAAATAGTTCTAACTCAAGGAATATATTTAATTCTACAACTATGTCTCATTTCTGACTGGTCTATTTTCCAGAAGGCAAGAGCTTGTCTTTTTTTTTTATTTATTTAAATTGTTTGTAGTACAGCACACAAATTGCCACTAAACACGGCAATGCAATGAGAACCTCTAGAAGGAACAGGTGGAATCACTTCCCATTTTTCCTTGTGACTTTGAGAATAAATCTCCCCCAAATGACACCTTTCTCCTTCAAACACTTCAGTTGTATATTTTATAACTTTTACATATGTCATTTTTACATGACAGTCACAGCTCCCACCTGGAGTTTTGCAACACTGTCCGCATGTTACTTTTTTTTTAGAATATGCATGTTTTATTCTGAATAATTTTGCATAATAAAAATGAAAGTACAAAATAATTAAGACACAAAATATTTTAACAAGCTGAAATAAATTATGAGAGGAAGGAGTAGAGACTTTTCTTATAAAAGTTTAAAATATCCTTCCACTTTCACTGATGGGGAGACACAAAGCTCAAAATCTGAATCCTAATATCAAGATTCTAACAGAATCTATTATTTTCTAAGAAAGTAATTAATATTGATGTTAAGAATATCCAGGTTCAACAAGATATATTTTTGAAAAAATTCCTTGAGGTTAGAAGACAGTTCAGTAGTGGTCAAGAGCACTGTCTGCTTTTGCAAGGAACCGTGTTCAATTCTTAGCACCCATATGGTAGCTTACAGCAATCTGTAACCCCAGTTCAAGGGGATCTGATACCCTCTTTTGGCCTCTGTGGGTACCAGGCATGCACATGGTATACATATATACAGGCAGAGAAAACATGCATATGCATACAATTAATAAGTTTTAATTCATTTAAAGACCCTCAAGAATTCTAAGATTCTTACTAGACATTTTTTAAAAAGACTAACTTTTTAGAATGGCTTCTTGTGCTTGTTCCCTCACTAATAAATTGTTAATTCTATCAGCAAGCATTGTGTGGACATCAGTCATGGATCAAAATGGAGCTTTGGTATATGGTAAATTAACACATGAAAGTCTCAGCTTTTTAAAGTGAGGTAGTCTGATAATTACATGTACTCAGGCAAAAACATGAAGTAGGAAAAGGAATATGAGCGTAGTGGGAGAAGAATAAAATTTTTTATCTAGATAACGATAGCTTAGAAGAATCCCATTGGAAAGGAAGATTTGAGTAAGAAATCAAGTTAAACAGTAAGATTTGTCACTATCTACCAAGGTTAAAAATTTACTGAGGAGGTGTACTGTAGCACTGACAGCATTTAGAAGGTTTCCTAAAGTAAATCAAGCTGTTTCCCAAATAAAGACACTGGTACCACTTTTTTACTCTTTCTATTTTTTCTGGGGGTGAGGTGGAGGGTCAAGAAAAGAGTTGATAGACAATTAGGAAAAGAAACAAAAGATGTCAACAACCTGTATATTCTTTTCAGGGTCGTTTTATTTAAAGATAGTCTTGGTTTGTCTCCTATTGCTGTAATAAAGACCTTGAACAAAAACAACCTGAGGAGGTTTATTGCCTTACAGGTCATGGGTCCAATCACAGGTCATTCAGCAGGGAAGCCAAAGCAGGAATTCAAAGGAGGAATTTGAAGGCAGGAACTAAAACAGAGATCACAAGGAACTTTGCTTAGTGGCTTTCTCAGCCTGTTTTCTTACATAACCCAGGACCACCGGCCCAATCTCATGGAGGCATTTTCCCAGTCAAGCACAAAGATGAAACCTACCTAAGAAATAGGTGTTAGTATGACTTTAACGACCTTAGAGCAATGTACTACAACTGAGCAATGAGCTATTGGTCTAATAAGAGAAGATCGACAGAATACTTTAGATATTAAGTGATTTACATATTCTTCATTCCTATCAATGGCTAACAATGGTTGACATACTTAATACAGGAAACTTCTGAGGAATGAAGACTTGGGGCAGAGACATTCATGAGTGTCTCTATTTATTAATGCCCTTGTCCAGTGTTCTCTAACACAGGCTAAGCCAACAATAGACTCAAGAGCACTGAGCTTTGCTTTACTAGCTCAGAAGGTGTTTTCTTTGTAGAGAACACTGAGATTTGACTAAGAACCACTGTAAATGTACAGCTTCTCTAAATAAGAAAAGAATGCCTTATGTCACAGTATCACAAGGTCCATGTGTGCAAGAGGCAGAAGACTTCACATAAAGACCTGATAGCAATACAATTCCTAAGAATTATAGAACAAGCCTGGGAAGAAGGCTTAGTCAGTAAAGTACTTATTCTGCAAGAATGAAGACCTGTGATGCAAAGACCCATGTAAAAAGCTAGTCAAGTGGAATACCTTTGTACTCCCAGTCCTGGAGATTGCTGGATCCCTGAGCTACCCTGAGTTACTCAACATAGCCTATTTGAATGAAACATGAGGAATATCATCCAAAGCTGTCCTCCTGTCTCCAAGTATGCATATATATGTGTGGACATCCACCTTGCAACACACACACACACACACCACCCCTATACACAAACACATAAATACAGATATAGAGAAGTTACAACCCCTGTTCATGAAGAAGACCAGGTCTAACTATATGATATAAAAAAGAATGTAAGTACACACTACCAAAATAATCCTGAATACATTAGTGATATTATGATTGACTAGAGAACCAGTGGAAAGAAGTCCAGTGTTTGAATGAAATGACTGAGGTAAAGAATTCAAGGGATCAAAAGTTTTTTAAGTGCATTTAGCAAAATACTATAACTTCCAGTTTCCATCCTGCGCCTGGAGCTGACCCTGTGCCACAGCTCTCCATACCCAAATCCTGCCAAGAGAAAGCTGGTCTCCCAGGAGTGCTGACACACCTGAGAGCACAGGTAAGACTACCACTTCTACTTAAATTCCTGGCCCAAGAGGGACCTGCCCATAGCCATCACTACACAGGGACCAAGGAGAAGCATGAGACAGGATCCTTCTGGATTCCATCTCCACCAGAGCTGACCCTGTGTCACAGCTCTCCATACCCAAATTCTGCCTGGAGAAAGCTGGTCTCCCAGGAGTGCTGACATATAGGCTTACATGAGGGACAAGCCACAGTCAGAGACAGCAAGACCAGCTAATGCCACAGAAAACCAGATGGCAAGAGACAAGGGCAAGACATAGGCAACAGAAACCAAGACTTCTTGGCATCATCAGAACCCAGTTCCTCCACAACAGCAAGCCCTGGAATACCACAAAACACCAGAAAAGCAAGACTCTGATTTAAAATCACATCTCATGATGAGGGTAGAGGACTTTAAGAAGGACATAAATAAATCCCTTAAAGAAATACAGGAGAACACAGGTAAATAGGTAGAAGCCCTTAAAAAGGAAACACAAAAATCCCTTAAAGAATTCAGAAAAACCGAACTAAACAGGTGAAGGAATTGAACAAAACCATCCAAAATCTAAAAATGGAAATAGAAACAATAAAGAGATTACAAAGGGAGACAACACTGGGGATAAAAATCCTAGAAAAAAAAATCCTAGAAAAGAGATCAAGAGTGATAGATGCAAGCATCACCAACAGAATACAACAGACAGAAGAGAGAATGTCAGGTGCAGAAGATACCATAGAAAACACTGACACTACAATCAAAGAAAATGCAAAACGCAGAAAGCTCCTGACCCAAAACATCCAGGAAATCCAGGACACAATGAAAATACCAAACCTAAGGAAAATAGGTATAGAAGAGAGTGAAGATTCTCAACTTAAAGGGACAGTAAAAATCTTCAACAAAATTATAGAAGAAAACTTCCCGAACCTAAAGAAACAGATGCCCATAAACATGCAAGAAGCCTACAGAACTCCACATAGATTGGGCCAGAAAAGAAACTCCTCTTGTCACATAATAATCAAAACACAAAATGCACAAACCAAATAAAGAATATTAAAAGAAGTAAGGGAAAAACGTCAAGTAACATATAAAGGACGTATCAGTATTACACCAGACTTCTCACCAGAGACTGTGAAAGCTAGAGGATCTAGGGCAGATCTTATATAGAACCTAAGAGAGTACAAATACCCAGCAAAACTCTCAATTACCATAGATGGCGAAACCAAGATATTCCATAACAAAAACAAATTTACACAATATCTTTCCACAAATCCAGCTCTAAAAGGATAGTAGATGGGAAAACTCCAACACAAGGAGGTAAACTACATTCTAAAAAAGCAAGAAAGTAATCTTTCAACAAACCCAAAAGAAGATAGCCACACAAACATAATTCTACCTCTAACAACAACAACAAAAATAACAGGAAACAACAATCACTATTCCTTAATATCTCTTAACATCAATGGACTTAATTCCCCAATAAAAAGACATAGACTGGTGACATAAACAGGACCCAGAATTTTGCTGCATACAGGAAACACACCTCAGTGTCAAAGACAGACACTACCTCAGGGTAAAAACTGAATAAAATCAACTTTCAACCAAAAGTTATCAAAAATATAAGCAAGTCTCCCAGGTGATAGCTATAACCGACTCCAGTCAGCTAGCACTTGTGGCCATCTACAATAGTGTCTGGGTTTTGTAACTGTATATAGGATGAACCCCTGGGTGGGATGGTCTCTGGATGGTCTTTCCCTCAGACTCTGTTCCACCTTTTGTCTCTGTATCTCCTTCTGGGTGTAATTTTTCCCCCTTTCTACAAAGGGCCTAAGGATCCATACTTTGTTCTTCCTCCTTCTTGGGCATAATTTGATATATGACATGTGTCTTGGGTATTCTGAGCTTCTGGGCTAATATTCACTTATCACTGAGTGCATGCCATATGTGCTCTTTTGTGATTGAGTTACCTCACTCAGGATGATATTTTCCAGTACCATCCATTTGTCTAAGACTTTCATGAATTCATTGTTTTTAATGGCTGAATAGTACTCCATTGTGTAAATATACAACATTTTCTGTATCCATTCCTCCATTGAGGGGCATTAGGGTTCTTTCCTGCTTCTGACTATTATAAATAGGGCTGCTATGAACATAGTGGATCATGTGTCCTTATTACATACTGGAGAATCCTCTGGATATATGCCCAGGAGTGGTATAGCAGGATCCTCTGGTAGTATTATGCCCAGTTTCCTGAGGAACCGCCAAACTGATTTTCCTAGTGTATGTCAAATATAGAGGGGGACACTCTCAGCCAGCCATTGAACTGAGTACAGGGTTCCCAATGAGGGAGCTAGAGAAAGGACCCAAAGAGCTAAAGGGGTTTGCAGCGCCACAGGAGGAACAACAATATGAGTCACCCAGTACTCCCAGAGCTCCCAGGGACAAACTATCAACCAAAGAGTACACATGGAGTTACCCATGGCTCCAGACACATAGGCAGCAGAGAATGGTCTTGTTAGACACCAAAGGGAGGAGAGGCCCTTGGTCCTGGAAAGACTTGATGCTGTAGTGTAAAGGAATACCAGGACAAGGAAGTGGGGGAGGGTTAATTGGGGAAGGGGAGATGTCTTATGGGATTTTCGGGGGAGGGGGGAACCAGGAAAGAGGACAACATTTGAAATGTAAATAAAGAATATATCTAATAAAAAAAAAGGACACTTCATACTCATCAAAGGAAAAATCTACAAAGATGAACTCTCAGTTCTGAACATCTATGCTCCAAATGCAAGTCCCAGATGCCAGGAAAGCAAGAACCTTCCAGGACCCCACAGGGATGACATTAGCTGAAATACTCCACAAAGAGGAGGGAAAACCTGTTGAAACCATATCCAGAGGTTAGACACGGCACCCGGTGAGGGCAGACCCAGAATTGCTCCTGTCTAAAGAAAATACAGGGACAAAGAGTAGAACAGAGACTGAAGGAAAGGCCATCCAGAGACTGCCCCACCTGGGGATCCATCCCACATGCAGACACCAAACTCAGACACTATTCTGATGCCAAAAAGTGCTTGCCGACATGAGCCTGAAACAGCTGTCTCCTGCGAGGCTCTTCCAGATCCTGACCAATACAGATGTGAAGGCTCATAACCAACCATCAGACTGAGCACAGGGACCCCAATGGAGGAGTTAGGGGAAGGTCTGAAGGAGTTGAAGGGACATTATCTGGCATGAACGGTAGACCCTTGGTCCATTGAAGGCTTGATGCCCCAGGGTAAAGGAATGCTAGGAGGGAGTGGGTGGGTTGGTGGGGGAGGGTCCTCATAGAAATAGTGTAAGGGGGGATGGGTTGCAGGGTTTTCAGAGGGAAAACTGGGTAAGGGGATAACATTTGAAATGTAAACAAATAAAATATCCACTTAAAAAATAGAAAAAAAAATACTACCAAAAAAAAAATCCAGCTCATCACAAAGCCTCCCTCTTCTATGTCTTTGGTTAAACTTCACCGTAATACACAGATTTACAAAAATCTATCCCTAACTTAAAGACAAGCAGATGCACTGATTGAGAAGCAAAAGGAGATAAACTAAGTAAACCCTCTGTTAAAAAGACATGCTAACACTCCCTCATTTTAAAATGGAAATGGTAATTTGACAGACAGGCTTCAGAAATATGGAACAACCACAAATAATTTTGCAAAAATTCCTAATTTAACAGCCAGAAACTGAGGAAAAGACATTTGTCCTACTTGCTGAGGATAGGAACAGAGTAGAGCTGGGACATGCTGGAGAGTTTGCCAAGCGTACTGGGGCCTGGGGTTCAATTTTGAATACCTTTTCAATAAGAAAACACTTTAAACAGAGGAAAAGTCATCAGTCGTGTATGGTGTTCAACATGTATGAGAGGTTGAACAGGAAGACTGCCATGAGTTTGAGCAGCAAGTACCAGGATAATGAAGACTACTTAGTGAGACTATATCAAAAGACCCAAGATCAAAATGGATAGTTTTTGTCAGAGAAAGAGTGGATCAAGGATCTCCACATAAAACCAGACACACTGAAACTAATAGAAGGGAAACTAGGGAAGAACCTTGAACATATGGGCACAGGGGAGAATTTCCTGAACAGAACTCCAATAGCTTATGCTCTAAGATCAAGAATAGACAAATGGGACCTCATTAAATTACAAAGTTTTTGCAAGGCAAAAGACACTGTCAAAAAGACAAAGCGGCAACCAACTAACTGGGAAATGATCTTTACCAACCTTACATCTGACAGAGGGCTAATATCCAATACATACAAAGAACTCAAGAAGTTAAACTCCAGAGAGACAAGTAACCCTATTAAAAAATGGGATACAGAGCTGAACAAAGAGTTCTCACCTGAAGAATATCTAATGGCTGAGAAGCACCTAAAGAGATGTTCATCATCCTTAGTCATTAGGGAAATGCAAATCAAAACAACCCTGAGATTCCATCTCACACCAGTCAGGATGGCTAAGATCAAAAACACAGGAGACAGCAGTTGTCGGCGAGGATGTGGAGAAAGAGGAACACTCCTCCACTGCTGGTGGAATTGCAGGGTGGTACAACCACTCTGGAAAGCAGTCTGGCGGTTCCTCAGAAAACTGGGCATGACACTCCCGGAGGATCCGGCTATACCACTCCTGGGCATATACCCAGAGACTTTACCTGCATGCAATAAGGACTCATGCTCCACTATGTTCATAGCAGCCTTATTTATAATAGCCAGAAGCTGGAAAGAACCCAGATGTCCCTCAACGGAGGAATGGATTCAGAAGATGTGGTAAATCTACACAATGGAATACTACTCTGCAATTAAAAACAATGAATTCACGAAATTCCTAGGCAAATGGTCAGAACTTGAAAATATCATCCTTAGTGAGGTAACCCAATCACAAAAGAATACACATGGTATGCAGTCACTGATAAGGGGATATTGACCCAGAATCTCGGAATACCCTAGACACAATCCGCATATCAATAGATTTCTTTTTTTTTTTTTAATTTAATTTAATTTTATTTTTTTAATTTACATTCCAAATCACTTCCCGTTTCCCGTTTCCTCCCTCCCCGAAAGTCCCATAAGCCCCCTTCCCTCCCTCTTTTCTCCGTTCAACCCCCTCTCATTACTCTGTCCTGGCGTTCCCCTACATCCAGTCTTTCCAGGACCAGGGGTCTCTCCTTCCATCTTTTTAGAAATCTATTGATATGCTGATTGTGTCTAGGGTATTCTGAGATTCTGGGTCAATATCCCCTTATCAGTGACTTCATACCATGTGTGATCTTTTGTGATTGGGTTACCTCACTAAGGATGATATTTTCAAGTTCTGACCATTTGCCTAGGAATTTCGTGAATTCATTGTTTTTAATTGCAGAGTAGTATTCCATTGTGTAAATATACCACATCTTCTGAATCCATTCCTCCGTTGAGGGACATCTGGGTTCTTTCCAGCTTCTGGCTATTATAAATAAGGCTGCTATGAATATAGTGGAGCATGTGTCCTTATTGCATGCAGGTAAAGTCTCTGGGTATATGCCCAGGAGTGGTATAGCCGGATCCTCCGGAAGTGTCATGCCCAGTTTTCTGAGGAGCCGCCAGACTGCTTTCCAGAGTGGTTGTACCTGCCATGCTCATGGATTGGCAGGATTAATATAGTAAAAATGAGCATCTTACCAAAAGTAATACACAGATTCAATGCAATCCCCATCAAAATCCCAACTCAATTCTTCATAGAGTTAGAAAGAGCAATTCAAAAATTCATCTGGAATAACAGAAAACCCAGAAAAGCTAAAACTATTCTCAAGAGTAAAAGAACCTCTGGGGGAATCAGTATCCCGGACCTCAAGCTGTACTACAGAGCAATAGTGTTAAAAACTGCATGGTATTGGTACAGTAACAGACATGTAGATCAATGGAACAGAATTGAAGACCCAGAAATGAATCCACACTCCTATGGTCACTTGATCTTTGACAAAGGAGCTAAAACCATCCAGTGGAAAAAAGATAGCCTTTTCAACAAATGGTGCTGGCTCAGCTGGAGGTCAACATGCAGAAGAATGCAAATTGACCCATCCTTATCTCCTTGCACTAAGCTCAATTCTAAGTGGATCAAAGATCTCCACATAAAACCAGACACACTGAAACTAATAGAAGGGAAACTAGGGAAGAACCTTGAACATATGGGCACAGGGGAGAATTTCCTGAACAGAACTCCAATAGCTTATACTCTAAGATCAAGAATAGACAAATGGGACCTCATTAAATTACAAAGTTTTTGCAAGGCAAAAGACACCGTCAAAAAGACAAAGCGGCAACCAACTAACTGGGAAATGATCTTTACCAACCTTACATCCGACAGAGGGCTAATATCCAAGATATACAAAGAACTCAAGAAGTTAAACTCCAGAGAGGCAAGTAACCCTATTAAAAAATGGGGTACAGAGCTACACAAAGAGTTCTCACCTGAAGAATATCTAATGGCTGAGAAGCACCTAAAGAGATGTTCATCATCCTTAGTCATTAGGGAAATGCAAATCAAAACAACCCTGAGATTCCATCTCACACCAGTCAGGATGGCTAAGATCAAAAACACAGGAGACAGCAGTTGTTGGCGAGGATGTGGAGAAAGAGGAACACTCCTCCACTGCTGGTGGAATTGCAGGCTGGTACAATCAATAGATTTCTAAGAAGATGGAAGGAGAGACCCCTGGTCCTGGAAAGACTGGATGTAGGGGAACGCCAGGACAGAGAAACGAGAGGGGGTTGAATGGAGAAAAGAGGGAGGGAAGGGGGCTTGTGGGACTTTCGGGGAGGGAGGAAACGGGAAAGGGGAAGTGATTTGGAATGTAAATTAAAAAAAAAATAAAATAATAAAAAAAAAGCTAAAAGCAAAAAAAAAATAGATTTCTAAGAAGATGGAAGGAGAGACCCCTGGTCCTGGAAAGACTGGATGTAGGGGAACGCCAGGACAGAGAAAGGAGAGGGGGTTGAATGGAGAAAAGAGGGAGGGAAGGGGGCTTATGGGACTTTCGGGGAGGGAGGAAACAGGAAAGGGGAAATGATTTGGAATGTAAATTAAAAAAAAAAGGTATTATTAAATAAAGTAAAAATTATTTACTCTAAAAATGCATGCATACATGCATACATACATACATACATACATAAATGGGATTATGAAAATTAAGAGCTTATGCATGCCAAAGGACACTGCCATTTGGACAAAGTGTCAGACTACAGAATGGAAAAATATTTTTAGCAACTACATATATGATAAAAGGCTAATATCCAAAATACATAAAGAAAAAAATGGACATCAAGAAAACAAATAAGCCAATTTTTAAAACGGGGTACAGATCTAAACAGAGAATTCTCAAAAAAGGAAATAGAAATGGCTGAGGAGCACTTAAAGAAACTGTTAATGTCCTTAGTCATCAGAGAAATGCAAATAAAATCTACCTTGAGAATTTCTCGTACACCAATCAGAATGTCCAAGATCAATATAATAAATAAATCTCATACTGGCAAGGATGTGCAGTAAGAAATATACTCAAACATTGCTGGTGGGAGTGCAAACTTGAATGGCCACTATGAAAACCAGTGTGGTTAAAGGGAACAGCATTTGAAATGTAAATAAAGAATATCTCTAATACAAAAAGAAAAAAGAAAATCAGAGTGGTTGTTCTTCAGTAAGATGGAAATCAATCAACTTCAAGATCCAGTTATTTCACTCTTGGGCATACACCCAAAAGGCACTTCATCAAACTACAGAGACACCTGCTCAACAATCTTCACTGTTCCTCTATTCTTAGTAGTCAGAAATTGGAAACAACTTAGATGTCCCTCAACAGGAGAATGGGATAAAGAACATGTGCTACATTTATACAATGGAATATGGTTTAATCATTTAAAAATGAAAATATGAAATTCACAGATAAATGGATGGAGTTAGAAAAAAATCATTCTGGGTGAATAATTCAGACTCAGAAAGACAAATAGGATATGCATTCACTTATATGTGATGTTAGCTGTTAAGTCATTTATAAGCAAACTAGACTCCATAGAACCATGGGGTTTAGGTAGAGAGTAAGGGACTAAGGGGGATGGATGGATCTCCTTCGAAAAGATAAATAGAATAGGTAATTATGGATGGATGTGGAGAACTGGAGTTTGAGGACCAAGCAGGGGAATGAGGGAAGAGGGGACAAGGGTTGGAATATGAGAAGGGACACCTGTAATTAAGGGTAGTATATAAAGTAGAAATTTAGGGCTTCTTTGGATAGTCTGTTGTGGTACATGGTGTTTTGCTGGGGCAGTTATGTGAAGGAACATTTCACTGAAGCAAACACAGACAAAAGGCTAAGGTAGACTAGTGAAGGAACATTTTGCTGAAGTAACCATGTGAAAGGGCATGTGATGAAGGATTCTTCTTCACTAACTACATGCTGCATGCATGAATTGGTCCACCTTACACTGCATAGTTGAGCTGCATTTGTCAGGACTCCATAGAGAGAAACACACCAAGAAACTTCTCATGGTTCGCTGTGGTTTCTTGCTGCTTCTGCAGAATCGGGCTGATTGGCAGAGTGATGTCTGCTAAGACAAACTCACTTGCTGAGGTAAGACACAAGATGAGGCAAGTCCCATGAAGGACATGTGATGTTTGGAGGGTATAAGTAGGACCCAATGGACTGTGACAGAGACTGGGCTTGACTTGCTGGTAGAGCTAGCTGTGCAACACTTGTGAGTCTTGCATGTTCGCTGATCTTTGCTTCAATGAGAGAGGCACAGCCAAGAACTTCTGCTGGTAACCCTCTTGGTCCCTCCTGCTGATTGTGCTGATTTGGCTGAGGTCTTGTCATTCACAGGAGGTCCTGTCACAACTGGCACTAAGGAACTGAACTGCTGGTGTATCAGTGAAGTGTTTGTGAGTGGATCAAGCTGCTGCTGCGAACCTGTGAACTTTTCTGACAATATGGATGGGATCTGCTCCAAAGAACCTTTCTAAACAGGTCCACTCCGTGTAGCCTTTCTTTTCCACTACCTCTGATGGGTGGTGGGCTAGGAGGGAGGTTAAAGCATTTAAGAACTGTCATTAAAAGTAAGCTTTGAAAAAAATTAAAGCTACAAGTAATAATACAAGCTTAATTTAATATAGTAGAAGCTTTAATATATATATTTGAATATGTATATATGAATATGCATATATATGAAAGTGATTTAAATGAAATGGCCAAATAATGGGGAGACAAACCCAAGCTAGCAACTTTCTTTACTAAATGAAGCTTCCAGTACCTACAATAGACTACAGCTAACCTAATTGTTAGTTATAAGAATCCCATGAGAACCCCCAGAAGAACAATGCTATTACCAAGGCTATTGGTTGCTCTCCACAAACTGAGAGTAAAGCCTTATGGTTGACGACAACATCTACACAATTCATTGAACAAGGAGAAGTTGAGCTGATACCTAAATAGAACCTTCACCCCTAGGAAGTAGTTGTGGTACTAGAAGAAACTATGTGTGTTACCAAAGGAGAAAAGTAAACACCAACACTGTGATCTACAAGAGTGATCAGTCTACAAGATATTCTGGTGAAGTAATGGCACAAAATCTGTGGGAGTAACCAACCAATATCTGATTTGATTTGAGGCCTACTCCATTAAGACCCATACCTGACTCTTGGGTGACCAAGAACCTGAGACTAAAAAGCCTAGCGACCTAGGGACAATCTAAATACTACTGTTCTGTTAAAGGAATGTAGCAATAAAATGACTTCTAATGACCTTCTGATTATACTTATAGATTAGCGCCTTGTTCAGCCTTCATCAAAAGGTTTCCTCTTACAGAAAATGGGAAGAAATACAAGAGTCAGATAAAATGCAGAGAGTGACAGACCTTGAAATGCTCAGCCTTAAGAGGGTTATCTCCATCAAATCTCTCTACTGTGGACTCAGAGAACTCTGCAGAAAGAGAGACAGGCAGAGAAGGTATGGGAGACAGAGGGGACAAAGGACACCATGGCTGGCATGCAGATGGACTCATGGGGACTGAAGTAGCAAATACATGGGTCTGCTCCAGCCAGGGTCCTAGAGCTGAAAGGAGAAATGAACACACACACAAACACACACACACACACACACACACAAACACACACACACACACACACACACACACACACACACACACACACACACACACACATCTAACCAGAAGCTATTTAGAATTGGTAGACACTTGCAAATGAAAAAATAATTTTCTCCAAGAGAGTCTCAATGGAGAAACAATCTACTCTTCTTAATGACAGGTCCCATGTCCAGCAGTAGATAGCCAACAGGAAACAAACTCCATAGTGTCATTGGTGTTCTTTGTCTCATAATGTTAAGTAAGGGCATTTTTGTTGCTGTTTTCTACCTTACAGGTTCTGTGCTTATACAGTATAGCTTTGGAGGTTGATTGTTTTTTATGGGATTCCAGAGTGTACAACTGTGTGTGTCTCTGCATCTGTATGCATGTGTTGTGGTTTTCGTAAGCCCCTTTTACTTGTTTGGTTGTTTTGCCATATTCTGACTTTCTTCATTTTGATTTATTTTATTTTATTGTTATTCCTTAAGTAAGTGTCCATTTGCTTCCTAATGGTACACAGAAAGGATGTGGATCTACATGAGAAGGAAAATGGGGAGAATCTGAGAAAACTTGGCGGTGGGAAATCATAATCAGAATGTATTATATAAAAATAGTCTCTTTTCTTTAAAAGAGGATAAAGGACAAAAATGTATAGAAAAAAGAAAGAGGTCTATGGTTGGGTTTTTTGTTTTGGTGTGGTTTTTTTTTTATTTATAAAGAAGACTAAATTTCAGACTCATCACATTCAGTGTGCTAAAGACAAAGTTACACTAATGGCAGACAGAAAGGTTCTGGTAACTGCTAAGGGTGGCTGACTAAGCATTATGCAAGAGTACAGTTTGTTTTATAGGTCTTTTATGTAGAGTCATTACAGTAGAAGCAATGACAGTCGGAGCATTATTGAGTCTGAATTCAGTTTGAGGGTCTTTTACATCAACAGCAAAACAAGACTAATAAAGCAAGTCATTTAAAAATTCCAAGAACTGATTGTGTTATAAGACCTATTCAATTATAGAATCCCCTTAAGAGATGAAAATAAAAAGACCTAGTCTCCCTTACACCTAAATTATAGACCCATGATAAAGATTTACCAATGGCAGAAAAAATGAATAGAGAACAAGGCTTGGAGCTTTGGATAGCTGTCGGACTCCTATTACAGTAGCAAGGCAAAACTAGCTAAATAACACAACTCACATCATAGGCAGGGAAGTCTACTATGTCATGAACAGGCCACTCTCCTCTACTCCCCATCCCCCAAAAATGTATGCAGTGGAAAGGCACAGGATGGCAAAGAATAGAAGAATGGGTCAGTCTCAGGAAGCATCTGTCCACTAGTCCTAAGACAAAAGAAAACTCAAGGGCTTTACTGACTCCTACAAGACACTAGAGTTTGTAAAGTCAAGCATTTGAAGCTTGCCAAAATGCCTGATTTCCTGGAAAAATGTTCATCTTCCCACCTTTATCTAGACAGGGCAACTCCGATCTGAGCTAATCTGGTGTCTGAGACCCCCCTCCCCATCAGGAACTGGGAATCAATGACAGTCATTTCTTTATTTTTCCACTGGAAATGACACTTGTTTCAGTTTACTCTTAAAAGGTTTGGAGGAAGCTGGATTGGTTGTATTTTTGCTCCTGCTTGTGAAAACAACACCGTTATCCTCCTTTGTTTTTTTTTCTGTATCTAGTGCTCACTCTGTTTCTTCAACAACCCAAAACATCAGTGCATTTCTTGCACACAACACAGAAGGAGGAGTTAGCTAGTTGGAGTGGGAAGTTTCTATAAAAGAAAAGTCTCAGCCTGTAAACATCCAGGAAAAGCAAGGATGATTTCTATACACTCTATCAACATTCCCATAAGAACCAGAGGAAGGCTGGCATTTCCAGAGCTCACCACCAGCAAAGACTTTGCCAGTTCCCATGAGTCTGAGGAATTAGGGTCCTTGCCAATAATCCACACTCACTCAGAGTTTCTCTGCTCTGCATATAGGAAAACCTCCTATTAGGTCTTCCTTAAGTCAAATATGGAGCAGATCCATCTGAGAAATGCTCAGATGTTGGCAGAAGATAAAGAATGCTTGATGCCATAAAAGTATTACTAAGTTTATTGAAAGTGGAGTTATAAACATTTTCTGATAAAGTTGAAGATTTACATGGAAAACATTTCTGATAAAATTGAAGAAATATATAGAAAAATTTGTTTTGTTTTTTTTTTATTTATTTTATTTTATTTTTTTAATTTACATTCCAAATCACTTCCCCTTTCCCGTTTCCTCCCTCCCCGAAAGTCCCATAAGCCCCCTTCCCTCCCTCTTTTCTCCATTCAACCCCCTCTCGTTACTCTGTCTCAGCGTTCCCCTACATCCAGTCTTTCCAGGACCAGGGGTCTCTCCTTCCATCTTTTTAGAAATCTATTGATATGCGGATTGTGTCTAGGGTATTCCGAGATTCTGGGTCAATATCCCCTTATCAGTGACTGCATACCATGTGTGTTCTTTTGTGATTGGGTTACCTCACTAAGGATGATATTTTCAAGATAGCAATGAATTGTACTTCTTTAAAAAATACTTATTTGAATCTGAAATTAAAAGCAAAAGCTATTCTGAATTGAGAGAAATATGTGGGATTCTGTGTGGTTTGCATGGGATTTCTTTAAGAGACATGTGGGAAAACAAATATACCTTTTCCCATACTTGTTCTCAAATGTATATAATGTTTTATTTATTTACTGTTGTGACTTTTTTTTATTTCTGAAGTAGACTTATAGGACAATAATGGTTATATAGAAGTTACAGAAATGAGTACATTTCTAATGGTAAAAGACCTGAGCTGTGAACTGTGACATTGTTTTAAAAATCATCCATTTTCTAATGACCATGCATTGTTCCAGCTTCTTTATCTTTATTTTTTCTTTCCTTTCTTCCTTCTTTCCTTCTATCATCCCCTCTATATCTCTCTTTTTCTCTCTCTCACTCTTCCTTCTCTCTTGCTCCTTCCCTCTGTTCCTGCCTCTCTCTTCATTTTTATTTTAATTTTTTTCAGTACCACCCCAAAAGAAAAACTATATTTCCTATCCTACCTTGCAGTAAAGGAGGTGAGTGGGACCTAGTAGCACACAAGCAGATATTTAACTACTGTTGCTTAAACATAGAAATCTGACTGGGGTGGTGAGGAAATAAAGGACTGACACATAGACCCATCTACAGAAAAACTATCTAGTGGGCTCTGTATCTAGTGCTCACTCTGTTTCTTCAACAACCCAAAACATCAGTGCATTTCTTGCACACAGCACAGAAGGAGGAGTTAGCTAGTTGGAGTGGGAAGTTTCTATAAAAGAAAAGTCTCAGCCTGTAAACATCCAGGAAAAGCAAGGATGATTTCTATACACTCTATCAACATTCCCATAAGAACCAGAGGAAGGCTGGCATTTCCAGAGCTCACCACCAGCAAAGACTTTGCCAGTTCCCATGAGTCTGAGGAATTAGGGTCCTTGCCAATAATCCACACTCACTCAGAGTTTCTCTGCTCTGCATATAGGAAAACCTCCTATTAGGTCTTCCTTAAGTCAAATATGGAGCAGATCCATCTGAGAAATGCTCAGATGTTGGCAGAAGATAAAGAATGCTTGATGCCATAAAAGTATTACTAAGTTTATTGAAAGTGGAATTATAAACATTTTCTGATAAAGTTGAAGATTTACATGGAAAACATTTCTGATAAAATTGAAGAAATATATAGAAAAACATGTTAAAATTGAAGATTGTCATGGAAAATTATACAGATAAAATGGTAGGCATAAAATAATTCTAAGTTGATTGAAAGTGGAATTATAAACATTTTCAGGTAATATTGAAGATTTACATGGAAAATATTTCTGATAAAATTCAAGAAATATATAAAAAAACATGTTGAAATTGACTATTGCATGGAAAATTATACTATGTAAGAAATATATAGAAAAACATGTTAAAATTGACTATTGCATGGAAAATTATACTATATATATCATATCTATATAAAATTTTCCGTGATAATCTTCAATTTTAATGTGTTTTTCTACATTTTCTACAATTTTATCAGAAATATTTTCCATGTAAATCTTCAATTTATCATAAAATGTTTTTACTTCCTTTTTCAATAAAAAACCATGCTTTTTGAAAATAAAGCAAAAGAATGAAAGAAAAAAAAAGAATGCTTGATGTCATTTCCATGTTGTGGTTTGAACGCCGGAGATGCATCTTGAGCATCAGATTGAGATCTAGTAGTTGCATTATATGCTTACCTTTCCCCCTGAGGCAAACCTCATGTAATTGCATGTCTCCACTCTTTACTCACATGTCCTTAGTCACATGTTCCATGAACTCCCTAATCCCCACAGTTAACTCACAATAATACCTGTCCTCTCTTTCTTGGTTTATGTCCTTGATTTAGAGCTTACCACTTAATATACTGTATGTTTTCCTATTGATATTTATGGTGCTTCCTCTGAAGTACACAGCTCAGTGATGACAAAATTTTGTTTTTGTGTGCTCATACACTCAATGCAAACCAAGGGTTTGCAAATGCATTCCATGAGATGCTTGCAGATAAATGAAATCACATCAGAAGTATAAAGATGAAGAATGGGGGACTGATTGCCATGGCATGAGGCCAGTCCTGGGAACCTATTCCCCTTGTGAGCTTTAAACTCCTACTTTTGGCATGCACTAATACATTATCTCATGTCACATTCACATGATGTCCTATCATCCCAACATTATCACTGTTATAGATTCCTGGGAGTTTCCATTGTTCTAGGTTTCTAGCTCATCCCTGATATGCACCTCAAGTCCCCACCTGCCCCAACTCTGCTGGTGGTATCCATTCTATTTCCCCCTCCCAGGAAGATTCAGAGTCTCTCTATGAGTCATCCTTGTTACTTAGCTTCCTTGGGTCTGCAGATTGCAGCATTATTCTCCTTTACAACTAATATCCACTTATAGGTGAATACATACCATATTTATCTTTCTGGGTTTGAGTTACCTCGCTCAGAATGATTTTCTCTTTAGTTCCTTCCATTTGCCTGCAAATTTCACAATGTTATTTTTTTAAAAGCTGAATACCACTCTACTGTATAAATGTACATTTTCTTTATCCATTCTTCAGTTAAGGGACATCTAAGTTATTTTCAGTTTCTGGCTATTACAAACAAAGCTACTATGAGCATAGTTGTGTAAGTGTTCTTGTAGTAGGATGGAGCCACTTTGGAAATCAATATGGCAGTCTCTCAGAAAACTGGAAGTTGATCTACCTCAAGATCGAGCTATACCACTGAAATGGAAATTTCTGGTTTCCTTGGATATTTGGTGATGTTTTTCTGGAAGCTGTCTTATGAGAGGATGTTTTGTTGAGAATAGACATGTGTTTTTCTGGAAGCTGACTGGTGAAAAGGCATGTAGTATTTTGCTGGAACAGACTTTGAGAGGACATGGGACATTTGGAAAGAGTAAAAATATAACCCAACAAACAGTGGGTGACACTCTGGCATTGGTTTCCCTTGATGGTCTTTGTTGGGATTCATTGACACTTGTTTTTGCTGATGACACTTTGACATTGGTTCACCCTGCTGGTCTTCTCTGATCTTTTCTTCTCTTGACTTCATAGAAAGAAATGCACCAAAGGATTTCTGGTGGCGTTCTAGCTGCTTCTTGCCACCTCAGCAGACTTGAGCTAATTGGTGGTGCCTCGAGGTTTCTTCTGAAATGCATACCCCAGTGGCCTACTTCTTTCAACTAGGCCCTAGTTTCTGAAGTTTATGATACCACCAAAAGTAATGTGAGGAGCCCTAGACCAAGCATTTAGCACAGGAGACATGTTGTATTCAAAATGTAATAGTGGTGCAATGCCCTTTAAGGGTACTTTGGCCCTGAAACCTTCCTATCATGTTCTATGTTTCTTGGCGCCATTAATTGGGTGAAAAGCACTACCCCACAGAACCCGTTTTGTTATGCTGTTCTAACTCATCATAAGTGTAACATCTGAAACTGTTGGGCAAAATAAATCTCTGATCCCTTGCATTTTCTCTCAGGTATTTTTCATAGTTCTAAAAAAGTTGACTAACATAAGGACTACATTCATTTATTTTTAACTTAAAATTCACAAGCAGGTATAGTATAAAAATAAACACCTATTTGTTTCCTTATGTGTGTTTCTTCTAGGTACATAAATACATGTGAGTAATATATAGACACTATGTGTGTGTGTGTAATATATATGTGGCAGACTATATATATACATCATATACATATACATCATATATATATACACATACTAATACACATACATATATATAATCTGTCACTTCAGAACCTCTCCAGTCAAAGTACTCATATCAAAGCTATTACGGAATGCTTTTTGTGTCTTTGGATAAGTACAGGAGATACTAAAAGATAACAGAGTCAAATAGAAAGAGTATCAAACATATGACTGCAATTACCTGTGAGTAAATCAGTCAACACCTGAGGTCACTGGTCTGCAGGTTCTACTAACAGATTAAGAAACTGGATATTCACCCAGCAAGATTTGCTAGCTGCAAGTAGGCAGCAGTTACTTTATATATACTTTATATACATCCATATGTATATATTATATACAATACTTTATATATACATTGTGTGTGTGTGTGTGTGTGTGTGTGTGTGTGTGTGTGTGTGTGTGTTAGCTGCCATTATGTGTCTCCACAGGGCCTTTAACAATACTAGCCACCATTTAATGGAGCTAAAAGGCAAATCATTAAAGCTTCTCCTTTTCTAGAAGGATGTATGTGTGTGTGTGGGGGGGGTGTATTTCATGGGTTTGCCTTTTAGCTCCATTATAATGGTGACTAGTATTGTCACCTGTGGAGACAGGAGACACATAAAGGCAACTAATATATATATTATATATTGTCCAAACCCATGAGAAAAATAAAAAATTAACATATAAATATTTTTTATTCCAATCATGGATTTTAAAGACAGTCTCCCTAATGCTTAACTCAAGCCCAGCTTCTACAAATTATTAGACCTTTTCTTCTGATCAAAGAATTTAATCCACAAATTGAAATTCTTATCAAAAATCTAATTGCTATACAGTTGGTTGATGGAAATTTCTGCAATTTAAAACCTTCTAAAGAACCTGATCGGTGAAGATGTGCATCTCCTCCAGAAGCATATTTATTCCCCTTCATGCTGAAAACGGTTCCAGATGTTTTTGGGCAACACTCTTCCAGTGCAGCTGCCATCTGCAGCAGTGTACCTGGGAAGTTCTGACACTTCTGTCATTCTGAGAAACGTGCTAAATAAAATTGCACACAAGATGTTCATCTGGGCTATCAGCAATTAGCTGATTAAAATGAAATGATTGCTGGTGAAATTGGAAGAACAGTGGCCACTTGAGCATGTGTTCGTGGCATATAAAAGAATAGTACTTTGTATGGGTACAAAACCTGTTCTCCGAGAGCCATTTGTTTTGAAAGTGCCACTATAACAAAGAAATGCACTCCAAGGGAATTTGTTAGATTACATGTTTTTAATTTGGTCTCTCGATAATATAATTATATTAGACTTTGCCTTACTCCAAACGTTCCTTCAGCTAATGAGTTCAAGCCCACATGGACTGAGTTGCTGTCTCAAAGAACTGAAATAGTAAAGTCAAATGAAAATGCCTTTTACGTGGTCTAAGTCTAAAAGCTATAATTAGCACGGCTTTGTATCTGTAACCCACTGGTAAGGCAGATGCAGTTTCTAAGTATTATTTCTTAACATATGCAAGTTATGCATGCCCACTCTGCTAGTTGTGGTTGTGGTTGCATTTAAGTCTGATGTTGCCAGGTTCCAGGACTCTTATTCAAAGAGTCTCCCACTGACTGCAGAATAACAGAAAATTTTCTTTAAAATAAAGTAATGATACACATTAGAAAGGAATAAACTGTCAATACTGACAGTGATCCACATAGCTGAAGATATTCAAGAGCCTGGCTAATAGTGATGGAGCTCCTTTTAAAGGAGTTTAAGAAAAGAAGCATTTGACTCATAAGGGACATAGTTTAGATAGTTCACCAATTATATAATAATTTCAGTAATGCAACTGGTTTTATTCATACACATGTCCAGTTATACATAGGTATAAGACACTCAATAAAAGATTCTCCCTAAAAGTTTACTTGGAGGACCCAGACAACTTTATTAAGAATTCCCCCAAATTAGTTCAGCCTTCCCTACTCTTAAACACAGACAAAACTGAGAATGATCTAATAGAATCTAAGTTTGAGCACTGTTAAGGGAAGGATAAACATATTCCATTGTTCAGAGTATGGTACATACAGCTTAATGAAGGTAGGGTCCTATATTGCTAGTAAGTTTCTAGGTACATTGTTCAAAGAGAGATGTGTAAATATCACATACAAATAAGAATCTTGGATGCCAAGTGGATTACTAAAGAGGACTGTATTCATGGTCTAAACTAAGTGGAGTCTCGTACTGCTAAGTCATGTCCTATGCTCACCTGCCTAAACACTCCATCTCCTACACACTGTTACATTTATCATATTTATTAGGCATTCCAATGAACATTTCAAGTTCAAAGGTCTACCAGCTCATTAGAAATATATTTCCTGAAACCTAGGGACACACATACTCTGGTCTTCTGTTCCCATATAGAACGTAGATAACTTAAAATTTCTCCATACAAATTGCTAAAACAATATTAGCATTATTTCTAACATCTTCCTGAGTTGACTATGACAAGGCTATCCAGAAAAAAAAAATCTGCACTCACTGTCCTCAAATCTTCTCAACTCTGAAGAAACAGGTTGTGCTTAAGATCACGAGAATTCTGTTGCCATGATCCAAGTAGTTCCTTCTCTTGGCCTTTATTTCCCAATCTGTTTATTGTCTCATCTCAGGAAACTCTTCATCTCCATGGCAATCCACCTTCCTGCTTTCTGTGCTTCCTGCCTAGCTTTCAAGTTTTTCCATCCTTATACCTGTTCTTCAGAGTTGGGTCCTTAGTCCTCTATAACCATTCTTGAGAAATTATCCATTTCCATGGTAATGCTGATGGTTTCTATACATCGCTGTCAAGCACTTCACTCCCTCTGCTCTTCCCAGGTTCTTTATTTCTGTAACAGCATGAAATACTCACCTTGCTACTAAAGTTAGGTGTGTGGGCTACTCTAACTCTTTGTTCTCCTTCAGAGCAACTGTCAAGATTCTGTCATTATTATCTCCTAATCATCTCCAGAATCCAATTACTGCTCATATCTTATTCTGCTCCATCACCCTCAATTTCTGTTTTTTTCTTTTTCTTTTTCTTTTTCTAATTGAATATTCTGTTTTCTTTTTTATTAGATATTTTCTTTATTTACGTTTCAAATGTTATCCCCTTTCCTCGTTTCCCCTCCAAAAACCCCCTATCCCATCCTCCCTGCCCCTGCTCACTATCCCACCCACTCCTGCTTCCCTGTCCTGGCATTCCCATACATAGGGGTATAGAGCCTTCACAGGACCAAAGGCCTCTCCTCTCATTGATGTCCAACAAGGCTATCCTCTGCTACATATGTGACTGGAGCCATGGGTCCCTCCATGTGTACTCTTTGGTTGGTGGTTTAGTCCCTGGGAGCTGTGGGGATACTTGGTTAGTTCATATTGTTTTTCCTTCTATGGAGCTGCAAACCCCTTCAGCTTCTAGGGGCCTTTCTCTAGCTCCTCCATTGGGGACCCTGTGTTCAGTCCAATGGATGACTGTGAACATACACTTCTGTATTTGTCAGGCACTGCCAGAGCCTCTCAGAAGACAGCTATATCAGGCTCCTGTCAGCAAGCACTTGTTGGCATCCACAACAGTGTCTGGGTCTGGTAACTGTATATGGTATATATCCTTAGGTGGGGCAGTCTCTGGATGGCCTTTCTTTCAGTATCTGATCCACACTTTGTCTCTGTATTTCCTTCCATGGGTATTTTGTTTCCCCCTTCTAAGAAGGACCAAAGTATCCACACTTTGGTGTCCTTCTTCTTGAGCCTCATGTGGTCTGTGAATTGTATCTTGGGTATTCCAAATTCTGGGCTAATATCCACTTATCAGTGAGTGCATAGCATGTGTGTTCTTTTATGACTAGGTTACCTCACTCAGGATGATATTTTCTAGTTCTATCCGTTGGCCTAAGAAGTTCATGAATTCATTGTTTTTAATAGCTGAGTAGTACTCCACTGTGTAAATGTACCACATTTTCTGTATCCATTCCTCTGTTGAGGGATATCTGGGTTCTTTCCAGCTTCTGGTTATTATAAATAAGGCTGCTATGAACACAATAGAGCATGTATCCTTATTACATGTTGGAACATCTTCTGGGTATATGCCTTGATTTCATGAATGACTGTAACAGCCAAGCTTATTTTCCATATCTTTAGCTTGATATAAAATCTCTTCAATTTTATGTATATTATTATGAGAAATTTATATTAATTATATATAATGCATATTAGTATGAAAAAAATTAAAAATATTCCCAAAGTTAAGTTAACACCATGTTAAAAATGCTTTGAGAGTCTTCTTGCCCTAATAAAACACAAGGTACTGAGAATTTTATTCCATACTTTGGTGATGTAATCTAGATTTAGTTAGTTTCCCAGGGCCATTTACCTCTTTAACTTGACTATATGCTTGGTCACACTAAACTAAATGTATTCTCACTAATACAAGAGACCACCTTCCCTTTTCTCTGGTCATCTTCTCAAGCTAAGGTGAGATTATCTTCCTGTGGAATGAATATTTCTAGACTTTTAGCCAACATTGGCCTCATTGTGTTTTGAATTCCTGTTTCTTCCTCCACTACAGGATAGGCTGAGACTAAGTGTACCCTCTTTTAAATCCCAACACATTATACAGTGCTTGGTCATAATTGGGTATATCAATTTTTAAAAGACAAAACTAATCAATTAGAACTCAAACTTAATGTACTCTATATCAGCCTTCTAACCTAAATCCATATCACAATATAATGTGGCATTCTCGACTTTATAACTACTTGAGTACTTTTAGCCCAATTCATACTTCATCTCCTCCTTGAATCCCAAAATAATTGAGCAGAAATAAAACCGATATAATGCTTAACAACCTTTACCACTCTTTCAACCATGCTTTCTTGAGTATGCCAGAAAATTATATTAATTTATATCTTGTCCCTGAAAAAAGAAATTCTTCAGGGCCAGGTGGTGGTGGTGCACGCCTTTAATCCTAGCACTTGGGAGGCAGAGGCAGGCGGATTTCTGAGTTCGAGGCTAGCCTGGTCTACAGAGTGAGTTCCAGGATAGCCAGGGCTACACAGAGAAACCCTGCCTCGAAAAACCAAAAAAAAAAAAAAGAAAGAAAGAACTTCTTCAGGGACGAGTGCCCAGATTCATATGATTTAACTACTCTAAACCAAACTATAGCAAACACATGCCACTCAAACAGTGTTTATGAATTGCTACATTTTTGTTTGCATGTTGTTGTGGTTTGAAAAAAAATGGTCCCACAGGCTCATAGATTTGAATGCTTGTTTATCAGGGAATGGCACTCTTTGAAAGGATTAGAAGGGGTGTCGCTGTTGAAGGAACTGTATCACTAGGGGTGGTGGGCTTTGAGGTTTCTTTTTTTTTTAATTATTTATTTTATTTTTTTTAATTTACATTCCAAATCATTTTCCCTTTCCCGTTTCCTCCCTCCCCGAAAGTCCCATAAGCCCCCTTCCCTCCCTCTTTTCTCCATTCAACCCCCTCTCGTTACTCTGTCCTGGCGTTCCCCTACATCCAGTCTTTCCAGGACCAGGGGTCTCTCCTTCCATCTTCTTAGAAATCTATTGATATGCGGATTGTGTCTAGGGTATTCCGAGATTCTGGGTCAATATCCCCTTATCAGTGACTGCATACCATGTGTGTTCTTTTGTGATTGGGTTACCTCACTAAGGATGATATTTTCAAGATCTGACCATTTGCCTAGGAATTTCGTGAATTCATTGTTTTTAATTGCAGAGTAGCATTCCATTGTGTAAATATACCACATCTTCTGAATCCATTCCTCCGTTGAGGGACATCTGGGTTCTTTCCAGCTTCTGGCTATTATAAATAAGGCTGCTATGAACATAGTGGAGCATGTGTCCTTATTGCATGCAGGTAAAGTCTCTGGGTATATGCCCAGGAGTGGTATAGCCGGATCCTCCGGGAGTGTCATGCCCAGTTTTCTGAGGAACCGCCAGACTGCTTTCCAGAGTGGTTGTACCAGCTTGCAATTCCACCAGCAGTGGAGGAGTGTTCCTCTTTCTCCACATCCTCGCCAACAACTGCTGTCTCCTGTGTTTTTGATCTTAGCCATCCTGACTGGTGTGAGATGGAATCTCAGGGTTGTTTTGATTTGCATTTCCCTAATGACTAAGGATGATGAACATCTCTTTAGGTGCTTTTAAGCCATTAGATATTCTTCAGGTGAGAACACTTTGTTTAGCTCTGTACCCCATTTTTTAATAGGGTTACTTGCCTCTCTGGAGTTTAACTTCTTGAGTTCTTTGTATATCTTGGATATTAGCCCTCTGTCGGATGTAAGGTTGGTAAAGATCATTTCCCAGTTACTTGGTTGCCGCTTTGTCTTTTTGACAGTGTCTTTTGTCTTGCAAAAACTTTGTAATTTAATGAGGTCCCATTTGTCTATTCTTGATCTTAGAGCATAAGCTATTGGAGTGAGGTTTCAAAAGACCAAGCCAATCCCAGTATCTCTCTCTTCCTGCTGCCTGTGGATCCAGATGTAGAACTCTCAGCTACTTCTCCAGCACCAAGTCTGCCAACATGTTGCCATGTTTCCTGCCATGATGACAAAGAACTAAAGCTCTGAAATTGTATGCAAGCTCCAGTTAAATGCTTTTGTTTATAAGAGTTGTGATTCTCATGGTGTCTCTTCACAGCACTAGAACACTGACTGCTACATGTTTAGCAGGGTTATTTTCAGATTACCTTCCTAAAAGTATTTCAAACTATTAATTCATTGCAAAGAATTTCTGAGTTCTTTGTGGATTTTTTTTCAATTCAAGTTCTGAACTAAGTTTTCTATTTTTTACACATAGATTACTTAGAAAAATATTCCTGAATTTCAAAATGTTGAGAATGATCAAGAGATTTTTAATTTTATTGAAATATTTTGAGATTTGTTTTATTATCTATTACTTAGCTGTATAAATTTGTTAGGTATATTTGAAAAAACATATATTGCCATGGTGTTTTGAGTAGTTTTTTCAAACACAACTAGAACAAGCATAATTTTCCTCACTGTTATCTAGTGACCTTGAGCCAGGCTGCTTGTCATAATTATGTGTTTGTCATTAAAAATTGGTTCTCTCAACTTTTCTTTGCACAGTTCAATACTATAATATTAATTTCATTCACACTTACTCTTCCATTGAACTTTATTCAGTACTTAAGAAGGTTCTTCAACAATGTTTCCCCACTTCAAAATCTGTTTAGATGTTAACACAAGCGTCCTGGCTAGCTTTGGGCCAGCTTTACATAGTATAGCTTTTCTTCATCTCTGTGTGTTCCACTCTGCTTTATTGCTAAGCTTTTATTGTGTTTCTCATAAAAAGAATAGTCAATATGTTGCTTTGTTTTCTGTCTGACAATCTTCACTAACTAGCACATTTAGTATTTGTAATAATTGGAATTCCTCTACTAACGTTGCCTAATTTCTTTTCTGTGCACATGTAGCTTGTTTTTCTACCTTTATTTGTCCTATTTGATTTCTTTTAGATTAAGATTCCTTCACCTTCCATTTCTCATTGATAGTGTGGGTATTACTACAACTACTCTTCCATATTAACATTTACAACATAACAAACTTTAAACTTAATTAACTCCTCTTTGTAGTGAATAATATAAAAACTTTAGCACAAACCTCTATGAGCTTTTTTTTTTTTGGCATGACTTCATTCTTTTCTTGAATTTTAAACCTACCTCATGCATATTGTTAATGTTCCATGACATCATAGGTAACATTGGCTTTTAGTTATATTTTCTTCTTAAATCAAATTTTCCTTACAAGGTTACTCTTCTCCTCCAAAAACTGAGTTTAAAATGTTCTAACACCAGATCTATTTATAGTGAGCACACTTGATCTATACTATCCTTTTGCTCCTGAGATTTCGTTTCACTGCATAGAGGACTCTGGCTGACACACACTGCTCACCACATTGGAAGGTATTGCTCTGTTGACTTTCAATGTACATGGAGGCTGCTGAGCCACATGCCAGCATCCGTCTCTGATTGTCTTTTCTCTCTGGCTCTTTTCAAACAAGGCTCTTAATATTCAGTATTACACAGATTTACTTTTAAAAAGTTGGTGTGAATTTCATTTCATTTGCATAGTCTCAAATTCCCTTAGCTTCCTGAATAAGAATTTTTAACAAGATTCTGGAAATTTTTCAAGCATCATTTCTTTGAATATTGACAACAGGCATTGTGTTTGGGAGGTACATCATCTTGTATGTATAATGGACCATATTACTCCATCATGTATGTTTCTTAATTTCTCTCCCACATCTCCCAGGTCCAGAATCTAATATATTTCTTATCTTTACCCATCAACCTTCATTATTAAATATATACAAAATGTACATAATGTATCATTCTTTATACTTAACAGCCTTTCTTTCAGCTCTGCCTACTATGTGAAATTAACGTAAGAAAAATCATGTAGCATGCATGCATCCTTTCATATCTAGCTCACTTACATGACCATTACTTCTGACAATCGCCCATATTAATTTTGGTAACAATCATTTATTCATTTTTATTTCATTGTAGAATCAATGTTTTGGTTGTAAATATTCATCTCAATTCCTCTGGTTTCTATTTTCTAATTTTGACCCAATAATATTTGTCTATTATGTGCCAGTACCTTCAAGATGAAATATATTTTAAAATTGTGTCATTTTTCTAATTATCTTTGTCTGTGTTCTCTATGTATCTGCATACACACATGTGCATATATAGACAGGTACACTGTGTCCAGAGGACAATGTTCTAAGTCATTCTCCAGGAACACTCATCAATTTTTGAGGCAGGACTTATCACTGGTCTGGAACTCACTGACTAGGCTTAGATAGCTAGCCAAAAGTCCCAGGAATCTGTTTTCTCAGTTTCCCCAGCATTGGGATTACAAGCTCACAAGATTTTAAGTTTATTTACTGCAAACAAATGCTCATGGTTGCAAGGAAAGCACATTATTGACTGACCTATATTTCCAGTTTCTCATTTCCCCATTGTTAGTAGATGTGTTTATTAGTCTAAAGTTATTTTAAATATCCTAGTTGTATAAGAAGTCTCAAAATTCTCTCTTCTATTATGGGCACACATTCATTTATAAATTTAGTTATATTAATTCTAGATGTTTATTTTATACAATTTCATTATTTTAATGAATACATACACACACAATGATATCCTGTGGTAACCGTTTCTACTGACTCTCAGGAAAGGTTCATTTCTTACAATTTTTTATTGTATGTGTGCACACATATGTGTGTACATGTGTGTGTGTGTGTGTGTGCATGAGCATGTGTATAAGGGGGTGTGTGTACTTGACTTTGTACATGTGTGTGCTCATGTGTGTATATTCATATTCATGTGTGCACACATGTGTTTAACAACTACCTATTAAACATATGATGCTACTTGTCTCTATGATATAGGGCAAGTTATTAAAAACCTCTGAGCCTCTAGAAATGAAACTGTTAATAATATCTTGCTATACTTTATAAAAAAAAGTCAACATTTTTGTAAGAAAATTATATTCTGAGAATGTTATGGAACACATTTGAATCCTAGGTTAAAAGCGTAATATAAAATTGTTCTAGTTGAGTACAGGAGCATATGTCTTAGATTACAGAATTGCGGGACTGAGATTGGAGCATCATGAGCTTGAGATGGGAATAGGCTACACAGCAAGCTTCAAGCCAACCTGGGCTATAGAATTCAACTCAAAACAAACAAACTTAAAAATATAATCATTCTTTAAGATCTATGATTGCTTCTGCCATGTGTCTAAGGATATTGCCAACATGTGACACATCTGAACTCCAGCTTAAATTTACCTCTTTGCTTTATTAATTTTTTAATTATATAATAAAAATTTGTGCCCCAACTTGTGTCAGTGAAGGCTCACAGTTGAGAATTCCCAGGAAACATGCTTCTCTTCCTATTTTCCAAGCTGTCCCACGCTCTTTACTGTCTCTTCTCCATGCAATGTTCATCTAAGTTCATACTCTAAACATTCTAGTCTTGGATGATCCTGGTGATTTGACAGGGCCTCATACCTTCCTAGATCCTTAACATAGAACACCTCCCTTCTTCCCATGCTGCAGAAGCCCCAGTATTCAGTTGCCATGGATACAAATACTGCTAGGTCAAGTACCAATTCTAACCTGCACTGGTGCTGTGGATGTCTAGTTATGTATCTATCATTCCTGGTCTCTAAAGGTTTTCATCTTTCCTGGTTAAGTTTCCCATTGTAACAGCCACTGCCATGTATTTCAGAATTTTAGTTGTTCTGTACATGATGGGATTTCTCTGAATATTGAAGAGAAATCTCATGAAGAATGTAACATGCAATGGTGTATTCTTAGTAGCACAGATGTCTGCTGATTCAGTGACACTTCTAACCCAAGACTCTTTACAAGATGGCTGAGTTAATGTTAAGAACATTTGTTTCTTGAGAGAGGTGTTTTCTACCAGAAATCCATTTACCCATCCACACATTCACCAGTTCATGGGTGAAGCCAGTCATACAAAGTCTTTAAAGTGTTGTTTTTAACACATTCTATTAAACAGCCTATTAAACACATTCTATTAAACAGTTGTATTAAATGAGAAATCAGAAAATACTGCATATCTTCACAGTGAATTATTACCTAACATATCATAGACACATTATTGAGTACACACACACACACAAAAAAAAAAATCCATGTATAGTTTGGGCACTTAGATGCTCCCCACCATGTGAACTAATTCTGTGTGGCTATTTCAAACTTCACTCAACCACAGTGAAAGGAACCGAAGAGGCTTGGTTGCTAGGGCAGGTGAAGCAGAATCACAGAAGGTAGGCATCTTGGGGGCTATTTTGAGAAGGTGACACTTTCTTTCAGTGACACCAAGACTGTGGTGGAATATACAGCAACTGCCTCCTTGGCACGATATTTGAAATGTTTAATGCATTCTGATATTTGCTCAAAGCATATTAAGGAGCTATGTGACAAATTTCCAGTTATATGTGAACTTTTATTGATGGCTCAGTTCACTGTGTTATTTTTTTTATTTTATCTCGTTTTAGTTTGATTCATTTCTTTAACTTTTTTTCTGGTGAGAGAATTTAAAGTATCTACTTTAAACTTAAAGTTATCTACTACTCACTTCATAAATGTCGCTCAGTATAAATATTGCTTGCATCAAATCCTAAATTTCTTATTAAACTTCTTCTTATTCATACCTTAATTCACAATCTTTAAAAAAAAATTCTCTTAAATGCTATGTGCTTTCACATTTGCATTGATTTTTCTGTTACTCTTACAAATATTTTATAAAAATTGTAATAGAACCCATGCAATGGAATAAAATAGCATGAATAAATGTATGAATAATATGTACATTGATGTTTTTATCACTTTGACTCATTTTTCATACTTATTTATCTAAATAATTTATTTATATTTTTTATATTATTAAGGACATGCTACATACAAAATTTTATGTTATTATTTTTAATAAATTAACTATTGTTCTGTTATATATTCCTCCATAAAAATGACATTAATTTGGCTAATATCTTCTTATTTGTGAGTACATACCATGCATCTCATTTTGGGTCTGAGTTATCTCACTCAGGATGATATTTTCTAGTTTCATCCATTTGCCTGCAAAACTCAGAATGTCCTCATACTTAATAGGTGAGTAGTACTCCATCATGTAAAAGAACCACATTTTCTGCATCCATTCTTCTGTCATGGGACATCTGGGTTGTTTCCAGCTTCTGGCTGGAAACAAACAAGGCTGCTATGGACATAGTGGAACACCTGCCACTGTGGCATGGTGGGGCATCTTTCGAGTATTTCCCAAGAGTGGTATTGCTGGGTCTTCAGGTACATCTATTTTCAATTTTCTGAGGAACCTCCAGACTGATTTCCAGAATGGTTGCACCATTTTGCAATCCCACCAGCAATGGAGGAGTGTGCCTCTTTCTCTATGTCCTTGCCAACAGGTGCTGTTGCCTGAGGTTTTTATCTTAGCCATTCTGATTGGTGTAAGGTGGAATCTCAGGATATTAGCAAAAAAAAGCAAAAAGAAAAGTGCCAAATACACAAGATACAGCCCACGGAATTCAAAAAGGTCAACAAGTTGAAGGGCCCAAGTGAGGACACCTCAGTTGCATTTGGGAGGGAGAAGAAAGAAACCACAAGGAGGGAGGGAGGGAGCTGCAAGGGAAAGGAGATGGGGGCAGAGAGGGAAACATGATCCGGTATCGAGTAGGGGAAAAGAACTGAAATCCCTGAGGACCAGCAGAAAGAATGGAAACAGGCAACCTCTGTAAGGTAGGAGGTTGGAGGGACACTGCAAAATGTACCAGAAACCTGGGAGGTGAGAGACTCTCAGGACTCAAAGAGAGGGACCTTAGATGAAATGCCCTGTACTGGAGAGAGGGAACTTGTAGAGCCCATCTCCAGCAGAAAGGGCATCAAGTGAGGGATGGGCTTGCCATCCCATAGTCAAAGCTCTGACACATAATTGTTCCTGTCTGAAAGAACTGCATGGATGGAAATGGAAAGGAGCCTGAGGAAAAGAAGGTCCAGAGATAGGCCCAAAGTGGGATCCAGCTCAAGGGGAGGCCCCAAGACCTGACACTATTACTGAAGCTACGGAGTGCTCACAAAAAGGGACCTATCATGACTGCCCTCCAAAAGATTCACCAAGCAGCTGAAAGTCAGATGAAGACATTTGCACTCAACCAATGGATAGAAGCTGCTGAACCCTGTGGTTGATTGAATTAGGGGGAAAGCAGGAAGAAGCTGAGGAGTAGGGAGACCCTGTAGGAGGACCATCAATCTCAAGTAACCTGGGCCCCCAAGATCTCTCAAACATTGGACCACCAAACAGTCAGCATATACCAGCTGATATGAGACCCCTAACACCTATACATCAGAAGACTGCCAAGTCTGGGTTTAGTCAGATGCACCTAACCCTCAAGAGACTTGGAGGTCCCAGGGAGTTTAGAGGTCTGGTAAGGTAGGGGTCGGGGGTGAGGGCATTCTCCTGGAGACAAAGGGGCAGAGAGGAGGTATGGAATGTGGAACAGTCAGAGGGTGGACTGGGAGGGGAATAAAATCTGGAGTTTAAAATAAATAAGTAAATAAATAAATAAATAAATATCTTTAATTGATGATTTTCAGTATTATTTAGGTTATATTCTAGATTTGAATTATATTTTAGGTTGTAATGAAGTCAATTTTATCTTCATTCTGTATATTTTCAAAGGCAAATTTAATGGTATTTTCATTAAACACTACAAAATAAATCTGTACACACACACATATATATACATATATGTATATATGTATTAATATTTTCTTCAAAATTACTTCTGGCATCCCATCATGTTAGAAGGAATCATGGGTGAAATATTTCTTCCTTTTTAATAAACTCCCTGAACTTTTATCACCTTGTTCTCCTTCACCTTTTCCTCACACTCAAATTACAAGCCTTGCCGAGCTCTCCCTGTGGAGGAATTGAGACGGAATATCTTATTTACTAGTCTCAAACCAAAGCACTTTCCATGATCACATTTATCAAGCAGAAGGTGTACAAGTGAAGGCTGTTACCCAACAGCCAGTCAATATTAATAAACAAAAAGCTTGGCTGGCCAGCTCAAGCCCAGGAATAGTTGAATTATAAATTATATTGTGTGTGTGTGTGTGTGTGTGTGTGTGTGTGTGTGTGTGTGTATGTGTGCATACTTGCATATGTGCACACATACACACATCTCAAAAACACTTCCAATACTTGTAGCTGGCCTTTGCTACTTTATGGGCTCTAACTTTTTCCCACCCTTTATCATCCCTAACATTGGTTTCACCCACTATGACTAGATAGGAGAAACAGAAAGGAGAAAGAAAGAGAGAGGTCTCTGAATCTAATTTCTTGATTCTTCTCTGAGCAACCTCCTCGAATGACCACCAACCACCAACCCCACCTAATGAGGCTCTAGCATTATATACCCTCTGAAAATTTCCCAGAATTCTAACAATCACTATCTGAAGCTGGCAAAACCATGCCTCTGCTAGAGCATGAGGCAAATCATAGTCAATTGCTGTGAAGCAGCCTCATATCCTCACAACAGGAACTGAAACAAAACATATTCCTAATAATATCTCTGTGCTTTTTAAATAAACAAAAATTCCAGAATTCTTACAACACATACTTTTTACTAAAATGATTACATATCACAAGATTTATTTCTTTTTGATCTTCTCCACCAAAGACAATCTTGCTATGATTTTCCTGGTTATCATCCTAATGCACTAGACACTTAAAGCTTTTTTCCAAGGATTAGAAAAGATGCAAAGTAATCTACACACACCGATGTATATTGATTCAAAATCAGCACACTTATGTACAGAATTTACTTATCCATTTTGTGGCAATGAATCAGAGAATAATAGTGAACAATAAAGCTGGACTGTTCAAACATAAAAGAAGAATAATAGAGGATAAGCTGAAGGAAAGGTGGCAGAGGTGATTAGTGCAGTCAGGCTGCAGTCATATCCTTCCAGGTAGACAAGGCAAAAACCTGCAGGTTAAGTATTGATACAGCATTATCAGGAAGTGGCTAATTAAACTCAGTGTTATTTATTTCAAGCCAGAAATTTGTACTGTGTTTTGAAAGGAATTTCATTTAAGACTTTTGAAATTATTTTAGACATTTAACCATGTGTGCTGTGAAATTTTTTAATTAATTGTCCATTTCTGAAGTTACCATAGACATAGGTATTACATATTCCTGCTGTCAATTTTGGGTTTCTCACTGATTTTCTAGTCTGTTTTATTTGCTCTGTGTTGATTCTGCCTGGTGAATTCCACAAGAGAAACTCATTTCTCTTGGGCTTTCAGTTGCCCCATTCTGCCTGTTCTCTGCTCAACACTCTCCTAACTGTCCTCTCTCTATTGCTAGAATTGTGCTCTAAGAGCTTCCAAGAGCCATTGGATTTAACTATTTAGCTTATTTTATCACTTAAAATTTCCTCCAAAAAGTCTATCATTACAAATTTTGATTCACAATGCTTGTGAAATTTAATACTAACCTATGTCCAAATAGGATGAGAGAAGAAAAGAAAAAAATTACTTTATTCATTGAATTTGTGTTTACATACAGTTCTTAACTTACACTAATAGCTCCATTTTGAAGTACTATGTACTGAGTTTGGGGACTCATAAATGTTAGGCAAATTATGTGAGCTACAGCTCTAACCCAATATCTTTTTTAACTTGCATTTTAAAAAATTTCATAATACCTTTTGAAATTGTAATTCTATAATCCCCCACACACACCCTTTCCTTCCTCTATCCTCTCTTGTATATTTCTCCTTGCTCTGCCTCAAACTCATGGCCTCTTTTTCTTAATTACTATTACACACACACACACACACACACACACACACTCCTAAATAGATAATTACAATATCTTTTTAAAATCATCAATAAGGCAAGTTTTAATTAACACTCAAAAAATTCTGGCTACTGGCCTAATCTCTATGTTTCGCATAATATTGCCATTGGGTGAAGTTAGAAGCACTAAAGTCATTGGAAATCTGGTCCTTTAGTGTTCCACTTTGTGTGTAGTAGCTGTTCAGGAGTGCAGAGTCTTATTATCTCTCTCATGTCTATCACCACCTCTTTCATCTTTATGAATTAGTGCCCTGACTCCCACCACACACCATCTCTTTCTAGTTTTTCAACAACATATTGTTTCAAGAAGGAAGAAGGATGCCTAGCCTCTTAGCTGTCTGAGCAGAAACAGGAAAACTGTGAGAGCAGCAGGTGAGATTGCAACTGGTCAAGTTTCTTATGAGGTCTGAGACTACAAAAGTCTGGCAAGGAAGGCAGACATGCCCACCTGAGTGCAGCAGAACTGCAGCGCATGCAAGTATGTTAGGTGCTAAGAATGAAGCCATTGTCTGCCATGTTTCATTGTCAATGTTTCTCAAAACATGGTTTGCATCAATTAAGTCTCTCACCCTTTCACTTAGCACAGTAGAATCTGCCTTTAGTCCATATTGTTCTCCTCCAACAATATTCTTAAAACTTCAACAGTGACTTCTAAAGACACTCAACGGCCCGATTTAAGGTCTTTATTATTCCTGTCTACAACAGGTCCTTGTCAAACACTCTTTTCTTGAAATTCTATCAACCATAATTTTTCAGTGTCTCTACACTGGCATTTCCAAAGTATTTTCATCAAATCAATAGTCCAAAGAGATGAAACTCAAAAGAATATTCATGACCAATTAGTTTTGCCAAATATGGGTCCCCTGTAAAAGTCATAATCCTCATTTGCACATTAAAGTCTCTATGAAATTTAACTTGAAAAGAATCTTGCACAACTATGGGGAATCCAAAGTTTCCAAATGAGAAACCCATTTCTTCACAACAATCTCAGTTCAGTGCTTTAGAACACTCATGTTTATCACAGTTTAACATGTTTCATATTAGGGTGCTGCTAATACTCAATGGCACCCTAAAACCACTGCTAGTTAGTGACAGTCGCTAGGAGTTGTCACTTCCTGAGTATAAACAAACATGGTCATAATTATTCAGATTTTCATCATAACAGTTGAGTAATGTATTTTATTGCTATTATTCAGCATTTAAACAACAACAACCAAGACTTACTCTGTGAGCCAAAAAGTTTGACAATCCAAAAGAGCAAAACATAGTATTAGTCAAACACATTTGCCACTAAAGAAACAACTACAATTGCTTCTCTCTCTCTCTCTCTCTCTCTCTCTCTCTCTCTCTCTCTCTCTCTCTCTCTCTCTCTCTCTCTGGTAAGCAATACTTTAAGGAAGCATAGTTGAGAACTACCCATACATGGATCAATTGTGTTCACCACTGAGGCAAAGATAAACGCTTCTTGTGAGGTACCAAACAAATAACTGGAAGACTTGTTGGTGGAGATAAATAAATGGAGAAACTTAAATCTCTCAGAATAGATTAAATTTTTTTCAAAAAAATGTGGATTAGATTTCATAAGATTATTGTCTTTAGAACATCATAGCATAACTTTTTTTTTTTACTTTGAGGCACATAAAGTAGTGGGATCCATTAGTGACAGTGTCTTAGTTCCCTACACACAACATGAACATGTCAAGAAGCAAGGTTCTTCATGTATGAACTGCTGCAATGATTGTTGTTCTGTTCCACCAATGCATTCCTCACTCTCTTCTGCTGCTCACTTCAGTATGTAGGGGTCATATGAGCTATGTTGTATGAGCTACATACAACACAGTGACTAAATTCTCGTTGTCTTTCCAAGGCAGCTTTTCAAGGTAAACTTTCTTCAAGACATGCAAATAAAAAGTGGATTTACCAAGACTAAAACACCAAAGTCAAATTCAATACCACCCAAAGAAACAGGTTGAGCTGTGAGTGGTCTGCACTGTCTGCCTAGGCTTCACGACTTCCCACAAATGAGGAGAAGCTGAACATTGCTGAAGGGGTGAGCATGCCCCCCTTCTCTTTCTTCTTCAAGAACCAAAACCTTCACCAACAGAGCACTGCGCCTTAGGTGCTAAAATGTGTCTTCTTAAGAACAAGAGAAACAAAATGATAAAAATGTAGATATCTAGTCAATAAAGATATTTTCCATGTAAATCTTCAATTTTATCAGAAAATGTTTTTACCTCTACTTTCAATCAATTTAGGAATATTTTTATGCCTACTATCTTATCTGTATAATTTTTCATGAAATACTCAGTTTTAACGTGTTTTTCTATATATTTCTTGAGTTTTATCAGAAATATTTTAGTTGTAGATTTTCAATTTTATCAGAAAATGTTTATAATTCCACTTTCAATCAACTTAGGAATATTTTTATGCCTACCATTTTATCTGTATAATTTTTCCATGAAATAGTCAATCTTAACGTGTTTTTCTATATATTTCTTCAATTTTATCAGAGATATTTTCCATGTATATTTACACAATGGAATACTACTCAGCAATTAAAAACAATGAATTCATGAAATTCTTAAGCAAATGGGGAACAGGGGAGGGATGAGGACTTATGGAACTTTCGGGGAGGGGGGAACTGGGAAAGGGGAAATCATTTGGAATGTAAATAAAGAATATAGAAAATAAAAAAAAATGAAACTATTAAAAAAAAGAGTAGGAAAGAAGTCTTTGTGAAGGGGCTGTGGGCAAACCTCCTTCTCCATATCTGTAGCCACAACACACCAATAAAGAAAATAGCTAATAAAAACTAATGTTATACAAGATTCAATGTATTTTCTATGAGAACTATTTAATATCCTTTCCAGACTTAAAAAGCTTCTGGAAATTTGAAGAACTGTAAAACTATTAACGTCCAGCCAAAATGCTAAGCTTGATATCACTGGGAAAAGAACACACATAATTTATGTTCCTCATGGCATTCACTCCAAGGGGATCCAGTATGTACCTAAATACCTCCATTGCGAAAAGTAAAATTTAAGTCATGTCTAAGACAGTTCAGTCCCTTTGTAGGCAGGTCATAATTTTCATGGGAACTCTTTGTTCAGGCATTCTAAGACCTCAGTGGGGACGGGGGATGGTGAGGGAACAAAGAGAGAACAGAAAGGGGCATGTGAAAGGCTGACACAGATAACTTATACATCTATGTGTTGTAAATCAGGTGCCTGCTTTGTCACACTCAAAGGCAAAGTCTAACTTTTCATACTTTGGACCAACTATTATACACCAGTTTCCAGAAACCGAGTTAGGACTAAGAGACTCCACCTGATAACTAGCAAGCCATCCTGATCTTGCAGGTTTGAGTAGCGAGCTAATTTCAATGGCAAAGGAGATTTCAAGATAGCCTAATATTGCCTCTGTGGTTATGAGCAATCAATCTTATTGTAGGTCTATGCTGAAAAGTGCAAATGGGGCAGAAAGAAATACAAAATGTACAATTAAGACAGGAAATGAGCACTGCTATGCTGGAAGAGAAGTCATAATTATAGAGGAAATTAATGCCATTAAGAAGAGGTTCCAGGCTAAGCATTAAAGAGAAGGGTGCCTTCAGGACAAGACTACCCAGCAAAGCTACCACCACAGGGGGATAAAAAGGAAGACTGAAGAACTTTCCTTTTCCTAAAAAGCAACAACAAACGTTCCTGTAAATGCAGTTCAAGACACAGAGAACCATCCCAAGATGGCAGTAAAGCTTGGTTCTACCTCTGAATTCAAAAAGGAAGTAAAAGTAAAAGGGCCCTGGCATCTTCCTCCATGGTTTCAGAGTTGCTTGAGACCAGGCAACATGTGGCAAGCGAATCCCTGTGGCAAGGCCCTGAGAGAGCAAGAGGCTGTGGTAGGCTATTGTGTGAAGCTGAGAAAATAAAGTCTAGATTTCAGCAGAGACCCCATGATGTCTGGGATGCCAAAGGGGTAGGAGAAGTAGGTGGAGTGGAGCTGACCAGAGAGAGAAGTGTCTTGCAGGCCCCAAAGCTGGAAGGACAGAGCCATCTAAGCCCTTTGACCCCTGACATGGAACTACAAAATATAAAGTTTTCCTTGCTGGGTTTGATTCTTTCTTTGGTTCAGTATTTACTCTTCATGCCCCATGCCTTTTGAGATGGTAATGTATATTCTTTTGTTATTGTATATTAGAATTAAGTAATTTCCTCTTGGTTTTTTGTTTTGTTTTGTTTTCATTTTCATGGGACAGAGGGAGGAAGATACAATTAAAAGATTTTCTTGAGTCTCAGAAGAAACTTAGGACTTTGAATTTTTAAAGTCTTGGGATGGATTTTTAAATAGTGTTGGGACTACAAAAGGCTATAAGGACTTTTAATGATAGGCTAAATACATTTTGTATTATGATACGGTCATGAGACTATGAGTACAGGCAGTGGGATCTGATGGTTTAAATGAAAACTGTCTCTAATAGTCTCAGGTATTTGAATTCTTGGTCCTAAGTTGGTGGCTCTATTTAGGAAGGCTTAGGAGGTGTAGCCTCATTGAAGAAGTATATCATTGGATGCAGGCTTTGTGTTTAGACTCACACCATTTCTAGTTACTCCTCTGCTTTGTGCTTGTGGTTCATAATGTGAGGCCCCAGCTTTCTACTCCTAATAGCATGCCTTTCTGCCATCATCATGGAGTTTAACGCTTTAGAACTGTAACCACAAATAAATACTTTCTTCCATAAGTTGCCTTGGTTGTGATGCATCATCACATGAAGCAACTACCAAACAGCAACCGAAAAAAAACATGTTTTCCTTGATACCAGGTCAAGCATGAGAGAAATGCTGTATAGTGAATGACTGTATTTGTATAAAGTCCAAGAAAATGTGTATTAATAGTGGCAGCAATTGGTGAAAAATAGTAATTGAGGAAGGACAATAGGTAGTACAGTAGAATGTGTTCATGTGTATGCTTCTGTGTGTGTACTTGTGTGTGTCTGTGTATGTGCTTGTGTGTATGTTTGTGTATGTATGCTTATGTATATGTGCTTGTGTATGTGTGCAAGGCTTTTTTGAGATGAACAGATAAAACATACTTTACTAGATCAGAGTAGTATTATAGAAAAGTTTTTGAAAGTCATACAACTGTAAATTTTTTTCTTTACATTGATTGACTTTAATCTATTGCACTGCAATGTTTATCGGTGATTCATGATTCTACTTCTTATTACCCCAGAGATGATATATATATATATATATTACCTTTTAAATTAGTAACTATCAATTGCCCACAAAAAAAAGTTCTTTCTGATTGCAAATCCAATTCCTTCATAACTGGCTCCTTCATTTTTTTTTGTTTTTTGTGTTAATTGAAGAGAAATATTTATTGCAAAGATAGAATGTCCTGACACTGATTATCTACAGGCCTGCACATGCTAACCATGTCTTTAAAGGAACTTTAGAATTGACACTTGTCCCAGAACTATCAATGATACTTCCTGATGTCTATAATACAGAGGTAGCATTACTCATGGTGGCTTTTCTAAGAAAAAAAGAGAAGCCTAGACATGGGAAGAGATATCTTTCTTCTAAAAAAAAAAGCCAAACAAACAAACAAATCATGATTTGTATAATGCATGGCTTTTATACCACTACATTTGTAGTATATTCTCAAAGTTACTGAAACAAAGTGGGTCTGAGAACATAATGCAAGCAATTTGATACCGCCCTTGAAGGAATGATGTATTGTGGAGCATAAAAGGTAACTGCAATACACTACCCTTAAATAGCAGAGACATTTTAAATGGCACTGAACTCATCTGTAGCAGTGAGTGATACAGCAAGGCCTGATAATCCAAGTCTCCTCATCATTGCTATTTAAAAGCTATGACTCCATGAACCATTTAAAATTCAACACCAAATATATCAAGGGATCACCTTCAAAAACAGTGATTCAGGATAGAAACACATATGTCAACACAAGCAGGAAGGATGGAGTATTTCACAATCCGTGCCATTTGAGTTAAAATAGGGGGGGTGGGATGGGGCAGTTCCTAAACCAGTACAGCCTTTGTGTTCATCAGAAAAATATCATTTGTAGTGGACAGTAGTTAATTCAGAGACTTATAACTGGTCTGATGTCTAATAATGATCTTTGAGGACAGGTCCCTATGATCAAGGCATTTATAGCACCCTCCTTGATATGCCAGGGCTCTGAAAACACTGAGGAGGGGGGAGGCCAAGGGAGAGAAGCTGAGGACTGCAAAATGCTGTCCCTTGAACCAGATGTGGCCATTCAACTCATGAACTCACAGTAGCTGTAGTTACCTACCATTTGCACAAGATGGTGCCTATCACCATTTTATCATGGCTGTGAGGGGGACCCATGTGTACCTCTTTCCCTGTGGGACTGCTGGGCAGTTTCTAGGAAGGGAGCATCATGCCCTTCAGTGGTGTGACCACTGATAATGTGCCTATACTCCAGGAAATTAGTCCTATCCTTGTTCCTGTAGATGAACTCAATTAACCACAGTGGGCAGAAAGAGAGAGAGAGAGAGAGAGAGAGAGAGAGAGAGAGAGAGAGAGAGAGGAGAGAGAGAGAGAGAGAGAGAGAAAGGGGGGAGGAGGGATGGAGGGAAAGAAGGAAGGAAGGAAGGAAAGAAGGAAGGAAGAAGAAAGAAAGAAAGAAAGAAAGAAAGAAAGAAAGAAAGAAAGAAAGAAAGAAAGAAAGACATAGAAATAGGAGAGAGGGTTTTTTTGGGGGGGGGGAGAATGAAGAAGTGTTTCTGCAGAGAAGACAAGGAAAAGAAAGGAACCGAATTCATTATATGCATGTAATGAAATTGTTAAAGATTATAAATAGATAGATAAATAAATAAATAAATAAATGTTTTACTGAAAGGTTATGTGGTTTTCTAGCTACTTACAGTGGAATGACTATCAGTTTACAAATCCACTGAAATACAGGTCCATTCAAATGAATTTTAAAGTGGAACCACGCAGTGCTACTTTGCTAGTGTGTTTTACAATTTCCAGTTTAGTATGAGATAGTACTTAAACATAGCTAAGGTACATGTCCCCCAGATTTCCTAAGTTTGTTAATATTAATGGGGACCCACAATAGCACCAATGTGTTGGAAAGCCAAGGAAGAGCTTTATTCATTTTAGTTTCTTCACTGAACTAAATATAAAATGATTAATGCTGTGGGGGAAAACAGATTCTAGCAAAAAAAAAAAATTTACACAAACCTTTAGTTATACTAGTTTAAGAAAAGCAAATAAAGAAACAAAGACTAGAAAGGGAAGGAAAACTCAAAAAGAAAAGGAGAAGAGAAGAAAAGGGGAAAGAGGGGAAGGAAGAGAGGGGTGGGGAGGAGGGGAAAGGCAGAGAGGAACTGGAGCACAGGGCCAGGTGCCTGTCATTCCAGGACTTGGAGGCTGTCCTCAGATCCGTGTCAAGTCTGAAGGCAGAGTCAACTGTATCTGTACCTGTCAGAGAGGAGGAGGAGACAAAGGGAGGAGGAATAGAGGGATAAGACTCCCTGTGACATCATGACACATAAGCATACTTCCAAACATGGTGACTTTATTCTGCACTAATGTCTAATTCCTTTCGTAAGTTGCAAACACTCAGGTGATTTAATTACCTCCCAACATCCTCAAACAAAATAAAAACTCTTAACCAGTGACCAAAATAGACATACTCCTCATTGATCATGTTAAGCTGCCACAGTTTGGAAACATGATCATGTTGAGAACAGCACAACTTCTTAACTTCAGAATACAAGCAAATATGTACCAAAGAGGCTAGGAGAGCAGCCTGCCACAGACTGCAATATTCCTGAAGAGAATATGACTTTTGTAAATATTTAACATTTCTATGGAATGTAACATCATATCCTTGTACTTTAGCATACTTTGATTTCTGTGTTTCTTGAGAATAGGCTCTTGTTACAAATCTCTCCAAAATTCAGTTGTCAGAGCAATAACACCCGACACGGCAAGTTAAACAGGAGACTTTAGGGAAGCAGTCAGGTATAGATGGGGTAGTGAGAGCTGAGCTTCTGTTATATAACACATTTATACAAAGATACAGAGACCCCCGTATCCCTGTTCCTCTCAGCCACATGAGGAATGGCTAGGTGGTCCTCTGAAAGTCAGGAAGAGGGCCTTTCCAAGCCCTGATTTCGAACTTACAGATTGGAAACATAAAAGGAAACTATTTAGGCCCCGGCACACATACACACCTGTAGTTTGAGGGGGCGAAGGCTGGCTGAGATACCTCCCTGTTCATATTTGACAACTGACGGAGTCTCCATTTTTTTTCAAACCCTTCTATTTCATTCCCATTGCATCATCTCATTTGTATTAGTTATATAACTGAACCAATTTGGTCTGTGAAAGTAAAATAAAATCTTAGCACATTGTACCACTGACATTTAGACAGGCTAGGCACTGTAGGAGGCTGTCCTGTGACCTGAACTGGGTTCAGCCGCACATTACCATCTACCGACAAGATGCCAGGTGAGTCTGCTCCTCCAGAATGACACTGGGAAATGTCTCCAGATGTTTCTAGGCACTTCACCATCCATACTGAGCTGCAATGGTTTAGGCCATTCATTGAAATACTATTTAAACATCGTGATGTCTTTTCTACTGACCTCACTCTTAAGGCAATGTTCAGAGAGTGGTGTGACAGAGAACTCAGTCTCATCTGAAGGGAGAATTTCTCAAGTGACACCTCATTTTCTCAGCCCTAGTATGAGAGCCCTAAAGAATGACGGTTTTAATATTTCTCAGGGTTGTCCCACTAACCTCTCTTTTCATACTAGGAATCTATAAAATGGAAATTTAAAAAAAAACTGTGTTTGAATTATAATCAGTCACAGTATTTTGTGAGGTTCTCCTGTCAATATCAACACCACATCCTCTTCAAACTCCTAACTGGAATAATCCAGTCAAGCTGCAGTGAGGAGAGAGGAAGCACCTTAAGCATAAGCTAAACCACAGTGGACAGACAGCCGAGAAGAAAGACAGACGTTGCTTAGAGGAACTGACTCGAACAAGTGACATGTGACCATGAGAACAGGACTCTCCCTTCTGTCCTCAAACTAAAAAGCATATTCCCTCTACTAGAGACTGCGCTCAAATCGGTGCTTAGCTGTCCAAAGAGCCCTGGTGGCTGGAGTCCTTCTCTTCTCTGGTTTTCGAAGTTTCCGACTCACGTGGGAAGTGTAAACGAACGCTCCTCACATTGTTTAAAGGAACAAAAGAATTCAAAGTCCTAAGCAATGTATTAACCGAATAACCCACTAGAAGGCAATTTGCGCACAAACTCGAGGTGCCCGCCCGAGAGGGAAGCTGCACGGCCCCACAGTCTTTGCACTTCATCTGCGAGTTCTGAGTTCTGTTGCTCAGGGAAACCACAACAGCATCTGCAAAGTCAACATCACATAGACTTTGACTTTGTGATCCTGTGGGGAAAACAAGAACTCTTCATACCTTTTAGCATGTACATTACATAAAACAACATAATATTTTATATTTTTTAAATCTTTTTTCTTTTTTTCTTTCTTTTTTTTTTTTCTTAGCAGAAAATGAGTCTCCTGAGCATTTCACAACTGTCATCAGAAACAGTCTGGAAGAGGAGGCTCCTGAGATGACCTCCTTGGGGTGTCCAGGAAGTACCTCACCTTTCAAAAGGGAGTATTTGTACTTTTTGGATAGAGTTAATCCAACCTCACAGAAATCAGCACATAGTAGGAATCTAATTAATTATACTCTTGCTGTTCTCCATTACATCACCTACAAGACTCAGCGAGCGGCTCTTTCCTTGGACATTACAGAAATGACAGACAGAGAAGTGAATGCGGTGGGAAGCAGACCACAGAGAGAAAATGCTCCACCTCTGAGAAGCAAAGCAAAAGACCACACATTCTACAGCATCATGTCAAATTTCTCTCTAGAAACAAAACCTGGTAGATAATTCCTTTTCTGATAAATTGAACATGTCCCACTGGGGTAAAGTCAAGTTATTTTAAAGATACTTTGTGTAAGAGGATGTTTGTAGGTGTTTGCAGGTGTCTAGCTTGTGAGTGGAGATGTGTACACACAATTATGTGCATGCCTATAGAGGCCAGAGGTCTATGCCAGATGCTTTCCTGAATATCACTCTCCATCCCTCACTATAACTAAAGCTCATAGATTCAGTTACCAATCCCAGCCACTGGCTTTTGTACCCAACATTGAATTATAGGGACATGCCACTAAACTAGGGTTTGTTTTTTTTTTCCTGAGGGGAATATTGTTGTTTCTTGCTCTGCTTTGCTTCTGATGTTTTCTTTGCGGTTCTACAGATTGAACTCAAGCCCTTATGAGTACACAGAAAGCTCAGTATAGAAAGCCATCACTCCTGCCTTGACGATAATTTCTATTTTAATAACAGCTGGTCCATCATAAATAGCACCCTTTCACCATGGGGAAGACTATATCTAGAACCCACACACTGCACAAGCAATTCCCGGAGTAAGAAAGGCTTTAATCTTTCCATTACCTCTTCCCCTTGCCTTTCTTCCGAGTTTACACAGCTTGAAAATATTGAGCATTTAAAACATAAGTAATAATGAACTCTAGTCGTAACGTGTAAGGCTTGGTCAGCAGAGCGTTCAGTCATTATTAATTAGCACACTCTTGATTATCTACTTATAATAGATGTTATCCAAAGGCTAATCTCCTATACACAGTTGAAATGTTAACCAAGACTGCTGATAACATGAAGGATTTACCCACTTGTAAATCTTCACCTTGATTCCTGGGCTCATAAAACTGGCAATATAAATTTATTTCATCCTCATGTCTATAAAAACAATGATACCCATCTCACTGGGGGTTTATATTTCCTGAAAGACTAATATTTGCTTTAATTATGAACTGTATTATTATTTGGCTTATAAAAAGTATTTTTGAAGCCTTTAAAAAAAACATAGACAATGTATTTTTCCAAGGACAACTTAATATCCAGGCATTAAAATTGCCTGAATTGATATGTTTGATAAACCATAACCAAGATAATCAGGAGCTATAAAGGATTAATTTTTCTCTTGCATTATCAAAGAGCAGCTGTAAAAGTACAAAATCCACTGGAAAACTTGTGTTTACAGTCCTTATGACTGATTTATAAAGTGATGTGTGAGCAACGGCCTCTGTATCATCTTTTGTTTTCCCTTTTCTTCTGAGAGAATTGAAAACCCTCTTTCTTTTTCAAGCCCACTGCTGCACACTCCATGGTAACTGACTTCTTATTGGGTTTCCTCTCTTCGCTCCTGCTGTCCTTTTGCTTTGCTTGTAGGTTGGAAAAGATGTTGAAAAGGACACTACAGAGAAATCAACTGCCCAGCCTTGAGAGTGTGTAAAAATCGCCAGGCTTTTTGTTTTCAGAAAAAGTAATCTCTCTTAATGTTTTGCATCAGATCACAATGGTAAAAAGAGCTAAGCTAGAATATTGGAATGAGCAGGGCTTAGTGGCTGAAATACTGGGATATGTAACTCAGCATTCAGTTTTCTACATGTTATTCTGTATCTCTTTCCTTTTTCAAATGAATAATCTACCATTGGTTTATCAAAATCAGACATATAACAATAATTTTTTAACAAAGATTTCATTTTTATTTATTCACTCTCTCTCTCTCTCTCTCTCTCTCTCTCTCTCTCTCTCTCTCTCTCTCTCTCTCTCTCTCTCCCTCCCTCCCTCCCTTTCTGACAGGATTGTCTGTAGCTCAGGCTGACCTTGAACTCTTGATATCCTCCTTTCTAGGTCTCCTGGGTAGGATTACAAACATATATAACCTTCCTGGCCACATTTCTCTTTTAGCTTATCGGATTCAACTTAATATCATAGCGATTTGATTTTCAAGTAGCCACTAAATAATATATGTTAAAACTCATAAAAACAGATGTAAAGAAGATACTGTATTTTGTGAGAATTGTTACTTGTACAAATGTAGTAATAACTTGCATATATAATTCCTTTGCATCTAAATTCCTCAGTTGACAAAATTGATTTGAGAAACTTTGTATTTCACCTCCCTTCAGCAAATGATGGTGAATGAGTCTGAGTTGGTAAAGTATAGCAGTGTCATAATTAACCCATAGAAGAATTAAGCAGTGATTTTTCCAGCCACATTTTCTGCTTCCATTTTGTGTAGTTAAGTGATTGCTTGATGACTTTATATTGAAATTTTCCTCCTAGATACCTCCAGGATCCCCATGCTTTCGCTAATCTTCCAGAAGATGGGAAGAGTTACAAAAATAGCAGGATTCTTCCCATCCAAAGATACCACAGGTGAGTTTTAGTGTGCAGTGCAAAAGTCACGTTTCAACTTGATAATGGGGGACATTTTTAAATTTTTATTACATTTTCCCTTTTATGGAAAACATTTTCTCACATAATATTTCCTGATTGTGGTTTTTCCCTCCCTCAGTTTCCCCCCAACTGCCCTCTCAACTGGATCCACTCCCTTTCTGTCTCTCATTAGAAAACAAACAGGCTTTTAAGGAGTAGTAATAAAATATAAGATAAAACAAAAAATTGAGTACATTGGATTGGAAAAAGCAAACAAAAAGTAGGAAAAAAAGGCCAAGAACAGGCACAAGAAACAGAGACCCACTCGTTCACATACTCGGGAATCTCATAAAAGCACTAAACTGAAAGCCTTAATATATACACAAAGAAGCTGTAGGGGTAAAAGGAGAAATTATATATATTATATATACATGTGTTATATATTATATAATTAATATATAACTATATACAATTCATATATACATATATTATATATACATATATTATACATTGTACATACATATATAAGTTCTCTCTTTTATTTTATACATATATATATATATATGTATATATATATCTTATATATATATATATAAGATAGGGTTGTTTTTGTTTTTGTTTTTTTTAAAGAAAAGCCCTGACACGACATGAAACAAGGAACCTCCAAATATGACACTGGTTCACTTCAGCCATCTTCTGCTGGACATGCAACCTACCCTTAGAGGAAGTTTGTTTCCCCAGTGATACTCAACTGGAGAAAACTAAATTTTCATTTTCAAGTGGTTATCAGTTTGAGATTGGTCTGGGTTAGGGACGCACAAGTATGTCTACTTCTTTTAGCTCCAGGACCCCATCTGGTGCAGACCCATGATGGCTCTCTGTGTGCTGCCCACTTGCTATGCTTGTGTTGAAGAAGAGGGACTTGTTTGTGTTTTGTTTGTGTTGTTGTTGTGACCTCCATCCTGTCAGGCTCTTGTACTATTTCTACTTCTTCTTCTGCAGGTTTTGCTGAGTCCTGAAAGGAGGGATTTGACAGAGGCATCCTGTTTAGGGCTGAGTGTTATGAAACCCTATGCATAGTTTCTGCCTGTGGGTTTCTGTGTTCGTTCCCACATACTGTAGGAGGAAGCTTCTCTGTTGACGACTGAGCAAGGAAGGCACTGATCTATGAATACAGCACAATGTCATTAGGAATGATTTTATTGCCACATTATTTTGTTGTTGTTGTTTCTTTGGGTTTTTTTTGTTTTGTTTTGTTTTAGAACAGCAGTTTTTAGTTTTACCCTAGGTTCCTGTGTTATCTAGTCTCAAGTTCTTGGTCACCCAAGCAGTGTTGGGATTTGGTTCCACTGTCCATGGAGTGAGCCTTAAATCAAATCAGATATTGGTTGGTTACTCCCACAAGATTTGTGCCATTGCAGTAGCACAGCTTGCAGGCAGGACACCATTGTAAACAAATGTATTATGGATGAGTTGGTGTTCACATTTCTCCTTTGACAGCATACACAGTAACTTCCTGTACCAAAGACACTAACTAGAACACAGGAGTAAAGATTCTCTAGGCACCAACTCTACAATTCCATGTCCAATGAGTAGTGTTGATATTGTCTTCAGTCATAGGACCTTTTCCTCAGGCTTTGGAGAGCAACATTGACTCTCTAAAAATCTAGTCTTGGCAACACCACAGGTTGTTTTGGGAATGCCCAAGGGACATATTTGTTCAGCAACTCAATGTAACCCAGTCTTGGAAATGGATGCTTCAGATAGTGACAAGAGATATCCAGTTGGGGCACTGTCATCCCATTTATTTGGGAATTTCATTTGGCTAGTATTCATATATGTATATATTTTAGAAAGTCTCTACTGTATGAGGATTCCATACTATCCTTCTAATGGCCCTCAATTTTAGATGCTGTTCCTCGTATTATCTCTTTCATTCTTCTCTTCCCTCACCCCATCCACATCCATCCATAACTATCAATTCTATTTCACTTTTTAGGGAGATCTGTTCCCTTTAAACCATACTTAACCTCTGTGATTCTGTGAATTTTAGCTTGGATATCATTGACTTAACAGCTAATATCCACATACAGGCAAATCTATATCATATTTGTATTTCTCATTCTGTGTTACCTCACTAAGCATGATTTTTTTCTAGTCCACGAATTTAACTGTAAATTTCATGATTTCAGCTTTAATGCTGAGTTATACACCATTGTATAAATGTGACAAATTTTTTATCCACTGTTCTGTTGTAGGACATCTAGGTTGTTTCCAAACTCTGACTATTATGAAAAGAAAGGGAACAGTTGAGAAAAAGTCTCTGTGGTATGGTAAGATATCTTTTGTGTATAATACCAAAAGTGGTATGGCTGGATCTGGAGGCAGATTTATTCCTATTTTCCGAAAGAATCACCACACTGAATTCCATAGTGTCTGTACAAGTTTGCTCTGCCACCATCAATGAATGAGTGTTCCCTTTACTCCACAAGTTCACCAGCATGTACTGTATCTCATTTGATTGATATTAGCCATTTTCAAAGATGCAAGATAAATCTCAATATAGATTTGACTTGCATTTTACTAATAAGAATGTGGAACATTTCTTTAATCTTTCCTCAGCCAATTGAGTTTCCGATATTGAGATTTTTGCTTAGACTGTACCCCCATTTTTAACTGCTTCATTAGTTTTCTTGATAGCTAGGATTTTGTTTTGTTTTGTTTTTATTTATTTGTTTTAAACTCCAGATTTTATTCCCCTCCCAGTCCACCCTCTGACTGTTTCACATCCCCCTCCCCACCCCTCTGTCTCCATGTGGATGTCCCCTCCACGCACCTGACCTCTAAGCTCCCTGGGGCCTCCAGTCTCTTGAGGGTTAGTTAGGTGCATCTTCTCTGACTAAACCCAGACCTGGTAGTCCTCTGATATATATGTGTTAGGGGCTTCATATCAGCTGGTGTATTCTGCCTGATTGGTGTTCCAGTATCTGAGAGAGCTTTGGGATCCAGGTTAATTGAGACTGCTGGTCCTCCTACAGGGTCACCCTCCTCCCCAGCTTCTTCCAGCTTTTCCCTAATTCAACCACAGGGGTCAGCAGCTTCTGTCCATTGGTTGGGTGCAAATATCTGCATCTGACTCAGCTGGGTGTTGAATTTTGCGGAGGGCAGTCATGCTAGGTCCCTTTTTGTGAGTGCTCCACAGCCTCAGTAATAGTGTGAGGTCTTGGGGCTTCCCCTTGAACTGGATCCCATGTTGGGCCTGTCGCTGGACCTTCTTTTCCTTAGCCTCCTTTCCATTTCCATCCCTATAGTTCTTTCAAACAGGAACAAATATGGGTCACAGTTTTGACTGTGGGATGGTAACCCCATTCCTCACTTGATGCCCTGTCTTTCTGCTGGAGGTAAGCTCTACAAGTTCCCTCACCCCAGTTTAGGACATTTCATCTAAGGTCCTCCAATTACTAGAAATCTTCTGTAGGCCAAAAGACATAACCAATAAGACCAATCAGCAACCTAAAGATTGGGAAAAAAATCTTCACTAAACCCACATCCGATAGAGGGCTAATATCCAAAATATAAAGAACTCAAGAAGTTCTTTTACTGTTGAGAATAGTTTTAGCTATCCTGGCTTTTCTGTAATTCCAGATGAAATTTTGAATTGCTCTTTCTTTGTTTTGGGAGGGGGGGAGTTATTCGTGCATGGCAAACACTTTATTTTTTTTTATTTTATTTTCTAAATTTTTTTTATTTACATTCAAAATCAATTCCCCTTTCCCATTTCCTCCCTCCCCGAAAGTCGCATAAGCCCCCTTCCCTCCCTCTTTTCCCCATTCAACCTCCCCCCTTGCTTCTCTGTCCTGGCATTCCCCTATATCCAGTCTTTCCAGGACCAGGGGTCTCTCCTTCCATCTTCTTGGAAATCTATTGATATGCGAATTATGTCTAGTGTATTCCGAGATTCTGTGTTAATATCCCCTTATCAGTGACTGCATACCATGTGTGTTCTTTTGTGATTGGGTTACCTCACTAAGGATGATATTTTCTAGTTCTGGCCATTTGCCTAAGAATTTTGTGAAATCATTGTTTTTAATGGCAGAGTAGTATTCCATTGTGTAAATATACCACATCTTCTGAATCCATTCCTTCGTTGAGGGACATCTGGGTTCTTTCCAGCTTCTGGCTATCATAAATAAGACTGCTATGAACATAGTGGAGCATGTGTCCTTAATGCATGCAGGTAAAGCCTCTGGGTATATGCCCAGGAGTGGTATAGCCAGATCCTCCGGGAGTGTCATGCCCAGATTTCTGAGGAACCACTAGACTGTTTTCCAGAGTGGTTGTACCAGCTTGCAATCCCACCAGCAGTGGAGGAGTGTTCCTCTTTCTCCACAACCACGCCAAAAACTGCTGTCTCCTGTGTTTTTGATCTTAGCCATTCTGACTGGTGTGAGATGGAATCTCAGGGTTGTTTTGATTTGCATTTCCCTAATGACTAAGGATGATGAACATCTCTTTAGGTGCTTCTAAGCCATTAGATATTCTTCAGGTGAGAGCTCTTTGTTTAGCTCTGTACCCCATTTTTAATAGGGTTACTTGCCTCTCTGGAGTTTAACTTCTTGAGTTCTTTGTATATATTGGATATTAGCCCTCTGTAGAATGTAGGGTTGGTAAAGATCATTTCCCAGTTAGTTGGTTGCAGCTTTGTCTTTTTGACAGTGTCTTTTGCCTTGCAAAAACTTTGTAATTTAATGAGGTCCCATTTGTCAATTCTTGATCTTAGAGCATAAGCTATTGGAGTTCTGTTCAGGAAATTCTCTCCTGTGACCATATGTTCAAGGTTCTTCCCTAGTTTCCCTTCTATTAGTTTCAGTGTATCTGGTTTTATGTGGAGGTCCTTGATCCACTTGGAATTGAGCTTAGTGCAAGGAGATAAGAATGGGTCAATTTGCATTCTTCTGCATGTTGAGCCAGCACCATTTGTTGAAAAGGCTATTTTTTTCCACTGGATGGTTTTATCTCCTTTGTCAAAGGTCAAGTGACCCTAGGAGTGTGGATTCATTTCTGGGTCTTCAATTCTGTTCCATTGATCTACATGCCTGTCACTGTACCAATACCATGCAGTTTTTAACACTTTTGCTCTGTAGTACAGCTTGAGGTCCAGGACACTGATTCCCCCAGAGGTTCCTTTACTCTTGAGAATAGTTTTAGCTATCCTGGGTTTTCTGTTATTCCAGATTAACTTTTGAATTGCTCTTTCTAACTCTATGAAGAATTGAGTTGGGATTTTGATGGGGATTGCATTGAATCTGTATATTGCTTTTGGCAAGATGGTCATATTTACTATATTAATCCTGCCAATCCATGAGCATGGCAGATTTTTCCATCTTCTGAGGTCTTCTTCAATTTCTTTCTTCAGAGACTTGAAGTTCTTGTCATACAGATCTTTCACTTGTTTGGTTAGGGTCACACCAAGATACTTTATATGGTTTGTGGCTATCGTGAAGGGTATCATTTCTGTTACTTCTTTCTCAGCCTGCTTATCCTTTGAGTATAGGAAGGTTACTGACTTGCTTGAGTTGATTTTATATCGGGCCACTTTGCTGAAGTTGTTTATCAGCTGTAGGAGTTCTCTGGTGGAGTTCTTTGGGTCGCTTAAGTATACTATCATATCATCTGCAAATAGTGATAGTTTGACTTTTTCCTTTCCAATTTATATCCCTTTGACCTCTTTTTGTTGTCTAATTGCTCTAGCTAGAACTTCAAGTATTATATTGAAAAGATATGGAGAGAGAGGGCAGCCTTATCTAGTCCCTTATTTTAGTGGAATTGCTTCAAGTTTCTCTCCATTTAGATTGATGTTGGCTACCGGTTTGCTGTAAATTGCTTTTACTATGTTTAGATATGGGCCTCAAATTCCTGATCTTTCCAAGACTTTTAACATGAAAGGATGCTGAATTTTGTCAAATGCTTTCTCAGCATCTAATGAAATGACCATGTGGTTTTTTTCTTTGAGATTGTTTATGTAATGGATTACATTGATGGACTTCCTTATATTGAACCATCCCTGCATCCCTGGCATGAAGCCTACTTGATCGTGGAGAATGATCATTTTCATGTGTTCTTGGATTCGGTTGGCAAGAATTTTATTGAGTATTTTTGCATCGGTATTCATAAGAGAGATTGGCCTGAGATTCTCTTTCTTTGTCAGATCTTTGTGTGATTTTGGTATTAGCGTAATTATGGCTTCATAGAACGAGTTGGGGAGTGTTCCTTCTGTTTCTAATTTGTGGAAAAGTTTGAAGAGTATTGGTGTTAGTTCTTCTTTGAAGGTCTGATAGAATTCTGCACTAAATCCATCTGGACCTGTGCTATTTTTGGTTGGAAGACTTCCAATGACCACTTCTATTTCTTCAGGGGTTGTAGGACAGTTTAGATGGTCTATTTGATGCTGATTTAATTTTGGTATTTGGTATCTGTCAAGGAAATTGTCCATTTCCTCTAGATTTTCTAGCTGTGTTGAATACAGGCTTTTGTAGTAGGATCTGATGATTTTTTGAATTTCCTCAGTTTCTGTTGTTATCTCTCCCTTTTCATTTCTGATTTTGTTAATTTGGATACTGTCTCTGTGCCCTCTGGCTAGTCTGGCTAAGGGCTTATCTATCTTGTTGATTTTCTCAAAGAACCAACTCCTAGTTTTGTTGATTCTTTGTATGGTTTTATTTGTTTCTACTTGATTGATTTCAGCCCTGAGTTTGATGATTTTCTGACTTCTACTCCTCTTTGGTGTATTTGCTTCTTTTTGTTCCAGGGCTTTCAGGTGTGCCATTAAGCTGCTAGTGTATACCGTCTCCCGTTTCTTTTTGGTGGCACTCAGGGCTATGAATTTTCCTCTTAGCACCGCTTTCATTGTGTCCCATAAATTAGGATTTGTTGTGCCTTCATTTTCATTAAATTTTAAAAAGTCTTTGATTTCTTTATTTCCACCTTGACCAAGTTATCATTGAATCTCTACTCAATTTTCAGCTTCCATGTGTATGTGGGTTTTCTTTTCTTTTTGTTGCCTTTGAAGACCACCCTTATTCCATAGTGATCTGATAGGAGGCATGGGATTAGTTCGATCTTCTTATATCTGTTGAGGTCTGATTTGTGACCAATTATATGGTCAGTTTTGGAGAAGGTACCATGAGGTGCTGAGAAGAAGGTGTATTCTTTTGCTCTAGGATGAAACGTTCTATATATATATCTGTTAGTTCCATTTGGTCCAAGGCTTCAATTAGATTCACTGCGTCCCTGTTTAGTTTCTGCTTTCCAGAAGGATCCATTTCAGAGAGTGGGGTGTTGAAGTCACCCACTATAATTGTGTGAGGTGCAATATGTGCTTTGAGCTTTAGTAAAGTTTCTTTTATGAATGAGGGTGCCTTTGCATTTGGAGCATAGATATTCAGAATTGAGAGTTCTTCTTGGTGGATTTTTCCATTGAACAATATGAAGTGTCCTTCTGTGAATTGCTCTTTCTAACTCTATGAAGAATTGAGTTGGGATTTTGATGGGGATTGCATTGAATCTGTATATTGCTTTTGGCAAGATGGTCATTTTTACTATATTAATCCTGACAATCCATGAGCATGGCAGATTTTTCCATCTTCTGAGGTCTTCTTCAATTTCTTTCTTCAGAGACTTGAAGTTCTTGTCATACAGATCTTTCACTTGTTTGGTTAGAGTCACACCAAGATACTTTATATGGTTTGTGGCTATCGTGAAGGGTATCATTTCTGTTACTTCTTTCTCAGCCTGCTTATCCTTTGAGTATAGGAAGGTTACTGACTTGCTTGAGTTGATTTTATATCCGGCCACTTTACTGAAGTTGTTTATCAGCTGTAGGAGTTCTCTGGTGGAGTACTTTGGGTCGCTTAAGTATACTATCATATCATCTGCAAATAGTGATAGTTTGACTTTTTCCTTTCCAATTTGTATCCCTTTGACCTCCTTTTGTTGTCTAATTGCTCTAGCTAAAACTTCAAGTACTATATTGAAAAGATATGGAGAGTCCCAGTTTTAAGTGGGATTGCTTCAAGTTTCTCTCCATTTAGATTGATGTTGGCTACTGGACCTCAAGCTGTACTACAGAGCAATAGTGTTAAAAACTGCATGGTATTGGTACAGTGACAGGCATGTAGATCAATGGAACAGAATTGAAGATCCAGAAATGAATCCACACTCCTATGGTCACTTGATCTTTAACAAAGGAGCTAAAACCATCCAGTGGAAAAAAGATAGTCTTTTCAACAAATGGTGCTGGTTCAACTGAAGGTCAGCATGCAGAAGAATGCAAATCGACCCATTCTTATCTCCTTGCACTAAGCTCAATTCCAAGTGGATCAAGGACCTCCATATAAAACCAGACACATTGAAACTAATAGAAAAGAAACTAGGGAAGAACCTTGAACATATGGGCACAGGGGATAATTTCCTGAACAGAACACCGATAGCTTATGCTCTAAGATCAAGAATTGACAAATGGGATCTCATAAAATTGCAAAGTTTCTGTAAGGCAAAGGACACTGTCAAAAGGACAAAGCAGCAGCCAACAAACTGGGAAAAGATCTTTACCAACCCTCCTTCTGACAGAGGGCTAATATCCAATATATACAAAGATCTCAAGAAGTTAGACTCCAGAGAGCCAAATAACCCTATTAAAAAATGGGGTACAGAGCTAAACAAAGAGTTCTCACCTGAAGAATAACTAATGGCTGAGAAACACCTCAAGAAATGTTCAACATCCTTAGTCATTAGGGAAATGCAAATCAAAACAGCCCTGAAATTCCACCTCGCACCAGTCAGAATGGCTAAAATCAAAAACACAGGAGACAGCAGTTGTTGGGGAGGATGTGGAGAAAGAGGAACACTCTTCCACTGCTGGTGGGATTGCAAGCTGAAAATCAGTCTGGCATTGCCTCAGAAAACTGGGCATAACACTCCCAGAGGATCCTGTTCTACCACTCCTGGGCATATACCCAGAGACTTCCCCTTCATGCAATAAGGACACATGCTCCACTATGTTGATAGCAGCCTTATTTATAATAGCCAGAAGCTGGAAAGAACCCAGAGGTCCCTCAACGGAGGAATGGATTCAGAAGATGTGGTATATATACACAATGGAATACTACTCTGCAATTAAAAACAAAGAATTCATGAAATTCTTAGGCAAATGGTCAGAACTTGAAAATATCATCCTTAGTGAGGTAATCCAATCACAAAAGAACACACATGGTATACAGTCACTGATATTAACCCAGAAACTTGGAATACCCAAGATACAATTTACATATCAATAGATTTCCAAGAAGATGGAAGGAGAGACCCCTGGTCCTGGATAGACTGAATGTAGGGGAATACCAGGACAGAGAAGCGAGAGCGGGTTGAATGGGGAACAGGAGGTGGGAAGAGGGCTTATGGGACTTTCGGGGAGGGAGGAACCGAGAAAAGGGAAATCATTCACAATGTAAATAAAAAAAATATAGAAAATAAAAAAATAAAATAAAATAAAATGTATATCACTTTTTAAAAACAAAACAAAACAAAACAAAAAAAGGACTCAAGAAGCTAACCATCAAAAAACCAAACAACCCAATCAAAAAACAGGGTATAGAACTGATCTGATAATTCACAACAGAAGAATCTCAAATGGCTGAGAATCACCTAAAGAAATGTTCAAGTCCTTAGTGATCAGAGAAATGCAAATCAAAACAACCCTGAGATTCTATCTTATACCAATCAGAATGGCTAAGTTTAAAACCTCAGGCAACAGCACATGTTGGCAAGGATGTGGAGAAAAAGGAACACTCCTCCATTGCTAGTGAGTTTGGAAACTGGTACATCCACTCTGGAAATCAATCTGGAGATTCCTCAGAAAATTGGAAATAGATCTACCTGAAGACCCAGCAATAACACTCTTAGGAATATACCCAAAAGATGCCCTACCATGCCATAGGGGCACATGTTCCACTAAGTTCATAGCAGCCTTTTTTGTGATAGTAAGAAGCTAGAAACAACCCAGATATCTCACGACAGAAGAATGGATACAGAAAATGTGGTTCATTAACACAATGGAATACAACTCAGCTATTAAGAATGAGGACATCCTGAGAGGGACCCCGCACTGGGCGGGAGCCTACCAGCTTCCCTTCCACGACCTCTGTTCCGGTAGACTGCACTGAAGAGACAGGTACCCAGGTTCTCCCCAATATAACATCACTTGGGACACGGCCTGTTGGGGCTTCTGCCTGCACCCAAGAACAGGACAGCGCTGTGGTCCTCTGGGTGCCAGATCTGCAGGCCATTGCCTCCGCAGGGTGAACAGCACCACGGAGAGAGTGCAGAGTGCACTCCCCCATCTTCTCTCCAGTGGCCGGGAAGTTGGGACTGCCAGGCTCTGAGACAGACAGGCATAATATCGCTTGGGTCTCGGGCAGATTGTGTGTACGTGGCTCCCAAGAGCTGGGCTGATCTGCAGTAACCAGCGTGCTAGCTCTGCTGTGGGACTTCTGACTGGCAGAGGGATGACCCCTCCTCCCCCCCTCTAGGAGAGATCACACACCCCTGCACAGGGCAGGAGCCTACCAGCCTCCCTTTGGCGACCTCTGCTCCAGGAATCCACTACACTGAGCCTTTGGATGTGCAAGGACTCCCCAATATAACATCACTTGGGGCAAGGCACATCAGGGCTCCAAAGTCACTCAGGAGCAGGGCAGGCCCCAGAAATCGGTGCCAGGAGAATCCTGGTAATCCGGGGGGGGCAGAAATAGCTTCGCAGGCTCACAGGAGGGCCAACCAATAGCCAGTGACAGCAGGACCAACTAACATCAGAGGTATCCAGATGGCAAAAGGCAAACGTAGGAATGTTACTAACAGAAATCAAAGTAATATGGCACCATCCGAACCCAACTCTCCAACAGCAGCAAAGTCCTGGATACCCCACCACACCCGAAAGACAAGATCTGGATTTAAAATCACTTCTCATGATGCTATTAGAGGATCACAAGAAGGACACAAATAAATCTAATAAAGAATTACAGGAGACCATGAATCAACGGTTAGAAGCCCTTACAAAGGAAACACAAAAATCGCTTAGAGAAATGCAGGAGAACATGGATCAAAAGATGGAGGCAGACAAGGAGACAACACAAAAATCGCTTAACGAGATGAATCAACGGGTAGATGCACTCACAAAGGAATCACAAAAATTGCATAAAAAAAGCAGAAGAATATGGGTCAACAGACGGATGCCCATAAGGAGGCAACACAAAAATTGCTTAAAGAAATGAATCAACAGTTAGATGCCCTTACAAAGAAACACGAGAACTGCTTAAAGAAATGCAGGAGACGATGGATCAACAGATGGATTCCCATGAGGAGGAAACACAAAAATCGCTCAGAGAAATGCAGGAGAACCTGGGTCAACAGGCAGAAAGCCTGAAAGAGGTAATGCAAAAATACCTTAAAGAAATACAAGAAAATACAAACAAACAAGTGAAGGATCTCAGTAAATCCATCCAGGAACTAAAAAAGGAAGTAGAAACAACTAAGAAATCACAAAGGGAGACAACTTTGGAGATAGAAAACCTTGGGAAGAAATCAGGAGTCATAGATGCAAACATCAGCAATAGAATACAAGAGATGGAAGAAAGAATCTCAGGTGCTGAAGATTCCATAGAAAGCATCGACTCAACAGTCAAAGAAAATGCAAAATGCAAAGAACGCGTAACCCAAAACATCCAGGAAATCCAGGACACAATGAGAAGACCAAACCTAAGGATTATAGGTATAGATGAGAGTGAAGATTTGCAACTTAAAGGGCCAGTAAACATCTTCAACAAAATTATGGAGGAAAATTTCCCTAACCTAAAGAGAGAGATGCCGATGAACGTACAAGAAGCCTACAGAACTCCAAACAGACTGGACCAGAACAGAATTACCTCCCGTCACATAATAATCAAAACACCGAATGTACTAAACAAAGAAAGAATACTAAAAGCAGTAAGAGAAAAGGGCCAAGTAGCATACAAAGGAAGACCTATCCGAATCACATCAGACTTCTCACCAGAGACTATGAAAGCCAGAAGATCCTGGGCAGATCTCATGCAGACACTAAGACAGCACAAATGCCAGCCTAGACTACTATACCCAGCAAAACTCTCAATCACCATAGATGGAGAGACCAAGATATTCCATGATAAAACCAAATTTTCACAATATCTTTCCACAAATCCAGCCCTGCAACGGATAATAGGTGGAAACCTCCAATAGAGGGAGAGAAACAACACCCTGGAAAAAATGAGATAATAACCTTCTTGAATCAAACCCAAAAGTAGATAACCACTCAAACATAAAGATAGCGTTAAGAATGGCAGATGGCAATAATCACTATGCCTTAATCTCTCTTGATATCAATGGTCTCAATTCCCCAATTAAAAGACATAGACTAGCAGACTGGATACATAAACAGGACCCAGCATTTTGCTGCATGCAGGAAACGCACCTCAGTGTCAAAGACAAACACTACCTCAGAGTAAAAGGCTGGAAAACAATTTTACAAGCAAATGGCCCCAAGAAACGAGGTGGAGTAGCCATCCTAATATCAGATAAAATTGATTTTCAACCTAAAGTCATCAAAAAAGACACAGAAGGACACTACAGACTGATCAAGGGAAAAATCCACCATCAAGAACTCTCAATTCTGAATATCTATGCTCCAAATGCAAGGGCACCCTCATTTGTAAAAGAAACTTTACTAAAACTCAAAGCACACATCGCACCACACACAATAATAGTGGTGACTTCAACACCCCACTCTCTGAAATGGATCGTTCAGGAAAGCAGAAACTAAAAAGGGACACAGTGAATCTAATTGAAGCCTTGGACCAAATGGAACTAACAGATATATATAGAACATTTCATCCTAGAGCAAAAGAATACACCTTCTTCTCAGCACCTCTTGGTACCTTCTCCAAAACTGACCATATAATTGGTCACAAATCAGATCTCAACAGATATAAGAAGATCGAACTAATCCCATGCCTCCTATCAGATCACTATGGAATAAGGGTGGTCTTCAATGGCAACAAAAACAAAAGAAAACCCACGTACACATGGAGGCTGAACAATGCTCTACTCAATGATAACTTGGTCAAGGTGGAAATAAAGAAAGAAATCAAAGACTTTTTGAAAGTTAATGAAAAGGAAGGCACAACATACCCTAATTTATGGGACACAATGAAAGCAGTGCTAAGAGGAAAATTCATAGCCCTGACTGCCGCCAAAAAGAAACGGGAGACAGCATACACTAACAGCTTAATGGCACACCTGAAAGCCCTGGAACAAAAAGAGGCAAATACACCAAAGAGGAGTAGAAGTCAGGAAATCATCAAACTCAGGGCTGAAATCAATCAAGTAGAAACAAATAAAACCATACAAAGAATCAATAAAACGAGGAGTTGGTTCTTTGAGAAAATCAACAAGATAGATAAGCCCTTAGCCAGACTAACCAGAGAGCACAGAGATAGTATCCAAATTAATAAAATCAGAAACGAAAAGGGAGAGATAACAACAGAAACTGAGGAAATTCAAAAAATCATCAGATCCTACTACAGAAACCTGTATTCAATACAACTAGAAAATCTTGAGGAAATGGACAATTTCCTTGACAGATACCAAGTACCAAAATTAAATCATGATCAAATAGACCATCTAAACCATCCTATAACCCCTGAAGAAATAGAAGTTGTCATTGGAAGTCTTCCAACCAAAAACAGCACAGGTCCAGATGGTTTTAGTGCAGAATTCTATCAGACCTTCAAAGAAGACCTAACACCAATACTCTTCAAACTGTTCCACAAAATAGAAACAGAAGGAACACTACCCAACTCGTTCTATGAAGCCACAATTACACTAATACCAAAAGCACACAAAGATCCGACAAAGAAAGAGAATCTCAGGCCAATCTCTCTTATGAATATCGATGCAAAAATACTCAATAAAATTCTTGCCAACCGAATCCAAGAACACATCAAAACGATCATCCACCACGATCAAGTAGGCTTCATCCCAGGGATGCAGGGATGGTTCAATATAAGGAAATCCATCAATATAATCCACTACATAAACAATCTCAAAGAAAAAAACCACATGGTCATCTCATTAGATGCTGAGAAAGCATTTGACAAAATTCAGCATCCTTTCATGCTAAAGGTCTTGGAAAGATCAGGAATTCAAGGCCCATATCTAAACATAGTAAAAGCAATTTGCAGCAAACCGGTAGCCAGCATCAATCTAAATGGAGAGAAACTTGAAGCAATCCCACTAAAATCAGGGACTAGACAAGGCTGCCCTCTCTCTCCATATCTTTTCAATATAGTACTTGAAGTTCTAGCTAGAGCAATTAGACAACAAAAAGAGGTCAAAGGGATACAAATTGGAAAGGAAGAAGTCAAACTATCACTATTTGCAGATGATATGATAGTATACTTAAGCGACCCAAAGAACTCCACCAGAGAACTCCTACAGCTGATAAACGACTTCAGCAAAGTGGCCGGACAAAAAATCAACTCAAGCAAGTCAGAAGCCTTCCTATACTCAGAGGATAAGCAGGCTGAGAGAGAAGTAAGAGAAATAATACCCTTCACGATAGCCACAAACCATATTAAGTATCTTGGCGTGACTCTAACCAAACAAGTGAAAGATCTGTATGACAAGAACTTCAAGTCTCTGAAGAAAGAAATTGAAGAAGACCTCAGAAGATGGAAAAATCTGCCATGCTCATGGATTGGCAGGATTAATATAGTAAAAATGAGCATCTTACCAAAAGTAATACACAGATTCAATGCAATCCCAATCAAAATCCCAACTCAATTCTTCATAGAGTTGGAAAGAGCAATTCAAAAATTCATCTGGAATAACAGAAAACCCAGAATAGCTAAAACTATTCTCAAGAGTAAAAGAACCTCTGGAGGAATCAGTATCCCGGACCTCAAGCTGTACTACAGAGCAATAGTGTTAAAAACTGCATGGTATTGGTACAGTAACAGACATGTAGATCAATGGAACAGAATTGAAGACCCAGAAATGAATCCACACTCCTATGGTCACTTGATCTTTGACAAAGGAGCTAAAACCATCCAGTGGAAAAAAGATAGCCTTTTCAACAAATGGTGCTGGCTCAGCTGGAGGTCAACATGCAGAAGAATGCAAATTGACCCATCCTTATCTCTTTGCACTAAGCTAAATTCTAAGTGGATCAAAGATCTCCACATAAAACCAGACACACTGAAACTAATAGAAGGGAAACTAGGGAAGAACCTTGAACATATGGGCACAGGGGAGAATTTCCTGAACAGAACTCCAATAGCTTATGCTCTAAGATCAAGAATAGACAAATGGGACCTCATTAAATTACAAAGTTTTTGCAAGGCAAAAGACACTGTCAAAAAGACAAAGCGGCAACCAACTAACTGGGAAATGATCTTTACCAACCTTACATCCGACAGAGGGCTAATATCCAATATATACAAAGAACTCAAGAAGTTAAACTCCAGAGAGGCAAGTAACCCTATTAAAAAATGGGGTACAGAGCTACACAAAGAGTTCTCACCTGAAGAATATCTAATGGCTGAGAAGCACCTAAAGAGATGTTCATCATCCTTAGTCATTAGGGAAATGCAAATCAAAACAACCCTGAGATTCCATCTCACACCAGTCAGGATGGCTAAGATCAAAAACACAGGAGACAGCAGTTGTTGGCGAGGATGTGGAGAAAGAGGAACCCTCCTCCACTGCTGGTGGAATTGCAAGTTGGTACAACCACTCTGGAAAGCAGTCTGGCGGTTCCTCAGAAAACTGGGCATTACACTCCCGGAGGATCCGGCTATACCACTCCTGGGCATATACCCAGAGACTTTACCTGCATGCAATAAGGACACATGCTCCACTATGTTCATAGCAGCCTTATTTATAATAGCCAGAAGCTGGAAAGAACCCAGATGTCCCTCAACGGAGGAATGGATTCAGAAGATGTGGTATATCTACACAATGGAATACTACTCTGCAATTAAAAACAAGGAATTCACGAAATTCCTAGGCAAATGGTCAGATCTTGAAAATATCATCCTTAGTGAGGTAACCCAATCACAAAAGAACACACATGGTATGCAGTCACTGATAAGGGGATATTGACCCAGAATCTCGGAATACCCTAGACACAATCCTCATATCAATAGATTTCTAAAAAGATGGAAGGAGAGACCACTGGTCCTGGAAAGACTGGATGTAGGGGAACGCCAGGACAGAGTAAAGAGAGGGGGTTGAATGGAGAAAAGAGGGAGGGAAGGGGGCTTATGGGACTTTCGGGGAGGGAGGAAACGGGAAAGGGGAAGTGATTTGGAATATAAATTAAAAAAATAAAATAAAATAAAATAAAAAGAAAGAGCAATTCAAAAATTCATCTGGAATAAGAGAAAACCCAGAATACCTAAAACTATTCTCAAGAGTAAAAGAACCTCTGGGGGAATCAGTATCCCAGACCTCAAGCTGTCCTACAGAGCAATAGTGTTAAAAACTGGATGGTATTGGTACAGTGACAGGCATGTAGATCAATGGAACAGAATTGAAGTCCCAGAAATGAATCCACACTCCTATGGACACTTGATCTTTGACAAAGGAGCTGAAACCATCCAGTGGAAAAAAGATAGCCTTTTCAACAAATGATGCTGGCTCAGCTGGAGGTCAACATGCAGAAGAATGCAAATTGACCCATTCTTATCTCCTTGCACTAAGCTAAATTCTAAGTGGATCAAGGATCTCCACATAAAACCGGACACACTGAAACTAATAGAAGGGTAACTAGGGAAGAACCTTGAACATATGGGCACAGGGGAGAATTTCCTGAACAGAACACCAATAGCTTATGCTCTAAGATCAAGAATAGACAAATGGGACCTCATTAAATTACAAAGTTTTTGCAAGGCAAAAGACACTGTCAAAAAGACAAAGCGGCAACCAAGTAACTGGGAAATGATCTTTACCAACCTTACATCCGACAGAGGGCTAATATCCAATATATACAAAGAACTCAAGAAGTTAAACTCCAGAGAGGCAAGTAACCCTATTAAAAAATGGGGTACAGAGCTAAACAAAGAGTTCTCACCTGAAAAATATCTAATGGCTTAGAAGCACCTAAAGAGATGTTCATCATCCTTAGTCATTAGGGAAATGCAAATCAAAACAACCCTGAGATTCCATCTCACACCAGTCAGGATGGCTAAGATCAAAAACACAGGAGACAGCTGTTGTTGGCGAGGATGTGGAGAAAGAGCAACCCTCCTCCACTGCTGGTGGAATTGCAAGCTGGTACAACCACTCTGGAAAGCAGTCTGGCGGTTCCTCAGAAAACTGGGCATGACACTCCCTGAGGATCCAGCTATACCACTCCTGGGCATATACCCAGAGACTTTACCTGCATGCAATAAGGACACATGCTCCACTATGTTCATAGCAGCCTTATTTATAATAGCCAGAAGCTGGAAAGAACCCAGATGTCCCTCAACGGAGGAATGGATTCAGAAGATGTGGTATATCTACACAATGGAATACTACTCTGCAATTAAAAACAATGAATTCACGAAATTCCTAGGCAAATGGTCAGAACTTAAAAATATCATCCTTAGTGAGGTAACCCAATCACAAAAGAACACACATGGTATGCAGTCACTGATAAGGGGATATTAACCCAGAATCTTGGAATACCCTAGACACAATTCGCATATCAATAGATTTCTAAGAAGATGAAAGGAGAGACCCCTGGTCCTGGAAAGACTGGATGTAGGGGAATGCCAAGACAGAGAAAGGAGAGGGGGTTGAATGGGAAAAAGAGGGAGGGAAGGGGGCTTATGGGACTTTCGGGGAGGGAGGAAACGGGAAAGGGGAAATGATTTGGAATGTAAATTAAAAAAAAAAAAGAATGAGGACATCCTGAGTTTTGCAGGCAAATGGATGAAACTAGAAAATATCATCCTGAGTGAGGTAACTCAGAACCAAAAGGACATGCTAATAAGTGGATATTAGCCAAAAAAAAATAGAAAAAGTGCCAAATCCCCAAGATACAGCACACAAAACTCAAAAAGGTCAATAATCTGAAGGGCTCAAGTGAGGATGCCTCAATCCCACTCATGACAGAGAAGAAAAAAACCGCAAGGTGGGAGGGAGGGATCTGGGAGAGAAGGGGTATTGGGGGAGGTGGACAGAGGAACATTATCTTGTATTGGGTGGGGGAAAAGGTCTGAAATCCCTGAGGGCCAGCAGAAGAATGGAAACATGTAACTTTGGGAGGTAGAAGGTTGGGGGCACCCTCCAAAATGTACCAGAAACCTGGGAGGTGATATCTAGTTTTTTGAGTTATTTATATATCTTGGATATTAACCCTCTATATGCTATAGAGTTGGTAAGTCCTTTTCTATTCTATAGGCTGCCCCTTTGTCAGAGTGGCAACATTCTTTGCCATGTAAATGCTTTGCAGTTTTATGAGGTCCCTTTTATTAATTATTGATATAATTGTCTTGCTAATAGGGTTCTATTCTGAAAGTCAAGTCCTATGCCACTGAGTTCAAGACTATCCCTCAGTTTCTCTTTTATCAGATTCAGCACATCTAGTTTTATGTTGAGGTCTTTGGTCCATTTGGAGTTGAGTTTTGTGCAAGTTGATAAGTATGTATTTATACTCTCCTACATGCAGCCATCCAGTTAGATCAACACCATTTGTTGAAGATTCTGTACTTTTTTCCAGTATATATTTCTGACATCTTCATGAAATCTCAGGTGTCCATAGCAATGTGGATTTATGCCTGGGTCTTCAGTTCAATTCCATTGATCAATGAGTCTCTCTTTGTGCCAATATCATGCTGTTTTTATTACTATAGCTCTGTAATACAACTTGAAATTGGGGATGGCGATGACTCCAGTAGTTCTTTTATTACTGGAGTTTTGTGTTTCCATAGGAAGCTGAAATTGTCCTTTTAGTATCTGTGAAGAAACTTGTTGGAATTTTTATGGGTATTATATTGAATCTGTGGATTGTTTTTATTAGGAGGACCATTTTTACTATATTAATCCTACTGATCCATGATCATGGGAGATCTTTCAATCTTCTGAAATATTCTTCAATTTCTTTCTTCAATGTCTTAAGGTTTTTTTTATCATACAAGTCTTTCATTTGCTGATTATAGCTATCCCAAAATATTTTGTACTGTTTGTGACTATTGAGACAGGTGTTGTTGTCCTGATTTCTTTCTGTTCATTTGTCGTTTTTATATAGGAGGGATACTGATTTTTGTGAGTTAATTCTGTTTCCAGCTACTTTGTTGAAGTGTTTATCAGCTTTTGGAGTTTCCCTGGGGAATGTTTTGGGTCACTTATGTATAATGTATCATCTTCAAATAAAGGTGCTTTGACTTCTTTCTTGACAACTTATGTCCCCTTGATCTCCTTTAGTTGTCTGTCCTTTTACTCTAGCTAAAATTTCAAGTACTATATTGAATGGGTATAGAGAGAGTGGACAACCTTTTCTTGAACCTAATTTTAGTGCAAGCACTTTTTCTTTTCATTTAAGTTGATGTTGGCTATAGGTTTGCTGTAAAATGACTTTATTATGTTGGGGTATGTTTCAGGACTTTTATCATAAAGGGGTACTGGATTTCATCAAAGGCCTCCTCTGCATTGAATGACATGATTATGTAATTTTTGTCTTTCAGTTTGTATATATGATAGATTACATTTATCAGTTTATATATGTTTAACAATCCCTACATCTCTGGGATGAACCCTATTTGATCAAGGTGGATGATCTTTTAAAAGTGTTCTTGGATTGGGTTTCCACATATTTTATTGGGAAATTTTGAATCTATGTTCATAATAGAAGTAGTTCTATAATTTTCTTTCTTTGTTGGGTCTTCATGTGGCTTAGGTAACATGGTAACTGTGACCTTGTAAAATAAATTGAACAATGTTCTTTCTGTTTCTCTTTTGAGAAATACTTTGAGGAGAATTGGTGTTAACTCTCTTTTGAAAGTCTGATTGAGATCTGCCTGAGGTAAAACCATCTTGCCAGACATTTTTTTGTTGGAAAGAATTTTTTATAAGCATTTTTGTTAGATATTTGCTTTATTTACATTTCAAATGTTATCCCCTTTCCTTGTTACCTCTCCAAAAACCTCCTATCCCATCCCCCCTTCCCTGGCTTACCAACCCCCTCCCTCATTTTCCTGACCTGGATTCCCCTACACTAGAGCATCAATAATTCACCAATGGCCTCTCTTCTCATTGATGTCTGAAAAGGCCATCCTCTGCTACATATGTAGCTGGAGCCATGGGTCACTCCATGTGTACTCTTTGGTTGGTGGTTTAATCTCTGGGTGCTCTGGGGGTACTGGTTGGTACATATTATTGTTCCTCTTATGAGACTGCAAACCTCTTCAGCTCCATGGGTGCTTTCTCTATCTCCTCCATTGGGGACCCTATGCTCAGTCCATTAGTTAACTGTGAGTCATGGGTATTTTGATACCCCTTATAGGAAATATCAAAGTGTCCACATTTTGGGCTTACTTCTTCTTGAACTTCATGTGGCGTGTGAATTGTATCTTGGGTATTCCTAACTTTTGGGCTAAAGAAATGTTCAACATACTTAATCATCAAGGAAATGCAAATCAAAACAATTCTGACATTCTACCTCACACCAGTCAGAATGACTAAGACCAAAAACTCCGGGGACAGCAGATGCTGGAGAGGATGTGGAGAAAGAGGAACACTCCTCCATTGCTGGTGGGATTGCAAGATGGTAAAACCTTTCTGGAAATCAGTTTGGCAGTTCCAAAGATAATTGGACTTAGTACTACCTGAAGACCCAGCTATACCACTCCTGGGCTTATACTCAGAAGATTCTCCAACATGTAATAAGGATACATGCTCCACTATATTCATAGCAACCTTATTTATAATAGCTAGAAGCTGGAAAGAACCCAGATGTCCTTCAACAGAGGAATGGATACAGAAAATGTGGTATATCTACACAATGGAGTACTATTCAGCTTGGTTGAACTTTGGTAAGTTGGTGTGTTCTGAGAAAATTATTGGAGTACAGGTTTTAAAAGTATGCTCTTATGATTCTCTGTATTTCCTCAATGTCTGTTGTTATGTATCCCTTTAATCTCTAATTATGTTAAATCAGATATTCTTTCTGTCTTTTAGTTAATTTGAATGAGGATTTTGGCAATTTTATTGAATTTCTTAAAGAACCAACATTGTTTCATTGATTGTTTATATTTTGTTTCTTCGTTTCTATTTTATTGATTTCAGGCCTGAATTTATTTCTTGCCATCACTCCTTCTGGATATAATTTCTTGTTTTTCTAAATCTTTCAGGTGTACTGTGAAGTTACTAGTATGTGGTCTTTCAAGTTATGTTATGTAGGCACTGAGTGCTATGAGCTTGTCTCTTAAAACCACATTTATTGTATACCATAAGTTTGGGTATGTTGGTATTTCTTTTCATTCAATTCTAGAAATTGCTTAATCTTTCTTAATTTCAATCATGACCCTCTTTTCATTCAATAGTGAGTTGCTCAGTTTCCATGAGTTGTAGGCATTCTATTGCTTCTCTTGTTAGTGATATCCAGCTTTATTTTGTAGTGGTCTGATATGATACAGAGAGTTAATTCCATTTTCTTGACTATATAAAGACTTGCTTTGTGTTCAAGTATGTGGTCAATTTTTTTTTTCAGAAAATTCTATATGGGTCTGACAAGAAGTTATGTTCTTTTGTTTGAGTGAAATGTTTTGTAAATATCTACTATGGCCATTTGGTTTATAACATCAGTTAGCTCCAACATTTTGCTGTTTAGTTTTTGTCTGGATGACCTGTTTATTGGGGGTCATTAAAGTCTCTCACTATCTCTGTATAAGTGTCAATATGTGATTTAAACTGTAGTCATGTTTCTTTTATAAAGGTGGATGTCCTTGTATTTGGTACGTGGATATTAAGAATTGCAGTATCTTCTTGGTGGAGTTTTCCTTTAATGAGTATGTAGTGCCTTTCCCTATCTCTTCTGATTAGTTTGGCTTAAAACCTATTTTAACAGATATTAAAATGTCTGCGCTGTCTTGCTTCTTAGGTCTGTACCCTTAGAATATTATTTTACAAGATTGATGGTAAGACATATGAATGAGCAATATTTGTTTATTCCTGTAATTTTGTTGTTGTTGTTGTTGTTGGTGGTGGTGGTGGTGGTGGTGGTGGTAAGGCCCTTTGACTGGCTTGTCTGGGATTATTTATTTCCTTTGTTCTCTGTTGTCTTAGTTGCAGTTAACCTCTTTAGGCTGGAGTTTTCCTTCTAGTACTTCTTGTAGAGCTGGATCAGTAGATAAACATTGCTCAAATTTGGTTATCATAGAATGTCTTAGTTTCTGCATCTATTGTGATAGAAAGTTTTGCTGGGTATAGTAATTTAGACTGGCTTCTATGGCCTCTCGGAATCTGTAGTGCATCTGCTCAGTCCCTTCTCACTTAGAGTCTCCATTGAGAAGTTGGTTGTAATTCCAATAGGTCTGCATTTATATGTTACTTGGTCTTTTCCCCTTTCAGCTTTTAATATTTTCTTTGTTTTGTATGTTTAGAGTTTTAATTATTATGTGCTGATGGGAATTTCTTTTCAGGTCCCGTCTATTTGAGATTCTGTATGCTTCTTGTATCTTAGTGGACATGTCCTTCTTTAGGTTACACAGCTTTTCTACTATGATATTTTCAGTGCCTTTAACCTGGGTTTCTTCTCTTTCCACACTTCCCTTATCCTTAGATTTGGTCTTTTCATAGTGTCCCAAGTTTCCTAAATGCTTGTGCTAGGAATGTTTTTACTTTCTTTGACCTATATCCATTTCTTCTATCCTGGTATTCTCTTTCATATCTCATATTCTGCTGGTGAGGTTTGCCCCTGAGTTTTGAGCAAGAGTTCCTAAAATTTTTGTTTCTATATTCCTTTAGTTTTTGGTTTACTTTATTGATTAAATTTCCCCCTTCTAAGTCTTGAACTGTTTTATTTATTTCTTTCCACTGTTTGTATTCCCATAGATTTCTTTAAGAACTTTATTCCCCCTTTAATGAGCTCTATAATATTCAGAAAGGCTGTTTTAAGATCTTTTCTTGTTGCACAGAGTCTGCTGTGGCAGGATTGCTGGGATATAGTTGAAGTACATTGTTCATGCTGGTATTAATTGTGTTTTCACACTGTCATCTAGGCATCTGGGTTTGCAAGATTGCAATTCTAGATGTTAAGATCTGGTCTTGTCTTTGTTGGGTAGACGTTTTGTTCCTTGTTTCTGGTGCCCTTTCTGGTTCTTAGTAGAGTGTGGTAGCAGTGTATTGCCTGATAGGAAATACTTCTGGGATTCTGATAGGTACAGTCACTGGGAATTCTAGATAAAAATGTGTCTCTGGTTATTGGGAATCTGTCACTTAGAATTGAGGTTGGGACTTTTGGGTGGAGCAGGCTGAGGGTATCCACAGGTGAGAAGAAAGCAGTATGTTCTACCAAGAGCTGCTTAGCCTCCTGGGAATCAGGGCAGAGAGTGAGGAGAGATCACAACAAGTAGTCTGCTAAAGAGCTATGAATGATACTGGTGCATTGGAGATGGAGGTGAGAAGTGGAGAGTGAGGATCTGAAACTTGTCCCCCTTCTTGGCTGGCCTATTTGATTTTCTGGCACACTTCAGAGGTTGTTTCCAGAGACTGACTTCTGGAGTTGGGAGCTGGAGTGGGGAGAAGGTGGAGGAGAAGGTTTATGTGATCAATTGTAGATGAGGGAAGAGAAGGAAGACCTCAGTGGGTTGCCTGCTATGCTACAGAGATGGTGATGAGACTGGAGGGTTGAACCTAGAGAAATGGAGGGAGAGATGAAGATCTGCAGTGAGGCTACTTGCTTAGCTGACTAAAGTGCTCTGTGGCTTCTCAGAGAAGGCCTGATGGAGTTAGAGCTGTGATAAAGATATGAGGAGGTCAGACAGTGGGGAAGTGACTGGAGAAGAGGGTCTACATGATCCCTTGGAGGTAGGACAGAGAGGAAAAGAAGTCTGCAATAGGTGTGTTGCTTCAAAGTTGGGAATGAGACTGGGGTTTGGATTTGGAGAAACAGAGGAAGAAATGAAAATATGTAGTTATCCTATCTGCTTGCCTGACTGGGGTAATTACAATTTTTCAATTGCGTAAGTGTGTGTGTGTGTGTGTGTGTGTGTGTGTGTGTATGCACATAAGTTAGAGAATTTGCAGGAGTAAATCCTCTCCTTCCACCACCTGGGACCCAAAGATCAAATTCAGGTCATCTGGCATGGTAGCAGGAGACTTTTCCCTCTGCAGCATTTTGTCAGCCTGATACAGGAATTTTTAAACAATTTTCACTGATGATTTATCATACGTCTGTGAAAACAGAGTAACAACATATTTAAAAGTTAGTTAATGTGTCTTGGTTACAAGTCATGAGGAAAACAACTACAGGGAAGAAAATCAGCTAGAACATAGAATTGAACCAAAAGCCCACACAACAAACCTTGGTTTCCATTGTCTATGGAACTTGCACTAGGATAGATCCCATCCAGACTCATAAAACAAGTGATAACATGTTTGCAATGATTGAGAGCATACCTTCTGCCTATAAATATACTCAAACTACATATAAATAACAGAAAAAATCTTCAATTACTTGCTAATCAACATTAAAAACTTAAATATTCTTTCATTAGTCATCGCAGAAATATAACAATTGCACTGAATGAAAGTAAAATACAACATAGGAAGTTTAGGGTGTGGCTAAGATAGGACTGAGAGAGAATTTGCAACACTAATGGTTACAGGAAAAGCCTCAAATCATTGTTCCTAACTGAATAAATAAGAACAGTATAAAATAGGAGGCAACAGGAGAATACATGTAAGAATAGCAATTCATGGAGCTAAAAACTGGAAAAACATAAACCTTAAAAAAAAAAAACCAAAACTAACATCTTGGGAAAACATGTTTAACTGATAAACCACTCAAAAGGCCACTAACAAAAACAGTAAGGCACAAGTCAAGATCAGAAGAAATGGGAAATATAGCAAAGAGTGTGTCAGGACAGTAGAACAAACGACTTTATTGTCAAAGAACTTAGAAAAAATGAGTCAGAGGCTACAAAGTTCACAAACTACTTTATCCCAGTCAAAAAAAATGAATAATTTTACCAACCCTATACTTATTAACCATCTTCCCCAGGAGACAGGAAGGAAGAATAGCCTTCAGCTTAATTTATGAGACTAATTTTGCACTAATTCCAAAACTGATAACACATAAGAAGACAGACTAGTGTCTTTAATAAATTTTACAAGGCAATAATGCCAAATAAAGTAATAGTAAGCTAAACCTAGCCATGAATAAATGTAATTATATAGCAAGCTTATTCTAGGTGCAAGCCTGGTTCAATATTTGGACAGTCAAACATTTCTATATTAATAATTAATAAGCTTAAGAAAACATGATTATGTCAACTGTGAATAAAATATATGATTTTTCAAAGGACACCTTATGAGGAATAGTCGACTGATAATCTCTGCCAAGTTAGGGTATTTGGTCCTTCAAATTTCTGTGTTACAAAGGTCTGTCAAATGATCCTGGGCTAGAAGGCTGAGGACTGATGCTCCAACTTCCTGACATGCAGGAGCTATATAGGTAGTTAGTTGTCTCTACAACTTGTCTCAGTTCTGGAAGCTGTGCTATTATTTTTAGATAATATTGTTTTTTCTCAGATTTCTGGTGGGATTGGAGACTAGTTATAGTCTCATAGCCAACGCAGTCCATTTATTTATCATTGAGAGAATATATTTAAAAGGATAGTTTTCAGATAGTATACAAGCTAAAACAAGGACATAACCTTTGGATTTATAAGTCTTTTTAAAGTTAGGATAGATAACAGAGTGTTCTATTTAATTGTCAAAGATGATGGACTGGATGTTAGGTCTATCTTATACTTTAGAATTTACAAAATGGTAACAGTTGTGTTCAATTTATATTTGAGAGGAAAGAGCCTTTTAACTGTACAGAAAGGGGGAAAGTGTTGTGGCTAGCCCTGGTGCTGTTTGCATTTTGATGCTAATTCAGCTTCCCTAAAAGGGGTGGATGAGTAGTGAATCATATACTCAGGTGACTTCATGTGACCCTTCTAATGAACAAAGAAACCAATTACTGGGTAAGTAGGTGGGACTGCCTGGTCAGACAGAGGGACTGCAGAAGAGGAGAAGAGAGTGGGCTAGAGGATGGGAGATGGAATCAAAATGTAGATAGCAGAGACCCAATCTCAAGTGGCAGATTTGTTTGGATCCGCAACTGGAGGATTTGACTTAAAAATTGGGATGTTAGTTGCTGCACCCAGCGATTGAGATACCATTGATTCTGAAAAGAAAAAAAAAAGATTTTTCAAGAAGGCATCAGACTGGCTCCAGTGGCCGGGAAGTTGGGACTGCCAGGCTCTGAGACAGACAGGCATAATATCACTTGGGTCTCCGGCGGCTTGTGTGTACGCGACTCCCAAGTGCTGGGCTGATCTGCAGTAACCAGCATGCTAGTTGTGCTGTGGGACTTCTGCCTGGCAGAAAGACGTCCCCTCCAACCCCCCCCCACTCTAGGAGAGATCACACACCCCTGCACAGGGCAGGAGCCTACCAGCCTCCCTTTGGTGACCTCTGCTCCTGGAATCCACTACACTGAGCCTTTGGATGTGCAAGGACTCCCCAATATAACATCACTTGGGGCAAGGCACATCAGGGCTCCAAAGTCACTCAGGAGCAGGGCAGGCCCCAGAAATCTGTGCCAGGGGAATCCTGGAAAACCAGGGGGTGCAGAAATAGATTTGCAGGCTCACAGGAGGTCCAACCAACAGCCAGTGACAGCAGGACCAACTAACATCAGAGGTAACCAGATGGCAAAAGGCAAACGTAGGAATGTTACTAACAGAAATCAAAGTAATATGGCACCATCCGAACCCAACTCTCCAACAGCAGCAAGTCCTGGATACCCCACCACACCCGAAAGACAAGATCTGGATTTAAAATCACTTCTCATGATGCTATTAGAGGATCACAAGAAGGACACAAATAAATCTAATAAAGAATTACAGGAGACCATGAATCAACGGTTAGAAGCCCTTACAAAGGAAACACAAAAATCGCTTAGAGAAATGCAGGAGAACATGGATCAAAAGATGGAGGCGCACAAGGAGACAACACAAAAATCGCTTAATGAGATGAATCAACGGGTAGATGCACTCACAAAGGAATCACAAAAATTGCATAAAGAAATGCAGAAGAATATGGGTCAACAGACGGATGCCCATAAGGAGGCAACACAAAAATTGCTTAAAGAAATGAATCAACGGTTAGATGCCCTTACAAAGGAAACACGAGAACTGCTTAAAGAAATTCAGGAGACGATGGATCAACAGATGGATTCCCATGAGGAGGAAACACAAAAATTGCTCAGAGAAATGCAGGAGAACGTGGGTCAACAGGCAGAAATCCTGAAAGAGGTAATGCAAAAATACCTTAAAGAAATACAGGAAAATACAAACAAACAAGTGAAGGATCTCAGTAAATCCATCCAGGAACTAAAAAAGGAAGTAGAAACAACTAAGAAATCACAAAGGGAGACAACTTTGGAGATAGAAAACCTTGGGAAGAAATCAGGAGTCATAGATGCAAACATCAACAATAGAATACAAGAGATGGAAGAAAGAATCTCAGGTGCTGAAGATTCCATAGAAAGCATTGACTCAACAGTCAAAGAAAATGCAAAATGCAAAAAAAGAGTAACCCAAAACATCCAGGAAATCCAGGACACAATGAGAAGACCAAACCTAAGGATTATAGGTATAGATGAGAGTGAAGATTTGCAACTTAAAGGGCCAGTAAACATCTTCAACAAAATTATGGAGGAAAACTTCCCTAACCTAAAGAGAGAGATGCCGATGAATGTACAAGAAGCCTACAGAACTCCAAACAGACTGGACCAGAACAGAAATACCTCCCATCACATAATAATCAAAACACCAAATGTTCTAAACAAAGAAAGAATACTAAAAGCAGTAAGAGAAAAGGGCCAAGTAACATACAAAGGAAGACCTATCCGAATCACATCAGACTTCTCACCAGAGACTATGAAAGCCAGAAGATCCTGGGCAGATCTCATGCTGACACTAAGAGAGCACAAATGCCAGCCTAGACTACTATACCCAGCAAAACTCTCAGTCACCATAGATGGAGAGACCAAGATATTCCATGATAAAACCAAATTTTCACAATATCTTTCCACAAACCCAGCCCTGCAACAGATAATAGGTGGAAACCACCAATACAGGGAGAGAAACAGCACCCTGGAAAAAATGAGATAGTAACCTTCTTGCTTCAAACCCAAAAGTAGATAACCATTCAAACGTAAAGATAGCGTCAAGAATGGCAGATGGCAATAATCACTATGCCTTAATCTCTCTTAGTATCAATGGTCTCAATTCCCCAATTAAAGATATAGACTAGCAGACTGGATACGTAAACAGGACCCAGCAATTTGCTGCATGCAGGAATCGCACCTCAGTGTCAAAGACAAACACTACCTCAGAGTAAAAGGCTGGAAAACAATTTTACAAGCAAATGGCCCCAAGAAACGTGGTGGAGTAGCCATCCCAATATCAGATAAAATTGATTTTCAACCTAAAGTCATCAAAAAAGACACAGAAGGACATTACAGACTGATCAAGGGAAAAATCCACCATCAAGAATTCTCAATTCTGAATATCTATGCTCCAAATGCAAGGGCACCCTCATTTGTAAAAGAAACTTTACTAAAACTCAAAGCACACATCGCACCACACACAATAATAGTGGGTGACTTCAACACCCCACTCTCTGAAATGGATCGTTCAGGAAAGCAGAAACTAAACAGGGACACAGTGAATCTAATTGAAGCCTTGGACCAAATGGAACTAACAGATATATATAGAACATTTCATCCTAGAGCAAAAGAATACACCTTCTTCTCAGCACCTCATGGTACCTTCTACAAAATCGACCATATAATTGGTCACAAATCAGACCTCAACAGATATAAGAAGATAGAACTAATCCCATGCCTCCTATCAGATCACTATGGAATAAGGGTGGTCTTCAATGGCAACAAAAACAATAGAAAACCCATGTACACATGGAGGCTGAACAATGCTCTACTCAATGATAACTTGGTCAAGGTGGAAATAAAGAAAGAAATCAAAGACTTTTTGAAAGTTAATGAAAATGAAGGCACAACATACCCTAATTTATGGGACACAATGAAACCAGTGCTAAGAGGAAAATTCATAGCCCTGAGTGCCGCCAAAAAGAAACGGGAGACAGCATACACTAACAGCTTAATGGCACACCTGAAAGCCCTGGAACGAAAAGAAGCTAATACACCAAAGAGGAGTAGAAGGCAGGAAATCATCAAACGCAGGGCTGAAATCAATCAAGTAGAAACAAATAAAACCATACAAAGAATCAATAAAACGAGGAGTTGGTTCTTTGAGAAAATCAACAAGATAGATAAGCCCTTATAGCCAGACTAACCAGAGGGCACAGAGATAGTATCCAAATTAATAAAATCAGAAACGAAAAGGGAGAGATAACAACAGAAACTAAGGAAATTCAAAAAATCATCAGATCCTACTACAAAAACCTGTATTCAACACAACTAGCAAATCTTGAGGAAATAGACAATTTCCTTGACAGATACCAAATACCAAAATTAAATCAGGATCAAATAGACCATCTAAACCATCCTATAACCCCTGAAGAAATAGAAGTTGTCATTGGAAGTCTTCCAACCAAAAACAGCACAGGTCCAGATGGTTTTAGTGCAGGATTCTATCAGACCTTCAAAGAAGACCTAACACCAATACTCTTCAAACTGTTCCACAAAATAGAAACAGAAGGAACACTACCCAACTCGTTCTATGAAGCCACAATTACACTAATACCAAAAGCACAAAAAGATCTGACAAAGAAAGAGAATCTCAGGCCAATCTCTCTTATGAATATCGGTGCAAAAATACTCAATAAAATTCTTGCCAACCAAATCCAAGAACACATCAAAACGATCATTCACTACGTTCAAGTAGGCTTCATCCCAGGGATGCAGGGATGGTTCAATATAAGGAAATCCATCAATGTAATCCACTATATAAACAATCTCAAAGAAAAAACCACATGGTCATCTCATTAGATGCTGAGAAAGCATTTGACAAAATTCAGCATCCTTTCATGCTAAAGGTCTTGGAAAGATCAGGAATTCAAGACCCATATCTAAACATAGTAAAAGCAATTTACAGCAAACCGGTAGCCAGCATTAATCTAAATGGAGAGAACATTGAAGCAATCCCACTAAAATCAGGGACTAGACAAGGCTGCCCTCTCTCTCCATATCTTTTCAATATAGTACTTGAAGTTCTAGCTAGAGCAATTAGACAACAAAAAGAGGTCAAAGGGATACAAATTGGAAAGGAAGAAGTCAAACTATCACTATTTGCAGATGATATGATAGTATAATTAAGCGACCCAAAGAACTCCACCAGAGAACTACTACAGCTGATAAACGACTTCAGCAAAGTGGCCGGATATAAAATCAACTCAACCAAGTCAGTAGCTTTCCTATACACAAAGGATAAGCAGGTTGAGAAAGAAGTAAGAGAAATGATACCCTTCACGATAGCCACAAACCATATAAAGTATCTTGGCGTGACTCTAACCAAACAAGTGAAAGATCTGTATGACAAGAACTTCAAGTCTCTGAAGAAAGAAATTGAAGAAGACCTCAGAAGATGGAAAAATCTGCCATGCTCATGGATTGGCAAGATTAATATAATAAAAATGAGCATCTTACCAAAAGTATATACAGATTCAATGCAATCCCCATCAAAATCCCAACTCAATTCTTCATAAAGTTAGAGCAATTCAAAAATTCATCTGGAATAAGAGAAAACCCAGAATAGCTAAAACTATTCTCAAGAGTAAAAGAACCTCTGGGGGAATCAGTATCCCGGACCTCAAGCTGTACTACAGAGCAATAGTGTTAAAAACTGCATGGTATTGGTACAGTGACAGGCATGTAGATCAATGGAACAGAATTGAAGACCCAGAAATGAATCCACACTCCTATGGTCAATTGATCTTTGACAAAGGAACTAAAACCATCCAGTGGAAAAAAGATAGCCTTTTTAACAAATAGTGCTGGCTCAACTGGAGGTCAACATGCAGAAGAATGCAAATTGACCCATTCTTATCTCCTTGCACTAAGCTCAATTCCAAGTGGATCAAGGATCTCCACATAAAACCAGACACACTGAAACTAATAGAAGGGAAACTAGGGAAGAACCTTGAACATATGGGCACAGGGGAGAATTTCCTGAACAGAACTCCAATAGCTTATGCTCTAAGATCAAGAATAGACAAATGGGACCTCATTAAATTACAAAGTTTTTGCAAGGCAAAAGACACTGTCAAAAAGACAAAGCGGCAACCAAGTAACTGGGAAATGATCTTTACCAACCTTACATCCGACAGAGGGCTAATATCCAATATATACAAAGAATTCAAGAAGTTAAACTCCAGAGAGGCAAGTAACCCTATTAAAAAATGGGGTACAGAGCTACACAAAGAGTTCTCACCTGAAGAATATCTAATGGCTGAGAAGTACCTAAAGAGATGTTCATCATCCTTAGTCATTAGGGAAATGCAAATCAAAACAACCCTGAGATTCCATCTCACACCAGTCAGGATGGCTAAGATCAAAAACACAGGAGACAGCAGTTGTTGGCGAGGATGTGGAGAAAGAGGAACACTCCTCCACTGCTGGTGGAATTGCAAGCTGGTACAACCACTCTGGAAAGCAGTCTGGCGGTTCCTCAGAAAACTGGGCATGACACTCCGGGAGGATCTGGCTATACCACTCCTGGGCATATACCCAGAGACTTTACCTGCATGCAATAAGGACACATGCTCCACTATGTTCATAGCAGCCTTATTTATAATAGCCAGAAGCTGGAAAGAACCCAGATGTCCCTCAACGGAGGAATGGATTCAGAAGATGTGGTATATCTACACAATGGAATACTACTCTGCAATTAAAAACAATGAATTCACGAAATTCCTAGGCAAATGGTCAGATCTTGAAAATATCATCCTTAGTGAGGTAACCCAATCACAAAAGAACACACATGATATGCAATCACTGATAAGGGGATATTAACCCAGAATCTCGGAATACCCTAGACACAATTCGCATATCAATAGATTTCTAAGAAGATGAAAGGAGAGACCCCTGGTCCTGGAAAGACTGGATATAGGGGAACGCCAGGACAGAGAAACGAGAGGGGGTTGAATGGAGAAAAGAGGGAGGGAAGGGGGCTTATGGGACTTTTGGGGAAGGAGGAAATGGGAAAGGGGAAATGATTTGGAATGTAAATTAAAAAAATAAAATAAAATAAAATATAAAAAAAAAGAAGGCATCAGACTAACATCTTAATGTAGAATATTGAAGATTCTCCCTCTGATACCAAAACAAAGTCAAGGTATTCATTTTTCCAAAAAAAATAATTTTAGAGCCGGGCGGTGGTGGCGCACGCCTTTAATCCCAGCACTTGGGAGGCAGAGGCAGGAGGATTTCTGAGTTCGAGGCCAGCCTGGTCTACAAAGTGAGTTCCAGGACAGCCAGGGCTACACAGAGAAACCCTGTCTCGAAAAACCAAAAAAAAAAAAAAAAAAAAAAAAATAATAATTTTAAAATGCTAAAAGTTTTAATTCCTACCATAAAGATGAATTAAAACAGTATGTTAAATAGAAAAAAGAAACAAAAGTGTGTTTTCACATATCAAGATTGCTAAACAAAACTCAATAAAGATTCCTAACTCAGCTCTATTGCTATACAACAAATGCAAAAAGAACATTAAAAATAAATATGATTTATAACTTCATTTTTTAACCTTCCTCTAAATGTAAAATTGTTTTAAAATAAAAGGTTTTTAGTTTAATAAATGGAACAAGCCAAAGAGATTCTAAAATATATACAATGTCAAAAAAAGCTGGGCAGTGGTGGTGCACGCCTTTAATCCCAGTACTTGGGAGGCAGAGGCAGGCAGATTTCTGAGTTCGAGGCCAGCCTGGTCTACCGAGCGAGTTCCAGGATAGTCGGGGCTATACAGAGAAACCCTGTCTCGAAAAAGCCAAAAAAAAAAAAAAACAATGTCAAAAAAAAGTATGTAGATCCCCCCAGAATATTATTTTAAAGAACAACATCTTTTAAGGTCAGTTGACAAATTTTTCATTAATAATGAAACAAGCAAATTAATTCATCACATGCTTGTCTGATTTTATAATCATCAACTTGTCATTAACAATTCCCCCTTTTATATGTTGTAAAATTTTAGATTATTATACTTGGCTTGCTTATTTTATGAGTCTCTTCATTTCTTGAGTATTCTATAATCTTGGCTATAAGAACACTTTAATTACATTAAACTGCTTTGGAGAAGTAATGAAAATTAGAAACTGAATTAGAGACAAATTATTGCAGGAAATTGAACTCCTTGTACCACTTTTTTTATCAGAATGAACACCTTGTTCTTGGTATCACAGGGAGGGTTTTCACTGTCCTTCATTGAGATGTTAGACTGATATCCTTAGAAAATTCTCTTTAAGAGTTTGAGGAATTGCGCTATTCCATAGACTGACAGTTTTCATTATGAATGGATATGACATTTTTATCATACATTTTATTCATAGTGGATTGTTGAGCTTATTATTAATATACTTTTATTTTAATATTAATATTTCATTTTAAAACATTTTACATGAAACTGGAATACACCTATGAATATAAATACATCTATGAATGTATATGATATAAGGTCATCACTGGAGGGTGTGAGACCAGCCAATCTCATACCTGTAAAGAAAGCTAACTCTCCCTTACCTGTAGCTTTCAACTTCTAATAGCTCCTCAGCTATGGCTGGGACTTTGTGCTCACCATCCCCTCTGTGTCAGAATTTTGTCTAGCTTAAGCATGACTAGATCTTACACATGCTCTCACAATCTCTGTAAATTCGTATGTACATCTGCCCTATTGTGCATGGAGAATGATGTTTCCTTTGTGTCATCCACTGCTTCTGGTTTTTACAATCTTTCTGCCTCCTCTTCCAAAAAGAGTAAACTTTAAAGATTTCGTCATTTTTTGTGAAGTCAATTTTTTAACTGAAAAAATTGTTTACCTTTCAAATAAATCATTTTTATGATGTATCTGTTATCCTAAAAGTCATTGGGAAATTCTAGATGCTAGCAAAGTGAAGTGTCTGGATTAAAAAAATCAATTGGTTTTCTGTAGCTACACAACTATGGCAGTTTAAAAGAAGAGAAATTTAATGTTATAGTTCCTAAAGCCACAAGTCTGAGATCATTGTCTCTGGATTAAAATCAAAATGTGCTTCCTCCGGCAGCCCTGGGGAAGAGTCCAGTCTGATTTTCAGTGTCTGCACATCCCTTATTATTGTTACATCTCCCCAGTCTGCCTCCACGGTCCTACTGCCACCTTCATTGTATGTATACAGAACCTCCCTCTGAAATCCACTCTGGAAACCAGTTTGGCGATTCCTCAGAAAATTAGACATAATACTACCTGAGGACCCAGCTATACCACTCCTGGGTATATAGCCAGAAGATGCTCCTACATGGAATAAGGACCCATGCTCCACTATGTTCATAGCTGCCTTATTCATAATAGCCAGAAGCTGGAAAGAATCCAGATGTCCTTCAACTGAGGAATGGATACAGAAACTGTGGTATATATACACAATGGAGTATTATTCAGCCATTAAAAACAGTGAATTCATGAAATTCTTAGACAAATGAATGAAACTAGAAAGTGTCATCCTGAGCAAGGTAACCTAATCACAAAAGAACGCACATGGTTTGCACTCACTGATATGTGGATGCTAGCCCAAAAGCTCAAAATAAACAAGTTACAATTCACAGACCACAGGAAGCTCAAGAAGGTGGAGGACTGAAGTGGGGGTGCTTGGGTTCCTCTGAGAAAGGGAACAATACACTTACAGGAGCAATAATGGAGGCAGAGTGTGGAGCAGGGACTGAAGTAAAGGCCACCCAGAGACTGCTCTACCTGGGGATTCACCCTATAAACAGTCACCAAACCCCCAAAACTACTATGGATGACAAGAAGCATATATCAAAAGGAGCATGCCATGGTTGTCTTCGGAGGGCCCCTGCCAGAGTCTTATACATACAGAGGCAGATGCTAGTAGCCAACCATTGGTCTGGGAGTGGGGTCACCAATGGAGGAATTGGAGGGCGGTCCGAAGGAGCTGAATGTGTTTACAGCCCCACAGGAAGAACAATGATGTTGATCACCTAGATGCTTCAGGACTCCCAGGGACTAAACCAGCAACCAAGGGGTTCCAGTCAAAACTGTGGCAGAGGAATGCCTTGTTGGGCATCAGTGGGAGGAGTGGTCCTTGGTCAGGTGAAGGCTAAATAGATGCCCCAACAAGGGGAAATTGATGGGGGAGGTGGGAGTGGGTCTGGTGGAGGGGCATATACTTGGAGGCAGGGAGTGGGAGCAGGGGTTGGGGGGTTTGGGGAAGGGGGGAAGTGGGAAAGGTTTTGGCACTTGAAATGTAAATGAAGATTATATTCAATAAAAAATATATATAATAAAACTTAAATCAGAAAAAAAAAGGATAGTGTGGGTAAATTTGGGACCTGCCCAGACTATCCTCAGTAATCTCACCATAGTAAGAACCTTAGTCCAGTCCTGCCTACAGAGATGTTTCTCTCCATACATGGAGCTCATAGGCCTCAAGGATCCAGAACTGCTATTTTTGAGTGACTATTTTAATCCACTAAGAAGTTCATTAAGCATGGTATGCTTTAAGTTTGTCTCTATTTAATGTGACATTCAACACCGAGCTGCAAGTGGGTGGGTGCTGTTTTGAGTGCATTTTCGAGAAATTGAGAGTTCTTTGGCCGCTGTTCTTGTAGGCCATTTTCAGGTGGCCTTTCAGCAAGAAATATGAACCTATCAAGGATCCTTAGAAATTAAATACCTATAGCTGCTAAATGCAAGTAAGCTCTATTCTTAGGGTTAACAAATCCATTTGCCTATCAAAATCCATTTTCTGGTAAAGACAAAAAATAAAAAAGATTATTGCTAGCTTCAAAAAATATTCAACTTCATTGCTAATTAAGGATATACAAATACAGATGGTAAGGTACCATTTTTTTTTTCTTTTTAATATTAGGACAACAAATGTCCATTTAGCCTTAACAAACGCAAACATGTCTACTAGATTTAATTTTTTTTTGTTTAAAGACTATGTTGTAGCACATGGGCTGGTACCCACCCCACCCCCCACCTCCAGCAGTGACATGGCATGCAAAAGGCCTTGGCTTCCATCATGAATCACAAATGAAAAAACAAATCCCTGTGGGAGGTTATCACCTGAAACCTTCCCATTTTCTTTTCTCCTTCCTTTCTACAGGGTCAGGCAAGACCCTCTTCCATTCCCTCACATGTCCTAAAGCCCCTACAGTCTATATGTATGTCACTTCTGTCCTCACAGTCATGGGCATATTTCAGGACTTAGCCCTGTTTCCATGCTTTGAAAGTCATTCATGCAGATTATCAGTTAATAGTTTTTCCATGTGGCTATTCATAGAATACATCTAAATGCTGAATAAAAGTCCTAACATAACTATGCCTATGTCTGCTTACTTATATTTTTACCAGAAATGTTGCCAATGCTTTAATGCCTTATAAATGTTTTATTACTATATAAAATGATTTGGTGAAGATAACACATTTCATGCCTTAAAATGATAATAAATTTGAAGTGTAAACACTTTGTGCTATGAGACTTACTAGTAGGAACACAATTTGATACAGTCTTCCTGGAAAATAATTGGCAATATATATTAAATATCATCATATACTTTTGATATAATATATACTTATGGACCCTGGGATATTGCTTGATATACTGTTTCATTTGTTTGCAAATGGTTTTCAAATGTGGTGTTCAACCAGCATCAGCATCATAAAAAGTCTCAGCTCCATCTTAGAGTTCCCCAGTTAAAAGCTATGAGAAAGGAAATAAACTATAATTTACCACCAAGCCTAGAAGGTAATTCTGATGCAAATTAAAGTATTTAAAAAACTACTATGATATTTTTGGGGGGAAAGTCAGAAATATTTATGAATGCCCTAAATCATTAAGATTGAATCATTCATATTGACTAGGGTTGAAATAATGATCAGTGTCCCACAGAGGGAAATATTGATATAAAAAATGAAGCAATACAGAATAAAAAAGTTTTCTCTCTGCCTCTATCTCCGTCTCTGTTTTTCTCTCTGTATATCAGTCTATCTTTTTTATCTGTCTCTCCCTCTGTCTTTCTCACTGACTCTATCTGTCTCTCTGTCTTTCACTGTCTCTGTGTGTGTGTTTGTGTGTGTGTGTGTGTGTGTGTGTGTGTGTGTGTGTGCGTGTATACCTTTACACGTGTGCAGGGAGGAGTGAATACAAGCCTCAAACACGCTAAGCAACTTCCCTATCAGTATGTTGCAATCTGATGCTCTTGTAGTACCCCAGCAGATAGAACACAACAGAAGAGGGTATAGCATGAGGCTGGGGCAGAGGCCAGCTCCCAAGGTCTTTATAAATCAGAAATTCAAAAGGTGCTGTCTTGTACATTAGTCTTCAATACTGACCTACATTTTCTAGTTATGACCTTTTGGTGCTCATTCTAAGGTCTCCTTATAGAAAAACAGAGAATATTGAACGTATATGGGATATATCCAGGAAAATAGAAACAAACTCAATGCCTAGAAAAATTGAAATTTTGAAAGAATGTTTTAAAATTTGGGCAGTTAAATTTCTTTATAAAGTTTCTTGTGTTCTCTATGTATGAAATGGATTATTATAACCTCAACTTTCATTGATGTAATTTAGGTGTTACTTATTCCATTATATACAACCCCATTTTTCTTAAAATATCTATTATTTTACTCATACCTGATGTACATGTCATGATCAAAATTTACTTCTACTTTTCCTGAAATGGAGAACATTTTGTCTGAGCTCTATAGCACTCACATTCAATTTTAACTCACAATTCTCAATACGCTCTATTATCATTATAGAATAATAGAGAATATGCTTGCATTTAGTTTAATACTTTTAAATTCCTGTAGATCACAATGAAAAACCATGTGACCCAGCATGCTTCACATTTCAAAGGTCGTGGGCTGTTAACTTTTATTAAAATTCCCGTAATTTTTTGCTGTCAATCTAAATGTAAAATCACTTTATCATTTTTCTACAAAATAAAAGATTAAGGAAATACTAGTTTATGTCTAACTAATTACCTAGACAAACATGGAGAAAGAAACTTAGAGAAAGTCAACTATGTTACTTACAGCTTAAGAAGAATAGCCAATTTGCAAATATTTTACTGCTGAAATGATACAATTATGTAATCATGTAGCCATCAGTTCCATGGTGTTTAGTATTGTGCTCTGCATGTTTCAAGAATTCTGTTGGGAACTGAGATATAGAACTGAGAAAGGCAAATCCCAGTCCCCAGGAAGTGATCATTTTCATAGGAGTGACAGACAGACAATAAACAGTATTTGTGATAAAATGTGATTAGCCCGCCCTGCCTCCCAAAAGAGCTTCAACTAACATCTAAAGAAAGAATTGAGTGGCTCGTATCATTGTTCCTCCTATGGCACTGCAATCCCCTTCAGCTCCTTGGGTCCTTTCTCTAGCTCCCTCATTGGGGAGCCTGTGCTCAGATCAATGGCTGGCTGAGAGTGTCCCCTCTGTATATCATGCACTAGCAGAACCTCCCAGGTGACAGCTATGTCCGGCTCCAGTCAGCAAGTATTTGTGGGCATTGATAATAGTGTCTGAGTTTTGTATATGGGATGGATCACTAGGTGGGGTAGTCTGTCTTTCCCTCAGTCTCTGCTCCACACTTTGTCTCTGTATCTCCTTCTGTGGGTATTTTGTTCCCTCTTCTAAGAAGGAGCAGAATATCCATACTTTGTTCTTCCTTCTTCTTATTGCAGCGCCATAGGAGGAACAACGAACGATATGAGCCACCCAGTACTGTCAGAGCTCCCAGGGAAAAAAAACATCAACCAGATAGTACACATGGTGTTACCCATGGCTCCAGACACATAGACAGCATACGATGGCCTTGCTGGACATCAAAGAGAGGAGAGGCCCCTGGTCCTGGATAGGCTCAACGCAGCTGTGTAGGGAACAGGACAGGGAAGCGGGAGGGGGTTGATTGGGGAACAGGGGGAGGGAAGATGGCTTATGAGACTTTCGGGTGTGTGTGGGGGGGACCAGAAAGGGGGAAATCATTTGAAATGTAAATAAAGAATATATCTAATAACATGACATTCTATCTGATGACATTCTTTACTTCTGGGTTGTCAACACATTGCTAAAGGTTTTACTTATAGTTGCATGGATGGTAGGTGAGGCACATGTGGAAAAATGAGTAATTTGGCTCTGGATCATAACATTCCTGCTCTCCAGAATCTAGAAGCTTTAAACCATCAAACAACCTTGTAGAACCTTTAAGGCAGGTATAACTTCCTTCGGCTCCTCCCAAACTTCAAGTCATTTAAAGATTTTGTTTTTCCCTACCCCCAATAAATAAATAAATAAATAAAAATAAATAAAGCTTGCTGGATACCAAAGAATAAGAAAACACAGTTTTTAGTTCAACTACTTATAGAAAGTCATCTGAGATGGCAGCTTACACAGCTTTGCTGGAAATCACAAGGGGAATAAGTTACCCACTTCTCTCAAATGCATGGACTTGGGGATTTCTGCCATCATGCCTCAGCTTTCTTCAACATAGTTCTAAGGTAGATTGCATAGTAAGATGCAAAGGAAAAAGAAGAAGCTATGAGAAATGCTAATTGAATAGTTAGAACCTAGTATCTGTGTAACAAAAGATATGGTATACTCTTCTAGAAGTCAATGACAAACTTGACTCTGAATATTCTAAAGCCAGGCAAAATATGCAGGCTAACCAGGTATGTTTGAGAGTATGTGCAAGAAAAAAGTGATTAAGAAGAAGATAGGAGCAAAGGCATATGCCTGTAATCCCAGCCCCAGAAGACAGATTTCTGGGAGCTGGGATCCCAACTGATGTAGATGGTATATTGCAGGGCACCCAGACCTATGTAGTAAGACCCTGACTCAAATATAAATTAAAAATAAATTTCTGTAAAATGCAACAACACAATGACATCTGACCCCGCAGTGCTCATGAATAAAACATGTGTTGCACAATGAAGCACTTACAAGGGGCATGTCTGAGACAAACTGTAAGAACAGATCTTACTCTGTATTTCACCAGTTAAAAACATTGGCAATAGTATGTGAGTTACATAAATATAAATTTACTAGTAAACATGTAACCTAGAGCCTTATTGGTTTGGCTTAATATATCATGGACATTGTTGCTATTATTTTCATGTTCAGGGGCTATTAGTATGGTGATTTGACTGTTTGTGAATATCCATATTGTGAAGATTATCCAGGATATGGGGGAGGAGGAGGTTTCTTTACCAAACTGAGCCCTGGTATAAAGCCCATCTCACAAGGAGTGCCCAGACTGCTAATTGCAACCCGTTCCCACTGTTTGTTTACCGTGATACTTCCCAGTTTGATTTTTTGAGCTTGAACATCTTTGGACTGGGAATTCATTCTCCAGTTTGGCTTTAATGTCTTCCTACTATTTGCCATGGTCTTATTTATGTTCTCTCTGCTGCCTCTATAGAAATTTGAGTTTGAGACCCTTTATATGTGACTCAGTAAAACAGAATGTTTCATAAACTCCATGTCTGTTCCTCTGTAGCAGCTGCTTTGAGGAAATATCAAAGGAACAATGACTCTTCCCGTGCTTTGCAGACAGCTGAGTCTCTTGGGAAAGATAATAGCAAACACTTAAGAGCATATACTCCGACCATAAACAATAACTATTCTATAGATTTTATGACTCTTCATATTTTAGCAATCTACTTCACATTCATCACTGCAGTTGTGTCTTCCAGGAGTCCCATGAAACAATCAAAGTAGAATTATGACTTTGATGTTTTTTACTTCATATAAAAACTCTGATTTCCAAAATTGCAAACCACCTTAGCTTAGGGCACATGACTAACCCCAGGTACAGCAGAGCATCACAGGAGAATGTTCTCTCAGCTTTCCACCCTGCACAGCACCGTACAGAGACATTTCATAAATATTTTCTCAATAAATATTCAAGAGAATGCTTGGCACCATCCAATTGGACTCATAAAAATGGATAATTAGGAGAAGGTTACAGATGAGAATGATCATAAAGAACCACCACACTGTACAATACTTCAAATTCATGAATTATACAAAAGCCACATACTTTGTATGACCCCTACTCTATGTTCTTTTAATATATAGGAAAGGTTAAAAATGGAAACCACCCAAAAAAATTAGATGTAAATATGATAGTACCATGTTCTTCCTGAAAGGAAGTGATTTTTTTTTCTCCCTAGAAAAATAGAATTTTTCAGGAAATAGAACTCTGAAGTTTAAGACTTTAAACCACTCAAAGACAAGATGAAAAAAAGGGGGGCTACAAATGCATTTATTGCAATACTTTCCACAACAGAAGAATATCAGAAACTGCCTTTATAACCACTAATTGAACTGTGGTACATATGTACATTTATAAAAGAAAAATGGAAAGGATAGATAAAATGCAAAGTGGATAATTTTGAAAAGTGAACATGCACTATATGTATATTTATATATGCATGTTCTCTACATATGAATACACAAATATATTTGTACAGAGACTCACCAATATTTGTATACATATATGCATTCTTTTTTTAAATCAAGAATATTTTATTTTATATGTGTGGATCTTTTGCCTGTATGTATGCCAGTGCACCACATTCATGTACTGTCCATGGGAGGTGAAAGACGATTTTGTATCCCCTGGAACTGAGTTACAGAGAATTGTTAGCTGCCCTGTGGATGTCGAGAATCGAACTCAGGTACTCTAGAAGACCAGCCAATACTCTTTTTTTTAAAGGTGCACATAGAGTTTTATTGTTCTATTATGATAATCTCAGGTACACTCCAGGTGTTTGTCAACACAAATTCTAATCTCTGCTATCATAAATGTCTTCATTAAAGAACCAAATAGATTGTTGTTAATTATAAAGCTGGTGGCCTCAAGAAGATGGGTGATGGTTTGATGTCGATGGCAATGCCAACGTGGTAGATGCTACTCTTTCTTTGTGTATCAGTAACTCCTGTTCACCTTTTGCTTTTGAGTCAGAATAAGTAGATGAACTGGATGAAAAATGAGGAAACCCAGGTTGAAAGGAAGGCTCCCCCTGCATTTCAATACAACTATTCCACAAGTGAGACACGTCCCTGTGGTTTTGAGTAATAGAGGTTATAATGAAATTCGCAGTGCTGTCGTTTGCTTGAGTGAAGAGTCTCTGTGAGTCCATATGAAGAGAGGACACCTCATTTATGGGAGTGGGGCGATGTGTTAGAATTTCTTCAGGCGGTCTGAAGGAACTTGGTGTTGCAAGAGAAAAGTCGCTTCTGATGACATCAATCATATCAGAACCCCCTTGAGCAAGAGAAGGCTTCTGTCTCAGATATGCATTTGAAATACTAGAGTCGGACAACAGATTTCTCTCACTGGTTTGGACAGCTACACCCAAACTATGGTCATCCATCTTACCCAAGTCTGGTCTGAAGTGTTTGTTCTTGAAACCTGGAAGTGAAGGAGCAGCTCCGCGAGAAACTGTTTTAATCCCAATTCTCCTTTTCATTCTTTCTATAAGATGGGGATAGTCTCTCAGAAAGTTTGGATTCTGGTAGAACTGTAACTTACATGAGGCAGAAATTCCTTTTTCTTCAGCCAGAAAGTCGGGGAGAGAAGCAGATCTCTGGAAGTTCTGTCTCATTTTCCTAAATCCATACAGATTAAGTTGTCGAACCAAACTTTTCATGCTATCAGTTTCAAATATTCTGAAGGGTGCCTTTCTTTCCAGCACTTCCTTCTTGAAGAGTTCTTCATTGATCACTATGTAAGTTCCATCCTCATCCCACCAAATAGACTTAAATTTGTCACTTCCTACTATTTTCCAGAGTTTTCTGGGGAAGGTCATTGAAAATAAGTTACTGTCTTCATCTGGCTCCGAGGCACAGAGGGTATGAGGTGGCCTCTTTATCAAGAATCGCTGAGCCAAAACCTGAAATGCACTTTCCTCAATAATGGCCCATAAGTCTGAGTCCTTCTGTCCTGTGTTGTCACACCAAGGCTCAGCAGAAGAGGTTTCTGAATCTGTTGATAGACTGTTAGGGCAAACATCCAGCATTTCCGAAGGTGCCTCAGCCATATCCTGTATGCTTTACCCACATAGACTTCACATCTGAACAGCTTTGTACGCTGCAGATTGTACTGGCACTTCAGTAGTCCAAAACAGATGGAAGTGAGTGACGACATCATAAAGGTAGTCAGTCTTATATCTATGACATCACAGAATTACTTAGGGGTCCTGGTGTTCACTGAATAACATTATGCCAAAAGTGTTCCTGTCCTTTGCAAAAATGTTCCCAGGAAGGCAAAAGTGTAGCCCCTTACTTATTGAAGATTTCAAAATGTCATCCCTAAAGACACTTTCTTTCCTCCCCTTTTTTATTAGACTTCATATTATTTAAAACAATTTTTAATTTTAAATATATTTTGACCATATTCTTCTCCCCTAAGTATTTCCAGATCCCCCTCCTCCCTACCCACCCAACTATCAGTCCTAAAAAAAAACAAACCAAACAAACAAAAACCCAATCTAATAACAACCCCCCCGCCAAAGCCAGGAAAACAAAATAAAATACCATCCCAAAAGAAAAAACAAAACACCAAACTGTAACCAAATAAAGACACACAAAAACAAAACAAAACAAAGCAAAACAACAACAAAAAAAAAACCCATGGAATCCATTATATGCCGGTCAGCTACTTCTGAATATGAGGCCTGCCCTGGAGTGGTTGAGATATCCAGGGTCACTCCACTGGAGAAAATCGACATTCCCTCTCCCAGCATGTATAAATGACAATTCCATTGTTAACCATGGCCCTAGTGCAACTCTGAACCATCTCTCCATTCCTCCATCCCTGACATACTTATATTTTTCTATAGAACAATCTCTCTAGCCCTGACATACTTGCATTCTTAGATATGTTTTATATATGTATGTATATAGCATAATTAGCTTACATATACATATATTTAATTATGTTTGCAAAAATAAGAAAAATGGTAGCAAAGGAAACCAGAACTAATGAAAATGGTAATCCTGGGTACAGAGTAAGGTACATGGGGCAGAAGTGAGTCCCTGATTAATGTACTTTTTTTCTTTTAATTCATATATTTTTTCATGATTCCCTTTCCCCACTTTTTTTTCTTATTTTATAGTTTTACTTTGGAATCACAAAATAATGTTTTATGTTTAAGACAAGTGAATTACAAAGACAATCTCTAAAAGCAAACTCTGCTGTTTTATCTTTAACAAAATCTCAGTTGTTCGATTTTGTCAATGAGTAGTTGGGAGCTGGGGTGAAATCCTGCTAGCTCAGAGAGGCAGAGAAAGCACCCCGCCGAATTCTTCCACAGCCAAAGTCTCAAAAAGAAGTGCTCCTCCATGTAGTCTTCAAAACTTTTTTAAACTCAATGTCCCTCCTTTCTACTTCCTGTGTGCCTCTCTATCCATCCTCCTGACTTCCTCTTACTCTCTATGGTTTTTTTTTTCCTATGTTCACTCCCTAAAGACAGGTTGCTTGGCCCACCTCTTGATCTAGGGTTGACTTTTTAAATCCTGTTTAGAATAAGCAGAAAGCTCTTGGATTAAAGATGTGTGCAAAGGCTGAGTCATACCACAAATAAAAACAGGTTTCTCCAGTAAACAATACAACCTCAGGGCCTACAATGTGGTTAAATATCCTGCAAAAAAACTCAGGATATATGATTTTACCAGTGAAGATTTGGGAGCCAAATGCTGGGGTAAAATCATGATAGCTCAGAGAAAAAGAGAAAGCACCCAGCTGACTTCCTCCATAGCCAATGTCCCAAGAAGAACTTCTCCTCCACATAGTCTCCAAAACCCTGAACTAATGAATAAATACATGAAATATATAAACTCTGAAATGAATGAATTCAGTTACATACCAAATTCATGACATCATCAGGAAAATGGAAAGATGTATTTCAAGTAAACTTAGTCCAAAATGCAAGGCTCGGTTTGTAGCTCCTGCTGGTTTATATTAAGAGCAAACACAGCAGCAAGGCATGGAGCTATCAGAGTAGCAGATGCCTAACTCATCTGAAGAATGACTCGGTGCTACTTGTCATGCACAGCAGGATGAAGAAAGTAGATGTGGATAAGTCTGTAAATGGAACCGTGATCACCACAAGAACACCTGCAGTGAGGTCAATATGCCAAGGTCATATCCACCATTTCTGTCAAAAAGGCTGCGTGAGGATCGCCTTATGCATCCATTGAGTGGTAACTAGCCCTTACTTCCTGGGTCCAACTAGAAGGCAGTGTGAAATGAGATGATTTCACAAATAAATTAAGGAGGTTACAGCCAGTGTCCTTACCATAATTTTTATAAACCTAAACAAAGCTCAGTCTCATCCAGTAGATATTAATTAACCCACTCATCTTTACTGAGTAGGAGGAAATGGATAACAGTGGAATGGAAGGTAATTAGCTAGGAACAAAATCATCTTTGCAAAACATGGAGTAAACATGAGAATGGGGAAATTATCAAACAATTTAACAAAACAACAGACTGTTCTTTCTCCTGGGCTGGAAGCTCAGTGAGGTCAATGATGCTATAGGGTAAAGCCTGGAGGGATGGGAAGAGATGTGAGTTACTGAGCATAGTATGCTATAGCGGTTGGCTTAGGGTTTTGTGAGACTTCGAACAGTGGGAGAGAGAGGTATCTCTAACTCTTCTGCCTGCTTTTGGGTTGATATGAAGGCATGTGCCTAATCTTACTGTAATTTGTTATGCCGTGGTGAATTGTTAGTCCTGAGATGTCTGTTCTTTTCTGAAGGAAAATGGAGGAAGGGATGGTCTGGGGGAGAGGGGAGGGTATAGCTTAGAGGAGAGAAGAGAGGGGAAATGTGCTTAGTTTGCACTATATGACAGAAGAATAAATTTTAAAAAAAAGTGATGAAAATTCTCAACTGACTTTCCTTTTTTGTGATAGCATTACTTTATGAAAAGACAAAATTTAGCCAAGTAAGTGCCAATAGTACCTGCCTGTAAGTAGGCTTAAACATGCTATGGAACAATTGTAGGCTTTCAATAATCAGATCTTTTCAACAAGAGACGCTGAAACAATTTGACATTCAAAAGGACTGAACATGCCAGAGCTGAGGGGAGGGGAGGAGGAAAGAGAAAATGTGCACACAGACTTGCTTGCGTCACAGACTTGCTTGCGTCACACAAAAGCTGCGCCACAGACCTCTACGTGACATGTGAGACTATGAGATTCCAGTAGATACACTGAAACTACCTAAGTGACCTTGATTTTAGTGATTGTTTTTTTTATTAAAACTAACACCAAAGTTATGGGCCACGAAAGAAAGAGATGGTAAACTGGACTTCAACTCTGCAAAAATCAACCAAGAGAATGACAAGATAAGCCACAAGCTAGAGGGGAAATTTGTAAAAGATATATATAATAAAAGATACCCAAAAACTCCTAAAACTCAACAAGAAAAAAAAATCCAATTTAAAACAATTAAAAAAGTAACAGACACTTCACTAATGAATGAACAAAGAAAATAAATGAAAATATAAAAAGACTACATCCTATTTTCATCAGAAAAATGAAAATTAAAACAGCATGGGGTGCTCCTAGGTACTGAGCACTATGGTCCCATTCCAGAGCACTGGCCACAGCAGAGGATGCCGCTGAGGGTGCATCTCAGCTTTCTTAGAGCTCAGTGGTGACAGGAAGGCCTGGGGTCCAAGAGTGGCTCTGCATCTTCCCACTGACCATGATGGCAAGGCTCTGGAACACCTGGCGCTCTCACCTACGGCTGGTGAGAATTCAAAATGTTATAGCCACTTTGCAAGATAGTTTGGTGGTTTCTTCCAACACTAGAGGTACTCTTATCATGTGGAGTTGAAAATCCCAAAAAGTTGAAAACTTAAGTCCAAGCAAAAACTTGCTCATGGATGTTATTAGCAGCTTTACTCAAAATGGCCAAAGCCTCAAAGCAACCAAGGTATCCCTAAGTAAGCAAGTGGATCTGGCTTTCTGAACATTTTGAAAATGTCAAAATGTGGAGATGGTGAAAGAAATGAGTGGTTTTATAGCTGATGAGAAGTGGGGGCATACAGAATATGTAAGATGGTGGAAACATTGGGGTGATACCAGTGGTGGACAAAGGACACTATACATCTCTCCAACGCAACTAGATGTATAGGCCCAAAAGAGGGCTTTTGGAGTACCCGATGGACAGCGTCCATAGGTAGTAATTATTACCCACATATTTTTTTATCAGCTGTAAGTAATGCCAGTCTCCAGTACAGGATAACCAGGATGGAGAACTTGTGTGTACAGAGGCACAAACATGCAAGAGATCTCTGTACCTTCCCGTGTATTAAGAGTGAGGAACTCCTCTGAAAAATCTATTTTGTAAAAAGTAAAGAGTGATTCAAAGCTAAGCACTAACAATTAGTTAAACCTAGATATGCATTCATTGGAACTGTAAAGCTTGCCGAGATGGAGTGTTCTGCTCTTTGCCTGTTGTTAAGAGGGAGCCAGAAAAGCTTGTTACATCGATGCTCGTGAGAGAATCAATTTAATGTTACCTTTTAATATTACCTCTTTTCTTCTCACCTAGTTTAGTGGATTTTGTATGTGTGAAAGTAAGCTCAAACCATGGGTAACAAAGAGGACTAATAAAATTCACCTAGGTAGAAGAGCATCCATCATGTGTAAAATCCAAATAAAGTCTTTTACTTCCAAAGATAACAAGAAATATGACATCCATACATGGATGTCAGAGGCTTGGCAGAGGGGAAAATGTCATATGGAGAAATAAAAAGAGTCTGAGAGAAGACAATTTACCAAGAATTCAAGATTAAGTGACTTTAATAAAGGCATACTGTTAAGTACCCAGGAGCTATAGGCATTTTCACACATACTTATTTAAAGTGTGTTCAATTGATAAGTCTACCTTTATTTATCCTTTACTCCCTCTAAGGAGAAATATCTTTTTCATCTTGCCTTGTGTGTTTAAAAAAGCATTTTAAAAAGTAAATACTTAGATTTTTAAAAAAATGTTACAAAATTGCTAACAGGCAAGCATCAGGAAGCTACACTTTAATTCAGAGAAACTTCAAAGTGATACAGGATTCCCAGGGTCACTGTCTAGCCTAAAAGCAAATCAAGCTGTAGGTCGTATATAAACAAATGTCTTTATGTCTTTTTTTCCATGTACATCAAATTTCCCTTATTTATCAAACAGGATGAAAACATAGTATTTTAAGCACATGTGATTTTTTTTACATGTGATTTTTTTAAACCATTTTTTTAAGAAAATGTGAAGTTACAAAGATCAATATTAAATACAGAGCTATGGTTTGGATGCACTTTTAGATACATGTTCTATTCTAAATCTCAGCTAGATAGACCATCTTTAATAAGCTGTGCCTGAATTAGTCTCCATAAATGTGCACCTGTTTTATATGTGTAATCTCTGTCTATGGATTGCCAGTAACTGATATGTTTTCTCTGAATGAAGGTCTTGCCTATGTACTTCAATGTATGCTTTGAAGTGATTATAAAACCAACTATTTAAAAATAGTATGTTCGAGTCACAAAGAGTTTAATACTACTACAGAAATAAGTCAAAAGACATATAAAATTCATTTGATAAAATATCATAAAGTTACACAAGGAAAGAGACAAAATAAAATAAATTCCCCTAATGTACTGCAAATATCAACCGCCACACACTACCTACAAGCCATATGTTTTTCCATCTGTTCTGTTATCGTCAACTAAATTTATAGTATTTGGGCTATCAGAAGGATTGTCAAACATGAGATGGGCATGATTTTAAACCTAGGTGTTACTGTTCGTTTGGTTTTTTTCTTTTCTTTTCTTTTTCTTGTTTAAAGAAGATACCCACTTCTACCATCATTGAGGACATTTGAGCAGTTCTGATAAAATTCTCCCAGCATCTCTAAGGAATGGGAGTCAGTCATCAGAAGGTTTAGACAAACCATCATTAACTGATAAATCTACTGCTTTCAATATCTTTAGTGAGAGCTACTCCCAGTGAAGCCACAATTTCTGAAGGTAGATAGAATCCTCTGAAAGGCAGAAGGGCTGGGCCTGTGGCTTTTAATTGGGAGATTCTGCTGTTTCATAGGCCAAATTGAAAGGTGTTGCTCTGTGGCCCAGTCTTTGCTTCAAGCCCTGTGTTCGGCAAAGGTCAGGATTATTATTCACATAGACTACGTGGCAAAACAAGTTGATCCCAGCCTCTTCCAGGTAAAAACAGAACTCTACCCGAACTTCTCACTCCTGAGCACACCAACATACTGAAGGCTTAGTGTGCAAATAGCTAAACGTGACGATTTTTATAGTCATAGAAACTAATCTGAATATTTAAAAATTCAAATGACTTCTTAATAGCCATATCTAAGTATTCTTACTAATAGAGAAAATATGAAACCCTCCAACTAGCTAAGACTGGTAGTCTGTCTTGTGCTTCAGAAAAACATTGACTTCCTGCTTCCAGGAGGCAAATGGCCTTCTCCCATTCCCCTGGACTCAACCATTTGTTTGGCTTTGGCAAAGAGAGTGGGATGGAGGTTGGTGTTTTAACTCTTGAGGGACATGGGTCTGCACTCCCCTTCCAACCTCCATCTAGACAAACAGTATCTCCATGTCAACACTGCCTGGGTTTCCAAAGGAAGTAAAATATCCTGTCTGTGTCCTTGATTCCAACCTGAGACAGAGCCATCTCCACAGGGCCTGTGAACATGCAGGTAGAGACTGCCCTGCAGAGCTTAGCCGCTTAGTCATGTTTGCTCTTTATGGAGGAAATTCGTTCACATTACCATGAAGTTCAGTAACATCCCAATGGCCCTAGCCTCTCTTATACTATGAAATCAAAGACAAGAGAAGGCAGACATCTTACATTAAGTGCTGACTGAATGAGCCACCATTCTTACCATCAAGCAATTCAGTCTAGAGAAATTGTTAGCTGAACAGGCCAGAGCAGAAGCTTATCTAAAGGAACCCACTTGATAATGCTTCTTAAACTGTCATGAACTCAGAATATTTATAACATTTTAATTAACCTTTAATCTCCATTACAAGCATTTAATGCATAAGTGCCAAAGGAAAGGTATCAACTGAATGTACCACATAGAGCATTTGTTGAAACTAGGGAACATGTATAAAATAAAATATATTTAGGATATGATGCTCTAGAATGGATCCATTTTTAATGTGCCCTGAATTCAAATTCATGTATAATGTCTTCCCTCTGAACATTTTATTCTGCCACCCTCCCTTCTTTCTCTCTCTCTCTCTTTCTCTTTCTCTCACTCAACTGCTGATTGAGAAAATAATACAAACACTCTAAACTTAAAGGTATCACTAAACTAAGATCTTTATCATATTTGGGTGCAGGAATGTGCCTTAAAATATTCTATAATCAATACATTATGCAATTGCATGCAATGGAATACATGAAAGAAATACCAATATATATCAGTAATGGATGTAGATAAATAGCTTCAGAACATTATAATCTTCTAAGATTGTTGAAATTAAGTATAGAGTATATATCTGTGTATAAATTGCATGTATATGCATAATAAACTAATATATAAATGTTTAATTTCTTGTGGGTCTGGGACTCAGGCCCAAAAAGAGTTGCAGGTAAAAAATAACTTTAATGTACTATTTGATTACATTGAACAAGAATAAAGAAATAAGACAAAGAAGTTGGGAATGTGGTGACTTTAAGGAAAGGAAATGGCAATTGCATACAATAAATAAAGGTCTTAGCATTTTAGATTTTTGTCAACTGTTTTTAAATATACAATTTTAAAATACAGATTTAAATGCAAAAATAATAATAGTCACACAGACACACACATGTGCATATATGTAAAAATTAAATCAAATGAAAATTGTAAAATCAGGTATGATGGAGCACATCTGTAATTCAAGGGCTGAGGTTAGACAGCAGGTGTACTTACGGGGCTCACTGGCAAACCAGTCTAGCCTGGTTATCAAACTCCAGACCAATAAGAGGCCCTGTCTCAGAAGTAAAGATGAATGATGTCTGAGGAAAGACCCCCTGAGGCTGTTCTCTGATCTCCATACACACATGTACCCTCACACATATATGTGCACGAACACATATAAACACACAAGGATAAATGTCAAAGTTCAAGAGTCTCTCAGATGGGGAACCTCAGATAATTAGGGTCCATGTGTGCTTCTAAGTCTTTCCTAACATCTGAAAGTTTGGATGCCTTGAAGAAGCAGCCTGGGTCCTAATGTTGTGTAGATTGCTTCACCCAAGAGATACTGCTTCTATATTTAGTTCTATGCCTTCATTTGTTCACAGCATATAGCTAATCTTCCATCATATTTTAGTCTCTAGATATCTTGGCTTCAGAACAAATTACAAATGTGCATGTATGTGTATGTGTGCATGTGCATATACTTATATATATTACAATTTTTATTATATAGTGGGAGTTTAGCACTAAACAGTGAAAATAAAACAGTGTCATGTGAAAACATTTGTGTATATAGTAACCTAGACTCTTCATTTTTTTAAGTAACTAATACTCTATATACCACCAGTATTCTTTGGCTCATAAACTGTTAAATTTCTTTTATTATAATTTTCACAGAAGGAAACATTTCTTTATCAAACAATTAGCATTGGGTAACCTGGGACATAAGAATGAATTCTACCTCTATTCTAATTCTATAACCACTCTATGTTTTTTCAATAAAATACCATTTACATTCTTTAAACATACTAGAGACAGTAGGAGTGTATGTGTGTGTGTGTGTGTGTGTGTGTGTGTGTGTGTGTGTGTTCGTGTTCATGTGCTTGAGTGGATACACAAAATTTTGTAGCATTTTTGTCTAGGAACATTATTATGCATGTGTGTATATATGTATGCACACGTATCTTAAAAGAATTCTTAAGTCTCCCTTATTGATATAAACCATTGATACACATGGTTTGGTTAAACTGCCCCTGCCAGGTTTATTATCTACTCTTTTCCCCTGCTGTTAGCATGTATAATTGTATGGTTTTAAGAACTTGTGTGACTCACCATGAAGCAAGCTGAAAAAATAAGGGACAGATGTGTTTCTATGTATTTTTTAAGGGTTGCTAGGATGGAAACCCTTTCATCTAATTTCAGAATCTCATCTCAGAGGTAGTTCTGGCCTCTTTAGAGGACATCTACCCCACCCCTGAACCCCTCAACTACCAGGAGGAGAGAAGGTACACACTGTAATGCCACCCGCTGACTTGGGTGATGGAGTGAACAGCAGCAGAATGCCCCCATCAGCAGAAGAAATGATTGCTGCGGGGGTCATTCTGGAAGGTTAAATGAAGAGAACCATCTCTAAGCATACAAGATATAGTGAAATGCTTCCCTTCTGCCCCTAAAGGCATGATTCATAGGAGACAGCCCAACAGATAATTTGAAGTTAATGATCATAAACAGGACTACAACCATTGATCAGGTTTCAAATTTTGGTCTTAATTCTTTAACTGCATAGAAAAACTACCCTGTGGTTAACATAAGGAAAAGCAGACATTAGCCAAAAGTTTTAGTGGGGGGTCAAAGTGGCAATAAAAATGTTTCACTTTTATAGTCCAGGGTCACACAAGACATCAACAGTGTCCAAATCATCTCCCTCTCTTTCTCCCCCTGCCCCTTCTTGGGAAGCACTGTCTCTATGTAGCACAGGTTAGCCTAGAACTCACTTCGCATCTGAGTAGTTGGGATAAGGTACTCAGTGAAGTCCCGCTTTAACAAGACCTCAGAAAACCCAATGCTGGCAGAAAAAAAAAGAGAGATAGCAATAAAAATGACTTTTGACAATAATATTTACATGGTAAAGATCTGATGACTCATTACTAGTTATCTAGTGGGGTTTCACTCCTGGGTATATAGTTCTCCATTTAAAGATAAAGGGATTTCTTTTCTGTCTTTTAAGGATAAAGGAATTTTGTGTCCTTCTGTGGTGTTGTTTTTAGCTGTGTTAATACTGTTTCCTTCATTTGTAACTTGAAGATGATGTTAAGGCAAACCACTGGATTGCCTCTTTTAAACAGGGGTCTACATCCCACATCACTGGGGAGAAAACAAAAAAGAATTGTGGGTGCAGCCTTCAACACTATCCAAGGTCTCCTTGCTTTTATAGAAGAGGTCATTCTTTCATCAAAAGCTCTTCAAAAGACATGGATTTGACTGACAGCTTGCAAGATGGCAGAGAGAAAGGAAGAAAGGGAGTACTTCTCACTAGAAAAAGCAGAGTATGAGTGAGCAAAAGTCATACACAGCTTAAGCATGGAGCTAGCCTAGAAGATGCATAGAGTGTTAGATTCTGTCCCTTCCCGTTGGAGCATCACAGGGAAGAAGGTGGTCTTTGGGAAACCCCAATTTCTCATTTCACACATTTGCTTACCTACCTCACAAGTCTGCTGGTGAAATTATGGATGGGAAAAGTATGTCTTCCACTGTAAAAGCCTGAGCTATTACTACGACCCACTGTTTCGTGATCATATTTCATTATAAAGGCAACAGGTGCATCTAATTAAAAAAATGAGAATAACACAGAACTATATTCAGTAGAGAGCAATGGATTCTTTTCCTCTCTTTCTACTCCAGCCCCAGTGTGGGGATTATGGAAAACTAGCTACAACTTGATCTCCATTGGTTCTGTTAATTTCTCCTGTTCTTGTGCAGGGCATAGATAACTTATGTTGCAAGAATGGAAAGCATTGCTCAGAGCTTGCTGTGTTCATCTGATAATAGGTCATTTTTGTTTATCTAGTCATTTCTGTTTGCATGATTCCCTGAAATGACTCCAAAATTTTCATTTATATTAGAATAAGAGAATACCCTATACCCATTGATTGGCACGGTTATCTGTGTATAATTTAAAATACCATTGAATGTATACATTGAATGCTAAAATGAGCACTTTCCCCATCTGCTCTTTTATATTCTTTTTGAGATTCTAATATAATTACATAATTTTCCCCTTCCCGTTCGTTCTTTCAAATTTTCTCATGTACTCTCAGCTTGCTCTTTTTTAATATTCACTGCCTGTTTTTCATTAATTATTGTTACATATGTATACATGTGTGTGTGTGTGTGTGTGTGTGTGTGTGTGTGTGTGTGTGTGTGTGTGATGTGTAAATACAACCTGGTCAGCCTGTATAACATTTGTACTCATATATATGCTTCCAGGGCTGATCATCTGGTATTGGATATCTGATTGGTGTTCTCTTGCCTGTGGAAGACTCTCCCTCCCTCTCTCAGGATTCCTTAGCCGCCTATAGTTCTTCACGTATTGTTGTCCTGAGCTCACCCCCATTCACATCAGTAACCTGTTGGTGTTATCCTCTTCAGGTCACGTTCAGGAAGCCATGCAGGTGAGACATTGTGGGTATATCTTCTCTGACATGTCTACGAGACATAATCTCACAGCAAACCCCATGCTTTGGGTTCTTACTATCTTCTTACACCCTTCTGCAATAATCCCTGAGTCTTAGGCACAAGAATTATGTTTGGACTGGGCTCCATTCTGATCCCTTGTGCTTCTCTGTAACAGTCTGTGCCTGTTGCAAAGAGAAGTTTCTGTGATGCAGAGGGTAGAAATGAGCATCTTTAGAAAGGAATTAATTTCAGGATGAAGCCCTAAAAGTAGAGCATTAAATCAAAACACATTCAGTTTTTAAACTACTAGCTACTGTCATATTTTCCTTTCAAATTTTAAGCCAATCTGTTATTTCAAAAAATTGTGCCTGAGAAGTCCACTTTTCATAACATTTATTATGTTTTGTATTTTTAATTAAAATTTATTTTGAGATAATAGCAGGATCACGTGTCCTCAAAAAAAAAATGATGATGGAAGACTTCTTGTAACCTTTATCCAGTTTGCCCCAACAGTGACATTCTATAAATCTACAGTACAACAGCAGATCTAGAATGTTGGCATCTATACAGGATGGTTGACACAGGACACAGAAAGAGCCCTTTTCCACAGACACTTCGATTGCCCTCAATGGCTCCACCCATGACCTCCTACCCTCAATTCCCTTCTCAGTTCCTGAAAGCTGCCAACCCATTTCTCATATCCATACCTGTATAATTCCAACATTGTAATGTGAACAGAATCAGATAAACATTCAGTTTTGTGGACTTGCTTCTTTTTCTTGAGCAAAGTATCCTTGAAACCTATTCAAGTTGCTGCAGCTTGTACCATAGTAATTTTCATTGCTAAGCAGTATTCCATGGCATAGACATACCATTAACATTTGATTATTTCTGGTTTGTGGCTATTGGTTTTAAAGGCACTTCCAGAACTGCATAAAATAAATGTCATAAGAGCCTGAATCCTTACCTGAATTCTTTACCAATATCGAACAAAAGATACAGTTGGTCTGTCACTGTTAAGTAGACTCTTTGATGGAAAGCCATTTGTTTAAAGTTACAGTGCTTGACATTGTAGTGATGATGTTTCTTTATTTCTGGCACAATGCAAGTTGGAGTGGATGTTGGAATCTATTAAACGCTTTTCTTGCGTCAACAGATGTGCTCATAAACTTTACCTTCTGTGGCCTGTTAGCATGGCGGATGGTACTGACTGTTTTACTGTGTGGGCGGCCTTGGTATAGATGGAATAGACTCTACTTGATCATAGTGCGTAATGCTTTGCATACGTCACCGGCTTGGTTTGATTAAATTCTGTTGAAAATTTTGTTTCTCTGTTCAACAGAAGTATTAGTCTATGCTTTCCCTTTTTTTGTACTCCTTTATTAGGTTTTGAAATCAGAGTAATTCTGGCTCCAGAAAAAAAATAAAATGGGAAGTCATTTTCTATTGTATTGAAGAGGTTGAATAAAATTGGTTTTGTTTATTATTTAAATAACCAATCTAATTCTCCTTGAAAACCTCCTGAGCTTAGAGATTTTTATTTTGAGATTTTTTAAATTATAATCTTAATTTCCCTTGTAGTTTTTAAATTTCTATTACTTTTTCTGCAAGTTGTAATGATTTGTGTTTTTCCAGGTATTGATCAATGTCACTAAATTAATCTTTGGAGAGCTGTTTAGATATTTTACAGATAGGTGCCTTTGGAGTCGAGACAGATGTTGTTAATCTCATTTCTGATACTGGTGATCTGTCCTTTTCCCCCCTTGTCCAACTTTCATTTTTATTATTATTATTATTTTCTATTTTTTTATTTACATTCCCAATGATTTCCCCTTTCCCGGTTTCCCCCTCCCCGAAAGTCCCATAAGCCCTCTTCCCTCCCCCTGTTCCCCATTCAACCCCCTCCTGCTTCTCTGTCCTGGTATTCCCCTAAGATAGCAAACTTTACTGGACAGTTTGTTGAAAAACCATCTCTTTTATTTTTATCATTTTGGTTCAGTAATGTTGGTTTCTGTTTAGATGTGTTGTTTCCTTCCTTCCACTTTGAATCTCTTGCTCTTCTTTTCCTATGTTCTGAAATAAGTGCATAAATTACTGACTAGAAGCTATTAGACTCTTTCTAATAGTGGTAATGTATTAGCTAATTTCTATGAATTTTAGTTTGTTTTATTTTCATCTTCATTTACTTCTGTTTATTTTTCTTCTCGCTGGTGCCTCTTTTTGACCTACGCATGATTTAGTAGTGTGGTATTTGGCTTCCAGATACCTGGAACAAATGTTTTCTATCATTCATCTACTGTTAACTTCAAATATAATTCTATTTTGTCAGAGAAAACACAGTGTATAGTTTTAATGCTTCTAAATAGCTAGAATTTGTTTTATGGCTCATGAAATGATCTATCTTGTTATATGTTCTATACATAACTCTTCTCTTTGGGAACTGTATAGATAAAAATTATCATGTATAAATTGACACTTCACAGTTACTAATTAAGCAAATTTTGCACATGAGTATTTATCTGCTTTATTGTTTTTGTGTTGGTTACTTATGGCTTTTTCCCATCTCTGTTGGAGTCACATTGGTTGATAGAAATCTTACATATATCTAGATTTCCAGGCATCTACAGATCAAGTATTTCCTAATTGTAGCCTTTCAATAGATTTTAGACTGACTTTCCTATGTATACATTTATACTCCTGGGTATTTAAATTTTACTGTTTCCCTTTACATCCTTGTTTTCCTGCTTAGAGAGATTGTCTGTATATTTACTTGCTTTTTTTCTAGAATTTCTCTGTATAGACAATTCTAATTTGTTGATCATTTTCTCTAATTTCATTCCTATAATAAAGGTAAATTTCAATGTAATCATAAATATAGAAAAATAAACTGTAGTTACACTAAAATTGTACAATTTCAGATAATTTTTAAATTTTATGGATCCTTCAATACGGTTTGAACAGTTCATATTTTAATAGCTTTATGGTGATATACAACCCAGTCACATATTACTCAGCTTTTCCATATAAATGTATAAGTCACAGCCAACAAAATGGTTCACTGAGTAGGGGTATGCATACTGCCAAGCCTGATGACCTGAGTTCATCTCCAGGACCAACTCCCAAAGGTTGTTCTCTGACTTGCAAATACGAGCCATGCCACACATGTATGCACACATGTAAAACCTAAATATATAAATAAATGTAATAGTTTGAAAAAGTAAAGAGTGTAAGTCATGTAAGTCGGAGGCATTCAGTGAGTATATACATAATTTCATGGCAACCATCTCTATCAGTATCAACCATTTCCATCGTTACTAAGCACAGGAACATCACCATAGCATATGCCCTCAGCCATAAATGTATGACCCAAGGTAACAGTTAATCTGTTTTATGTCACCATACTAGTACTTATGATATACATTTCCTATTGATTAAAATCATACACTATATGGAATGGTTTTCATTTTATAGGTAGAGTGCTCTATTTTACCCGAAGCCTCATTAAGCCCACAGAGAAAGCAAAATACATGAGTCTCATCTTAGAGCTTATTTTGGCACCTCAGCCCCGTGAGCATGACAGAGACATGTTGAGAATGAATATTGCCCTTAGTCCATTATACCTACTTCTCCATGGATGAGCATTCCAATTTGCTCAACTCCAAGCAAACCCTGTTTACAGAAACATTCTGACGGGTTCTCCTCCTTTACCTTGAATGCAATATTTGCTCTCTTTTATCTTTCCTTTACTGTTTCCTTTACCATCTGCTGCCATCAGACATTAGCCTTGGGAAATTAGAGGTTTGTTTTCCAACATACGTAAATTATGCTTTAGCTGGAAATAGTAGGTGATGCTGTGAAGGTTCTAGAAGAGCAAAGAAAAGTTGCAGACACCAGTTTGTGGGAAGCAAGAGCACTGATATGTGAATGCTTTATTTCAGTTTTACTCTCTTAGCAAAAGTGATTCCTATACAGTTACTTGAACTTTATTTTTCTCAGTTTCTAATATTTTCTCTTATATTTTAATTAAAGTATAATAATTATATCACCCCTCTCTTCTCTTTGCTTCCTAAAGCCCCTCCCATGTCCCATCCCATGTTCTCTTCTCATGACCACCCCACACTCTAAAACAGGTAGATTTCTTCCTTAATGATTTTTGCTACATATACATTTCTGGAAAAATATATATGTACAGTCGACTGAGTCATTTTCTGTTGTTTGTGTATATACCATTTCAAGGCAGACCACTTTGATTTGGATAAGACCAATAAGGGAGCTCATCTCTGGAAGAGGCTAATTCTTTCTCGCTCCACAGTCATTAGTCGCCTTTAGTTCTTTGTGTAAGTGTAGGGACCTGTGAAATTTTCCTCTTTCCATGTTAACATGTTGCCATTGCCCAGGTTTTGCTTTTGTCACATGTCAGACTTCCTTTTATCCTGACTTCTTTCTGCCTCATCTTCTACGAGGTTACCTAAATCACAGATGCAGTGATGAACGTGAGTACGTGGATACACAAGTACCTCTCAGTGGCTTTCCAACATATAGTCCTTTGGTTATATACCCAAGGGTGGTATAGCTTTGTCCTGGAGTTTTTCTATTTTCAATTTTAGGAATCTCATGCTGATTTCCCTAGTGGCTGCACATATTTAAATGCCCACCAACTGTGGACAGAGTTCCTTCTTCCTTCCCTGCCTCCTCACCAGCATTGCTACCATTTGTTTTCTTGGAGAAAATCATTCTTATGGGTGATATAGAATCTCAAGAAGTTTTAATATATGTTGCCCTGGTGGCTGAGATGCTAATCATTGCAGGTATTTATTTGTATTTCTTCTTTTGAGATCTGCCTATTCAATTCATTTGTCCATGTATTTTTGGTTAGATTAGAACTTTTTGATGTTTAATTTTTGTATCTCTTTTTATTCCCTGGGTATTAATCTTGTATGCTATGTTGGCAATGTTTTTTTTTTCATTATTTAAGCTACTTTTTAACGTTAGTGATTATTTTCTTTGCTTTATAAGTTTTTAATTTCATATAATCCCAAGTATCATTTCTTTATTTCCTGTGTTATTGGAATCTATTTCAGGACTGCCCTATTTATGCCTGTACCTTGAAATGTGTTACCCATTTTTTCCTCTAGCACTTATAAACGTTCAGGTCTCACATTATTGAAATTAATTTTTTCTAGGTAAAAGCTATGAATATAATTTCATCTGCCTACAAATGGAAATCCAGTTTTCTAGCACCATTTGTTAAAGTAGCTGCCTTTTCCTTGATGCATAGTTTTCTTATTGTTGTTTTGGTTTGGTTTGGTTTTTGTTGTTTTCTTTTTTTATAGCTTTGTCAAAAATAAGATAGCTATAACTGTGTAGGGTTACTTCTGGATCATCTACTCCACTTCCTGTTTTTATATGACTGCTGGTACCATAGTGTTTTGTTTCTATGATTACATAATATGAGATCAGGTACTGTGGTCCTCCAGCCCTGTTCTTCTAGCTAAGGATTTTTTTGTGCTTCCATCAGATTGGGTTTTGTTGTTGTTGTTTTGTTTTGTTTTGTTTTAATTCTGTGAAGACTATTGCTGGTCCCAGCAATTATTATTGTGGGAGGTGGATTGAGTATGTAGATTACTCTTGTAATGTAGTCATTTTCACAGTGTAAATTCTGATCTATAAGCCACCTTTTAGCAGTCTTTTAGTATCTTCCTCAATATTTTCTTTGGTCCTTTGAGGTTTCCATTGTAAAGACTTTCATTTTCTTGCTTAGTTTTAGTGCTACTTTTATTTATTTATTTTTGTTAGTTTCTTTTATTTGTGTTGGAATTGTGAAGGGAGCCGGGCAGTGGTGGCGCACGCCTTTAATCCCAGCACTTGGGAGGCAGAGGCCAGCCTGGTCTACAGAGTGAGTTCCAGGACAGCCAGAGCTATACAGAGAAACCCTGTCTCAAAAAATAAAAAAAAGTAAAAATAAAAAAATTTAAAAAAAGGAATTGTGAAGGGAATTCCTCCCAGAATTCCTATTTGGTAATGTATTATTGGTGTATAACTACTAGGTTTTCAATATGGACATTGTAGTGTGGTATACTTTAATGAAAGTATTCAGATCAGTGCTCTGGTAGGATCTTTGGGGTCTTTATAGTAATGTATATCTGAATGCTGAGAATGGTTAAAGTACTCTATTATCGTTTCTCAAAAAGGATGTACAGTTTTATAGTCCTACCAACAAGTGATATTCTTCTGGCTAACATTTGGAGTCACTGTTTCTAGCTTCAGATTTGTAAAATGCTTTGCTCTCAAGGTTTGCTTGTTTTGTTTTGTTTTGTTTTTCATTTCTCCAATATCTAGCCTTGCTTCTTGATAATTTGCACATCATCTTTTACAATGAGTTGATCTCAAAGTTCCAGGGACATTGAAAGATGAAACATTAATCTCTCTACTAAAGTCAGTTGGATTTTTTTTTCTTTCAGTGTTATCATTAATACTGACTAAACAAAAACAAAAAAATACTGACTAAACTATACTGTGAAGTAAGACTGGGATGTGGGACCCAGACTTTCAAACAGGTTAAATCAATGTATTTATAACAAGTCAGTCTAATAGTTGACAGTACCTAGAATATTATATATTTAGAAAATATGCTTTAAAGACATACCATGTCAAAGGGGCAACCAAACTGTCCTCGGTAGGCTTAATAAGAGCACAGCAGAGCTGCAGACAACATTGAAAGGCACTCAGCAAACTTGAAATGTCAGGTAGCTGCACACCTGCTTTCACAAGAGTCTGAAGGACAGGAAAGATGAGTGAGCAGGCTAGTCAGAGAAACATCTAGCAAAGCCTACAGAGAGAGTTGGGGGGAAGTTGTTCAAATGGTAAAGAAAGCCAGGATAAGCCTTAGGGTGAACTCTTGAGACCAGCAGTTGGATTGCTGCTCTTGGAGAAGCACAACTTAGAATTGGATTTAATGAATGTGTTAGGAAACAGAGACATCTTAGAACATGACATTAAAGGAGTTTTGAAAAAGTTGATTGATGCAACCAAATTAAACTCTTAAGGGCTCGTAAAGATAACAGAAAACAAATGTACGCCCAATTAGCAGCACAGAATAGAGCAACTGAAGCACTTAATGATTATATTTAAGTCTAAAAACTGAGAAAACTTAGCTGCAGACAGTACAAAGAGAGAGAGAAAGAAAGAAAGAAAGAAAGAAAGAAAGAAAGAAAGAAAGAAAGAAAGAAAGATTCTTCTACAGCTACATTTGAAGAAATGAGATTTTACAAAATATTCCAACTTATAGAAAATGTATACTGGAAAAGTAGGGGGAGAACCCTGTCAAGGAAGATGAAAAGATTGACCACGCGGGTGTAAAGTCAGATATTTATGAAATAAAGATATTTTTCTTTTTTTCTTTTTTCTTTTTGTTGTTGTTAAAAAGAAATCATTTGCCATTACCAAAGCTGGTTAAGTCAACCAAGAAAAACTTTGCTAGCATAGAAAACAAAGACATACATTGGACCAAAGAATGAAGAGACGCTAAAAAGAAATACCATTATCTATGCTGTGTTTCGGATACAGATTAAAGCAGAGGGAGATGTCAGGAATATTCTGGACAAGCAGTTCCCTGAGAGAGCAAGCACATGAGGCTGAAACAAAACCCAAGATCCTGGGCCAGTTTCATTAAAGATTTTGTTTTATTTTATTTTGTCGGATATTTTCTTTATTTACATTTCAAATGTTATCCCCTTTCCCAGTTTCTCCCTCCCAGAAACCCTTTATCCCATCCTCGAACCCCCCGTCCTCCCCCCCCCCCCGCTTCTATGAGGGTGTTCCTCCACCCACCCAACTCCCACCTCCCCGCCCTCGATTCCCCTACACTGGGGCATCTATTAAGCCTTCATAGGACCAAGGACCTCTCCTCCCATTGATGCATATGCATCATATGCATACATATGCAGCTGGAGCCATGTGTACTGTGTACTCCTTAGTTGATGGCTTAGTCACTGGGAGCTCTGGGGCAGGGGTTCCTGGGATCTGGTTGGTTGATATTGTTGATCTTCCTATGAGGATGCAAACCCCTTCAGCTCCTTCAGTCCTTTCTCTAACTGCTCCACTGGGGACCCCATGCTCAGTCCAATGGTTGGTTGGGAGCATCCGCCTCTGTACTTGTAAGGTTCTGGCAGGGCCTCTCAGGACACAGTCTTATCAGACTCCCTTCAGCAAACATTTCTTGGCATCCACAATAGTGTTGGGATTTGGTGACGAATGCCCAGGTGGGGACAGTCCCTGGATGGCCTTTCCTTCAGTCTCTGCTCTATGCTTTATCTCCATATTTGCTTCTGTATTTTGTACCCCTTCTCAGAAGAACCGAAGCACCCACACTTTGGTCTTCCTTCTTCTTGAGCTTCATGTGGTCTGTGAATTGTATCTTGGGTATTCTGAGCTTTTGGGCTAATATCCACTTATCAGTGAGTACATACCAGGTGCTGTTCTTTTGTGATTGGGTTACCTCACTAAGGATGATATTTTCTAGTTCCATCCATTTGCTAAGAATTTCATGAAATCATTGTCTTTAATAGCTGAGTAGTACTCCATTGTGTAAATACAGCATATTTTCTGTATCCATTCTTCTCTTGAAGGACATCTGGGTTCTTTCCAGCTTCTGGCTATTATAAATAAGGCTGCCATAAACATAGTGGAGCATGTGTCCTTATTACATGTTGGAGAATCTTCTGGGTATATGCCCAGGAGAGGTATAGCTGGTTCCTCAGGTAGTAGTATGTCTAATTTTCTGAGGTGCTGCCAAACTGATTTCCAGAGTGGTTCTACCAGCTTGAGATCATCCCAGGGCCTGGGCTTGAGTCAGAGGAGCAAGATCACTCCACCAGGTGAAATAAGCAAAGCTGGCTTGTTCTAGCTCCCCTCATATTCCAGACACTTGAGGCAGACCTGAGAGTCAACATACACAGGGCCCTACCCATTATACAGATTCAAGAGGAAGTTTGTGAAAATGGAAACATGGGAGACAACTTCCCACTAATGACCCACACCTAAGGACCATCTTGCCTCAGCACACTCCCCAGGGAAATGAATACCTCTACAACTGATGGGCATGGTCTTCTACCACAGACTCTAGAAACAAAAGCAGTTCTTCCTTTGATATTATTACATCTTGCTTTGAATCTGCTTGTGGAATCCAGACCCATGGAAAAACTCTATTTTTCCCTCTTTATGTAATTTTGATTTTTTTTCTTTCAGCTTTACTGCTAATAACAATTAGATTAAAGCACAATGACTCAAATGGAAGACATTATAATTTCTTAGAATGGTCATATAACTATAACATATTTTAAATGAATCTTAAGTTAATTGCTTGTATTTTATCCCATTTGTAGGTGACATAATTAACATATTTGTTGTTGTTGACATGCATACTGAAATAATCCAGAAACACAACAAGAAAAGGTCTTGCCTTTTAAAATAATTTTTGCTTAATTGCTTTTATTTTATTAATTATGTATTGTCTCAAGTTAAAATGGGGCAGAATTATAATTCTTTGAACAGATTTTTATAATTACAGATTATGAAAATATGAATTATATTAGCGCATTGTTTCTGTCTTATTTGATTTCCAGATAGTGCCTAAGTCTCTTCTATGCATCTACAAACAAGGCCTTTGTGGTAGAGCATAAACCTATTCAGCTAGAAACACATATGGGAATTTTTTAAAAAAAAAGTTTACATTTTTCTCTTCAATGTGCACTACTGTAAATAAATAATTATATACTTAGTGAAAAAATAGAGCATCCAGATGAATGATTGTCCAATAGGGGAATTTATTATAAGGTCAACTATCAGAATGGATTATAGTCATATAGTCATTCAAAACTCTAGATAGCTCCCAAATCTTATTAGTCTAACTAGACTGTCCAGAAAAACAGTGTTGATAAGGCATCTGAGCCCATCAATTACCTGCAGTCTGGAGTTGGTGCTTTTGTTGGTAGTGAGTGCAGTTTATCATGTAGAACTTCAAAGGTCAGTAGCAGCAGCAGGAGGTCAGTGTGCTTCATCTTAGGGATATAGACAGCCTTCTGTTCTTCTTCTAGGACAAGCCAGTAGTTCTTTCCACCAAAGTTTCTTTCCTACTACCCTGACCACAGAACAGGGTAAATTCTAGTATTTTCTCCATGAACACCTCCTCTTGTCCTGACTTCATTAATATATTTTTTAAAGTTCATTATGATCTAACTCATTACATTTTAGTAGTATAGAGTTGAACCCAATATTTTATACATGCTAGTTGAACCCTTTACCTGTGAGCTACATCCCGAGCCCTGGTATTAGTCTTTATCTGAAGACAGAATTACATGGACTTGCACAGGCTGCCCTTGAACACACTCTGTAGCAACCAGGCTTTGAAATTGTGTTTCTCCCGCATATCTGAGATCACAGCGCTGTACCACCTTGCCTGGCTTATATAAATCATATCCTCTCGACTCTGTTGCCTCACTGTACTAACTGGTAAATCAAAAGACTTTGCCTCATTTGCTTCATACAAAAAAGGTCCTTTATCCTTTCCTCTGTTTAAACATTTTCATTACATTTACTTATTTCGGATGGGAGTGCATGAGGTAAACTGCACTCCCTCTTTGCTTATGGAGGTCAGAGTATGGGGCACCTTGCTTATGAAGGTCAGAGCATGAGGTACCTTGCTTGTGAGGTCAGAGTATGGGCACCTTGCTTGTGAGGTCAGAGTATGGGCACCTTGCTTGTGGAGGTCAGAGCATGAGGTACCTTGCTCGTGAGGTCAGAGGATAACCAACATGTCATTGGTTCTTTCCTTCTTCAATGAGATTCTAGAGGATTGAACTCAGGCCCTCGGATTGGCACTTTTCCCACTCACTCATCTTACTGGATCATCTCTCCTCTTACCTGTGACAAATCCTTCCATGGCCCTTTGCCCACAGCCTTTTTCACCTCCCAGTCTCTCTTCCATGTCACAAGCTGAAATTACTCTGGTTTTTGCTTTGCTTTTGAGACAGGATTTCATGTAGCCCAGGCTAGCCTTGAACTCACTATGTCTATGAGGATGACTTTGAACTCCTAATTCTCCTATCTCTGATGCCTCTGATCTAGGATTAGAAAGTATGTGCTATCAAGTCCTAAAATTTCTCTCATAGTATATGGCAAATGATGGCATACATTCAAAAAGATATATACTCAAGTAGACGGCTTACATCTCAAGGAAACCTCAGAACTAATTCTCTAATCTCAACATGTCCCAAGAAAGGCCACTTTCCAACAGAAATGAGTAAGCAAGCAATTCTGGTTGAAAGAAGGTAGACGTAGACATAATGAACAACTCACTCTCAGGGACTTGATAATTTACCATTTCATCTTGAATATGCACACTCTTAGTTAAATAGAATGTTCTCCTGCATTAGGGTTTTGACATTGTTGAGTAAAAATCAGTTGTGTCCTAACTACAATACTATTTATGTTTTTTAAAACTGAAGCTATGGGGCCTGGGGATGGGGTGGGGGTCAGTGGATAGATGCTTGCCTCGAGTCCTCTAAGTTCAATCTCAAGAGCCATATGAATAGGACAAAATGGTACAGGCTATAATCCTAGCACTGAGGAGGTAGAAACAGGAGAATCAGAAATTCAAACTTATTCTCAGCGACTTAGTAAACTAAAGGTCAGCCTGAGATTCATAAGACCCTGTCTCAAAAACAAACAAATAAATAAATAATAAGATACTTAAAGCTACAGGGATGGTGGGGAGCCACTGGAGAGGTGACTCAGCAGTTAAGAGTAGTTGCTTTCCTCCAGAAGACCGGATTCAGTTCCCAGCAGCCACATGGTGACTAACTTCCTTCAATAACTGTAGTTCCAGGGGATCTTATTCTGCCTTCAGACCTCCTCAAGCGCTACACACATGTGGTGCACAGACACACATGCACACAAAACAGCTATATACATCTAAAAAAAGATTTTTAATTTTTAAAATCTATGGGAGCAACCCTGAGCTGAATGATGTTAGTTAGCTTTCTTAACTTTGTTGTGTCTCTGCCTCCTAACATCTGTGAACTAGAAATAGTAATGTCTGTATGCCCAACAGGTCGTGTCCAAGTTGTGAACTAAATGATTGTGTGTCTCCAAAGTTCATATACTACAATCTTTTCTGATATGACTATATTAGGAGATGGGGTCTTCAAACAGTAGTTAGACCAGAAGAGTAGACTTCATGAGTTGAGTTAATGCCCTCAAGTAAAAGGCCTGAGGCAAATACCTACTCCTCTTTCTATTATGTAGGACATAGCAGGGGGCTGGTCGGCTGTGATGGAGACATTCTTATAAATCCACATGAGTCCTTGATTGCAGACTCTTAGCCCCAAGCATTATAGGAAATAAATTCCTCTTGTTTATAAGACACCCTCTTTATGACAACTCATAATAGTAGCCTAAAGCAAAGAGAAGGCCAAATGCAAAACTGTTTTCTTTCTTGCATACTCTGACCCACCCAATTCAACTGATTAGTAATTCTTTGGCAAATTGTTGAAACTCCTCGCCTTCGGAGTTCTTATTCTGGAGCCTGGATGCTCCTTCGCCTGCCTCCTTCTTGGTGTGGCAAATGCTAGATCACTCAAAAAGGTCTCACTCAAACATTGTCTCCTCTGGCCAGCACCACCTCATTTCTGGTTGAGCAGCAGTAGCTGTGTTTGGGCCCCAGTGCCCTCAGTATGTATCCAGCCTGAATCACATCAACAATGGTTCCCTGTCTGGAACTTTCACCAGGCTTCATTCCAGGAGAATTGAGCACATGTCTTACTTCCTTTTTTGTCTATCACCTCCCGAATTCCCAGGGCCTACCGCAGAGTTTGATACATAGTTGGCATTCAATAGATATTTGCTGATTGTTAAAATTATGTCTTTACTTCTATTACCAACAGATGTCCACAGCAACCTGACTGACGACTAGCAAATGCATAGTGTATTGTGTAGAAATTAGGGCAACATGGGTACTAATTCCAACTCAATGGCTTCCACTTGTCGGAGCTATCAGAAAATCAGGATGCTATTTCAGTAGCATGTGGGACTATTTCCAAACCAAGAATTTTTGACAGACCCCATGGTTCCCTGTTGGATTGTGTTAACTTGGTGTTGACCTATTTGCATTTCAGCAACTAGATCCTCCCTTACTAATAATTCAGCTGCATTAATTTTTCCACATTCAGGGCAGTGAGTATTCTCTCTTTAACCTCGGTATTTGGGGTTTGTGAAATAGGATATTCATATTAAAACCAACAAGAATTTGTGGTTACATGGCTTTCAGTATACCAGGAATGGCGTTCACATTTTTAATGTGTCTCAATCTATGTTGTTTGTATACTTCCACTTGGTCATGTCTGAAATAAATTTTCTGAAATCTAGGTATTCATCATAGACCATAAAGCAAAATAAATTAAATTATAACTTATTTCTGGGTAATAAGTAAGCTGGGGATGATGTGTTCCATCTTTTGATGGAATGCAAATTTACCATTAAAAGACAAATTCTTCGCTTCCAAAGCTTGACTAGGGTGGTGCTTTAAAAAGCATTCCATCTGGTTAAATTTAGGGTGCTGAAAAAAGCCCACTATAAGAATATTCTCTGGCTCTGGACCCATAACATTTTTACTTGATTATGAACTGGATCCATTTTCATTTACTTGAAGCACTTCCACGGTGCTTTTTTTCTCCCCTTCTGCAACAAGGCAAAGTTGTCACCATCCATGTTGACTTTGGTAATATTGTCTTCTCTGAATAATGCATTTCAGATGCATTATTGCCAGAAAAAGAAAAGCCTGTCTGCCCTTGCTGAGACTTGCTGAGGATGCTTCCGAAGGGTCTGTGTGTATGTTGTTCTTTATGTTCCCCATTCCCTTCTCTTCTCTGATGTCATCCTACAGCACCACCTGCAACCTGAATGTCTTAATCTATTAATACACTAGGCTGCTTTAACAGAATGGTAGAGAAGGCGATTTACCAGCAAGGGAAGTTTACTCGGCTTGTGGCTCTAGAAGCTGAGTTCACTCACAATTGATGGATCACAACCAGTAAGTGCCTTCTTCTGTATCATAAAATGACATCACATATTGGCTAAGAAAGTAAGAGGAACCTAGTACCTTATTATTTTTTGAGACAGGATCTTAGGCTTAAGCTAGGATGGCTCTCTCAAGGCCTCTATCTCTGCCTCCTAAGATCTGGTTTTACAGGTAAACAACATCACTTTTGTAATAATTCCATTCTCACTATTAGTGAACCAATTCCCACAATAATTCATTCAAGAGGTCTGCCCGTGTCTTTAAGAACTCCCCTCTTAACACTGTCCACTGGGGATTAAATTGCCAAATGTAAACTGTGGGAACAGCTGCAAGCCATATAAGCTCATAAGTTCCGTAGGTATACTGAGGTTCACTCAACAACCTTTAGACTAAGTCCGGTCTCAGCTGTTAATCATACTCTTTATTCCCTAAAGCTCAGAATTTCTACTCACTAAAGACACACATGCACACACACAAAAAATCCATAAATAAAAAAGAATAATAAAGCAAATGGACCAATTTCCCAGTCTTTTCCATCTACTGGATGTTGTATTATTAATGTCATAGGACTGACCCTTTCTTCTACAGAAGGGGTCAGTGACTCTACATGTTACAGAGGGGGGAAATCAAAGATAAAGTCACTAAAACCATTGAAAATCCCCTTCTTGCTCTTCAAAAAGTCCTTCAGCAAAATTGTGAGGAACAACCAACTAGACAGTGTGATTGTGGAGAGCCTCCCTGGAAAACTATCAGGTCAGGAATGGGACAGATGCAGCAAAACACCTCTGGTAGGACAAAGCCTAGGAGGTGTAGGAGGAAATGAGATCAGAGGTTGGAGAGCAGAGAGGAAAACAAAGAGGGGCAGGTAAGTACAGACTGTCAGGAAGGCCAGACCCAAGATGGCATCAAAGCACTGAGGACACATCATTGTCAACTCCAATACCTAAAAGGTCATAGAAATTTTCATGCAAGTGACAAAGGAAGACTGACTTTGAAAACATCACCCTGGCTACACTTTGAGGACAAGCCAGGCAGATGTGTGACACCTCTTACACAAGTACTACTTTCAATGAAAATGGATAGGGTCTGCTTCTTCATGAAGTCCTGAACCACTGGATCTAAATGACATTCAGATTGATTTGTTCATATTAGATAGGAATTGGGGGTCTTTTTATATTTAACATGCTCTGTTCTTTTTAAAATAATGTTCTTATTTGTTCTTTTAGTATTTTGTAACATATGGGCTGATCATGATCGTCCTCCTCCAACTTCGCTCCCAGAAACTCTCCAAGTAAACCACCCATTGAACATCATGTGATTTACTCATTTATCATCTACTTATATCCATCTCACTTTTAAAAGAAAAACAAACAAAATCTATGAAGTCCAGTTTGTGTTGGCCTACTATTTCTGGCCATGGGGCCTATCATGGGGTATGGTCAACAAACACTATGTCTATCACTCCATTAAATAAAATTGACTCCCTCTCCCAGAAGCAATCAAATGCCTTGGCTGGGGATGGGACTTTGTGCCCCTATGCCTTCCTCCATGCTGATACTTGGTCTGACTTAAGCTTGTCCAGGTCTTCACAGTTGACAGCAGGTTGTCAGTGTCTCTGAGCTCATATGTGCACTCTCAGGTACACATATACATGACATATGCATAACAGAGTACCTGCTATGCTCTCTCTTCCTGTGGGAGTAACTCGTCTTCTAATATCTCAACCCTACTGCTAGACAAGTAGCCTTTAGCAGGTAGAGAGGTCATCAGAAAACCATGTGTTGGAAATGTGCTGGGTGCTAATTTCCACCTGCCAACATTTTGCTTTATGAAATTCCTTCCTAATCCATTTGATTCATTTGCCAACAAGAATCTCTAACAAACTTTCCAAAGCTTTCACTTTCTATCAGAGATTCTCTAGGTCTTTAAGAACAGTGAGTATAAACAGCTGTTTCAGATAAGACAAGCAGAGACAAAGATAGTGTTCCATCCTAGACAGACACTAATAATACGGAAGACGACTGACCTAGGAACTGAATAAATTTCCCACCAACTAGGCTTATGACCTTTTACAGATTATTCAAGCTTTTTTTTGCCTTAGTTTCTCAGTTCATCAAATGTAGACTTGAAAACACCTCAAGGACAGGGTATGAGAATTAGAAATGACTTGTGCTGTAAAGGAATGGACCTAGAAAATATTATACAGAATGAGGTAAGCCAGACCTAGAAAGACAAATGCTATGTTTTCTTTTGTGCAGATGCTAGCTTGGAATATTTAGAAGTGAGTACATAAAATGCAGTAACTGCTAATATCAGGAAAGTAAAGGGGCCATGGTGAAAGCAGAGGGAAGAGGAGCTTTAGAGAACGTAGGGCATAGTAGGGCACAGTTGCTGTGAAGGGAAAATAGGAAAAATGGGTGAGGGGGGCTTCCATGAGGAGAGGGGAGGGAGATTAACATAGGGGGAGAGGGAAGGAGAGATAAAGTACACTAAGGACATTTGGAAAGGCCATAGGGAGTTATAGTATTTTGTATTTACTTAATATATATACAGTGTAATATATATATATATATTACACTGTATATATTTGAACTGATGTTACAGCACTTCAGATGACAATGCTTCTCCCTCAAGCCCATGGATTGTCCAACAAAAAAAAAACATTGTCAGGCACAGGAAAGCTTTCTTTGAGTTATTAGGTGAGTCCAAAAACAAATCACCTTAATAATATATGTTATTGCCATTGCCCTTGGTTGCTACTCAGAAAAACAAGGCAAAAGACACCCCATGGGGCAAAGGACACCACATGGGGCAAAGACACCATTTAGTGGACAGAGGCCTTGGAGAAATCAATATGGATCTGAAGTTGAAGTCTCCTCGTTGAGGACTAGCTCTCACAGTATCAGAAGAAGCTATGCGAGCTCCGGGGAGTGAGAAGCCACTGGCAGTCCTATACACCGGTGACAGCTACAAACAACAGCAATGGTAAGCATTACAGAATGTTCTGACCTGTGCAATAGTGGCACTCTTGGAGCCAGCCAACCACCTTCCAATTGGGTTTAAGTCCTACAAATAGATGGAAATTCATGCTTGGCACTATAAGCTGAGCCTATACTGGTGAGGCCATTGAAGCTAGAGGAAACACTACTATCCTCGCGGTCCTAAAACAGTGCAACTACAAACTGCATGTTCACTGATTAGTAAAACACGTGTGACCCAATACTAGCAAGTGAGATGTGGCCTTTGGGAATTTCTGAGAAGAATTTTCTTCCACAAGCCAGATGAGAGAGAAAGTCTTCCTTCCTTTAACCTTGCTTATTCCTGCCGAAGGGGAATATGATAGTGTGCTACTTCAGAAGGTTGTAGTCCTCCTTGAAGGAACAAGGGGAGAGACTGTCAACTCACTATGACAAAGACAAGTGTGAGGGAACGAACCTGTAATTACGGCATCAGTTTATAAACAATTTTATGAACAATATAAGTCATTTCTAATTCTCTCGCCCTGTCCATAAGGTAGGTTTTCAAATCTACATTTTATGAACCAAGAAACTAATGGAACACAAACTCAAGGCCAGCCTGAGCTATAAAGCAAGATTCTGTCTTAAGAAAGGGGAACGGCAACTTGCCACAGTAGCAATGTAGAAGCATCAAAGGAGTGCGCATGCCCATGGTGATGCTCCTGTGCTAAAGAGCAGGCCTGGCACCATCTGCAGATAGGTTCCTCATCGCTCTAGGTATCCGGACTGACGCCTGAAACAGTAGCACTTACTCAAGATTAGGCAGTAGAAACGCTTCTCATTTCCTCATGAGTTAACTTTTCCTAAGTATTTCCGCAGCTGACTTTGCTGTGATTTCATGGAAAGGAAGCTAGATCCATCCGATGGGTGGAGTTGCTTGAGCAAATTATTCCATTGCTCTGGTCTCCATCAGCGCTTTCTGCCCCTTCAGCTAGAAGAAAAGTCCCTATGCTCAAAGCACAGTCACAGATGCCCCCGGAGGAAGGTTAGACTCCAGGCCACAGCGAAGGAAGAGGTGCATTTCAGAATAAGCACGTTGTGTATTCACCAGTAGTCTTCCAGCAATTCTTTTCTTCCTGTAAAACAAAAGGCTCATTTCTGACACCAGCACCCTGCAACATTCTGAAGGTCTAGGCCCCTGCAAAAGGGCTTGGTGGTATTTTTATTATTTCAGAGCATCTCTAGCTCCTAACTGCAGGAGATACAGCCTGTTTGCCTTGTTCTTAAATAAAGTATAAGACATGGTGGACTCTGACATTCCCTTCTCTACTTGTACTAGATCACCGTGTTTTCGTGGGAACGTGATGACTGTCAGGTGTGGGGACCGGTGTGCCGCCCTCCTGCTGCCTCTCCACCTGTCCACTGCCCAGTGAACAATCCAGCCACGGCTTCCTGTCCACCTCAAGCCAGCTGATGCTTCCCTGCTGACCCATCTTGCTTCCTGTATCTTCATATACTCTCTCCTGTTAGGAACTCCTCAACCCTTTCATCCAAGTATATTCTTTACACTGGATTTGGTTTTTAATGAAGGTCCTATGAGACAAGTGCCCCTTCCCCAGAGTCCAACCGTGAGGTTCAGTTCCCATCGGAAGTGTCGTAATCAGTGACGGGGATAATCCAGACTCAGGACAGATGTTTTATCACAACAAATCACAATTGCTTCATTTGTCGTCTCCTCTCCCAAAATCTCCATTTAATCTATACAAATTGCCTATCATTCCCTTCTTAGGATAAACCCAAGGCCCTGGATGTTTAGTGAACGTGCCAAACCTCAGAGTTAGTTGAGAATAGAATTCAGGTTTCTGTTTTAGTTTGTTTTGGGGCTTTTTTTTTTTTTGGTTTTTTTGTTTTGTTTTGTTTTTTTACTTTCCTGCCTCACGTTATATCACCTGCATAAGGTGCAAATAAGACAGCACATGAAAATCTTGTGCTTTCCTCAGTCAGTCTACATGAGGGAAAACTGGGGGCCTTAAAGAGAGAATCAGAAGGGTCATACAGATATTTTTTTAAAAAGAGCAGGCATAAAGTGGGGGTACACTGAATATAAGTTTTGAGACCGAGGTTCTCACTTGAAGTCAATAATGACTTGAGGGTATCTCTTTCCCACCATGAAAAGGGCTGCCCTATGCAAATTAGCATCTTGCCAGCCCGCAGCATTGGGGCAGAAACAATTAGTCTGCAGTCAGCCAGAAAGAAAAACAGCAGCTAAGGTGCACAATGTTACCTTTCCCACAGTGAATGTGGCATTAACTTCCAGATCTCTGACCCTTTAAATCTGTGTGACAATAATTAATGCAAGAAAGATAACTAATATTTACATTTGTACTGAAAGCTTCAACTAATAGGAACTTGAGTTATGTAACATAACAGGAGAGCCTTGCCTTTCCCTGCACTCATTCCTGGCAGATGAGATATTAACCTCTTTCTCACTATGCCTAAGCCAATGCCTAGGCCAGGTGGCAAAGGCGAACTGTACCTGATCATTATTAGGTCATGGCCTCCTCTCAGGCTCAGGATCTCTTTAATGTCCTAATAACAGCACCCAGGGCTGTGAGTGTTCCTATCCTTTGTCTACAGTAATTGGCAGCTTCCCATTTTCCCCTGTGCCTCCGAACATCCCTGGTTTGAACAAGTAAAACCTCCCACATCCAAATCTTCCAAACATACAAACCTCAAACTTCTCACCTTCAACTTTCCAATTTGCTAAATAAAACTTAGAGACCTGAAGAAGAATTTATATTTTTAAGAAGCTTCCCAATTAAATATGATGCCCAGCTGAAGTTGGAAACCACTGGTTTATTTAATGCTGTTAGTTAATCTAAATTAATTACCCGCTAGTCAGTCACTGATGCTCCATTCTGAGTAGAATTTCTTGCCTGAAATAAAAACCAAAGTGGACATTGATCTACAATTCTACCATTCTGAAAAACTTTGAGGAGACATGGGTGTGGTCTGATAAGAAAGTCATGGAAAAGGCCAGTTACCAAAACATTCAGAGAACTAATCTGTGTCCATATCACTCCAAATACTTTCCTTAATCAAATTTACTCTAAAGAATTTCAGTTGTATGATTACTCTTCTTTGACTTTCACAAATGCGGTTTCTCTCTTCTTTTACATTTGTGAAAACTTCTTTTAGTGTCTGACTTATTTCTGTCTTTCGAGAAAGATAATGAAAGTGAGAAGAAAAAGTAATCTTTAAAATAATTTATGCTTTCCTTAATTTTTTTTCTAGCACAAAGTAGCTTATCTCCCTATCGCAGCTCTAACTGGGCCAAATTCCCTTCTCTGCCTGGCATTCATCTGCAAACAGCTGCTTTACAGTTGTACCTCTCAGCTTGCAGGGAAAGAGTCTGAGTTCCTACTAAAAGGCTGAAGAACACAGAGGAAAAGTGACCTTTCAGGACACTTGTGTCTCACTTTGAAAGACTTCATCCTATGGGTTTCATCCTCTGCACACTCTCAAATAGAAAAACTGAGAGTTTAACCTCAGTTTCTTCAAAGTGATTTCCAAGTAAGACTGAAAACCCTAGTTGATGAAAGAGAGAGAGAGAGAGAAGGAAGAAGAGAGGGAGGGAAGAAGGGAGGGAGAGAGAGAGGGACAGAGAAAGAAGTCTGTAAGTTGTAACAAATACCCTGCAGCATGTCATCCTGGCAACCTGGTGTCTTCCAGAGTGTTGGGTGTGATGTAGACCTAGGGTTGCATGAGCTGGTGGTAAACTGTGCTCCTAATCAAGAGGATCATCACAGTCCTGGTCAGTCCTTTTATTATCACAAGAGATAGAACTGTGTCAAGCTTCAAAAGATAAGGGGGAGGGGAGTGATACAATAACTTCATTCAACAAGACTTCTGGAATTCCTACCATAGTCCAGGCCCTGTGTTCAGTGCTTCGGAGGCAACAATGATCAAGAAAGAATTTCTAAAATTTTGACAGTAATAAAAGCAAGGATGATTATATACCAGGTAGCTAGAGCTCACCAAATATTCAAATAGCAGCATTGCATCTTCCCTTTATGTACTGCTATTTCTTAACATTTAAAATGGCCTCTGAAATAACAGGACAAATATTATTGATTTCATTTTAAATATACTAATGGCAATATCATTATATATTTGAATACTTAAAATTATATGAATAAGGCCCACAAATGTAGTGCTTTCCACACTGTGAAAAGCATTTTAGATACATTTTCTTATGCTGACATGATTTTTATTATTCATGTAATTTAAAAATTACACACATGTATTTATTGAGGGGCATCCATGTACCATGGTGTGTGTGTGTGTGTGTGTGTGTGTGTGTGTGTGTGTGTGTGTGTGAAAGTCAGAAAACAACTTTTGCAAGTGGGTTCTTTCATTCTACCATGTGGATCCCAGTATTAAACTTGGGTCATCAGACTTGGTGGCAAGTGCTTTACATACTGAGCCATTATGCTGGCTAGTTTTATGTCAATTTGACATGAGTCAGAGTCATCAGAGAGGAGGGAACCTATATTTAAAATAATGTCTCCATAAGATTGGTCTGTAGATAAACCTATTGGACATTTTCTTAATTAGTGATTGATGTGAGAAGGCCCATTTTAGGTGGGGCCATCCATCCTTGGGCTGGTAGTCCAGGGTCCTAGAAGTAAGTAGGTTAAATAAGCCATATGAAGCAAGCCAGTAAGCAACACCCCTTCCAGGGCCTCTGCATCAGCTCCTGCCTCCAGGTTCCTGTCCTGATTGAGTTTCTATCCTGACTTCCTATAATGATGGACCACAGTTTTGGAAGTGTAAGCCAAATAAACTCTTTCCTCCTCAACTTACTTGGCCATAATGTTTCATCACAGCAATAGTATAGTAACTAAGACAGCCATCTTACCAGCTCTTATCCTCACCCTGTATTTTAAAAACTGAAACATAAGACTGGACACATAATGAGTGAAGGGGATAGTGACACGATGCAATCCATGTATCTTTTCCAGAGTTTGACTTCTTTGCTGAATTCAGTGAGGTTAAATGACTTAAAAACAATAGAGCAAGTAGAAAGAGATTTGAACCCACAAATTCCGTTTGTTTTTATTCTACAAAATGTTCAGTGTCCTGAGACTTTCTACAGAATTATACAGCTTGTGTTGAGAGGAAATATTCCATTGTTTTCTTTGCCAAATAATTCAAATGAACTTTAAAAGGAATGCCACCAGTTAGGGAAGGAGTCCAAAGTCCTGCAGTGTCTGTTAATAAGCTATATTAATTATTTGCAAACATACAAAATGCAAATGATAATTTTTTCAAAGAATTAAAAGTTCCTTGACTTTCAAAAAACTGTTCACAAAACCAAGCTCACTACACAGAAAAGGGAAGGTAGAATCATAGAATCTGCACATTAACGCAGAGTGTACCAGGATTTTGACCTTCAGACCTCAATATCTACTTCTGACATCAGGGAGAAAACAGTCAAGAGCTAAAGGAAAGAGCCACCAAGAGCCTATTAACCACAAAGGTATTGTGACAGGAGAAATAGACTACCTTGCAAACCAAACCAAAGAGTTTGAAAAGAAACAGCTGTAGTTTGCAGGTAAAAGACTGGTGTTTTATTTAGCATTCATGCATTCATCAAAGGTGCTACAATTAACATCTGAGCTAAAAGGTGTCACAGACCAATCCTTAATTAAAAAAGAAAAAGAAAACTGAGAAAAAGCAGCTTAGCAATTATTCTCCATGGGAAAGATGACTGTAAGTAAGTGCACCTCATAAATTATTTGCAGACGTGTCCATATTAGAATGAAATAAGATCTCTCTGAGGATAACACACCTGTGCCATGGATAATTGCCCTCATTCACAAATAATAAGTGGTCTACCAGATGTTTAGCCCCACACAGTCATATGCAAGGCAAAGCGGTAGGAGAGGGTCTCTTAGCTCAGACCAGAGATGATCTTTTTATCCTTTACAAGCTCTCAAGCTGTGTCAGCAGCTCATCCAGGGAGGCAACCAAAAGCAGAGAGGACTCCAACTGTTAAGCACTAACCTTCCATCTCAGTGATTAAACTACTAAGGGGTTGTGAGACGTCTCTAATCTCAATTAGATGCCTACAGCTCTTTCATTTAGTTTTTAATTTCAACAGATGTAAATTGGATATTTTCTCTCGACAATTTCATACACGTACTATGACTACATTCACCCCATTTTCCTCTCCCCCCCACCCCGCCCCTGCTGACCCTCATCTGCTTCTCATATCGTCAATCCTCTTACCCTTTATGCGGGTCTTGTGCAGGTAGCCATAGCTGCTGTGTTCATGATTGCATTGACAGTGCCATGCCTAGAGGACAGCTTTTATAGTTCCCTTTCCATTCTCTAACTCTCAGTCTTTTCTCCCTACTCTTCTGTGATATTCCCTGGGCCTCAGAGAGAATGTCCTATTTAGGGCCAAGCACTCAACAACCATTTATTCCCGATACTTTGGCCAGCTTTGAGTCTCTTCATTAGTCACCACCATCTGCAGAAAGCAACTTCTTAATTACAGGGCAAGAGAGCACTGTTCTACAGTTGTACACATAAATATCTGGAAAGCTGTTCAACTACATATCAATTTACCCAAATGTCAGTAGCAGATTTGACAGTAGAGGAACCTGTGGCCTCCTCAGTCATAGGCTTTTGACCAGGTTTACTGTATTAGGAATGAATTTTCCCATGGGCACTTCTCAAATCCAATCAGATCAGTCAAATGCACCAGTGGGCATATCACACCTAACAGATAGGTATTTTAGCAGGAGGGGTCCACAGACCAGCAAAACCACTGGTAATTTCTCTCCCAATGGCCTTCATAGCACTTTCTAGCGCATAAGATTTTCATATGTCTTAAAGATTTAACAAGATGAATTATGTTTCAAAATTGTATGGAAGCTAAATGAGTAAAGAAAGAAACAACTTTAATGAATATAGTGTTAGAGAATAAATATTACTTTATTAGTAGTTCTGTACTTACTATTTGTATTTCTTTATAATATTTAACAACTAAATTATAGTAATGGTGAACTATCTGCAAACAGTGGGGAATCTGGGTCAACAGTATACTGGGTATAATCAGTGGTAAATAATCTCATAGCTGCTTTTCTGGAGAAGTATATGTTGAAAAATAGTTGTATCCTGAAATTTGAGCATTGTGATACCCCTATACATGTGATATAAGCATACAGTAGTTATACTCAGTGGATAAACAGTAAGCAATATATTCACACGCTCACCCTCACAAGGCCCATGCAAATGGACTTATAGTAGCAGAATAAATATATGTTTAGACATGCTATTTAGATCATCAAGGTGAGTATAACATTGCTTTTTAATATGAAGTCATTAATATATGAAAATAAGGTTGCCTTCCATTACAGCAAATTCAACAAAGTAAGCATCCAAAGATAGTGTTAACCATAGTCCATCTATAGTACTGATAAAACATGATTGTTTTGCCCTTCTTTTACTTGAGAACTGATCACAGCCACACCTGATCACAGTCATACCCCAATACCCCATATACCTACACATGAACAGGGTCCTTTTGCTAGGACAGAGTCATCTAGGAACGGACACCTAACCTCAGCTACACCAAGCAGAGTGCTTGCTGTACTCTGGGTTCTCTTTCATAGGAGATCATAAGAAGGACAATAGACGAAGCAGGCAGAAAGAAGCAAGGTTCAGATTTGAGTCTAATCTGTCTAACCTTCTTTGTGATAGTTCTTAAGTATGAGGAGTTTCAGAAAACCTAGTGACAGGAAGCAGCCACATAAAAATGGAAACAACCTGGAGGCAGCTGGAAGTATAACCTATATAATCTTTCTTAAAATAGCATATGACTTCCAGCCAAAGTGATGGTGAGCACTGGAAAAGATAAACATGAAAACCATGACAGATAACATCATAAGTGATTAAAATGATAGATCTAGTTGGAGGGAAGCATTTCAATAATCCAGGAGAAGAAGAACAAGAGCTCTCTGGCCTTGTTTAAGTTTGGTAAGGTCAGGGATCATGTCTTTAACATAATTTAGACTGTATTAGAGAGATCGTCATGTTTCAATAGCCATCTTAAAATTTTGAATTGTTAATTTGGACTGGCTTTGAGAAGTTTACAAAAGGCCAAGAGATCTCCAGATTATAAGAGAGAGATAACTTGATAAGTTCAGAATGGTCAAGATCTACTTTGCAGTTACAGACAGCAGAACTTGACCAAGCCTGCTCAGTCAGTCAACAGGTTCTCCAGCGCAGGAGAGAGGAAAAAAAAAGAAAGAAAGAAGACAATTAGACAATGTTGCAACATGACCACAGTCAATTCAGAGACAGAAGGCAAGTTTAATTTTTTTCGATCCTCTTTTATAACATTTTAACTACATGCAGGTATTAATGGGGAGTAGTACAAGAAGGAACAAGCAAGACGATAAACATAAAATAGTTAAGGCAATAAGCAAAGTCCTGTCCACAATGACAGTTGTTTCCAAGGGTGTGTCAGAATGACCAATACCTGAACCCTCTTCCTTGTCCAAGCCCAAAATCTTGCCTGAAGCCTACTTCTTTTGTTCCACCCTAAGATTAAAATTCCTGCCTTAACCTACTTCCCTATTATAGGCTAAAGTTAGATTCTTGCCGTAACTTTCTTATCTGACCATAGTGTCAGATTCCCTCTTGAGTTTACTTCCTTGTCATTCCCTAATGTCAGATTCCTGCCTGAAGCCGGCTTCTTTGTCCTTGGCCAATGTCAGACTCCTGCCAGGTGGCACAGCACCCCAATAAGGCTCCCTACAAAAACTTGTGGTAGAGAGATAGAATCGTAGAACAGTGAGAGAGTTCTGGACCATCACCTTCTTTTCTGCTGCTAAGTTCTAAGTGTAACTGAAGAAACTCTGTCCTCATGCAAAGCTGCAAGAGTCAAGTGTTAAACTGTGGATTTTCCAGACTTTCTTCACGGTGATGTTGCCCCTGGATGTTTATTATATTGCCCAATGATATTCCTGAGGAAGTTATCAGTTGCCAGTTTGGAGCAAGCAGGAACTGGTCAATTCTTTTGTTGTTGTTTGTTTGTTTCTTTTGATTTGATAGAATTTTTGTTGAGAGGAGCAAGAAAAAAGTGTTACTTCCAAGGCCTGGAGATAGAGGAAGCAGTTGCTCAGATTTGCTACTGTAGACAGGTTAAGAAATTGTCACTAGATATACAACAAAGTTCTTAGACCACCAAGGCGGGGGGGGGGGAGGTAGCATAAATAAAGCTGGATGGTCTACTCCGAAACAGACAATTTTTCCTTAAAACAACATTATTTTTTCCAACTAAGAGTCTTCAATAATAAGGGGGTTAGAAGTTATAGAGTTGTAAAACCTAAAACTGGATTTAAAAATATTTAAGCCGTGCTCATAGAATGTCAGGGACATTTGAAATCAATATGGAAAATCAACTTTCAACTTGAAAATTAAACATAAATTGTAAAAATGTTAACATGACTATTTCCCTTGCCCTGTCCATTTCAGCAATGACTTCCCTGAACATTGCCTATTTACAACACCTCTATAAACACTGGACAGAAACCCACATATGGGCACTGGATGCAAAGCTGAAAATATGCTGAAAACATCATCTCCTGCTACTCAAATTAGTTGGTGAGGGTGAAAAGAAGAACTGGAAATTTAAGTTTAGGAAGAAGTCTTGAAAATTTTGAGTTTTCAAATTATTTAGATGTAGAGGTTTCAATCCTGATACATTGGTTTCTCACTCCTAGGCTTTAACCACAGGAAGATTGACATGATTCTGAACTGAACTGCAGAAATACATTCATAATTATATATAAATTATGCATAACTTACATACATTTATACGCATATGATAATGTATTTCTATCATTGTTGTTATTAATATTATTCTATTAATCTACTATTTGTGTGTACTGTGGCATGTATGTGGAGGTCAGAAGACAGTTTATGGAAAGCAATCCTTTCCTTCCACCATGGGAGTTTGAGTGATCCAACTCAGGTTGTCAGCCTTGGTGGCAGGTTCCTTTATTTGCCGAGCCACTTCACCAATACAGGAATGACCATTTATATCAATCACTCTGATAAGGCTGTTACAGGTGGTTTTTGGACCACGCTTGATGAAAAACAAGTTGAGAAATAGTCACTGAACACATATGAAGAGCCTTCATAGCGGTTCTGGATTGTTGCCACAGCACCAGAAAACTCATAGAATGGACTGAAAGGGAACTTGTTGACAGAAATTGGTTATTGAAAATGGCTCACCTAAGCAACTGTGTAGCAGTGAGCTCTGATAACTGTCAGAAGAAATAAAAATAGAAAGCAATGCTTGCTCTTAAGGAGTTTGACATCTAATCTAGTCATTTTTTTTTCTTTCTTTCCTTTTTAGGAAAATAAAAATGTTTTATTAAATGAATAAACGCCATTTTCAGTGGCTTTCTAGGTGGGAGTTTACCATCAACATTTTAAAGGAAGAATGTAGCTTGGTATAGATGCAAAGTATTTTGTATTGAAAATGTTTTTTTTTCTTTCTATGTGTAGACATAACAAATATTGCCCAATTCTGTTTTTGCCTCTTTTTTATTTACATCCTAAACACTGTTCTCCCTCCCCTCACAGAGTCCCTCCCTCCATCACCCATCCCCTTCTCCTCTGAGAGGGTGCCACTCCCCATATCCTCCCACCCTGGCACATCAAGTCTCTGCTGGATTTGTCATATCCTCTCCCAGAGACCAGATCAGGAAGCCATGGAGACTGAGCTGCCTGTCTGCTACATATGTGCAGGAAGGGGCGTGTTACAGCCCATGTATGTTCTTTGGTTAGTGACTCAGTCTCTGAGAGCTCTCAGGGCTCCAGGTTAGTTGGCTCTGTTGGTCTTCCTCTGGGGTCCCCACCCCCTTCAGGGCTTTCAATCTTTTCCCCAACTCTTCCATAAGAGTCCCAAACCTTCATCCAATGTTTGGGTGTGGTTATCTGCATCTGTATGAGTCAGCTGCTGGATGGAGCCTCTCAAAGGACAGATATGCTAGGCTTCTGTCCGTAAGCATAACAGAGTATCATTAATAATGTCAGGAATGAGTTGGGGTGGTTATTGGTTGTTGGCCTTTCCTTCCATCTCTGCTTCATCCCTGCATTTTTTGTAGACAAGACAAATATGGGGGTGAAAGTTTTGTGGGTGGGTTGGTGTCCTTATCCCTACATTGGGTGTCCTGCCTGACTACAGGAGGTGGGCTCTTCAGGTTTCATGTCCCCACTGTTAGGCATCCCAGCTAAGGTCACTGGCATTGTCTCCAGGGAGCCTCTCCTATATCAGGTCTCTGGGACATTCTAGAGATTCTCCCAACCCCACCCTCCCCTCTCTCACCCAGTTCCCTCTCTCACTCTGCCTCCTATGAGTATTTTGTTTCCCCTTCTAAGTGTGATTCAATATCCTCACTTGGGCCATCCTTCTTGTTTAACTTCTTTGGGTCTGTGGGGTGTGTCATGGATATTCTGTGCTTTATGGCTATATATACTCCACTTATCATACCATGTAGTGTGCTTTTGGGTCTAGGTTACTTCACTAAGGATGATATGTTCTAGTTCCATCTATTTGTCTGCAAATTTCATTATCTCCTTGTTTATAATAGCTGAATAGTATTCTATTGTGTAAATGAACCACATTTTCTGTATCCATTCTTTAGTTAAGGGACATCTAGGTTGTTTCCAGTTTATTATGAATAAAGCTGCTATGAACATAGTGGAGCATGTGTCCTTGTGGGTTGGTAGAGTATCTTTTTTGGGGGTGTATATGTCTAGGAGTCGTATAGCTGGGTCTTGAGGTAGAACTGTTTTCAATTTTCTGTGAAACCATCAGATTGATTTCCAGAATGGTTGTAAAGTTTGCACTCCCACCAGCAATGGAGGAGTATTTCCCTTTCTCCACATCCTAACCAACATGTGCTGTCCTTTGAGTTTTTGATCTTAGCTGTTTGGATTGATGTAAGGTGGAATCTCAGGGTCATTTGATTTGCATTTCCCAGATCAGATAACTAAGGATGTTGAGTATTTCTTTAAGTGCTTCTTGACCATTTGAGATTCCTCTGTGGAGAATTCTCTGTTTAGCTGTATACCCACTTTTTTTTTAATTATTTATTTTTTTTTAAATTTACATTCCAAATCATTTCCCCTTTCCCGTTTCCTCCCTCCCCGAAAGTCCCATAAGCCCCCTTTCCTCCCTCTTTTCTCCATTCAACCCCCTCCCGTCACTCTGTCCTGGCGTTCCCCTACATCCAGTCTTTCCAGGACCAGGGGTCTCTCCTTCCATCTTCTTAGAAATCTATTGATATGCGGATTGTGTCTAGGGTATTCCGAGATTCTGGGTCAATATTCCCTTATCAGTGACTGCATACCATGTGTGTTCTTTTGTGATTGGGTTACCTCACTAAGGATGATATTTTCAAGATCTGACCATTTGCCTAGGAATTTCGTGAATTCATTGTTTTTAATTGCAGAGTAGTATTCCATTGTGTAGATATACCACATCTTCTGAATCCATTCCTCCATTGAGGGACATCTGGGTTCTTTCCAGCTTCTGGCTATTATAAATAAGGCTGCTATGAACATAGTGGAGCATGTATCCTTATTGCATGCAGGTAAAGCCTCTGGGTATATGCCCAGGAGTGGTATAGCCGGATCCTCCGGGAGTGTCATTCACAGTTTTCTGAGGAACCGCCAGACTGCTTTCCAGAGTGGTTGTACCAGCTTGCAATTCCACCAGCAGTGGAGGAGTGTTCCTCTTTCTCCACATCCTCGCCAACAACTGCTGTCTCCTGTGTTTTTGATCTTAGCCATCCTGACTGGTGTGAGATGGAATCTCAGGGTTGTTTTGATTTGCATTTCCCTAATGACTAAGGATGATGAACATCTCTTTAGGTGCTTCTCAGCCATTAGATATTCTTCAGATGAGAACACTTTGTTTAGCTCTGTACCCCATTTTTTTTAATTTACATTCCAAATCATTTCCCCTTTCCCGTTTCCTCCCTCCCCGAAAGTCCCATAAGCCCCCTTCCCTCCCTCTTTTCTCCATTCAACCCCCTCTCGTCACTCTGTCCTGGCGTTCCCCTACATCCAGTCTTTCCAGGACCAGGGGTCTCTCCTTCCATCTTCTTAGAAATCTATTGATATGCGGATTGTGTCTAGGGTATTCTGAGATTCTGGGTCAATATCCCCTTATCAGTGACTGCATACCATGTGTGCTCTTTTGTGATTGGGTTACCTCACTAAGGATGATATTTTCAAGATCTGACCATTTGCCTAGGAATTTCGTGAATTCATTGTTTTTAATTGCAGAGTAGTATTCCATTGTGTAGATATACCACATCTTCTGAATCCATTCCTCCGTTGAGGGACATCTGGGTTCTTTCCAGCTTCTGGCTATTATAAATAAGGCTGCTATGAACATAGAGGAGCATGTGTCCTTATTGCATGCAGGTAAAGCCTCTGGGTATATGCCCAGGAGTGGTATAGCCGGATCCTCCGGGAGTGTCATACCCAGTTTTCTGAGGAACCGCCAGACTGCTTTCCAGAGTGGTTGTACCAGCTTGCAATTCCACCAGCAGTGGAGGAGTGTTCCTCTTTCTCCACATCCTTGCCAACAACTGCTGTCTCCTGTGTTTTTGATCTTAGCCATCCTGACTGGTGTGAGATGGAATCTCAGGGTTGTTTTGATTTGCATTTCCCTAATGACTAAGGATGATGAACATCTCTTTAGGCGCTTCTCAGCCATTAGATATTCTTCAGGTGAGAACACTTTGCTTAGCTCTGTACCCCATTTTTTAATAGGGTTACTTGCCTCTCTGGAGTTTAACTTCTTGAGTTCTTTGTATATATTGGATATTAGCCCTCTGTCGGATGTAAGGTTGGTATACCCACTTTTTTAAATTGGGGTATTTGGTTTGTTGGAGTCTAACTTCCAAAGTTATTTACATATTTTGGATATTAGCCCTCTGTCCGATATAGGATTAGTGAAAATCTTTGCCCAATCTGTCAGCTGCCATTTTGTCTTACTGACAGTGTGCTTTGCCTTACAGAAGCTTTTCAGTTTCATGAAGTCCCATTTATCAATTGCTGATCTTAGAACCTGAGCCATTGGTATTCTGTTCAGGAAATTGTCTCCTGTACCAACGTGTCCAAGGCTATTTCCTGCTTTCTCTTCTATTAGATTTAGTGTATCCACTTTTATGTTGAAGTCTTTGATCCACTTGGACTTGAGTTTTAGCAGGGTGATAAATATGGATCAACTTGCATTCTTCTACATGTAGATATCCAGCTAGACTAGCACCATTTGTTGAAGATGCTTTCTTTTTCCCATTGTATGGTTTTGTAAGCTGGTTATTCTTGATGTATGATCCTCAGACCACACCATGAAGATGGCATGAGAACTTAGAAATGCGGCTGATCAGACCCTGTTCCAGTCTTAAAGGCTGAGTCTAGGATCTGAACACCCTAATAACCCTCAGCAAATGATTCTGATTGAACAAAATTTGAGATCCACCACACAGAGAGATAAAAACACCCAGTGTTAAGGGGGCTAAACATAGAAAATATGTGACGTGTCAAAAAGAGAGTTTTCTAAAGCCCTGGCTCCCTGGCCCAACAGCTGTTCAGTCTGGGTGAGGACCTGAGCTACAAGCCAGTTTCTCCAGCAGAGAGAGGCTGGGTGAGGACCTGAGCTACAAGCCAGTTTCTCCAGCAGAGAGGCTGGGTGAGGACCTGAGCTACAAGCCAGTTTCTCCAGCAGAGAGGCTGGGTGAGGACCTGAGCTACAAGCCAGTTTCTCCATCAGAGAGGCTGCAGTGTCTTCATTTATTGTGTTAGAAAGAAATGGTGAGAATCTAAAAAGAGAAGGTGCTTAAAAATACCCTGTAATCTAGAAGCCCCCAAAAGTGTAAGTTATTAGTAAGGTAAGAACCCCAATACTTGGAACTCATGGGTTGGAATCTATTACACAAATATTAGTGACACGCTTGTCATATGACAGTTATTGTCATCTATGATAGAAACATCTAAATGCCCTGTAGCCTCTTGTTTGGAGGAAGTCAAGAAAATAAAAATTCTGAATTTAGGAACAAGGTACCATAATTTCAGGTAAGAACTGAATGCTAACAAATTACATCCTTGGAGCTCCTCAGGTACCATAATTTTGGAAATGGAACTAACAAGGACAGAAGAGCTCCACATCAATAAATTTTCTGTCTTGACATGAAGATGCTTTTCTTTCAGTGCCTAGAATAGGGCTGGATGGATAAAAATCAGTGTGGAAGCAAGGTACAAGTAAGCACTGTGATTTAAGGACAATAGAAGGGACTCTAAAGCAAGGCTGGAAGGAAATTGGAAAGCAAACTTATTTAGTGGAAGTAATGGCCTACCTGGAAAGTAAGGATGATAGATGCTGGGGGGGGGGGGGGCGGGGGAAACAAAAAAAAACCACGGAGTTTCTTACAGTGCTAAAAGATCAAGGAAAGAGCTAGGCTGAGTTTTCTAAGCAGGTGTTAATTTAAAATGACCTCCTTTGGAGGTCCTTAGCCATCCATAGTCACACAACACTAAACCATAGATGTGTATGAAGACAAAACTACTCCCTCGGGGTAATCACAAAATATAGATGCTAAAATTACACATAGTCTTCATTCATGGGTACCATGGGTATTGGATGAATAAATTATTTAATTGATTCCAATAAGAAATCCTTGCATTTTTGTTTTGTTTTGTTTTGTTTTTCCTCTGCCACTGGAATGACAATGACATCGTGATGGGCTATTCTGGGCTCTTTCCATCCAGCTCCATAATGATGCATCTTTGTTAGCAGAAAGACTCTTAAAACAAAACAGACAAATGGCTCTGCTTTCAATTCCTAATCAAAGTCTGTGGACCCAGATGGAAAGCTCCAAGGACAACTTTTGTTCTCCAGCTTGTCTGCAAATGTGGAGGTTTGAGGATGGGGAAAGGACTGTCACTTGTTAAGGTTCCCTTTGCAAAGAAGGGAGTGTCTGTCACTTGAGTTGATGGCTGAAAACATTCCATCCACCAGTAACTGAGGAGACACACATGCAATTAGTGATTCTCATTCTAAAAGAAGATGAAATTCATTAATAAATCATTAGGGATTCTGAGTTTCTATGTTTACCACTTCCCTTTACCACCCACATACTAGTGGCAAAATGGTCTCCAGCTATTATTTTTAACACAGAGTTTGGAAGATTCTGAGTTGTCTCAATTTAGCGGACATTTAGACCTCACAACTCAGAAATTATTAATGTTAATTGTGAGGTCTTATTTTTTTTTTCTTCCCAAAGTGGGGGTTCTAGGCTGTTCTGTTAATTTTTCAAATAACTTGATTTAGCAAGACCTATTTTTAATTTGGGTTTAGAAACTGTTTTTTTTTAATGGTTCTAATTAAAACCTGCTCTCCTAAGTACCCAGTGCACCCCAAAAATCTTGTCAGTAATACCTAGGAAGTGACTCAGTCTTTCTCCACAGACTGACTCAGATCCCTGCAGAGAGAAGACAGAAGCGCAGGAGCAGAGATGTGAGGAAGAGCAGTTCAGATGCAGATTTTTGAACTATCTCTAGATGCTCCTCCGCTCCTGTGAATCTGCCATCTACAATGCGGTGGCTCTCTCTGCCTCTGGGTGAACAGATGCTCATTGCACAGGTGAATATCAAGAGCTTTAGGGACATGCCTTTTTTACCCCTCGCAACCTCTTTATGCAACTCCATTAAAGACAGATGTTCTACTGATGCATTAAACAAAATGAAAAAATCCAAGTGATGGGTTCCCTTCCTTACTTCCTACAAAAAAACCCCAAAACCCTTAACCAGTCCCTATGACTCCTATATTCAAGAGCTTCTTTTATAACCAGTCCCTATAGCTCCGAAATTTAAAAGCAAGGTGTTTGTTTGGTTGTTTGTTTGTTTGTTTGGTTGGTTGGTTGGTTGGTTGGTTTTTGTCTCTGGTCATTTTGATTGTTGTCCAATTATATGTCTGTCACATCACAGAAACACATATTTTCAGACTTATTCATAAATATTTATCTCTAAAAAATTGTTATAACCAAGATTTGACCTTCATAAATTGCAAGGATATTTAGTATTGGGATTCAAAATAATGGGATGTTGAGAAAAGGGATCTGGTTCCTACTCAGAGAGTCATAGCCCATTTTGTAAATATCATTTCAAAAATTGTATTCCTTTATTGGAAATGGTTAGGGTAGAAATACACAGGGAACAGATTGAGTGAATTACAATGTAGTCCAACGTGCCATCCAGCAATTGGCCTTAAGGCCAATGCATAATGATGATAGAATGTTTAAAACATTTGGATTCATCTCATATAATTTAGTTTTCAGAACTCCTGCAGCTCCCTGTGTACCCTGCCTTCCACTCTCAGTACCATTGACGTCATCACAGGTCTAGAAGGAGCAATTCAGGGATTTCACGGCAGGCTGGTTTGATATTGGCTTTGATTGTTTTCTATTTCTTTCTTGTCACCTCCTCCTCCCTATCCTCTTCCTCTTTCTCTTCTTTCTCCTCTACCTTCTTCTCTTTCTCCTGCTCCTCTCTTCATTTTGTGGGAAAAAAAAACCCAATATTTTATCTAATTGCAATTTTCGAATTGAAGCATATCTATAATCTATAATCTTTTGATTTTTAAACAGTTTAATATTCAAAAACTAGTCTGTGGGCTATAAAATAGAAGGTTCTATGTGTGCTTTGGCTTTCATTGCTGCTTTTTCACCCTTGACTTATGATACAACTCATGAAGTCTGATGTAATGAAAACAAGGCTAATAAGAAATGTCTGATAAGTTGAGAGGAAAAATAGAATTTGTGCTTCCTTTTATACAATGCCCAAAGTAGCATTTGAACACAAGCATGTTGGAAATATGAGAAAGCAGACATAAAGAACTGGCCAAAATGCACCTCTATACTATCAACAGTCTTTCCTGGGTTTTTTTTTCCCCATTTTTTGTCTTTTTTTTTTCATGTTTAAAATAGGGCTATGTTCTCTTATCTTTTATTCATAAATTAAATTGTAAATTTTAAAAATGCAATTTGAATAGTAAACTTAGGAAACCAAGGGAATTAAAGGTAAATGTAGGCATGCAGAATAAAGCAATCTAACATTGTTCTTCAAGAGAAATCCCAAAATTCAGCAGACTCAAGCAAGTAGCTCAAAATCTTATTGTAGATAAGATCCATTAACAACTCTGATATTTATAATCCATTTCTAAATGACTTCTAAATATGACTACATTATTAAAAATTTCGGTACTGATATGGCCATTCTATACACAATTGCCTGGAAGAGTTTGTGAGGAGTAATGAAAAAATGTATTGTGGATAGCTCTGGTGTTGCTTGTATTTTGATGCTAATTCTGCTTTCCCAGGAGGGGCTATGGATGAGGAATGAATCCTGTACACAGGCGACTTCTTGTGAACCTTCTCCCCACCTTAACTCGTAAAATAAAGGTTAGATCCAGTGATTGGGCAATGGAAGGGAAGGTGGAGCCAAAAAGTTTTGGGGAGAAGGAGAAGAGGAGAGAAGAGAGGACAGGCAGGAGAAGGAAGGAAGATGGAGGAAGAGGAAGATGACCTAGATTCCACTCGACTTTAAATAGCCACAAGTAGATATGAATACTATAAAAGGATAGGATAATTGGAATATCTAGGTAGACAGCTTATATCATTGTCAATTGGCTCTGATATTATCGTGTGGGTATCTTGTGAATTGAGAATTTATTTATATATAAATCTGACTAATTATAAGCTTCTAGAGTTTTGATTTTACCAGGTTACTGGGACTTGGGACTGCTGACCACAGGGGATGGATGGCTGAGAAGATATGGGCGGCTCTGAGGCAGGGAAACTGGAGAAAGAAAGACCACCAACTGGGGCTGGCCTAGAGGCTGCAAGACCATGGACAGAGAGTAGCTGGGTATAGCGTGGGATGGTGACATTTTTAAATACCTCCTGCAACAAAAATGTCCTGAAGAAGGTGTATTTTCAGGTCATTGCAAACACGATAAGAAGTCACCAGTGTCTTAGAAACCCAGTCCATCTCCTTGGGACCTGCAGGCCACTCAGAAGAATTTCCAACCAAGCAACACATGGTCACCACTCTCTTAAGAATGAGAGAGGGCAACAGAAACCAAGAAACAAAACATTCACCCAAACTAAAATAAAATCATATATTAGTACCTAGAATTACAATCTACACAAAGCCAGATGCCTTAACACCAGCTTAAAAACACAGCCAACAACCCTACCAAAGTAGGCTCTAACTATTACAATATGGTTGAAGCATAAGAAAAAGAATATAGAATATCCTTAATGAATATAATTGAGATCCTTTAAGAGGAAATTAATTAATTCCTTAAAGTAATCTATGAGAAGACAAACCATGGAAGGAAATGAATAAAACAGTTAAAGACTTGAAAATGAAAATAGAATCAATAGAAATAGAACCAAAACCTAGGATAGTTATGGATGGGGGGGTTGAAACTTAAAGGGAAAATGAAGCAGAGAGAGGAATGGGGGAGGGGAGAGCAACATGAGGAAGGGGATTTGGAGAGAGACAACTAAAATCCAGGGCCATTTGAGGGGTAGTATGGAAATCTAATAAAGTAGTAGCTTCCTAAAATACACACATACACTCAAACATACACACACACACACACACACACACACACACAAAGAAAGGATGTAAATGAAATCATCAAATAATGGTTGGCATAAAGGCCCAAATTGGCATCAGTTATCACCAAATGAAGTTTCCAGTACCAGGATTGGGTTACATCTAATTGAGCTGTTGACCATGGGGATTCCATGGGAATCCCAAATAATGCAGGCTGTCATCAAGTCTATAGACTGTTCTTTACCAACTGAATACATGGGCCTGTTGCAGAAGACAACACCTACACAACTCATTGAACACGGGGAATTCCAGATGGTACCTACATAGAGTGTTTGTCCCTATGTTCTAGCACCTTTGGTACAGGAAAGTAGTCTGCATGTTACCAAAGAGAAATATAAATACCAAGCCAGCAACAAACCCTTTGATCTACAGTAGTGTCCTGCCTGCAAGATATTTTAGTAGGAGCAATCAATCAATAACTGATTTTCCTTAAGGTGCATTTCACAAGATAGAATCAATTCCCTATACAGCCTGGGTGAAAAAGAACCTGAGGATAGATAGCCCAGGAATCTAGAGTAAAATTAAATACTACTATTATAAAACAATATCAACAACAAAAGTAGTGACAAAATGACTCCTAATGAGTATCCTAATGATACTCATATATCAGTGCTGTTCTCAGTCATCATCAGAGAAGCTTCCTCCCACAGCAGGTGGAAATTCAGAAACCCATAGCCAGTCATGAGAGAGAGAGAGGCAGAGACAGACAGAGAGAGAGAGGCAGAGATAGAGACACAAAGACAGAGACACAAAGACACAGAGAAAGCTTGGAACACAAAGTCCTAAGGAGCCTGTCTACATTCCCTCAGGGCTCAGAGAACCCTGTGGAAGAGGAGTATAAGAATCAAAGTATATGGAGAATATTAAGGAAACAACCTCTAAATCAGTGGTTCTCCACCTTCCTGATGCTGTAATCCTTTAAGACAGTTCCCATGTTGTGCTGATCTCCTAACCACAAAATTATTTTTATTGCTTCTTCATAACTGTAATTTTGCTACTGTTATAAATTATAATCCAAATGTCTGTGATTTCTGATTGTCTTAGGTAACTCCTGTGAAAGGACTGCTCAACTTCCAGCGGGTCATGACCCACAGGTTGAAAAATCACTGTTCTACATCAACATGATCAAAACTCATAAGAACTCACAGAAACTGAGCCACCATTCACAAGGGCCTGGGCAGGTCTACACCAGAAGTGGCCTCTAGGACTGAAAGAAGTGGGCACATGCCCCCATCACTAACACAGAAGTGATCTCCAATTGATAACCACATATAAGTGAAAATTTAGCTTCCTTGAGCAGAATCTCACTGGGGGAAACAAATTACTTTTAAGGGTAGACTGCATGCCTAGCAGGAGATGGCCAACAGAAAACAAACCCAATGGCATTTTTGGAGGTTGCTTGTCTCACAGTGTAGTATCAAGGCTTTTCCTTTTTTTCCTAAATCTTATCTTATTATTCTTTCATTTTATTTTATATATTTTCCTCTTGCTTTTAACCCTGCATGTTCTTTGTGAATATATTATGGCTTCCAGTTTAGTAATTTTATGTGATTTCAGTGCGTGGTGGGTGGATCTGTTTCTTGTGCCTTCTCTTTGTTTGTTTTATTCAATCCTGTGTGTGGTTTTTTATCATATTGTATTATATTATAACTTTTAAAAAAGAAAGGTATCCATTCCATTACCCACTGCTTACAACTGTCACACAATCATATAAGGATAAAATGGAAAGTCATTTCCAATCATGCTGTCTATAGAACATCGAAACTCTACTAAAAGCTCCTTGCATTCCTTGATCCTTCAAATAAGTCATTATTCTTCTCATCCTAGACTCATTGTTGTTCTCAGAAGTCTTAATTTTCCTTCACATCTAACTGGACACTCATTGATTAATATTCCCTGTACTTTTTTATGAATAGTTGCAATTTTTCTAAATCTTTTTCTCAAAGTGTGACCCTGGACATGCATATCATCTAGGAACTTGTTAGAACTATCAATTCTCAGGTGAATTGAACTAGAAGCTCTGTCTTCACAAAGTCCTCCAATGATTTAAATACACACACAATTTTGGGAAATGCCAGACTAGATGTTTATACAATTAGAAGTCAGAGCAATACTATAATTACTTTAGAATAAATTAGAAACTACAAGATTTTCATTCTTAAATCTATTATGGTTGTTTCAGGAAAATAATTACTATGTCATGATTAAGCATTAACTCTAAGATTATTGAGGCAAAATCCACTTAAATCTATATGTGTATTTATGGATATATGTGCCACTCTGTGTGTATATAAATTATATGCATTACATCCACTCTTTTCCATACATATTAGCCTCACATACATAGGTTTTCTATAGTTTATAATCACATCCATCGCTATGACCACAAATTACTTAAATATATTTCTTGCATTATGAAAGCTAATGATAAGTAATCAGAGGTTAAGTTTTAAGTAGCTTTTACTGAAGAATGAAATTCCAACTTTTTGTGCTTCATCTCCGAGGTAGAAAGGTGTTCTAATTTACTTTTCTGTTGCAATGATCCAAAAACAATAGGAAAGGAAAGGAAAGGAAAGGAAAGGAAAGGAAAGGAAAGGAAAGGAAAGGAAAGGAAAGGAAAGGAAAGGAAAGGAAAAAGAACAAAAAGAAAAACAGAAAAAAGTTGGAGAAGAAAGGGTTTACATGACTTATACTTCTAAGGTCACAACCCATCACTGAGGGCAGCCAAGGCAGGAGCTCAAGTGGGTGTCATGGTGAAACACTGTTTGGTTCCTCTTCAGTTGAGTTCATGGTCAGTCATCTTCCTTATACAACTCAGGTCCACCTGCCCAAGGTGACCACTCTCCATGAGCTGGGCCCACCCACACAGATCACCCTTCAAGAAAATGCCTCACAGACATGTCCACAGGCCAATTTATGAGGAAGCAATTCCTCAGTTGAGGTTCCTTCCTTCCAAATGTGTCAAGTTGACAACCAAGATTGGCCATTGCAGAAAGGTATAGTATAAGAATGTGCAATGTTTCTTTAAAGCACAATATCCTGTAAAGTTATGTCAGATAATGAGTACCATCAGCCTCTGCTCCCCATTCTATGGATGATATAGTCAGTCATGTTTGAGTGTCTTTTACCTGAGACTTGTTGACCATTTCCATGCCCAATTCCACTCCCATACATAGTTCCCCACTTCACTCAACACATTATTGATGCTATCCTATTGGGAAATGCCAGACTAGATATTTATACAATCAGAAGTCAGAGCAATACTATAATTACTTTAGAATAAATTAGAAGCCACAACATTTTCATACTTGAATCTTCATTCTTTGAGAGAATATTATTCTTGTGACTAACAAGAAAACTGTTGACTTTATTTGGCATCAATTCTTATTCTTTTTTGTTTTCCTCAAATGCCTTTCTCCCTACCAGAATTTTCCCCATATCATTTCATATGTCAAAAATATTAATAAGGACATGCTTTTCCAAGATGGAGACATGTTTACCTTTTATCTGTTTGAAGTTATGAAATCAAAAATGGAAGGCAGTGAATCATGTTGTCAGTATTGAAGGGGGCAGTTCTGAAGCTATGGTCCTGTTCCCCAATTGGTTCTCGATCTGTCAGTAATGAAATCCAGGGGCCAATTGCTGGGTAGAAGGTACAGGTCAGACTTCCGGGTCCCAGGAGGAAAAGGCAGATGCAAGGAAGGAGAAGAGAGGCTTTTGCTATGCTTTTGAGGAAGAAGAATGTAGCAATCATGTGAGGTCTAGGGGGAGCTGGGGCTTGTGGCCAGGGATGTTTGACAGGGGCTAGGTGGGAGTAGCCAGTGAAGTTTAGGGCAGGTGGGCGAATGAAGATAAAAATATTAATAAGGGCATGCTTTTCCAAGCTGGAGACAGTAGCACCCAGCAATTGTGTCCTAAGGCAAGTTGAAAAGGAACTACCTATACCTGTGTGTGTGTGTGTGTGTGTGTGTGTGTGTGTGTGTGTGTGTGTGTGTGAGTGTGTGTGTGTGTATGTATATGTGTGTGTGTGTTTTCCAAGTATTCAAGGGAACCCAGGTGGGGGCTGGTAGCTCAGCACGGTGTAGCCAAACTGTATGAAATAATACCGAAAATGATGGACATGGAACTTCATTGTCTATGTACACTCATTTGTTTATGCTAACATCAGAGTGTGTTCACTTCATGTTTTACTTAACTATAACAGTTTCTCCTCTCCCCCTCCTCTCTCCCTTTTTTTATAATCTCCTTCTCTTTCTTTAGGAGGTATATGTTGTTACTTCTCCTGATGTGTGAAATTTTCCACAGCTATACAGAAGACATATAACTGAAGAACTTTGTCCACCCTTTAGAACTACAGTCAGAAGAAAGAACAAACCCTACCCAGACTTCCTTACACTCTCACAATGTTACAAATCCCTTAATCTCACTGGTTGGAAAGATGAAATTTGCCTACAAGAACCCCTGACAAAGTCAAATATTGAAGACTAAGAAAATTTATAGTGATAAAATAATCATAATTGGTCATTATGATTTTTAAAGTATTAAATGAGGTTAGACACAGCATCATTTACTTGTGATTTCAGCATCCAGGAAGCTAAGGCAGAAGTATGATTTATAGGCCAGTAAAGCGCAGGCTACATAGCTAGATACTGCCTCAAAAATAAAAATAATATTAAATGATGTGTTCTGTTGAAATTGATTTGTAATGTCAAGTAGTTATGCTTTTAGGCCAATTCATGTTACAATTATATGAAATATTCTGAGAACTTTAGAAGAAATGGGAGAAATCATATATATATATTTTAATTTTATTTTCTAAGTTTTTTTTATTTACATTCAAAATAATTTCCCCTTTCCCGTTTCCTCCCTCCCCGAAAGTCCCATAAGCCCCCGTCCCTCCCTCTTTTCCCCATTCAACCCCCTCTCGCTTCTCTGTCCTGGCATTCCCCTACATCCAGTCTTTCCAGGACCAGGGGTCTCTCCTTCCATCTTTTTAGAAATCTATTGATATGCGAATTCTGTCTAGGGTATTCCGAGATTCTGGGTTAATATCCCCTTATCAGTGACTGCATACCATGTGTGTTCTTTTGTGATTGAGTTACCTCACTAAGGATGATATTTTCAAGTTCTGACCATTTGCCTAGGAATTTCATGAATTCATTGTTTTTAATTGCAGAGTAGTATTCCATTGTGTAAATATACCACATCTTCTGAATTCATTCCTCCGTTGAGGGACATCTGGGTTCTTTCCAGCTTCTGGCTATTATAAATAAGGCTGCTATGAACATAGTGGAGCAGGTGTCCTTATTGCAAGCAGGTAAAGCCTCTGGGTATATGCCCAGGAGTGGTATAGCCGGATCCTCCGGGAGTGTCACGCCCAGTTTTCTGAGGAACCGCCAGACTGCTTTCCAGAGTGGTTGAACCAGCTTGCAATTCCACTAGCAGTGGAGGAGTGTTCCTCTTTCTCCACATCCTCGCCAACAACTGCTGTCTCTTGTGTTTTTGATCTTAGCCATTCTGACTGGTGTGAGATGGAATCTCAGGGTTGTTTTGATTTGCATTTCCCTAATGACTAAGGATGATGAACATCTCTTTAGGTACTTCTCAGCCATTAGATATTCTTCAGGTGAGAACTCTTTGTTTAGCTCTGTACCCCATTTTTTAATAGGGTTACTTGCCTCTCTGGAGTTTAACTTCTTGAGTTTTTTGTATATATTGGATATTAGCCCTCTGTCAAATGTAGGGTTGGTAAAGATCATTTCCCAGTTAGTGGTTGCCGCTTTGTCTTTTTGACAGTATCTTTTGCCTTGCAAAAACTTTGTAATTTAATGAGGTCCCATTTGTCAATTCTTGATCTTAGAGCATGAGCCATTGGAGTTCTATTCAGGAAATTATCCCCTGTGCACATATGTTCAAGGTTCTTCCCTAGTTTCCTTTCTATTAGTTTCATTGTGTCTGGTTTTATGTGGAGGTCCTTGATTCACTTGGAATTGAGCTTAGTGCAAGGAGACAAGAATGGGTCAATTTGCATTCTTCTGCATGTTGACCTCCAGTTGAGACAGCACCATTTGTTGAAAAGGCTATCTTTTTTCCACTGGATGGTTTTAGCTCCTTTGTCAAAGATCAAGTGACCATAGGAGTGTGAATTCATTTCTGGGTCTTCAATTCTGTTCCATTGATCTACATGCCTGTCACTGTACCAATACGATGCGGTTTTTAACACTATTGCTCTGTAGTACAGCTTGAGGTCCGGGATACTGATTCCCCCAGAGGTGCTTTTACTCTTGAGAATAGTATTAGCTATTCTGGGTTTTCTGTTATTCCAGATGAATTTTTGAATTGCTCTTTCTAACTCTATGAAGAATTGAGTTGGGATTTTGATGGGGATTGCATTGAATCTGTATATTGCTTTTGGCAAGATGGTCATTTTGACTATATTAATCCTGACAATCCATGAGCATGGCAGATTTTTCCATCTTCTGAGGTCTTCTTCAATTTCTTTCTTCAGAGACTTGAAGTTCTTGTCATACAGATCTTTCACTTGTTTGGTTAGAGTCATGCCAAGATACTTTATATGGTTTGTGGCTATTGTGAAGGGTATCATTTCTCTTACTTCTTTCTCAGCCTGCTTATCCTTTGAGTATAGGAAGGCTACTGACTTGCTTGAGTTGATTTTATATCCGGCCACTTTGCTGAAGTTGTTTATCAGCGTAGGAGTTCTCTGGTGGAGTTCTTTGGGTTGCTTAAGTATACTATCATATAGTCTGCAAATAGTGATAGTTTGACTTCTTCCTTTCCAATTTGTATCCCTTTGACCTCCTTTTGTTGTCTAATTGCTCTAGCTAGAACTTCAAGTACTATATTGAAAAGATAAGGAGAGAGAGGGCAGCCTTGTCTAGTCCCTGATTTTAGTGGGATTGCTTCAAGTTTCTCTCCATTTAGATTGATGCTGGCTACTGGTTTGCTGTAAATTGCTTTTACTATGTTTAGATATGGGCCTCGAATTCCTGATCTTTCCAAGACCTTTAGCATGAAAGGATGCTGAATTTTGTCAAATGCTTTCTCAGCATCTAATGAGATGACCATGTGGTTTTTTTCTTTGAGATTGTTTATATAGTGGATTACATTGATGGATTTCCTTATATTGAACTATCCCTGCATCCCTGGGATGAAGCCTACTTGATCGTGGTGAATGATCGTTTTGATGTGTTCTTGGATTTCGTTGGCAAGAATTTTATTGAGTATTTTTGCATCGATATTCATAAGAGAGATTGGCCTGAGATTCTCTTTCTTTGTCGGATCTTTGTGTGCTTTTGGTATTAGTGTAATTATGGCTTCATAGAACGAGTTGGGTAGTGTTCCTTCTGTTTCTATTTTGTGGAACAGTTTGAAGAGTATTGGTGTTAGGTCTTCTTTGAAGGTCTAATAGAATTCTGCACTAAAACCATCTGGACCTGTGCTTTTTTTGTTTGGAAGATTTCCAGTGATGACTTCTATTTCTTCAGGGGTTGTAGGACGGTTTAGATGGTCTATTTAATCCTGATTTAATTTTGGTATTTGATATCTGTCAAGGAAATTGTCCATTTCGTCTAGATTTTCTAGTTTTGTTGAATACAGGTTTTTGTAGTAGGATCTGATGATTTTTTTAATTTCCTCGGTTTCTGTTGTTATCTCTCCCTTTTCGTTTCTGATTTTATTAATTTGGATACTGTCTCTGTGCCCTCTGGTTAGTCTGGCTAATGGCTTATCTATCTTGTTGATTTTCTCAAAGAACCAACTCCTCGTTTTGTTGAATCTTTGTATGGTTTTATTTCTTTCTACTTGATTGATTTCAGCCCTGAGTTTGATGATTTCCTGCCTTCTACTCCTCTTGGGTGTATTTGCTTCTTTTTGTTCCAGGGCTTTCAGGTGTGCCATTAAGCTGTTAGTGTGTGCTGTCTCCCATTTCTTTTTGGCGGCACTCAGGGCTATGAATTTTCCTCTTAGCACTGCTTTCATTGTGTCCCATAAATTAGGCTATGTTGTGCCTTCATTTTCATTAAATTTCAAGAAGTCTTTGATTTCTTTCTTTATTTCCACCTTGACCAAGTTATCATTGAGTAGAGCATTGTTCAGCCTCCATGTGTATGTGGGTTTTCTTTTGTTTTTGTTGCCATTGAAGACCACCCTTATTCCATAGTGATCTGATAGGAGGCATGGGATTAGTTCTATCTTCTTATATCTGTTGAGGTCTGATTTGTGACCAATTATATGGTCAGTTTTGGAGAAGGTACCATGAGGTGCTGAGAAGAAGGTGTATTCTTTAGCTCTAGGATGAAATGTTCTATATATATATCTGTTAGTTCCATTTGGTCCAAGGCTTCAATTAGATTCACTGTGTCCCTGTTTAGTTTCTGCTTTCCTGAACGATCCATTTCAGAGAGCGGGGTGTTGAAGTCACCCACTATTATTGTGTGAGGTGCGATGTGTGCTTTGAGCTTTAGTAAAGTTTCTTTTACGAATGAGGATGCCCTTGCATTTGGAGCATAGATATTCAGAATCGAGAGTTCTTCTTGGTGGATTTTTCCCTTGATCAGTTTGTAGTGTCCTTCTGTGTCTTTTTTGATGACTTTAGGTTGAAAATCAATTTTATCTGATATTAGGATGGCTACTCCAGCTCGTTTTTGGGGGCCATTTGCTTGTAAAATTGTTTTCCAGCCTTTTACTCTGAGATAGTGTTTGTCTTTGACACTGAGGTGCGTTTCCTGCATGCAGCAAAATGCTGTGTCCTGTTTACGTATCCAGTCTGCTAGTCTATGTCTTTTTATTGCGGAATTGAGACCATTGATATTAAGAGAGATTAAGGAATAGTGATTATTGCCACCTGCCATTCTTGATGCTATCTTTATGTTTGAGTGATTATCTACTTTTGGGTTTGAAGCAAGAAGGTTACTATCTCATTTTTTCCAGGGTGTTGTTTCTCTCCCTGTTTTGGCGGTTTCCACCTATTATCCTTTGCAGGGCTGAATTTGTGGAAAGATATTGTGAAAATTTGGTTTTATCATGAAATATCTTGGTCTCTCCATCTATGGTGATTGAGAGTTTTGCTGGGTATAGTAGTCTAGGCTGGCATTTGTGCTGTCTTAGTGTCTGCATGAGATCTGCCCAGGATCTTCTGGCTTTCATAGTCTCTGGTGAGAAGTCTGATGTGATTCGGATAGGTCTTCCTTTGTATGCTACTTGGCCCTTTTCTCTTACTGCTTTTAGTATTCTTTCTTTGTTTAGAACATTCGGTGTTTTGATTATTATGTGACGGGAGGTATTTCTGTTCTGGTCCAGTCTGTTTGGAGTTCTGTAGGCTTCTTGTACATTCATCGGCATCTCTCTCTTTAGGTTAGGGAAGTTTTCCTCCATAATTTTGTTGAAGATGTTTACTGGCCCTTTAAGTTGCAAATCTTCACTCTCATCTATACCTATAATCCTTAGGTTTGGTCTTCTCATTGTGTCCTGGATTTCCTGGATGTTTTGGGTTACACGTTTTTTGCATTTTGCATTTTCTTTGACTGTTGAGTCAATGCTTTCTATGGTATCTTCAGCACCTGAGAGTCTTTCTTCCGTCTCTTGTATTCTACTGTTGATGTTTGCATCTATGACTCCTGATTTCTTCCCAAGGTTTTCTATCTCCAAAGTTGTCTCCCTTTGTGATTTCTTAGTTGTTTCTACTTCCTTTTTTAGATCCTGGATGGATTTGCTGAGATCCTTCACTTGTTTGTTTGTATTTTCCTGTATTTCTTTAAGGTATTTTTGCATTACCTCTTTCAGGATTTCTGCCTGTTGACCCAAGTTCTCCTGCATTTCTCTGAGCGATTTTTTGTTTCCTCCTCATGGGATCCATCTGTTGATCCATCGTCTCCTGCATTTCTTTAAGCAGTTCTCGTGTTTCCTTTGTAAGGGCATCTATCCGTTGATTCATTTCTTTAAGCAATTTTTGTGTTGCCTCCCTATGGGCATCCGTCTGTTGACCCATATTCTTCTGCATTTCTTTATGCAATTTTTGTGATTCCTTTGAAAGTGCATTTACCCGTTGATTCATTTCTTTAAGCGATTTTTGTGTTGTCTCCTTGTGGGCCTCCATCTTTTGATCCATGTTCTCCTGCATTTCTCTAAGCGATTTTTGTGTTTCCTTTGTAAGGGCTTCTAACCGTTGATTCATGGTCTCCTGTAATTCTTTATTAGATTTATTTGTGTCCTTCTTGTGATCCTCTAATAGCATCATGAGAAGTGATTTTAAATCCAGATCTTGTCTTTCGGGTGTGGTGGGGTATCCAGGACTTGCTGCTGTTGGAGAGTTGGGTTCGGATGGTGCCATATTACTTTGATTTCTGTTAGTAACGTTCCTACGTTTGCCTTTTGCCATCTGGTTACCTCTGATGTTAGTTGGTCCTGCTGTCACTGGCTGTTGGTTGGACCTCCTGTGAGCTTGCAGAGCTAATTCTGCCCCCCCCGATTACCAGGAATCCCCAGGCACCGATTTCTGGGGCCTGCCCTGCTCCTGAGTGACTTTGGAGCCCTGATGTGCCTTGCCCCAAGTGATGTTATATTGGGGAGTCCCTGCACATCCAAAGGCTCAGCGTAGTAGATTCCCGGAGCAGAGGTCGCCAAAGGGAGGCTGGTAGGCTCCTGCCCTGTGCAGGCGTGTGTGATCTCTCCTAGGGGTGGGGGAGGGGGCGTCCCTCTGCCAGGCAGAAGTCCCACAGCAGAGCTGGCGTGCTGGTTACTGCAGATCTGCCCAGCTCTTGGGAGCAGGGTACACACAAGCCGCCCAAGACTCAAGCGATATTATGCCTGTCTGTCTCCGAGCCTGGCAGTCCCAACTACCTGGCCACTGGAGCAAAGATGGCAGAGAGAAATCATATATTTTTAAAGAATTTGATCATTTTTCGTTGTGTTACTTTGCAAAAATGTATTAACTAATGAGATTTTTTTTTCATGTTAAATATCTTAACCAACTAGGCCTTAGCTTCTCCCAAAGAGCTATTACATCTTCCAGAAATGTAATCAACCTCCTCATTTGTGCTATCAACCAACGGTTAGTGGGAGATAAGAATGGCTTTCTATACACTAGTAAGTACCATTGTATTAATTTCTCATGACCAGCTTTTAGTCACATGATAATTATTTTCTATAGCTTCAAAGATGAGTTCTCCTATAAGTGCTAGGCTTACCTTAACTACTTCTGGATCTGGCTCATGAAATATTTGATGCTTTGAATGTGTTTATTTATATTTAACAAAATTTTATCTACCTACACTGATTTTAAGATATGTCACATTCTGCTATTTCAATCAGTGATAACTTCAGGTTCTTCCCTCTTATTTGAAATAGAGATAAAATAAGAATCTACTATAAGAAACTGATTGAGCAGTGAGAAGCTTGGCCTTAGCAGAGGTCATCGGGAAGTTTTTTACACTGAATACAGTGGTAACTAGGTCAACATGACACAAACTAGAGTCATTTGGAGGAGGAAACTTCAGTCAAGAAAAGACCCCTATCTTTCCTCTCTTGCATTTCTTGTTTGATGATTGATGTGGGAGGTATCAGCCCACTGTGGGTTCTATAAGAAAGCAAGCTAAGTAAGACATGAAAAGCAAGCAGCACCCTTCCACCGCCCCTGCATCAGCCCCTACTTCCAGGTTCCTACTCTGTTTTAGTTCCTGCCCTGAATTCATTCCATGATAGTTTGGACATGAAACTGTGAGTTGAAATAAACCCTTTCCTCTCCAAGTTGTTTTTGGTCATATTGTTCTACCATAGCAATAGGAACCCTAAGACATTTTTTTAACTGAAATGATGGGGTTGGGGTTCAGGTTGGCCCTAGATACCATGCACTTTAGAAATGGAGCCCTGATACTCTCCCCCACTCCCACCCCCACCCCCAGAGCTGTAACTGTCTTTATTGCACGCTGCCTAAAGGAATAACTTTCATGTTATCAAAAGAATCCAGGAAGATGATTCAGTCATACTTGACATGCAAGGAGGCTCAAAAGAATTTAAGCTGAGTGAGATTTCTAGTTTAAGCAGCTAAAAGAATGGAGTTGTCACTTTTTGGATTCAGAAAGACACCAGGAAAAATGGGTTTCAGCAACTATATATTTATTTTTAAGCATGTTTAAGATATCAAAATAAATCTTTTAAGTAGACAACTGAGTCTGAGCAGTGATGTTCAATAGGTACTTGAAAATGTATTAAAATATCATAGCTAGCCAGGAAAATAGCTCTTTGGGTAAAGACTCAAGATTGATGGTTTGATTTCAACTTCTGGGATTTAATGATGGTAAGATATGGTGTTTGTGTTGGGGACTGACTGTGGTCTCTAGTCCTCTCTTTCCTCCCTCAGAGTGCCCAGGTATCTCTGCTGCACACCAGGCTAGGATGAACTGGAGTCTGAATGGGTGGGGAAGGCCTTCCCCAAGGATTTTAGTATTATAGCACTTTTAAGATGGTAGTCAATGAAACAGCTCTCTTAGACAATCTTTAGTGAAACAGCTGGTTCTCATACAATTTACTTGGGGTGACTGTGGGCTATATACGAACCTTGGAGAGTAGAAGAGTTTTCAGGTGAATGAAATCATTGGCTTGAGTTTAAAGTACTGTTAATGCCTCGTTTGCATGAAGAAGCATTCCAGGAATCCCAGGTACTTGGGTACTTGCTTGGTAGGTTCTTATGATCAGCAGGGTGGGGTGGGGGTGGGGAGTGGAGGGTGTTGAATTTGTAGGTTTGCCCAAGGACTATGTGACATTCCTCAGGCTAAAAGATTGGGGATTCGGCTCCCCAGATCAGGCAGAGAAGAAGGAGTTCTGCTAAGAAAAAAGAGTCCTCCATTTTGCACTAAGCTCAGAAGACCTACCCAGACATGGCAGAATGTGGCCTTAAGTAGCAAGGTGCAACACTAGGAGAGGAGCATCTCTTCAAGTTGACCTCTCCCTGTGTGCTGTGACATGCCCACATCTGCAAAAGCATGCAAACACACTGCAAACCGCACAAATTAATGCATGCTAAATTTACAAATATAGTGATATGTACATATATATCATTACTAAAGAAGATGGGGTGTGCAGCTAGAGTGCTGCTTGGACCTGGAGAAGATAGATAACTCTCACAGGAAGCCATATTTAGGAAGTCAGACCCATCTTCAAGCTACATCTGCCTGACTTGCTACATCTGCACTTGGATTTTCTCCTTAAAACCTCTCCCTTTTCTTTCACCTCCTACCACCTTTGACTTTTCAATGGAAGTATTACAACTATTTTTTTAAGCAACGACTTCTTGCCCATTTTGGGTGTCTAAAAGGGCTTGTGGTAATGGCTCTGAGCCAAGGAATTTTTCTAAGAAACAGAACACAGCTTCCTTAGCATGGAGCTAGCAGCTCCAGGGAAAGAAGCTTGCTCAGAGACAGTACAGATAAAAAAAACCCAGCATGTCTCCTGATAGAACATCTTCCTTTTCACCCTTTCTCACCACTCTGCAGATCTAACACCAACCCAAAGACAGTCTACTGGACAATGTCTTCAAGAAACTGTGACTACTTAATCTTTGCAACTCAGTGCACTCGTAAGAAGATTGAGAGCTTGAACAAACTTTCATATGCCCCAGCTTTGGCTCTTTGCCTCTGTACAATACAGAACTGGGCTAGATCATTTCCAAGGACTTTTCCAACTCTGCAGTTCTAACAATTACTAAATAAAATAAATTACTCAAGAAATTTCCATTCTAATTTGAACCAAGAGCAGAATGAGGCATTATTTGTATCAGACTATAGCTATCACCATCTATAAGTTGAACTGATTAGACACCAGAAATGTCTTAGCACTGTTGGCACCTGCAACAGTGGCCTTTCAGCTTGGGCTAGAGCAGAACTATAGCCTCTAGAACAAGCAAAAAAAAAAAAAACATTTCTCAGGGGCCTTTAGAATAATCAAGTTCAATAGTATTTAGGAATTGAACTTGTTGATTTATAATAACTATTACATGATAGTTCATATTAATGGTTTTAACTGTGACATTTTCATATATGCATACATCATGCCAACCTAACTACCTTCTCTCTTCCTTCCTTTCCCATTCCTGGCCCATTACACTTCCCTAATATTCTATCTACTACTTTTAAGTTATCTACATTTTTAATATAGTTTACACAGATGAGAGAAAACATGAAATACTTGTCTTTCTGTGTCTAACTTACTTCACTTAAAAAGATGATCTCCTGTTCCATTCATTCTCCTGTGCGTCCCATGAGTTTGTTCCCATTTATATTTAACTAAAACTTCATTGTATGTTTATATCATATTTTCTATATCAGTTTATCTGTTAATAGGCACCTAGGTCAGTTCCACTGTTTATGTTTACGTATTAATTTGAATCAAGTGCAGAATGAGGCATCATTTATATCAAACTCAAGCCATGACCATCTATGAGTTGGACTGATTAGGCACCTGAAGTATCTTGGCACTCTTGGCACCTGCATGGAGGTCATCTCGTAAATGGAGGTAAGTTAGATGCAAATAGACAAGCATTTCATGTTTTCTCTCATTTGTGTAAACGATATTGAAAATTTAGAACAGGGTTAACAAGACACATAGGTATGTAGGTGCTTCTGTTGATGCTGACTTTGCTCACTGAATGTATAACCAGGGGTGAGCTAAATGTATTATATATTGCAGCTCTACTTTTAGCTTCTTGAGTAGCCTCTGTACTGTACAGATTCCATAGGAGCTGTGCTAATTTACACCCCCACAGAATGTATAAAGGTCCTTTGTCTGCCAGGGAGTCTTCAGCAGTTTTTGTTAAATTTTTTTAGGTGCCCCGACACAGCAAAGCACAGTAGAACATCAGTACCATGAATTATTACTTAGGATTATAAGGCTGAGTTTCCATCTAATTCACAGAATAACTTCTGGATTCTTATTATGAAGGGCAAGCAAGGATGCCAAAACGCCTTGATCCCACACAGAGTTGCTTATTTTTTTGAAAATTTAACATTCTATAAATATCAATCATTGAACAAACTTTTAAAAATAAACTAATTTATTCCAGCAGTGAGTGGAAATCATTTTTATTAATATTAAAATGACTCTTCTCCCATGATAATAGCTGTTAATATAATATACTAAGAATAACCTCATGTTTACTTGTACATGGGAATTTCTGAGAACTGTCAGAGTCACTGGGAAGGACCAGAAATACCCAGGAATAGACAGGGAGAAGAAGCCATTTTGAAAAGCTTGGTGTTCTCATGTAGAGTTAATTTTCAGTTCGATATAATCCAATGAAACTAGACAACTTAGGAAGAGAGAATAGACTCAAAATGATATCTTGACTGTTCTGCTTCATGTTCCAACAGAATCAATTTGCTGTACAATTCTTTTCATACCCTTGATGCACACCTCTTATATACACAAACAGAAAACAGGGCAGAGTAAGACTGCATCAGACAATGCTTTCTTATAAAATGTAATCACTGATGTTTTCTGTATTAATGGAGGGAAAAACCACCTCTGCTATGTTTCTTTATAAGTAAATTTACAAGATAAGTTCTCGACAAGAAAGGGGGCTTTACACCAAATGAGAAAACTTCTTTGATCATGGGGCTAGCCACACTTCTGTCAGATTCTGAATTTTGATTCAATACATGGGTTGTCTTTTTATTAAAAATCTGTGTGTAGGTTATATTTGTGTAGGAAGGTATACACTTGATTGTGAAAATCAAAGCAGAAGTAGCAGATGGTTTTGCTTCAACCCAAGAGACCTCTTGCTGAGCCACCTCAGAGCAAAAACCTCCTTCATCTTTCACGGAGATATGATATTTAGAATCCTGACTCTTTTTATTATCAAACATGAGAGCTGGATTTTGTACAAATTATGTCCAATCATCAAGATCCTAGCCTCTGTCCATTTATTTGTGCTGGATACAATGATGGTCAGATACACACATAATCCAGAAAGGAACAGTACCTGTTCCTCATGAGAAATAATGACTCCTTTATACTCGACGTTCTCTTTCATCCTAACAAGCTAGGACCTGCTTTGACATTTTCAGAGAAATATAGGAATGCTTTTGTTTTAAGAAAATTTGCTATTTAAATGAAAATTTAAGATATTTGTGGAACTGCACATTTTCAGATTGCAAAAATAGTTTTCATTTAACAGATGAGATCATTTGAATGATACATTTGCAATAGATAATTTCTATGTGTCAGCCGTAGGGGAAAAACTATCTCAGTTATCCAGTTGTTTATCAAAGACAAGCCTATATAGACAAGAGAAGTAAACCAGGAGACATGTGCTTCTCCCTTGTCCCTTTGCCTTGTAGGACACTATTTTCAATCAAATCACCACGGAACAAATGATGGTATGCTCTGATCTTAGTCTACTATGTAATGACCATGGTTTCATATAACAGACTTGAAGAATCACAATTTTTTCCCACAAAAAAGTGCTAATAGATGCCTGACTTCATTCTAAAACCAGCTAACTTTATTAATAATTAAGAGTGGTGTGGAGAATACATGCAAAGCTGAAAAGTGATCTGTCTTCTACAGAAATGCTCCCTAGTTATGTATGAATCTTTCAGCAAATGTTTGTAACTAGGTGACAGTGGCAGATACCATCAAGGCTTCACCCATGTTCTGATATCTTCAGGATACTCACAGACTATGGCCCCACTTCCACAACACATCCCCCTATACCTCTATATCCTTTTTGTCTAGCCACTCCTGCTGTTAAAATTGCCTTACATCTGTATGTACAGTGGCACAAAAGTACCAGGATTCATATCACTTCAAGTATAGCACTAACATAGATCAATTGTTGCAGGATAATTTTCCAATTCCCATACACCTGATCAGGACACTTTGAAGTATGGTCTGTCCCATTTCTTACAGAGGGGACATGGTGGTTAAGCTAGTTACTCTCTTTGAAACTCATTTAATACCAAACCTCTGCTGCCTTCTTTTCCTTGTGTCTCGCGTGTCCCATGCCCTTACCAGCTTTTCCGAATAAATCACTTCTATATAGCTCTTTCACTCATGTTCCTCTTCCAAACAATGCAAAGACAGATAGTCATAGCTGTATACTCATAAGAAGTATCCTCGCATTTTCTGTATCCGTTCTTCAGTTGAGGGACATCTGGGTTGTTTCAAGTTTCTGGCTATTACAAATAAGGCTTACTTACATGGTAGAGCATGGTGGGGTGTCTTTTGGTTATATGCCAAAGAGTGGTATAGCTGGATCTTCAAGTAGAACTATTTCTAATTTTCTGAGGAACCTCCTGATTGTTTTCCAGAGTGGTTATACCAGTTTTCAATCCCACCAACAATGGAGGAGTGTTCTTGCTCTATATCCTTGCTAGCAGGTACTGTTACTTGTGTTTTTGATCATAGCCATTCTGATGGGTATAAGATGGAACCTCAGAGTCATTTTGATTTCCATTTCTCTGATGGCTAAGCATGTTGAACATTTCTTTTTTTGTTGTTGTTGTTGTTTTATTTTCTCATGTTTAATCATTTACCACTGCAAATATATTTTTTCTTTCTTTTTTTTTAATTTACATTCCAAATCACTTCCCCTTTCCCGTTTCCTCCCTCCCTGAAAGTCCCATAAGCCCCCTTCCCTCCCTCTTTTCTCCATTCAACCCCCTCTCGTTTCTCTGTCCTGGCGTTCCCCTACATCCAGTCTTTCCAGGACCAGGGGTCTCTCCTTCCATCTTCTTAGAAATCTATTGATATGCGGATTGTGTCTAGGGTATTCCGAGATTCTGGGTCAATAACCCCTTATCAGTGACTGCATACCATGTGTGTTCTTTTGTGATTGGGTTACCTCACTAAGGATGATATTTTCAAGATCTGACCATTTGCCTAGGAATTTCGTGAATTCATTGTTTTTAATTGCAGAGTAGTATTCCACTGTGTAGATATACCACATCTTCTGAATCCATTCCTCCGTTGAGGGACATCTGGGTTCTTTCCAGCTTCTGGCTATTATAAATAAGGCTGCTATGAACATAGTGGAGCATCTGTCCTTAATGCATGCAGGTAAAGTCTCTGGGTATATGCCCAGGAGTGGTATAGCCGGATCCTCCGGGAGTGTCATGCCCAGTTTTCTGAGGAACCGCCAGACTGCTTTCCAGAGTGGTTGTACCAGCCTGCAATTCCACCAGCAGTGGAGGAGTGTTCCTCTTTCTCCACATCCTCGCCAACAACTGCTGTCTCCTGTGTTTTTGATCTTAGCCATCCTGACTGGTGTGAGATGGAATCTCAGGGTTGTTTTGATTTGCATTTCCCTAATGACTAAAGATGATGAACATCTCTTTAGGTGCTTCTCAGCCATTAGATATTCTTCAGGTGAGAACTCTTTGTTTAGCTCTGTACCCCATTTTTTAATAGGGTTACTTGCCTCTCTGGAGTTTAACTTCTTGAGTTCTTTGTATATCTTGGATATTAGCCCTCTGTCGGATGTAAGGTTGGTAAAGATCATTTCCCAGTTAGTTGGTTGCCCCTTTGTCTTTTTGACAGTGTCTTTTGCCTTGCAAAAACTTTGTAATTTAATGAGGTCCCATTTGTCTATTCTTGATCTTAGAGCATAAGCTATTGGAGTTCTGTTCAGGAAATTCTCCCCTGTGCCCATATGTTCAAGGTTCTTCCCTAGTTACCCTTCTATTAGTTTCAGTGTGTCTGGTTTTATGTGGAGATCCTTGATCCACTTAGAATTTAGCTTAGTGCAAGGAGATAAAAATGGGTCAATTTGCATTCTTCTGCATGTTGACCTCCAGTTGAGACAGCACCATTTGTTGAAAAGGCTATCTTTTTTCCACTGGATGGTTTTAGCTCCTTTGTCAAAGATCAAGTGACCATAGGAGTGTGGATTCATTTCTGGGTCTTCAATTCTGTTCCATTGATCTACATGTCTGTCACTGTACCAATACCATGCGGTTTTTAACACTATTGCTCTGTAGTACAGCTTGAGGTCCGGGATACTGATTCCCCCAGAGGTTCTTTTACTCTTGAGAATAGTTTTAGCTATTCTGGGTTTTCTGTTATTCCAGATGAATTTTTGAATTGCTCTTTCTAACTCTATGAAGAATTGATTTGGGATTTTGATGGGGATTGCATTAATAAAAAAAAAAAAAGAAGTATCCTTGCTAGATAGAGTCCTGAATGAAGGTGGACCATGTATTGATCAGAAGCTAACAGGAATCTCACTGGTGAAGTTAGTGGGCTGATAATAATCCTTACTGTGCTAGAATATGATGCTCGAAAAGAATGACCCTCCTCTATGGGCAGGGTTACATATTTGGTCACAAAAGATCCACTCTGACCATTCCATTGACTACTAGGATGGAATCTCAGCATGGCTCAAATTGAAAGGTGCAGAAATACATAAGCTGAGGTTTTATGTATTCTGCCTTTAACTCATATAACTTGGTGATGAATGTGCTAATATTTGGAAGTAAATATTTTGTAAAAATAGAATGAATTACAATGGTAAGACCAAAAGAGTGTGGGTCAGGAAGGACCATGAAGGTACTAAATAGAAGGTGGCAGACAGTATGTACAATGGAAATGGAGACTGCACTGATAAGGAGGTACTCGTCCATGACCTGGGACTCTAATATCCTGGCAAAAGCACCTGGATCTCATCCTAGTATAGTAATAAGTAGTTCCTAAAGACTGAAATGATGACAATAATGATGTTGATGATGATGATGATGATGACAAAGACATGCCACCTTAACTTATCAGAATTAAAACTGATAGACTCACCAGTTTATAGAACATATTTACCCAACCATTGACCTGCAGTATAAAAACCATCATGGAGAAGAGAGTCAGTTCCCCAATACTACTTCTCACTTTCCATCTTGGCTAAGATTGAAAATAAAAAGCAGCAACCTATTCAGATGGAATAAAAGGTACTAATATCATTCCAAAGATTTAATAGATGCTGGGAAGGTACTTCCAGAATATCCCTTTTCAAACTACCAGACTGGTACCCACAAAAATCAAGTATATTATGCTATATGACAGGCACCACTAAAAATTTAACCAAATTTCAGTGACCATAATATATTTACTAGAGCAGATTATCATCGCCTCCAGTAGTTGGCATGCAGCTCTGCATCTGGCTAATGCATTATTTCCAACACTCATCTATAAGAAATGTTAGAAGCAATTTTTATTCACTTAGAATAAACAACAGTGCACAATCATGATCTTATCCCAAGACTATATTAACTTTCATGTCCACTAATGAATTGCAGTGCACTTAGACAGAACTTAAAATTTTACCTGCAATTTAAGAAAGAAGTAGCCTTTGGTAAATACACACACACACACACACACACACACACACACACACACAGTGGAAAATAGGTTGACTGCTTGATCATGGGACTACAAAAGAGATCAGAATGCAGAGTAAGAAAAAACTCATGTGGGAGTATACATAGAATAGAATCAATAGACTGTTTGATGCAGAGATTCTTCATGATCTCAATATCATAGATTCCTTCCTCAAGAAGCTGAACTAGATGCAGAGGCTGCAAATGTGTGGACAAAGAGGAAAACCAATGAGTCCTGGATATGTTGCCTTCTTTTCAGGAATCTAACCAGCCTTTCCATGGTTCATCGCCGTACAGGAAGATCATTAGAAAGATTTGACCAGACCAGGCTAATGAGATGGCTCAGAGAATGCAAGTATTTGCTTCCAAGCTTGATGGATGCCCTGCATTTCATCCCCAGAACCCACCTGGTAGAAGAGAACTGACTGCAGAAATATGTTCTCTGCCCTCCAAACATGCACCGTGGCACATATACACACACATAAAAAGTAAATAAAATAAGTAAGTAATCATAACGAAAAAGTTTCTCTGGACTAAGTGTCAGTCAGCGTTGTGTTGTTACAATAAGGAGTGAAAGAAACTACCTAAAGCTTAAAAGAAAGAAGAATTTATTTTGGTTCTTGTTTTCAGAAGTCTTGGTACAGGTTCAGCTACACCCATTGGTTTGGGCTGAACCAAGACAGAATGTCATGGAGAAGGGCTGACTAGAACAGCACTGCTCACTCTTGTTAGTATGGCAGATCAGAAGCAGGGGCTCACAGCAAATAAATTCTTCCCTTCGCACTCCCAGTAACTTAGCTCCTCCAGCCAGGCCCCACCTTTTCACAATGACATCATAGGATAAATCTATCAGAGATTAATGCATAGATAAGGAGATTGGATGAATATAATCTCGGTTTAACAGAATCTACATTTAAGAAAGTCACTTTTCCAAAATGACCCCCAGCAAAAAGAAGCATCAGATATAAAGGGCATAAAAGAAAGTGACTATAAAATATTGGTTGTAGTCAGAGGGAAGTTAATGGTTCCAAAGAGAAAACTTCCACCAGCAGTTTAAAGGTTTTACTTCCTTTTTCCATTAATATGCTGACTTGTTAATTTTGTGAGTTAACACTTAATAAGAAGAGATTAATAAATAACCATGAAGTAATACAAAGCAGAAAAGTCCATTTTTTCTGTCTTTGAACATTAGGCCCACTAACCTCTGGTTTTCTTCCAGAGTCCTTAAAAAGTGTCACCAATTTAAAGGATGAGCTGATAAACATCACAAGGAAGGAATGCTTCTCACAGAAAGTGCAGACTACAGCCTGACCCTCACAGAATGCCTAATAACCAAGGTCCTATTCCCACCTGTACATTGTGCCAGAGCTCATCGGTGTAGTAGGTGAGTACTGCTCCACAAGTAAACAATAACCCAATAGGAGTGAGGGAGGAAACGTCCGCTAACAGCCAGGATGAATGTCAGACCATAAGCTGGGCTGTGTAAGAGATTGGACTATCCCCTGTCCACATTCTCTTGATTTGTTTGGCAAGCCTTTCTCCTAGGCTTTCGGAACTTGAATGTCATTTTAATTGATTTTCTCTTCTTCTTGACATCAAGCAACGTTCAAGAGCCTAATAAAATGTCAGTGGGTTTGATGAGTAGAGTGGAAGATGGGATGGTCAGTGACAGTGACTTTGTTAAGAGCAACAGGATTGATTAAACATTACTTCATACCTAGGAATGCTGTTTAAACTAATTAGTATGTAAGGATAGTAAATTTCTCAAGTTGCTATTATCTTATCCCTAATATCTCATATCTAATAGGTGACTAAAACTAATCCAAGCATCAGCTTACAAGGATAGAAGGGACTGTACATTGCTTTAGGCAAGCAAAGTATACTTTTTTTCTATCTATATTTTGATAAATATTCTAAATACCAGTGAGTATGTAAAATTTAATTCCTGGAAATTACCTCAGCATGTATACATTTCCATAAGCATCAATAATATAAAATTGTTGATACTGGTGATCCTCAGTCAAGTCTAAAGTGTAACTCATTTAATTATTAAATCATAAACTCACCCACAGTCTTTATACTCTGCTTTTTCCCATGACCATTTAGCATCCATAATAGACAATGCCTTTATGTAAAGTGCTAGCTAGATTTTCTCAGGGTTCACTTCCAGCTAATTGCATAAATCTGTACAAACTTGAACTAGAACATTGCAAACTTGTGTTCCTAAGACTAGGATACAATTCCATTCCTGGTAGGAAGAAAAATCATAATAAACATACCCAAAGAAGAAATAATATGTGTATAGTAATTAGTAATTAGTCATAATAATTAGCTGTGATCAGCTGTTGACCATTAACAGTGACGTGAATATCCCCATAAACTTAAATGATGATCTGTATAAGAAGCTTCTTAAATCACTGTTATTACGATCCGTGAGGTTAGGCCCCACACAACAGGCACCTCTTTGACCTTTCTCCTGAGCTAGTCCTGCCTCTCAGACCCTTGGCAGAAAGTTGAATTTAGCATCGAAGTAACTGTTTGAGGCATCTCTTGTTATTGACAGCATGAACTTCGGATATCATCTAATTATAATAGTTCCCAGTTAAATTAGATGGAAAGCCACCTGCTGAAGTGGGATGGGTTACATTTCAAAAGAAAAATTTTTAAAAAAAGAAAAACAAAGAAAATTGTAGTTCTATTTCCTGTTCTATTTTTCCTACATTGTGTTACCTGTAAAAACAGTATTTCATGTCTCTAGTCTTCTAATTCTTCCTGCATGTGACCTTTCTGCTCTCCCCTATTTTTAATACATAATACTGTCTACTAAATAAATGTCTGCTATGATAGATACTGAACTTAATATTATGGTAATATCTCTATCCACTATTGTCTTCTGTGAGGACCCTATGACAACACTATGTACATGTTCTAAGGACATTTATTTGTAATTTTTTCTACCAGGAAGAGCTACTGTGAGTCTAGGTTTCTATAAAAAATCTGACTGTCCCAGCTCACTGCTATATGTGAAAGAATGTTGAAGGCAGTGTGTGCTGAACTCAAGTGGCTCTGAGCACAGCTCTCTAGGAAGAAGAGATGATGGTGTGGAAAAGAGAGGAAGAAATGATCCAGTTGATGAAGTTGATTACTTTACTCTCCACAGATCTAACAGATTCCAACCCAAGGCTATCAGAGAAAGAAGCACTAGGCAAACTGCTCATCAGCCAATCAATTGGTTAGTCGATAATGGGAATTCAATGATTTGTACTCCGTGCTAATTCCATCAAAGTCAAGAGCAGAATATATATAGAACCCACAGAGCCAGAGGCTGCTATCTGGAAGTTCTCGGTGCCCAGCTTAAAATCCTGGAGAATGAGGTTTACAAGACCCTAGGCTCCAAAATGCTGCTGGTGTCATTGAGGGATGGCACTCACCAAAGGGCTAACAAGTAAAAACAGATGGGCTCTGTGCAAACCAGACAGCATTTCAGGAAGATGAGAGGCAGGTCAGTTTTTAAATTAAAATGTTCAATTGTGGTTTTTAAAATTCTTTTGTACAATACGTAGTAAATATTCTACCTGATGCCATCCTAGAGCCAAGAACTCTGTGTGTCCCATATCAGACAACTAGAACAAATTACTAGAAAGAATTTTAGTTTTGCATTCACCTCTTCTCTCTTCTCTTCTCTTCTCTTCTCTTCTCTTCTCTTCTCTTCTCTTCTCTTCTCTTCTCTTCTCTTCTCTCCTCTCCTCTCCTCTCCTCTCCTCTCCTCTCCTCTCCTCTCCTCTCCTCTCCTCTCCTCTCCTCTCCTCTCCTCTTCTCTTCTCTTCTCACCTCTCCTTTATTTCTCTGCTATCCCTTCTCTCTTCTCCCCTTCCCTTCAATCCTGTTTCTACCCTTACCTTTCTCTCTCCTCCCTCTCTGTCTCTCTCTCTGTCCCCCTTTGCTTCTCCCTCTCCACAGCCTCCTACCCTTTCCATAAAAAAAATCCAAGGATAAAAATGTAAATGTAAGGGACTTGTTTTTACTCTCTGGGTTGGTAATTCTTTCCTGCATCTCTTCCCAGAATTGGCATGGGTTGCATAATAGTTTCATTAACAGTGCTCTTATTAGATTTTAGGGGTGCCCCACCCAAAATGTGTAACGAGAGTCTGTGTATCTAAACCAAAATACACAAAGAACTCTGAAAATTATGAAATTTTTAATGCAATTAATCAATATTTGAAAATGGCAAGTCATTTATTAGGGCACAATTAAACTATGATGCAAGAACATAATTTGTAAATTAGGAACAACATGGGTTGATTCATTACTTTAAAACTTAAATTCTGTTGTTTATCTGCTTTCCTCAACACTGGCACTTTGTAAAATTGGCACTAGGATTTAAACAATTTTACATCCTCTTTCTGTATATGTCCATTATGTGACTCACAGTTCTATTAATAAATGTGACTGTTTTCATGTCTGCTAAACAACTTCCTCTTCTTCATATAGAGTAGACATATATTAAACTGTGGCCCCAGCATCCATTAGTGTAGTTGATTTTATTAATTGCATTTAAGACTACCATCTAGCCTTTGTTTGGTGAATGAAGCTCCATCCATACAGTATCTCTTGTATTATATTATTCTTTGATACATTTTGTTTAGCTATAAACCATACACCTTAAGCCACAGAAGGCTGGGATATTTCAATTTGTAAATCCCAGAGTCTGGAGGACAGTCTGGTAGAGTCCAAGAGAAGAGAAAGGCTAAAGGCAATGAACAGAAACTTCAAAGAGGAGAAATGGGAAACTCTAATGAGCTTAACATCATCTGGGAAGCACAATGGGAGTGCTCACTTGCCCATGTAATGTAGAAACTCACAAACTAGGGTGCCTGTCTTCTCCTGGAACAAGTACAAATCAGAAAATTACTCTGCCCATCATTCACAGCACTTATGAAGCAGAACTTTGAAGCGTTATCCTATGACCTATATTCCAGGTGTATGTCTTGCTAGAATGGAGGAAGATGGTTACTGAAAGACACGTACAGGAATACATATCAACAGTTGGCAATACCCCCAAAACTGAGAACCATTGGAACATCTGTGGGTAGGAGAAGGGACATTGTAGTTTATGTATTTAATGGCATACTACTCAGTACAGAAAATAAATCAACTCCAACCAAGCACAGCATGGATACCCTAACCAACAATTCTGAACTTATTATATGCCTCCAATCATACAAACTAATCTACTCTGTTAAAAGTCACCATGTTAAGGATAGAAACATAAAGATTTCAAAGGCAGTACAACACTACTGCATCAATCTAGTTATGTAAAAGCAGTAAGTTACAACTTGGGCCTATAATCTCCTCAGGCATGGGTTGTCAACCAGCCTTACAATAGCAGACATGGGTTCCCTCCAACAAAGCAGGCCTCAGACTCATTCAGATGGTAGCTGGTTACTCCAACAACAGTCAAGCCACTATTTTATGGGTAGGCCCATCTTGGCCAGCAAGTGTTTCTTGTGTTTCTTTGTTTGTTTGTCTGCCTGTTTATTTGTGAGGTTATCAACTGGGTAAAACCATTTATGTCTTTGTACCCTAATAAACTACATAACACCTTCTAGTGCTTTAGAAGCTCCACAGCTTGGTGGAAACATCCAGCTCAGTTCCAACTCTCTATATTGCTTCCATAGTGAGTGATGCCATGGGCAAGACTGTCTTCTCCTCTAGGGCGACCATGACAAGCTCCTGTGGAGGTATCCCACACCTGGAACTGGGAGTTTTGTTTAGTAACATTCTTTTTAGGGAAGAAGCATTACCTAGTCATGTAGGGAAAATCTGTTCCAATCTCTCATATTTTTTATTTAGGTTTTAAGTATGTCTCTCTATATTTTTCATACAGCTAATATTTTATTAATCATTCTCCACCTTATTCTGTTGTCTTCCCAATCCCTTTTCCCAAGCCCTTCTGCCTGCAGCATTACCCCCTTTCCTTTTGTCTATGTTCTCTTATCCCTCTCTAAAGCAACCTTCTACATGTCCTTCCGCTAGTACCCTGACTTTCATGAGTACTTCATGTTAAACAAACAGAACTGAGGGGTTGAGGTTAGAGTCTACATGGAAATGTACAGATGTAATGTTGTGCTTCTGGGCCTGGGTTATCTCACTTGGTATTTTTTTTTCCAGTTGTATCTATTTATCCACAAATTTTGTAGTTGTGTTTTTCTTTACAACTGAATAAAATTCCATTGTGCCCAGGCAGCACATTTTTACTATCTACTTGTTGATGCTGAGTTTCTCTTCATGTCCATAAGCTCCCCAAATAAGGACTCTGAGATACAAAAATATTTACAAATAATTAGGTCATAAGCTGTGGCTGTTCTCCAATAAGATCATAACTAAACATCCCACTAATTCTAATATACATTCTACCACATGGCAGGTTATCTCTGCTCAGGTCCCTCCTCCCTCTTCCCAGGGGCCCAATCATCCCATACTTGATGATCTCAGAATCGTCTATGCCTATTGGAATGCCCACTTCCTAATTTCCTGCCTTAGCTACAGGCCAATCAACTTTAACTGGCAGGTGTTGCATCTATACAGTACACAAATGATTTTCTCTAAATCTACTCATTGACAAATAAACTTCAACCTCACAACTAGTGTAAATAGAGCAGGAATAAATACAACTATGTCAGTATCTCCAAAGTATGATACATACTTTGAGTGTGTGCCCAGACATGGTATAGCTAGGTCGCATGATGGTTTTATTCCTCACTTTGTTAAAGTTATTTCTTTTTTTTATTAGATAAATTCTTTATTTACATTTCAAATGATTTCCCTCTTACTGGAAAAGTTATTTCTTTCAATAAGAGAAGCTTCTCTTTGTAGTGAATAGTGATAAATTTAGAGGTTCACAGTTTCCCTAAATGCAAGGAGAATTGATAGTCGATGACTTACCCATAATTTACATCACCAGATCTAAGGCTCAGGAACATCGCCGGAGGTAGAATGGGAAATAGGTAAGAGCCAGAAGATAGACTGAAAAACCGAGAAACACCACCCTCCAAACATACACAACCATTGCAACTATAAACCCACAATAGCTGCAGATACATGTTCTGGGCCTAGATACAGCAGGCTCTGACAACAGTTAGTCATGGAAAGAGGGGGCCCCTGCTCATGAGACCCAAGTCCTTGCTGAACTATAATTACTGATACATCCTGGGAGATCAGAGTCATTGTCTTCAGTTGTACCCTCTGCTGTCACCACTAGGCTCCAAGAGGTAACTCCAAACCTGTAGTAACACAGACAGAATTAATTAAACCTAGTGAATCACAAAACAAAAAGCCATGAATGTGAGAAAGTGATTTGAAGAGAGAGTAGGCAAGGGTAGCAGGAAGACGGGAGAGGAGGATGGGAGTGGCTATTACATATTTTGTTCATGTGTGGAATCGTCAAGCAACACATGTAATGAACAGATGATAGATAGATAGATAGATAGATAGATAGATAGATAGATAGATAGATAGATAGATAGATAGATAGATAGATAGACGGACAGATAGGTACTTTTGTTCCTTACAGGCTTTTCTTTATGCACCACTAAATGTTGGCATTACCCAGCCTTGTTCTAACCACTCATCTCTTCCCAAGATCTCCTCCTTTTTGTTGATGTTAATTACTACCTGTGTGTGATGACTGACTCCCAAATCCGAACGTTTGTCTCACTCAGTCCTCTGGATTCTGTTGTTTTCTCCATAGTACCTTCTGGGTGGACATTTCCTCCTGAACATCCCTCACACTTTAACATCACCATCTTCCTTCAGGAAACCTCAATTCTTCTTCCCTTTCTCATCATTACCGTTACCTCAGAGCAGATGTCTGCATATGCCTGGGTGCCTTCCATCTGCCTCCCACCTATACCAGTGTGTTCTGCAGTTTTTGTTTGTGAAGTAGTTTCCGCTCTCCATCTTACCACTGCGTTTCTCCTCTTGTGACTGCAAGCTGCCTTGTCTCACTCCCTCTCACTTCTGGAACCTAATCTTCTGTAGTTCTCCTCCCTCCTGGTATTCAGCTCCTTAAACAGATGAATATGGTCATCATTTTTTTGCTTCAAATACAATGAGTCCTCCTACCACGTAGAATAAAATCCAAACTTTCGTATCTGGCTTCAGCCCACTGTTAAATGCAAAATTTCAAGAACTCAAGAGCTCCCAAATACCAAATTTCATATCAACACACGGGGAGAGGAACTGAGTACAATGGAGAATCTTAAATAAGGATAACATGGTACATGAAACCTTCATTCAAAATGCTCCAAGTGATATGAATACTCCTGAGAGGCAGCTGCAGACTGCTCTTGGAACACGGATGTCTTTGCTCCACCTGTCAGTAAACACCTTAAAGCTTCACAGATATAACTCGGAGCTTCACAGTGTCCACGCTTTATGCCTTGGTCCTCCAGTCTTATAGTGTCTTTTCCCCTCCACCAGCTACATGATGCAACACCATCTTTCAAAAAAAATAACTAAAGCAAGGCTCCTAAAAGAAAAAACCTACCTATTTTATTTTTCTCTCAAAAAACAAAACCAAAAAAAAAACTATCTAATGCCAATCTCTGCATTTTGTTATTTGTCCATCTCACACTTAGGTTCAAGAGGCAGAGTCACATCCTATACCCTCTGCCAAAGTTTCTAATATCTTCTTACTAATTAATGCCCAGAATTTGCTAGGGATGACTCAGACAATGTCTGAGTGTAATGTCTTGCCCCTAGACTCATATACATAGAGAGTCTGCTCTCTGGTTTCACTATATAGAACCTTCCCATCTACTGCTATCTTGTGGGTCAAGTTGGTCACATGCCTTGGGAAACTCTGGGGCCCCAATGCCTGGATTCTGGTCCAGGATAGTCTAATGAATGTGTGGCTGACACACACATCTGGAGTGAGACATACTAACACAGGATGAGAAATATGTTCAGGACTCTGGGATTCTCAGAGCCTGTCATTTGAACCCTATTCTGTGTAAAGATTTTATTGTTTTGTCTTTTGAGGTTTGTTATTTTGTTTTTTGTTTTGTTTTGTTTGTTCCCTAACTGTGTTCTGACCATACCAGCACCCAGAAGAGAATGAAGGAATGCATCTTTTCTTCTGTGTTCTCTCTTCTTCCCCATATTCAACAGAAGAAAGTCATTCTAGCCCAAGACCTTCCCAGCAAGTGTCAGATCATCCTCCCAGAGTGGCTAGATGTCTCTCTTCTGGAGCTTTTCATCCTTTTGTAAACAGCTCCTCCTCATCAACATTTTCCCTTACCTCTGATCCCTTAGTGCTAGTGCATGGACACTGTGGTCCTGTTAAGCATTCCAAATGAGAAAACAAAACAATGGGTTTTCTTCATGCCTACAGGATCTTGCTTTCACTCTTTCACTCTGACAATTGTCCTTCATTCCTCTTTTACTCACTAGCCAAAGGGTCCAGGTGGATGAATGAAATTGATATTGAAAAAGACTGTAGTGTACACCTGTTGTGATTGTGGCCTAAAAGAAGACATATGTAGGCAGTGGACTTGTATTTAACATGATCAAAAATAATTTGCCACTCACATTTTTCTAAAAACTGGGTAAGGTTTGAATCTCTTGTCATCATCAATGAATCACAGAAACTACTTTTGACCGCTGAGCTTTCCCCAGTGGCCTAATAGACGAGATCCTGTGGTGAATGATTCCATTCCTATCATTAAAGGCTTGAAATGAGGAAACTTCAGAGCTCAGATGTATACACTGTTCCAATTCAGGCAGGTTCCTAAAGTTCATGACAGTGTACATTCTAACAACACAGAAACATTTTCCTTATGGTGAGACTATCAGCTCAACCAGATACGGCACTATTGACAATAAAGAACACAGAACAATGGGCTGTGGACATTGAAAAGGGAAGCATACATACTTCTTCCCTTCAATGTAGAACATACTCTTTATCAGTAAGACAAAATACTATATGTGAGACCATGATTCTGCAATGCATATTTTATTCAAACCGTTTATGTAGATAGGGTCCTTGAATAAATATTATCCTGGGGTCCCGAGGTTCCTGAAATGGTTGTAATTACCAGTGTATGATCTCTGCCAGGCACTTACTACAGTTTACTGACATGGATCATCTGCCTGCCCCTCACTCCAAGCAACAGATTCTTAATGCCCAAAGACAAAAGCAATTCTGCACAAGGCTCAGGTTTCCCTGAAAAATGAGTATGTCTGCAGCTTTTTAGGAGTGATTGATATTGGTCCCAGCCACTTGGATTAAGTCAATATTCTCATCTCACCTGATCCCTTTGCAAAGGGCAGATTTGCCAGCCAGGGTACACTTTGGTCCTTATGCAGACTTGGGTCACCACCAAGTACAGCTAAGCAGAGACGACAGTCATGTCCTCTTGTTGACATTACAAACACTTCCATTCACCTAAAGCCAACAATCTGTGCAATGAAGTTCCAGATATAACAAAGGAAAAGACAGACAGTGACCCAGGAAGAAAGGAGAGATGAAAAGGACACTTCACAGTTTGTCAACATGTGAATACTGGCCCCTTCGTTTTTGACAGAACAAAGTACTGCCAAGGACTCTTGTCAGAAGTAAAATGGCTGACTCGGGTAAGGTACACAAGAAGTCCATTGACTCTTTGTGTTGTAAATGCCCCCTTGGCTTCTCTGTGCATTGTCAGAAGAAAGGATTTTAACACTTCCTCGTCTATAAAATCCACTCTATTCCACTGATGCACAATGCACCAGACTCTAAATAGGCAAAGATTCCAACAGGAAGCCCAGTCATACTGAGAAGCAAGAATTAGTTACTCAGGCAACTGAAGAAGAGAAAATATATGGGAGCTTGTTGGCCTTTTGTCCTTGGTGACTGTCCATATGTTTAATTTTTCTGAGTTGATGTTCATGGCCAATTTGATTTAGTGATTTTATGTACTCTTATGCACTAAAGTGATACATATTTTAAATCAACTGTCAGTAACCTTCAAAGAGTGAAGCACATAAATGAAAAGGATTTAATGAAATGCTACAATATGTATATTGCTGCCCCAAAACAATGCCATTTCACAAGACTTTTTTTTCCCCTTTGTTTGGAATACAGAATAAGGAATTACCTTCAATAATCACTTTATGTGTTTGCCCGTTAAGTGCTTCTGACGGAGAAGATAAAAAACAAGACTTGGCACCAGGAAAGGGGTCTCCCCTGCTGACTTTTAAATAAACATTTTATGTTTTAAAAAGCCAAGATAGAAATGTGCCTGAGAATAGAAACTGCCCTCATTTTGATTGATGCAGAAAAGCTTCCTGAATCCACTATAGGGTCAACTGGGATAAGACACACACCCATCTGCTCTCTGCTCTCTTCTTCGCAGAATAATTGCCTGTAACAAAGGTGTTCTGACTGAATTCCAGGGACTCTGTTAATCTTGCCAAGCCACCTTGGGTCCGAAGAAGAAACTTAGGAACTCAAGCAAGGATTCAGTCCACCCTGAGTGCCAAGCTTACCTGTGTTCCCACCCCCATATCCCGCATGCTCTTTCATTTGCAAGCAGAACCTTGCCTCTTCCAGATCAAATTAATATTTTCTTCATAAAGATATATTTAGTCTTAAATACAAAATTTATAAACAACTTGAGTTTGACGAGAATATTTCACTTATTTTTTAAAGCTGTGTACAAAGAGCTCAGTTCACTAAGGGGAATTCAGGAAGAAAGAATAAAAGGAAAGAAAAAAGAGAGTGAACAGAACATGACAGGCATACCAAGTGACATGGAACAAGACTATGCAGTGGGAAAGAGGTCACTTGGAGTTGAAGGTACACATCAGAAGCCAAATAATAACATAAGAACTAAGAAAGCAGCTGGTAAGTCAGTAGTAGAGGCAATATGAACACAGTAAGTTCAGCCCATACCATCGTTCACTGAACTCACAAAGAGATGCTAACTGTATGTTGAGTATATGGTGTCAAATGCTAAGCTGAAAAGAAAAATATTCATTTTTCTGTAGACAGTGCGAAATACCTAGGGATTTCAAATAAGATTACTGAAAGTGAGGTGAGGTTGGATGTAGAGAGTCTTATTGGGGTGCCATGCCACCTGGCAGGAACTTGACATTGACCAAAGTGAAGTTTCTCTCCCAGTCTTTGAGTGGGAATTCCTGTGTTAGCCATAATCCCCTCCACCTAGGGTGAAGTGCTCATACCAGAGCAACAGTATACTTATATATAATAAATTAATAAATCTTTAAAAAAGAACTCACCCTAGATTGCCTGGACAAGACCCCTTAAGGCAAGGCCACAAGAGATTTGTGTCCCAGGCAGACTATAGCCCTTACATAGGAACAATTGGTCATATAATCATATTCTTTACACAATCAAAATAGTAATGGCTTGAGAATAATTTTATATTTTTAGAAAATGTATGCATCAAATTGTAAAGACTTGTTCTTGGTGTCCTCAATTTCTACCTGTACCACATAATGGTGTTAATTCTAGAGGACTTAATTAATTTTTACAAATGAATGGTACTCATATTTTTGATTTTAGAAAATTAAAATATGTGCATGTGACTAACGATACATTTTCAGGCTTTCTAGTTGCAACTGCTCTAACAGGAAAAGCAACTAAAAATGCCACATTTATTTTCAATGCTTGCATAGTCGTTGCCTACATTATTGTCTCTGCTTGGTGTTCCAACTTCGATTAAAACAGATAATGTAACTGACTATTTATTACAGTCATCAAACATTTGAGATGTTTTGACAACAACTTAACAACAATTTAATTCTTTATAATTAATTCTCAAGGACGAGGTATTGTGGAACTTTAAAACAATATTTTCTAAATAAAAAAAACAAAAAGGGGAAAATTATATCCCTGTGCATATTATTTAAATCATGCTTTTATATTTTAAAGAAAATTTTAAAATTTGGATTCCAAGGAACTCCTTGCTGAGTGTCTATAACATCCTACAACTAGGCATACTCATGCCTAGGTGAGATGGAAGGATCCACTTATTGGCACATGGCATGAACCTGATCTGTTATTTAATACGGGGAAGAAGGCATGTTTGTGTTTTTTCCACAGAATACTGCAAAAGCATGCTAGCTGCCAGAGTGATTGGTGTGGCATGCTGAAGATAATGCTGACCTGTGAACTTGCTGAGTGCCCTATCAATGGTGACAGGAAAGCTGTATTGGGTGTATGTTCTTGACCCACCTTTACTTGCCTATGTCCCAGATAAGATAAACTGTCTTGCTTCAAGCTTTTAGACCTTGTCGGACAGAGAACATGGAGACTGTTAAAACTGACTTAGAGAAATTAATCTAAAGGAGGAGTTATAATGAGTCTTCTCTTTCCTTTAATGTGAGCAGTTGACTCAATCATGGAGTGGTCTAGAAATAAATCCAATATTGGAGATTCCAATTGTGAAGATGGCTAATAATACTTATCAGCCAGCTGAGTTAATTTAGAATATAGTCTCCACTCTTTCTGAGAAGTAACAGCTTCTCTGTTGATTCTCAAAGCTACCTCCCACACCCCAGAGGCTAGCCTTTGTGTCTGATAGCTGCTAATTTGCAACTGAATTGGATACCTTGGGCCATCCAAAGAAAAGTTAATCCTGTTTTGCTCCTAACTTCTGACCTTGAATCTTAAGCAGACTGGTGGTCTGCACCCAGGCTCACCTGGATTGAAAACTGGCATGTCTGTTAAAGACACTTGCATGGTGTTTGACAACAAATTGACTCCCTGGCATCAAAACCTATACAAGTAGATCTCCTACTCGAGCCACATGGAACTCAGATCTATGTATGTCTGCTTACGAGCAGGCAAGGGCACCAGTGGGAGGTGCAAGGCAAAACACTGCACGGGGAGGACCATGTTTACTTCCTCTGAGTCCCCTGTGAAGCAAACCTGGTTGCATAGTGGTTGGTGTTTAAAGGCATTCCTTAGAAAAACAACCAACAAGGAAGCCTAGAACTTCTCCTCCCCAAAAGACACCATAAAGTGTTTAGGAGGACCAGGTCGATCTTCCTCTCCCTGGTTAATGCCCACTGTCCTTTGATGGATGACTGTCCATTTGGTTGTTACCTTCTCATCTTAAACTAATAAAAAGGGGGGAAATGTAGAGAGCCTTATTGGGGTGCAATGCCACCTGGCAGGAACTTGACATTGACCAAGGTGAAGTTCCTCTCCCAGCCTTTCAGTGGGAATTCCTGTGTTAGCCATAATCCCCTCCACCTAGGGTAGAGTGCTCAGATCAAGGTGAAGCCCACTGTTCTTCAAGGACCTGCAGTTTCCTGAGAGACACTAGCCACCTGCAGAGCAACCAAACCAGTTCTGTGGAGTTTCCAGCCTTTGGGAGAAGGATCCCCCCTGCCTATTTATATTTGGAGACCCCCATTAAACTTTGAGCCTTAATCAGAAAACCTTTTGTCTTGGCTCCATATTCTCTCTTGCAAGCCCGTTCTATCCCCAGCTTTACTTCTAGGTAACCCGTTTGATGTAACTGTGGGCAGTTATAATTGGAAGGATAGCTGCTAGTGGAAAGGTCTAGAATCACTTGGTTATTTTAATAAATAATAAGGAATAACCCTTAGGTATCAGAATAAGTTATGGTAGACTTTGATAATAAAAGAGCATTTGTGGCAGTGTGAAGAATCCATTAGATAAATTGGAGCCATGACTAATGGAAGAGAAATGTTGTTTTAACTTTTCCCTCTCAGTGATAATACCAAAGTCCCAAGGATTGTAGCTGACAGCTATTTAAATCACAATACTATTTTGGGACTACGTTCCAATTTGTATGAAAAGTGATCATTTTGAACCTCAGTAAGCTTCCTGGGATTTATTCTAGACTATAATAAACCAATAGACAATAACCAATAGTTGTCTTGGTTAGTTTCGTGGTTAGTATCTCTACCTATTGTGAGGGAGACTGGGGTTAAATTCCCTGATGGAGAAACATGACAATAACTAATAATAAAAAATTGAAGATTTTTATTATCTCTATAATTTTTTTTTAAATCAGAAGGAAACTGACCTCCTAATAAATCATTTTCATATGGTATTTTCAAATGTGATAGACTCACCATAAAAACTTCAGCTTACCTGTTTCCAAGGCTGTTGAATCTGGATTGAGCCACAGCATACCAGAGTATCCAGCTACAATTATTATTTCTCGGTGACTATGACAATCACATAAACCATTTCCTCTAGTGAGTCTTCTCTCATCTATTCATCTATTATTTACCTGCCTATCATATATATATTTGATTTTTATATATAAATTTGATATATATGTATATATATATCCTACTGACCCTATCTCCTTGGAGACCCTTAACTTAATATAATAGGAACATTAAAATAGATATTTTGTTTAATGTTCAGAAGGACCTTCTGAACCCTACATGATTCCACTGTTGTCCCTCTTCCTAATAGCTAGATTTGCTCAATCCAAGGAACTAGTTAACCCATATATTCTTGGGTGTGTATAAAGCTGAGTTTATTTGCAAATCCCCTCCCCCTTCTGGGAGGTAAAGAAGAGGAAATGAAAAGATTATTTTCTGCTTGGAAGGTCTTGTAAGAAGAACTTGCTGGTTTCACACAGAGGTACCCCATTCATTATCACCACACCTAACAATGAACTGGCTGTTCCAGGCTGCTTTAAATTCAGATGAGGAGATTGACTTGCATCTCCAAAACATTCCTCACCCCTGATCTTTAAAAAAAATTGATTGTTTTCAAAGCCTTTCCTTATATTTCTCTAGCAAGCAGGTACACACAATAAACAATGTGAATCACCATCTACAGTATGCATGCTCAGTGCAGAGAACTATAGCAGTAAAGCTACAGAATTAAAGCATTCCTTTATGAATAGTTCTAACACAAGATGCACAACAAGTAGTGATTATACTGTGCCACCCCACAAGGTTTCAAAGTTGCACACATCATGAGAATTGGACTCTCATCCCAGGGTGCTTTCCAACTTAAAATACAGGTACTTCACAAATCTGTGCTCTACACTTGTGTCATATATATCTATACCATGTCATCGCTGACTACTCATGCAAGGTATAGCATAATAAATTGGGGAAATTTGATGAAAATTGAGCATAATTGATACACAATTTCTTAATGAGCTTAAATGAAGAGAAAACTTCCTGATAAATCTCTTCTTTTGAAATATGCAGTAAGAGAATTATATTTCTAATACACTCCAAATGAGGCATGTTATTACAGCTGGATTCTTGCAAGAGGCCACTTTGCATGTAGCCATGCCAATCTGAAAGAGCAAGGAGCCTCTAGCTTCCTAAGAAGTACATGGAAGTCACATGATTTCTTGTTGTTACACAAGTTCTTAGATTAAGTGTCCTATATACTAAATAGGTGATGTCTTAGAACAATGCATTTTATGGTTATGTTCTGTGGTAACTTAAAGGGGATAACACAACTGAGAAATCTAGAAAATGAAAATCATATTGCAGGTTTAACTTTTTGTGTCCTGGAACATACAAGCATGGTTATAAAACCCAACATCATGTCCTGGCAACAGATAACTCCCCTGATCTTTCTCCTTGCTATTTGTTTATTTATGTTCGTTATTTATTTCTTGCTTTCTTTGGCTTCCTTTTGATTTGTTTAGTTTTCTTTCACTCATTTTTCCCTCATTGTGTACCTATGTTTTGAGGTTGTCTACCAGAGAATTCTCAAGCATTATATCCATCCATGTGGCCATCAGCAAATTGGAAATACTTTGAACTTCTTCACCTCACTTCATTTATTCATCATTTCCTTTGAGACCTATACCATTAAACAACCACCTAAGATGTGACTGATAATCAGGTAAATACAATTACTCTAATGACCCAACACAGCTTCAGATAGCTGGATAAAAGATGCAGTCCCAGCTCCAGACACATTAGTGAATAAAGAAGATAGTCATTAATTGAATATAAAAAAAAGTGGGGTGAGAGATGGGGATCACATGTGAGAGGCTGAATTTGAGCTTAACATTGTGGTGGTGCACACCTTTAGTCCCAGCACTTGGGAGGCAAAGCTGGGCAGATCTCTGTAAGTTTTAGGCAAGCCTGATCTGCAGAGTGAGTTCCAGGACTATCAAGGCTTCCCTATCTCAGGGGGAAAAAAAGAGTAGGTCCTATGCATGTGTGGTGAAGGATACCCAAAGGGAATGACTAGTGCAAAAGGCCAGAGGCTGGGGAAGTCTTGATGTGTGGGAGAAGCATGTCCAAACTCTATGGGGCAAAGTCTAATAAATAACGGAACCCACTTTGACACAATACTATATGGGAATTCTATGTATGTCTGATGCAATGACCTTAGAGGGCTTCAGTAAAGAAAGTCTCGGAAATAATCATATCACTGTGAATAGTAAAGCGTTTAGAGCTTAAGATACAAATAAGATAGTCACAAAAGACTGAATCTTGGATTAGTGCATTTATATAAATTGTCTTGGTAAATCTATAACTCAGAAGTAAATTAGTAGATAGAGTAAGGAAAGTGAAGTGAGAAGAGGACTGGAGAGAAAGGAGGAACAACTATCAGTGAATGCGGTATGCTTTCTTTTGTATTTGGGGTGGGATATATTAATCAAGGTTCTTTAGATGAACATAACTATATAAATCCCATATATATGTTTATATATACACATATGTTATATATATGTAGATACACACAGAATATGTGCATATATAATTTATAAATATTTATATTTACTCAATATATAAATATATTTGATAATTTATATATTGATATCTATATATTATTAGAGGGATTTATTAGAATGGTTTACAGGCTGCAGTCTGACTAGTCCAACAATAGTTGTCTCCTAATGGAAAGGTCAAGAATCCAGTAGCTGTTCAGTTCTTGAAGCTGGATGACTCAGATGGTCTTCAATCTATATTGAAATAGTAGGTTCTAACAGTAATGTAAGAATGTCTCTGCAATAGGATAATGAGAGGGTGTGCCAGCAGGCAAAAAGCTGAAGCTTCTTTCTTTCATTTACTTTTACACAGACTGCCACCACAAAGCATGGCCCAGATTTAGGGTGCGTATTCTAACCTTAAATGATCAGTTAAGAAAATTCCTGACAGGTGTTCCTAGCTGCTTGGATTTTAGTTGATGCCAGATGTAGTCAGATTGACAACCAAGATTAACTATCACAAGTTTACTCCTTGTCAGTTTGACATACAATCACATCTCCTTATACCATGCTTAATTTCAAAGTGAAAAAAAAAATAACCAGGACATAATTCCACCTGATATGATATGACTATCCCACATACAACTGAGAACATATTACATATTTTAAAATAGTTGGCAATGTCCCTTGAGGAATGCTTAGTCTTTTAGTGTCTCATAAAATATTGTAACCACTGATATTATCTCATCTTATTTTATATGATAAAGAACTAGAGAAAAAAACAGAAGTATCTACTTAGTATATTTTGCATATATACCAAAAATAGGACAAAAACCCATGTGTCAGTTGCAACCCTCATGTCTGCAACTGGTCCTGTGACTTTGACTGAAATTCATGACTAACTTCTATTAGCCCTTCTGTTTCTCCTCCACCCTCACCAAGTACTTAAGGTCTTGGTAATTTTTCTAAAGAAGTGGTCCATACTTTCACTACTGAAGGGTCTAGGCCTTTTGTCATATATTTGCAATTGTGTTGTTGGAGTTTGCCAAGTTGGGACAAGGTAGCATCAACAGATGCCCTAAAATAACTCCTGCACTCCAGACTTAACCTTCCTTGCCTCCATTGGGAAGAAGAAATCTAATCTCCCCTTGATGATCTGGATCAACCATCTCTCAAAACACTGTTATTTTTTTTTTCTTACCCTGTTGGCTTAAGGACATCAGAAGCCCAAACTCACCAGGGGAAAGTCTGAGTTTCCAATTCAATGGGATGCTTGTTGTGGCTCCTGGCAGGAGTGTTCTCCCATTTGGAACCAAACTTGTAGGCCAGAAGAACTTAAGGTCTTGGAAACAAAAAACAAAAATTTTCTTAGTGGGTCCATTCATACTAGGGATGATGGTAAGTGGAACCACTCATATTTTCATCTCTTGGTTCCTGGACCCTTAAATCCTGGTGATGGGAGAAATCATATCACATACTGGGTGCTGATTCAAAACATTGATTGCCATAGAACAAAACTGCTCCTGCACTCCAGACCAGGCAGTGGCAAACTGCTGTGGCAAACCTGGCCATGCTGATTTTTGTAGAAATGTGGAAGATTTTAAGAATTTGGACTAGAAAAGTCATTGAACATTGTAAATAGAATTTAATGGACCATCCTTGTAGGATCTGGAAGACAGTAGAACTGAGAACAATATAGGCTATGAATATCAGCTCAGTGTCGGTCTAAAATAGGAACAACATTAGCAAATGGACTGGAGACCGATCTTATAATACCTTTGCAAAACTTGTGTCTGCTTCACACCTTTGTTTTAAGAATTTACCCGAGGCTAACTTGAAAAGTGATGGACTGGTTTCTTTGTTATGGGAGGTTTCAAGGCAGACCGGTATTGACTCTGTCTCATGCATGGTTGTTAGGATCAACTTTTGTGCAGGTCTACATGAAAGAGAGCAAGTGGAACAAAAGAGAAACAAAATCTACAATTTGTAGAGAAGAAAGGCACCAGGAAATTTTATGTTAGAGCCACTGTTTGTGCTGAAAGAGATAAGAAAATTAAGGGAAACCCTGATCTGAATTGTAAGAAAAAGATGAGTGCCCTCAGGGCAATACCCCACTCAGCTAAGGAGTGTAAATAAAAAGCCTAAGGAACTATTCTGCTTCTAAAAAGAAACAATTCAAAGCTGCTACAGATGCTATTCAAGAGTACCAGGTGTCACTCTAAGTTGGTAGCCTGACTTGTCAGTATCATCCACATGGTACTGATATTAGAATCATGAAGGAATGAAGGACATACTAGCAAAGTGACAACTGAATCTTCCTCTGGTTATAGAGATCTGCTGAAGCCAAGCATGTACCAGAGAAGTCCCTGGGCAGAGGCCCTGAGAGGCCATTGCATAGAGCTATGAAAGTAAAGCATGGATTACATTGGAGACCTTAAAATGGTAGAAGTGTCGAAGCTATAGAATATCTGCCACAAAGAGACGCACATAGGGTGTGGAACCAGCCCAACAGAGAAGTGACTCTGCCTGCTTGCCAGACCTCTGGCTGCCCTAGCTGAAACACAGCCGGCATTTTGCCTTCCTTGTCAGGCAACAAAGCCAGAAGGGTAGAGAGATCTTAAATCTTCTGACAACAGACATGGAACTATGGGATTTGCCTTACTAGATTTTAGATCTTGGTTTGGTCCACATTTCCTTACTATACCTCAATTTTTCTCTTTTGGAATGATACTGTATATTCTGTGCCATTATATGTTGGAAGTATGTAATTAGATTTTTTGATTTCACAGGAAGGTTACAGTTAAGAAATTATCTTCTGTCTCAGAAAAGATTTTGAAGGAATTTTGAATAGACTTTGTAAGAGTGTTGAGTTCAAAAAACTATGGGGAATTTTGAGGCTGGACTAAAGGCACTGCGTTTTATGAGATGGCCACAGCCACAGAGAGAGACAGAAAGAGGCAGCCACAGAGATCAATTTGGAGAGAGATAGAGAGATTTAGAGATTCTGAGAAATAGAGATTCAGAGGGGGAAGGGGGAGAGAGAGAGAGACAGAGACAGAGACAGAGATTAAAAGTAACTTCAAGAAGAAACCAAACACTGTCACAGGAGTCCAATCATTTATGAAAGGTATTCCTGGTTTGCATTCTGTAGCATTATGGATGATATTCACCCTGGCTCCTGGTCTACAGTGGTACTTTAAGGATGCCTTTGTATTAGGATTCTAGGGCTATCCTAACAAAGTAACCCAAATGGTGTGGCCAAGCAGGAGAAATTTCTTAACATGTCTGGAAAGTAGAGGTTTGAGATGAAATTGTCAAGAGGGTTGATGTCTTCTGAGACCTGTCTCCTCAGTTTATGCATAGTCAACTTCTCACCATCCCTTCCATAATCTCTCAGCTCTGTGTCTTCCCCGTAGTTATCTTCTAAGAATGTCCATTATATTAGATCTGGGCCCATTCTGATGGCCTCATTTTAACTTAATTGCCTCTTTAAAGGTTCTATCTCTAAATATAGTAGTCTTTGCTTAACTGTGGCTTTATTACACAGTTTCACTTGCACTCAGTTAACCATAGTCCAAAAGTATTAAGTAAAAAATTTCAGAAATTAAACAGAGAATCTAATGGTATATAACTTTTATTAAAATATATTGTTATAAATTTCTACCTTATTATCATAATCATTAATCTTGTGCCACATCTGATTCATAAATTGTCATACTGTCCTAGTTAGGGTTACTGTTGCTATGATGAAACACCATGACCAAAAGCAACTTGGGGAGGAAAGGGTTTATTTGGCTTATATTTCCACATGGTAGTTCATTAATGAAGAAAGTTGGGAAAGAAACTCAAGCTGGGCTAGAACCTGAATTGAAGATGATAATATGAAGCAATGGAGAATAATACAAAGCTGCTTACTGGCTTGCTACTTATGTTTTGCTCAGCCTGCTTTCTTGTAGAACCACCAGCCCAGGGGTGGCACCACCAGTAATGGGCAGGGACCTCCCACATCAATTACTAATTAAGAAAATACCCTACAGGGTTTCATACAGCCCAATTCTATGGAGGCATTTTCTCAATTGAGACTTTCTCTACTTTTATGTCGTTGACATAAAACTGGCCAGCACACATACGCATGGATATACAGAAAACAAAAACAAAAAAGATACTGTGTGTGCATGTGTGCATGTGCATGTGTGCACATGCACACACACATATATACACACACACATACACGCAAATGGTATCAGCAATTTCAGGCATGCATTAAGCATCTTAGTTACTAAAGAGGAGGATTTCAGCATGAGCAGCAGTGGGTACTCAGTTCAGCCTATAATACCATCCAACTTCTTTTGATTAAGGACTGCTAATTCAGATTATGGCCACTTCATTCTCGTATCTAGTATTTCTAGCCAGACTTCAGCTAGCAATGATGAAAGGCATTCACCAACTTCACTTTAGCCACGAGTTTCACCACCATCTTTCTTGCACATCATGGAAGATTTTCCTAGCACTCCTAGAGTTTTCAAAGTAAAGAATGTAAAATCTTAGGGTTCAGAATTCATAAATCACTCCATATATATTCACTGTATTTTACTCTACTGTCCCTGAACCAGGTACGAGGGAGATAAATAGACTTTGTGATTTTATTTTGTCTCATCAGATATTATAGTCAGCAGTGATTAAATGTCATTCTGTGCCTAAACAAGGCACATATATCAGAGGAGTGTTTTTCATGATACAGGAATCAATTTTGAAGAGACATATGAACAACTAGGGTCATGTCCAAAGTGAAACAAAACTAATGGCTGAATAAACTAGGATGTTCCCTTGGGTAGCATACTCCTTCCAATATCCATTCTCCTTCTTCATAAAACCAACACTGTTTGGATGCGTACATAACTAACTCCCTCTCCCCCAAAACAAACCAACAAACAAAAGAACATCCTTAGTGTCTCCTTTAATACTCAAATGTCATATGAAGTCAAATGCCCAAGAAGTCTAGAGGAATCACAATGTTGTCTAACACTAACTAGGAAGTCTTATTCTGAATGTTTGGTATGTGCCACCATTTTAGTGTATAACCTAAAGATAGAAATATATTCCTCACCTAGCAGCCCAGTGAAAGAAGGCCTGCAGCTACTATGGCAGCTTTGCTCCCCAAGATCATTTCATTCTGTAATTCTACCCTGTGAAGGATGCTGTTGCTAGCCCACTACATATATTGACCTTTGATGATTGCAGCAAGACAAAGTAGGCCTACTATCCAATTGTATAGACAAAACTAGAATGTGGGAAAGTGAAGTAAGTTGCCCAAGTGATAGAGTTAACTACAAACATGGACCTCTGTGCCATCCCTCCTGCCAACCCGTGTTGTCTGCTTCCATTGAGCTGTACTCTCTTGAGATGCATGTACTTTATAATTGTACTTATCTATGTACTTTATAATTCACATTTTACTGTACCACTTTCAAGTATTTGAACATAGTAAGCTGTCATATTCCTTAGGACAAGCTATATGTGTGATTCCTCTCTGATTCCCTCATTCTCTACATGGTGCCTACATTCGGTAATGCAAACAAAGGTTTAAATGAATGGATTGATCCTTGCCTTGAATGCTTTTGATTTTAAAATCCCATTGCAGCCTACTTCTCATTGTACCTTCCTTTTAAAATTGTCTTGTTTCTAATAGAAAAATAATTAATTTTCCATTAATTTTCATTATATTCGTAAGCTTGAACTTCTTTCCTATCCTCTATTGACAAAATAGTACCCATATCTTACAAAGAATAATAATTTAAAAAGTCTTTCATTCTTTTTTTATATTCATTTTTAATTTTTTTTTTGTATAAAAGCAAGATTCCTGGGAGTTTTGCTGGGCATTTCTATTATTGTGTTTTAGTGAGACTATTTTATTTTTGTCCAAAAATATGTATATTTAAGATCAGAATCAATACACAAATCCTTCTTTTCTGCATATCTTATGAATGTTTGGCAGACTATAACCCAATTGAAATTCTAACATGAATTCAATAGCTAGTGACCATTATAAAGCCAGGGAAATAGTATTGTTCTATGCGGCAGGCTGTTAGAAAGGATCTAAGAGAGTTTTAACTAAGGGGCCAGGGACATTACTATGCATTTGTCTATTTAACCTTGATTCAGGCAATAAGAGCATTGTAAGCATTTCTATGGAAGCTCAACCACCCAATATAAAGCCTAGTAAGAAAATAATAAAAATCCTCATCCACCTCTACAGGCCTCTTAACACCTGCCACCAGTGAAGATTCCTGAGGTATCCAACTCCCAGCTCCCTCCTCACATGCGTATTGTTGCCTATAACAAGGTCCATGAACCATTCTAAAGATGCTGCCCACCCTTTAATAACCTGCATAACCCTAAATTGTGCACAGCTGAGCCAGCAGCAGCTAAGGAAACGGGTCCAAAGAATAACCATTCACAGAACAGCCACGAGATGCAACACAAGGACCAAAGGGCATCAGAAGAATGAAGACTCGGAGAGCGGGATGCTGGAGAGACCAGAGAAGCTCTTGAGAAAAGAGGAAACTTCAAGAAGGCACTTTTACACGGGACTGAGACAAGTGACCCTGCTTACCTCCAGAGGAGGATGCCTTTCTTTAATTAGTGGTCTCTGCAGGAGAATGTTTGATGCAAAGGATGACAAAGCAGAGGCAGTATTCTGACGACCCTCTTAAGTATCCTGGAGACCTTGGTGCATCCAACCAAAGAAACAACTTTGAAGAGCTCCAGCTGGCTGGAGAGAACTGTAACAATTTAACAAAGTGACTTGCTCGCTATTTGAATTTACACTGAGGCAGTTCATGCATCTAGGACAAATTCTACTTTAATCTTTTTAATTCCATAGAAAATTATTTATCTGAGGAGCATAACATACTTGTTAAATGATAATAGTATTAGAATCACACTTCTATCCAGAAAGTGTGTGTGCCACAGCAAAGTCTTGGAGTAAATCAGTCTTAAACTGAACTCCTATGACTTTACAAGTGTTCAACCAAGTTCGAAATACTCCAGGTGCTAATAATAGTAACTTCTTTGAGTTTTTTTTTTTTCAGTGTACCAAGTGCTTTGAGCAGAAGGTAAGTTTCATTTATGAAATAATTTTGAGGGCATTCCACAAAATGTCATAATGATTGTATCTACTCTTAAAAACACGTGTTTCTTATAAGAAATAACATGGACAAATTTAAGTATAATTAAAAACACGTCAGCACACAAATATCCCAAAGGAAACTGATAAAAGTTTGCTACCTTTCTTTTCAGGAATGTCTTATGTAATTTATTTATACTTTGTCTAGGTCGAGAAAAGATTTTAAATAGTTTACAATGAAACACAAGAATAGCAAAGAACATAAGACCTACTGGGGACAAACAAGGAACAAAACGATGCTGCAGTGAAAGGAAACTTCAAACACAACAATATTAATTCCCCTGCCACAACCCATCTCCGACCCCGTGGCTCCGCAGCTTTTATACCATTGTCCAAGCATATGGTCTACTGAGAGGATCATGGGGTTTATGGGATGAACAAACACATTTCTTTAACAAAGCATTTTCATCCTTGTATTCCTTATATTGTCTTCAGAGGGGCATTGCAAAAGGAAGAATGGTGATACCAGCCTCTGGAAGATATGATCATGACTTTCAGAAAACTGTTTCTAAGAAGATTCTACAATATACAATGGCAGTACCAGGCCTCAGTTACGCCTGATCTATGCACGCCAGTACAAAGACTTATATTTTTTAAAAAATAGCCTATTATAGTAGTCATTGAATTCTTTCTAGTTTTTCACCATTTTGAATAATACTGGCGAGGCTGGAAAGCAGGCTCAGTGGTTAAGAGCACATACTGCTCTTCCCGGGGACCATGTTCTAATCCCAGCATCCATTCACACTGAGCAGTTTACAACTTCCTTTAACTCCAACTCCAGGCACTCTGACACCCTCTTCTGGCTTCTGCAGTCACAGAACTCATGTGTACAAACCCATACACAAACATATATACACATAATTTTAAAATATAATAAAGTATCGATTTAATAGTTTTCTCAGTTTTGCTAGTTTTAAATATTTCTGCCAAGGTTAAGAACAGAAGGAGAGAAATGATAGATTGTATTCCTCTTGGGCAGATCTCTTAAAAATTGTTGGTCTGATAGTTTTGTTTTATGTGGCTATAGTCACTCAGAAAGAATGCAGCTCCCTGAGTGCAGGTACAAGACCTCTCAGAGCTAAGTTCAGAGCCTGCTACGTAACTGGTGTTAGAATTATTCACTGGATGCACAAATGGTTCTATAAACATCTGCTTGCTTGTGAAGATCTGTGCTTGACTTGAAGTGACAAAGATTCCTTTCTTGACCAAACCCTAGCTAAGTTCCTTGGGGCCTTAACCTTGGGCCTGAAATCTCCATCATCAGCACAAATGGTTTCATCCATCCTTTTCCACCCATATTAAATGACTTAAACAAACACTAACATAGTTTCTAAGGGCCCAAGGGCATCCCTAGCAGGAATCCAATTTCCCCTTAAAGTGTCTGCATGAAAAGCCTAAGGCTGCCAAAATAATATCTTCTTTGTTCTAGGGACACCTGACTGTGGGGGGTCATTCCACCTTCTTAATCCATTTAGTTAAGGGGGTTTACAAATGTAAGCGGGTGTTTCCTCTCTCTCTCTCTCTCTCTCTCTCTCTCTCTCTCTCTCTCTCTCTCTCTCTCTCTCTCTCTCTCTCCCCTAAGCTGTCTATGCATGTTCCACAACTGAAGAACAACTTTCTTAAGGACATAAAGTTACTCCTTTCCAATGTAATAATGAAGAAGAAATGAATGGCTTCTCTCTCTCAGTCCCTGTGAAAGGGTAACATCAGATAACTGGACCAGCCCACTTAAAGAAGAAGTTGATGTCATTACATCTATACGGGCCAATGTTTTGTGATTCTTCTCCACCCCTGTTCTACAGAGTCTGTTCATATCCCCCCTCCTTCACTTCCTCATTCTCCTATCTGCTCACATCTACATAAATACAAATTGAAATTAAGTTCATTTCACTCTAGACTTATTTCCTAATTCAAAGTGTATTGAAGATTATTTTTTTCCTCACAACTAGTGAGGGTTCATTTCAAAGGGTGGGGGTACTATAAAGGGTTCCTGAATCATACTCAAACCCACCAACAAACACATACACACACACACACACACACGTATAAATGAAGTTACCCAATAATGGAAGGACAATGCCTCATCCAGAAACCATGAGCTACCAAATAAAACTTCTAAGGCTAGATATAGGTTGCCCCATTTCAACTTGTTGGCCAATGGAGTCCAAAAATTCCCCTCTGAATAATTACAGACTATTGCTTCTGCTATAGTCTACCCTCCAGAACCTGATGGTAAGAACGTATTGCCAAAGACATGGAATTCTTGAGTCATGGGATGTGGAGAAATCAAACTAATACCTGTCTGGAAGCTTCATTCCTATGAGCTAGTTGTCATGTTACTACAAAGTTCTGAGCACAGTAGTGGGAGAGAAAAGTAATCCATGGTCTTACCCAGCTGTGACAACATGAGCTACAGTAATACCTGACCTGACAAGATATACCCACTGCTGTAATAATGGTACAAATATTATGGGAGTAACCAACCACTTTATACATGAATTTAAGGGCTGCTCTACAAAATGGAACTCATTCCTGGTACCTTTAACTCAGACTAAACACAGTAGCTGGCTAGGTCATAGATGCTGGAGAAGAACCTAAGAGTATTATTCTGCTTAATAGAGTATTCAACTTTCCTGTAAGTCAGCTGTTCTCAACCTGTGGGCTGCAACTACTTTGGAGACTTAACAACCCTTTCACCAGGGTCGTTTATAGATATTTACATTATAATTCCCCATATAACAAAATTATATTTATAGCATAGCAACAGAAATAATTTCATGATTGGGAGTCACCATAATATGACAGATTATATTAAGGGGTCATAGCATTAGAAAGGTTGAGAACCACTGCCCTAAGTTATCATCTTTATAGATTAGTTTACCTTCTAATCCTCATCAAGAAGTTTCTTTTTGCAGTAGATGGTAATTAATATAGACACCCTTGACTGGTAAACATGTCAATTCTTATGAGAATTCTTATGAGAATAAGAAATTGTGAAGTGATCAGCTCTAAATGGAACATCTATACCACAATCTGTTCCCTCAAGACTCAAGAGATAATCGTAGAAGAAGAGATAGAAAAGTTATAAAATAGTAGACACCTCCAATGAAACATCCCTGGATTTGATGCAAACATTAACTCACAGAGACCGTGACTGTGCTGACTGCATGCATAAGACCACACAAGGTCAAACCAGGTAAAATCCTAGTATGTATGGAATAGGGACTCGGGAATTCCCACCCCTAGAAGAAGAGCTTCTGACAACTGATACTTGCTGGGAAGAGGAAGTGTCTTTAGGGATCTGGCCACTGAGAGGCTACCCATGTCTCACTAGATGGCTTTACACACATGTACACACTGTCAGAATGAGGTAGACTTAGAACAAGAATGTATGAAGTTGGGAAAAAAAGGGGGTAGGGGGATGGATAAATTGTAGGGGAGGAAATGGAGGGTAGATTAGATCAAAACACATACCCAGTTGTTTTGTTTGTTTTTTTCCCCAGGTGCTAGGGATGCAAACCCAGATCCTCTTCTTCCCACAAAGCCATCTCCCAGGCTCTCAACAGACATTTGGTGTGTGGTTGGATATATGTTTTTTTCCGTATATACCTGATTATTTATTCTCTCTTAATTGGGGCCAAAAAGCATATTATTTATTCCAATTGACACAAACCTAATGACAACCTGTTAAAGGGATTTTCATACTGGCCCATCATTTTCTGCATCTCCCTCCATGTTTTAATATTCCTCAAATGACAATAATAATGGACATCAGTGGGCCCAACATTGTATGACCCTGGAATGATGTACCATGCACTTCACTTGAAAGTAAGCAATAGTACAGTGATCTTGACAGCCCTCAAAACGAAGAAAATGAGAGTCAAGATGGGTATCCCCACAGATCACAGAACCAGTAAACAGCCTTGTTTGGTTTAAATGACAGACAGACTTTGTTGTCTGTCCTTCCAACAATACACACTAGTAGAGTCATGTAGATTTTTGGCTTTTTCATGATTCACGCCTCTGACAAGCACATATAGTTACAACAAGAGTGAATGGGGTGGAGGTGGGGACAGCACTTGGAATAAATGCTGTAATTATTGAAGGAGAAAGAGAAGAGGGGAAAGAAGAGAACAAGCAAACTGTGGCAAAATACACTACAGGGCAATCTAGAGGCTTCTAACGTCTCAGTTTTCTTCAAAGAAGCTGTATTTCTTCCCTCTAAAAACTCTGGCTTTGGAAGGAAGGTGGCATACTGTGGGAAGACCAAGGAAATTAAACTTTTCTCATCTTATTGATTCCTATTTCTTTCATTCCATCTGTTTCCTTGGCATGATGTAGGGGTTGACGATCAACACGGAGTAAGCCGGCTCTGTCACTCAGAAGATAGGAGCTGACAAACGAGACACAGGCTTGGGAAGGCCTCCGAGGAGGGAGAGATCTGTGCCAGATGACAGGACTCATGGAGACTTTGATAAAATGTTACAGACAGTCAGGAAGCACAGGCTCCAGCTTCCAGGGATAATAAGCAGTTTCCTTCCTGGGTGCATGCGCATAGATTTGAATATTTCTGATAAAGTGCCTCTTTTTTTTTTACACATAACAGGAAGTACATCACAGCAAAATATAAAATGAGAGGGGACAGAAGGAGAGTATAATGAAAAAAAAATTCAAGTTGATAGTACAGAAAACTTGAGTATTTTGCGTCCATAGAATATACATAATATGATGGCATGAGGGGAGAACGCTGTAGAAGTTTAGATTGCAAATCTCATTATAAGGGTGCATTTGCATAAGAGTTTCAAAACCCGTTTGCTATAGGTTCACACTTTCTTCAGAATCCGACCGCATCCAGTTGCTGGTCTATCCTGAGGAGTATCATGTGTAATTTCCATAGGGTCATCTCTAGCCAAAACTCTAAATAGCCATAGAAAACATGAGACTTATATGTGAAAGTCAAAAGCAGCAGCACAGATAGTCTTGTGACTCTGCTCTGTTAAGAGATACAAATTCTCTGTCCTCAAGAAGAACTTCGTGCAGAGAATGCATCTACTTCGGCAGAGAAAAGACCAAAATGAAAAAAAAAAAAGACAACAACAACAACAAAAAAAAAAAACCCAGCTCATCAAAGAACGCTCTCGTTGTTGAAAGCCAAGAGACCCATATATGGTTAAGCTGGAAAATAAATTCGTTTGCCATTCCGTTGCCCCCAACACCAAAGGAAGCGACTATCAACAGCAAGAAGTACGGTGTGATCTCTTCACAGGCTCTGGCCTGGACTGGAAAGCTCTTGTGAAAATAGACAAATGTCAAAAACCTGCAGTTCCCTGAGAGCACAGGCTTGATTTATAAAATCCACATGTGAAAGCCTTGGTTATAAAACTCTCTCAAGTACTATTATGGGTTGAATGAGAGAGAGAGAGAGAAACACATGAGCACGTGAGGGGGGGTTGGGAAGGGGGTTAGCGTCTCAGAATGTGACCCTTATTTGGAGACAGAGTTTTAATAAGAGACAACAACATTAAAAGAGAATCATTGAGATAATATATGTAAATAACATTACAGACAGAGAACTTCAGGGCACACAGAGGAATACATACATGAGAGAGTGACAGTGAACCGATGCCAGGGGAACCTGCCCATCTCTGAGCCAAAGGAAGGTTGAACAGCTCCTTCCCATAGTCCCCAGGAGAAGTTGGTCCTGTCAATGCCTCTGTGTCAGATTTCAACCTCATGGTGAGGCAATAAGGTTCTATTGCTCAAGCTAGCCACTTTGTGGGCCTGTTTTATGGCAAGTTTCTGCTAAATTAATGTGAACTTGGATATCAGCTAGTATGAAAGTGGCTTTGAAACTGGGAGAAAGTATAAGAGTTTTGAAGTAGATGACCCTAAAAGTATGCTATAGTATCTTGAAGAGAAAGCAGAGTGTTAAAGGTCCTCTGGGTGGGTGTGGGGTGGGGGTGGGGTGGGTGTGAGTGTGGGGGTGGGGTGGGTATAAGGTCTCAGGTAGCAGTGAAGACACATAACTGGAGAAAATGTGGTTCTTTAGAGTAAGAAAGGACTTCACTGACCGTGTTCCATTGAACGGTTAGGAAAATTTGTAAGGTCAATCTTATGTGTTAAATAGTAGTAGGTTTCTAGACAAACGTTGCTGCAAATTGGTTTGTCCTTGGTGTTTATAGTTCAAATGCAAGAGGAAAGAAAGAAACTGAAGAAACAAAGAAAGAATCACAACCTGAAGATTTTAAAAATAAGATGTCTACCCACAGTGGGAACAAAAATACACCAAGAATGTAGCTGAACAAGCCTTTATCATAAAGATAAAGCATGGGTGTCATAGATCCAGCCGATTATCTCAGCAGAAGCATTAGCCTGGGAGGATAAGGGACTAAAATGAAGGAAGGCTTCATTTGGGGTTCTATAGGCAGAAAAATCAATCAATTCAGCTCCTTAGCTGCAAACACATGAACCTCCTCCAAAAGGAAGAATGAAGTCATTTGGAGTGCTAACAGTGGTGGAGCAACCAGTCCTGGCTTCCCTGATTTTTGTGGTCTCCCTTGCAGTGACCCAACTTCAAATGCTGTCATCAGCAATTTCTTTCCCTTCATCCATACTCAACTGGGCATCAGCTCCTCTTCTTATTTCCACCTCCACAAATGGATCTGCTAATGGGGACTGGAAAATGATGAAAAGCATTAGTTCGTACTGCTGTGCTAAGAAGTCCATGCGATTTCCATTTTACATTTTTGTAGCAGTTCACTGAGATGAATATGCTATTCCTGTTGATTAATAGGTGCTCTTGGTGAGATGTGTCTGCCACAGGATGACACTAATCCACAGTCAGTGGCACTGTATGGAGAGGTTAGGGAACTTTGAGGAAGTGGAACCTTGCTGAAGGAAGTATAATAGTGGGGGCTGTCCACTCCAGTCTCACCATGCCGTGTCTCCGCGTGCATTATAGACTCTAGCCCTTTGAAACAGAGTCAAAATAAACTCTGCCCTCCCTTGATTTTAGTCATAGCATTTAATCCAGGCAACAGAAAATTAACCAACAAGTAGGATTTGTCCAGGAGCACACATGATAAGGTGCCAGAGCAAGCAAGCAGACCGATCTTCCTGCCCCGTGAGCCACAATCCTAGCTAGCACTTTGCCTCTGGCTTTGTTCTTTCCTTCTCGCTCCCAGTGTCATTCACCGATCTGGACTTCCTAATCTCTCACCCTTTTATTACTGAAAGGAAAGCCTTTGATTTCTCCTTAAGTTCAGGATTTCCTCTTTTCAACCTATACATTTTCAACTTATGTATTATATAAAATAAATCTGTTCTGGAAGTGATTCCTGACTCAGTGTCTCTCTGCTAATCTCATAGCCCTGTCCTCCCTTAGCTTGACATTCTATCTTATTCATCACACTGCCTGTTACAACCACGGCTTTCTGAACACCTTGCATGTGTGGAAACTTATCTGTAGGACATGTATTTGAACATTACACTGGGAAACACTCCTTCCTCAAAATCCTGCCATTTATGACAGTCATATAAATTGTCCTCCAGTTCGATATGTCAACACAGAGACTGAAGCCATCAACCTCCCTCAAAGGGCCCTCTCCTAGACTTCCCTGTTCGTCTGCCAATTAGGGCATCCTGGTTCTGTCTCTGCCTCTTCCTCTCCTCAAATTGTAAGGGTCCATGACTCACCGAATAATGACACCCCAGACTCAAAAAGTATGTAATGCCAAGTGTTTCATTCTGCAAAGGTCCAGCATGCTGGGGTCTCCCATTACTAAGACACACCATGTGAACTTGCAGGCCTTATTAGGGGATTCCTGGGTAGGTGACCTTTATGTTAATCTGTTGGGTCCATCTCTATGGACATTCCATTACTGGGGTGTGGCAGCTGGGAACTTGCTGGGGAGGTTTGGAAACTGTGCTGAGGAAGTAGCTGAGGAAGTCTGGAAACTGCTGCTGACCCATTGACCTTGCCTCAGGCCAAGTGGCAGGGCAGCTTCTGAGGCCTGGGCTTGCCTGGAATTCCCCAATTCTTGGGAACAGAGATTTAGGCCTAGTCTTCTTAGTTGCCATTTTGAAACCTGTCAGAATCAGCCTAGCCTTCTCAATATTAGGTGCTGCTAAATTCTATTATTTGTACCAATCTCTGTTCATCTGTCACCTCTCCTCCATTGTCATCACCTTAATCCTCATTCTAGCTCCATGGACTTCTCATCCAAAGTGGGTAAATGTTAACTGGACAAATGGACCTGTTAGTAGGAGCAAAGACACTCAGTAGGGAGATTACTCAGTAGGCAGGTACTCCTTAGCTGAGAGTTTGGGAATTAAAATGGGAGTCAAATCTGTATGGGGGCATGGGAAAGAAGCTAGGACTTGGGAGAAGCAAAGGTGGTGGCAGGCTCCACTGAGAGCTTGAAGATAAAGAGAAGACCAAAGCAGAGGAAACAGGGCTGGGATTGTGGGTCAGATTCCTTATACTTACCTTAGTAAGAGTGTGGCTTCCTTTGTATGTGGAACCCACTGTTTGTCTTCAACCTGTTTCCTATAAACCAAGCAACACAGTCATTCCTACTGAGGTTTGATCTATTGCTACGTATTGTAATGATAAATTCTATACTGGTAGGTCTGGGCCTCCAGGTGGTTTCTCCTGTTTACAAGGTTTTGTTACGTGAACCTCTTTCATTGATTTAAAACTATTGGTTAAATAAAATTGGCTACAGCCAATTACTGGAGGGATTAGAGGTAGGTGGGTTTAGAGTGACCTGGTTGGAAGAGGGGAGATCATGGTAGAAGGAAGAAGATGAAAGAGATGGAAGAAGTGGCCATGAGGGGAAAGGAACCATCAGCATATGGCCAGGAGAAACAGCAAGTATATGGGGTAATATGGGGTACACTGCTGGGGAGGCATCCAAGCCTGCAGTTAGAAGAGTAGATTGGGGAGACCACCCCAGTAATTGTCAAAGTCAAATAAAATAACCATAGTCTGAGTCTCATTTATCTGTAAGGTAGTCAGCGATAATCTTAAAATTGTTTGTACTACATATTTCTATGACTACTTTCTGTTCAGCTCAGCTCCTAATTTTCTCCTGAAGCTACCTGTGCTCAGCCATAGTGCTTCTGAAGCAATGGCTCCAATGGCTACCTTCCCTTTCCACCACCATTCACTACCTATTTCCTCCTCTGAGTGTGTGGTTATCAGTGCATACCTATCTTGAATTTAGCCTAAGCCAAACCAAGTGGCATTTCATTCACCAACCTTTTTTATTATTGCTTCTATTAGGACATGAGTTGGGTTGGCATAATAAGAAATGTTCTCATGAAAATTAATCAATTCTTTATTAACACATGAAGCATCAGCTAAAGAGCACAAAGTAACACTGTCTGAATGGAGACTATATCTTGAGGTCCAGACCAAAGAAGGAGACAAGTTTAAAGCTGTACAAACCAGCAGTGGGAGGACCGTCTATACTGAGTGACTTGTCTGTCAGAGTGAAAACCTCAAGTGGGTTGTAAATATAGGGTTGATTCTTCAGGGGAGGGGTTTTTTGTCTATTTGCTGATTCAGCTCCTACAATCAAGAGATTTTTGTTGTTGTCCTGTTTTACTTAAGGCAAACTAAATCAAATGATTTCATGTATATTCCTGGTGTTTGTTTTTCTTACACTGGCTAAACTCTGTATTTTGTAATACCCCTTTAGCTTCAATGATGAGAAATAGAATTTTTAAAACATCTATTTCACACGTGTCTGTTATGAAAATCCAACCAGGTTGTTTTTATTTTTTTAATTTTTAGGAATTCCATGGACTTCTGCATTCTCATACACTGGACTCTTTGTTCTCATATAATCACAATTTTTTTTTCCCAAGATTCAGTAGAATGCTCTAGAAACACATTTCTCTACAATAGGAAGGCAAGTGGATGGTTGGGACACCATGGTTACTTAGATATTTTGAACTTCAAATGCACTAGTATAACATTTCTCTTAATTATGAGTATCTTTTGAGGACTGCTCATTTCATGAAAGTGATGACTTTAAATTGGGAAATGAACAGAACAGCCGTAACTAAAGTTCCCTGGCATTGATTGGTTGGGCCACATGATAGGTGCATTATGTGTTTAGAAGAATAACTAGAAGATTAGACAGAGCAGACCAGCAGTACCCTTAACCTGCCCCAAGATGGGAGGACAAAGAAAGAGAGATAGAATGGGAAAGAAAGGGAAGGGAAGGGAAGGGAAGGGAAGGGAAGGGAAGGGAAGAGGAGGGGAGGGGAGGGGAGGGGAGAGGGAAGGGGAGGGAAGGGAGAGATGCCTTATCCATGCCTTTCACAAGCAAATTGTTCACATCCAACTTCCATATCTCTACAAAACAATTTTTCAAATCTAATGTTCTAGATTTTGACAATTTATCCCCATTTTTAAGCACCAATGTATATATACAAACAGACAGATAGACAGAAACACACATGCACACACTCCTAGCTTTATATTTAAAAAGGGTAAGAGGGAGCAACACAGTCATTCCTACTGAGGTTTGATCTATTGCTACGTATTGTAATGATAAATTCTATACTGGTAGGTCTGGGCCTCCAGGTGGTTTCTCCTGTTTACAAGGTTTTGTTACGTGAACCTCTTTCATTGATTTAAAACTATTGGTTAAATAAAATTGGCTACAGCCAATTACTGGAGGGATTAGAGGTAGGTGGGTTTAGAGTGACCTGGTTGGAAGAGGGGAGATCATGGTAGAAGGAAGAAGATGAAAGAGATGGAAGAAGTGGCCATGAGGGGAAAGGAACCATCAGCATATGGCCAGGAGAAACAGCAAGTATATGGGGTAATATGGGGTACACTGCTGGGGAGGCAAAGAAGAAAAGAAAGATGAATAAAAGAAATAAAGAGAGGGAGAGGAGGAAAGAAGGAAGAAAGAAAGAAACCCCAGTAGGTTTGATCTGAACAAAATGGTTATTCAAATGGGTCTCGTACTAATTTCACAAAGATGCGTGATAATATCCAACATATGGCTTTAACTATGCTTTTTAATATTAGAAATTGAATGCACATTTTAAGACATAAGTTTTGCTGATATGCTGTTGATAATACAGGAGAACTATTTTCCATTTGTTTCTGATTATCTTGAAGACAGCCTGGAGATCATTTACCCATGGTTTAAGACCCCTCTGATAAGTCCATAGATGTGACAGGCAAGCATGTGTGTCAGCTACTGCAGGAAGGCTGCATGAGGGTGGCTTAGTCAGAGACCTCCTCTTCTCTGTCACTGTTCCTAAGGTCAAGGAGAACTGAAAGATAAATGCTATCTGTCGACATTCTTACCTTATGGATTCTGGAGACAGACTAGCAGGAAATTCAGGTTGAGTGACTGGGTAACCATAAGCAAGTTAGTTAACTTCTCTTTGCCTCAGTTTATTCATCTGAAAAATAGGAACATGCCTGCATGTGTGCTGTTGGCAAGATGAACAGACCTGGAATGACAGCTCCACAGAGCCCTTGACCTCTGCTTCCCTGAATCTCCCAGCAAGACTTATTCCAGTTTCTCAACCAAAGTCCCTTCTGCTTTTCTTTTCTCTCCCTTTCCTCTATGTTCACACTCTTCTTCAGTGTCTCAGTGAGGACAGCCCTCACCTCTCTTCCCACAGTTTGCTGGCTTTTTACAATCATTGCAAAGGCAATTTTCCATTTGAATACCTATAGGTCTCTTCAACTAAACCCCAAGATCAAAGACAGAACCTGGATATGTCTTGTTCACCATGGTAATCTATCTTGTAAATACTTTGCACTGGAATTAACCAAACATACAAATGCAGTAGTACAAATTTCCATGCATGCAAATGTGTTTCTTGCAAAGCCAGAAAAAAAAGACAACTTTTGTTCTTAGGCATGTTCATCTAATGCAATCAAGAGAGTAAACAAAAAAAATACTGCTTTGTTTTCTCTTTAATTTATTCTCATATATCCATACAGATCCATACATATCCACACATATCCATACACATGTATACATGTATACACTTCCATAAAACTTTATACAACTCCATATACCTCCATATGCATCCAAGCACACTGGCACAAATACACATGCACTCTTCTGGTCACCGCTTCCTTTTATATTTTCTGTTTGTCCTTGGTTAGGAATGTTAGATTTTTCTGGGTTTACCTTCTTTTCATGAATTCTATCTTTTCCTTTATTGCTTTCAGTTCTTTCCTTGTACCTCTCTGCTCGGTGTTTGAGAACACGCTTCCATCTGACCTTACACCTCACTCATCTTGGTTTGAGTAGTATGTGATTCCTTTTATCCCTTCCATTAGCTGTTTTAATTAGGGGGATTGTTATTTTACAGGTCTTATCTTTCCCCTAAGCTCTGCTAAAACATTCTGATTTCTCTCTCTGGTTTGTCTTCGTGTCTTGAATTTTCTTTATTTTTGAGATCTTCCAGATACAGCTCAGACTCCTTGGATACTTTGGATCATGTTCTTGCTCCTGTCATGTCCCATTAGGATCTGATTCCCTTAGTTCCATTCTCCTGAGACTTGGGACAGTAACCACCCTGTAAGGGTGGACATAAGGTGTTGGTACATGCTAGGAGCTGACAGTGAAAGGGGGATCCTAGTCCAACAGCTATAGGGTTTGCTTTTTGTGGCCTCTGGCATAGACGCCATCCTCCTCCCCAAAGTCCTCCCCTAAGGATCTAGACCTGGGATGCTCAACTTCATTCACACTGGATCTATCCTGCAGGGTATCCAGAGGCAAATGGTAATAGTGTATAAGGACTGCCATTTACCATTTAATTTAAAAATTATCTGAGGGGATGAGGGTAGACAAGGACTACAACAAACTCTTTTATATTAGAGAAATTTTTTTATATGAAAGAAAAGTTGGAATGAGCAAAGTTAAAGCAGCCAATTAGGAGCAATTTCCAATTTTTAAGAGAAAATTACAAATTAAAACGTCTCTGAAGTTTAGTAAGACACCCTGTAAGACACTCAAGATTCATATGGGAAAAATTAGCCTCAAAGCTTTATGTACTCTTTGAAATACATCACGGCCAGCCTTAAACACCCCCTAGAGAGGGCACAGGGAGATTATTAAGAAACTAGACTGCAGAATGTGTCATTCTGCCTCCTGCTGCCTCAGTTTCCCCACCTGGAAAAAAGAGGGGTTGCTAGTAGTACCTACTTTGTATAGGTTAAATGAGACAGTATCTGAATACTGTTTAGAATTGTGCCCAGTGCATAGAAATGCTACAAATGTGTTTGTTTAGCAAAATAAAGTTAAGTATAAAATAAAATGAGAAAAAGAAAAACAACCCAGTAGCTAAAGCTTGGGACATTACAGCGGAAGTTTTGCTATTCAAGATGCCATTGGTTTAGTTTTGTTTGTTTGTTTGTTTGTTTATTAAAAAAATATCTGCCATCAAAATGAGTTTGTTACTGCCCATTTAAAAACAGAATCAAAATTGAGGATATAGGCAGATCTGGAGTGAGGAGAATTTCTAGTTAGAAAAAAAAAAGTGGGTATTGGTCTTTGTTTCCTTGGGGCACTTGCTGTTTGTCAGTTTGATGGACTCTGGCTCTATAGTGAAGCTACCCTTGAACTCACTGTGGCTCCCTGTGATCTGGCCTCAAACACGCGATCCTCCTGCCTCAACCTCCCAGTGATGGGATTATAGATAAACAGATACCTCACCTAGCCAAGGCACATATCTCCATTTTAATCTAATTTCAAGTTGATAGTAGAAGAGAAAAGGGCTTTATCAGCAATGTTAAAAATGGCCTGAAAGTTGCCATGGTTTAGGGATTCATACTCTTATAAGATGTCTATTTCCCATCTTTTGAACATACCCACAAATTCACACATTTAGTCCATTATTTTCTAACAGAAAGCTATGTTCAAAGAAGTCAAAATCTGACTGTCTCTTTGCTAATTCTGCAGCCATGTTATTTTAAACTGAAAAAATATTACCTTCATCTAACACTGATAAGAATGCCAAAATTAAACAATTTAGAATAATTGAGTATAGAGCAAACATTTTTGGGGACACCGTGATGGACAATCTGTGGATTATTCCATCTGATTTTCTGGCAAGAAAGATTATATGCTTTACATTACTCATTGCTGTATAGCTAGCTCTCCACAGACTCAGAGGCGGAGGTATCTTTTTTTTCCATCCTGAAAGTTTAGAAAACAAAACAACAAAGTAAATTTAATTTAAATTAAATCATTGTGATGGTTAATTCTTCTCTTCAATGTGAATAGATTGGGTCAACTAAGAAACAGGCTTCTGAGTGAGGCTATCTTCTGGAGGGATTAGCTAAGTGGGGAAGGTTTCCCCTTGAGGGAGATCCAATGATGTCCCCAATATGAAGAAAACTGAGGAATTAGTTTTCTTAATAATCTCCCTGTGCCTTCTCTAGGGGATGTTTAAGGCTGGCCGTGATATATTTCAAAGAGTACATAAAATGGAAGCATGTTACTCAGCTAGGTGAGGTATCTGTTTATCCTCTGCCTGCCTTTGCCCCTTGCTGGGGGCATCTACTACTCTTGCTTCCATTGCTGTGCCTGCCCTCTGCTGCCATCTGAATCCAGCCTCTTCAATCTTGCAAGAGGGGCCTGGGGCCAGAGACTCTCGAGAAACCCACCAGGCCATCAGCACTAGCCCAAGACCACTGAGGCAACCAGCCTTGCAGACTGAGCAGGAAGCACCTTGTCAGCCCACTGGAGTGAAGACAGTCACTGTTTGGGCTACCCAACACACAGGATGTAAGGCCCTCTGATAAATCCCCTTTGTCATATATAGTCATCCCATCAGGTTCCATTTCTCTAGAGAACCCAGCTGATTCCATTGTCATGATGAACCAAATGGTGCTGACAGAAGCGTTGGATAAAAATGGGTTCTGATCTGTGCATAGGAGGGACACTAAACAGGGCAGTGATTATGAACCTCTGAGCAAGCATCAGTCAGCTCTATGATTAATCCATGAAAAGCATTCATGTGCTGATCCAGGCAGGCAAGAGCAACGTGAGGTTTTATCCTCTTCCTCTACAGTAAAAGCACGAACTCATCCCCTTTCTTGTCAGCCTTCTGTGTTATTAATATCATATAGACTCCAGTTCGAAGATAGTCTTTGTGTAATTTGTTTTTTTAAAGAGCAGGTGAAGCTCATACTTTCAAGGGAGAGGGTAAATGCCTATGACACAGGTGAAGCGTAGGTCAAGCCAACTACAAATTTGGATTTTCAAATCTATACCATTGCCCAGGCCCCGACCCTCACCTTCTGTCTCCATTGACAAAGAGAACCAGAGTGTTCTGCCTCCTGGACTCCCGTAACACGAGAAACCACTCTTCTGTGTCAAATCCACCATCAATTTTGCAGTGGCTTGCTGCCATTAACACACTTCAGGTAGGTAGTTGTCACGATGCATTAGCTCTGAAAGAGGCTGACAGCATAACTGCAGGCGAGCTCGGGGCTCAGTCCAGGCCAGCACCTGCCACCTGCTCAGGCAGGAGCAACCTCTGTCAAGACACAGGCTGGCAAGAAGCTTCAGGAATCGTGTCGGTGCCCTTCGTGGACAGCATGCTGCAGGGCAGCCTGTCTAGCAAAAGCAGGACGGAACCCTTTGCCAGCCACCTGCCTGCCCCCATATGGTGGCCATTTAAAAACCGTCACTTTCACAAAGAGAGCCTTGAATTAGTCACTCATCAGACGCAGTTTTGACTGGCCCAACTGCTTAGTGCAGTTATCTGATGGTGGTTAGCCCCGTTGTGGTCTGTAGGTTTGGGGTGTCGGTGAGGAAGATACTGCATGCTCCTAGCTAAGCCAATGAGTCGGGGTCACTCCACTTCCAGCACCCTTGGTATTCCAATCTGGGAGCCAGGGCCAAGGAGTGGGAGAGCCTCCAACCATCCCCTTCAACCTTCGAGGTTTCATGGGCCGCGGAGGGAAGTGCCGAGCAATCTTGCAGTATGACTGCCTCTTTCCACACTTTCCTGGTCCAAAGCGAGAATGTTCGCAGGGAAGAAGGGGAATCCTTTAAGAAACCACAATTAAACCCCGAAAACATCCTAAAGGGTCACTGGATGAGTCAGCCGATGGTGTAACAACAGCAGCACCCTTTGCTGGGGCCCAGCCTTCTGGCATTAGCTGCATGTCAAAAATTGTCTATTTTTTTGTTTTGTTTTAAATTACGTTCAAAAGACAATCTAAATATTAGACAAGACTTCAATAGAAACAATGACATTTTCTCCCTTTTTTCGGTTTTTTTGTTTGTTTGTTTTATTTTGTTGTTGTTTTCAATTTTCTGGATGTCCCCTCAACTCCCCTCACACCACACAAACTCCATAAGAGGACGAAGGGCCTTTGTCACTGTCAGGATGCTGAAAAAAATATTTTGGATAAAAGAAAACAAAAAAAGAATGACAGGCCAGGTGGAAAGACACCAGATATCTTGTAGGTTTTTCAAATATTGTGCAAAGGCTGTAGGAGGAGGGGCCGAGTGATTCATCGGACAGAAGCGATGAAGCAGTTTTAGACTGGTTTGGAAACATGTTAAAGACGTTAGAATTCAGATTTATATGGTTGTGATATCATACTAAACAGACAAAAATCCATTTTAACGAAGCTGAGCAAAATTTCATATACTCGGTCTGTGTCTTAATCAGAACTCTATTGCTGTGAAGAGACTCCACGACCAGAGCAAATTTTATCAAGGAAAACGTTGAATTGGGGCTGGCTTATGGCTCAAAGGTTTAGTCCATTATAATCACGGTAGAAAGCATGGTAGCATGCAGGTCCACATGGTGCTAGAGAGGGAACTGAGAGTTCTATATCCATATCATCAGGCAACAGGAAGAAAGTGTCACTAAGCCCCGCTTGAGAACTGGAAAACCTAAAGCCCACAGACAGTGACACACTTCCTCCACCAAGGCCACACCCACTCCATCAAGGCCACACCTCTGAAACCTTGTCAAGTAGCACCACTTCCTAATGAGCAAGTATTCAAGTTTATGAGCCTATGGGAGTCATTCCTAGGCACCACCACAGTCTACTCTAGTTCTGTATCTTTATTTATTTATTTATTTTTTAATTTTATTTTCTAAGTTTTTTTTTATTTACATTCAAGATCATTTCCCCTTTCCCGTTTCCTCCCTCCCCGAAAGTCCCATAAGCCCCCTTCCCTCCCTCTTTTCCCCATTCAACCCCCTCTCGCTTCTCTGTCCTGGCATTCCCCTACATCCAGTCTTTCCAGGACCAGGGGTCTCTCCTTCCATCTTCTTGGAAATCTATTGATATGCGGATTGTGTCTGGGGTATTCCGAGATTCTGGGTTAATATCCCCTTATCAGTGACTGCATACCATGTGTGTTCTTTTGTATTGGGTTACCTCACTAAGGATGATATTTTCAAGTTCTGACCATTTGCCTAGGAATTTCGTGAATTCATTGTTTTTAATTGCAGAGTAGTATTCCATTGAGTAAATATACCACATCTTCTGAATCCATTCCTCCATTGAGGGACATCTGGGTTCTTTCCAGCTTCTGGCTATTATAAATAAGGCTGCTATGAACATAGTGGAGCATGTGTCCTTATTGCGTGCAGGTAAAGCCTCTGGGTATATGCCCAGGAGTGGTATAACAGGATCCTCCAGGAGTGTCATGCCCAGTTTTCTGAGGAACCGCCAGACTGCTTTCCAGAGTGGTTGTACCAGCTTGCAATCCCACCAGCAGTGGAGGAGTGTTCCTCTTTCTCCACATCCTCGCCAACAACTGCTGTCTCCTGTGTTTTTGATCTTAGCCATTCTGACTGGTGTGAGATGGAATCTCAGGGTTGTTTTGACTTGCATTTCCCTAATGACTAAGGATGATGAACATCTCTTTAGGTGCTTCTCAGCCATTAGATATTCTTCAGGTGAGAACTCTTTGTTTAGCTCTGTATCCCATTTTTTAATAGGGTTACTTGCCTCTCTGGAGTTTAACTTCTTGAGTTCTTTGTATGTATTGGATATTAGCCCTCTGTCAGATGTAGGGTTGGTAAAGATCATTTCCCAGTTAGTTGGTTGCCGCTTTGTCTTTTTGACAGTGTCTTTTGCCTTGCAAAAACTTTGTAATTTAATGAGGTCCCATTTGTCTATTCCTGATCTTAGAGCATAAGCTATTGGAGTTCTGTTCAGGAAATTCTCCCCTGTGCCCATATGTTCAAGGTTCTTCCCTAGTTTCCTTTCTATTAGTTTCAGTGTGTCTGGTTTTATGTGGAGGTCCTTGATCCACTTGGAATTGAGCTTAGTGCAAGGAGACAAGAATGGGTCAATTTGCATTCTTCTGCATGTTGACCTCCAGTTGAGACAGCACCATTTGTTGAAAAGGCTATCTTTTTTCCACTGGATGGTTTTAGCTCCTTTGTCAAAGATCAAGTGACCATAGGAGTGTGGATTCATTTCTGGGTCTTCAATTCTGTTCCATTGATCTACATGTCTGTCACTGTACCAATACCATGTGGTTTTTAACACTATTGCTCTGTAGTACAGCTTGAGGTCCGGGATACTGATTCCCCCAGAGGTTTTTTTACTCTTGAGAATAGTTTTAGCTATTCTGAGTTTTCTGTTATTCCAGATGAATTTTTGAATTGCTCTTTCTAACTCTATGAAGAATTGAGTTGGGATTTTGATGGGGATTGCATTGAATCTGTATATTACTTTTGGTAAGATTGTCATTTTTACTATATTAATCCTGCCAATCCATGAGCATGGCAGATTTTTCCATCTTCTGAGGTCTTCTTCAATTTCTTTCTTCAGAGACTTGAAGTTCTTGTCATACAGATCTTTCACTTGTTTGGTTAGAGTCACGCCAAGATACTTTATATGGTTTGTGGCTATCGTGAAGGGTATCATTTCTCTTACTTCTTCTCAACCTGCTTATCCTTTGAGTATAGGAAGGCTACTGACTTGCTTGAGTTGATTTTATATCCGGCCACTTTGCTGAAGTCGTTTATCAGCTGTAGGAGTTCTCTGGTGGAGTTCTTTGGGTCGCTTAAGTATACTATCATATCGTCTGCAAATAGTGATAGTTTGACTTCTTCCTTTCCAATTTGTATCCCTTTGACCTCTTTTTGTTGTCTAATTGCTCTAGTTAGAACTTCAAGTACTATATTGAAAAGATATGGAGAGAGAGGACACTACCCAACTCGTTCTATAAAGCCACAATTACACTAATACCAAAAGCACACAAAGATCCGACAAAGAAAGAGAATCTCAGGCCAATCTCTCTTATTAATATCGATGCAAAAATACTCAATAAAATTCTTGCCAACCGAATCCAAGAACACATCAAAACGATCATTCACTACGATCAAGTAGGCTTCATCCCAGGGATGCAGGGATGGTTCAATATAAGGAAATCCATCAATGTAATCCACTATATAAACAATCTCAAAGAAAAAAACCACATGGTCATCTCATTAGATGCTGAGAAAGCATTTGACAAAATTCAGCATCCTTTCATGCTAAAGGTCTTGGAAAGATCAGGAATTCGAGGCCCATATCTAAACATAGTAAAAGCAATTTACAGCAAACTGGTAGCCAGCATCAATCTAAATGGAGAGAAATTTGAAGCAATCCCACTAAAATCAGGGACTAGACAAGGCTGTATCTTTATTTATAAAGTGTCCATTTAAACCCTTTGCCTAATTTCTCCTTTGGTCATGGGTTTTTTTAGTTGATTCTGAGTTTCTTGGTACATATGCTCTGGTTGCTGGTAGACCTTTGTTGAATGGAAAGGAGGAAGAGAGCCAGGGAAGGGGGCAATAGGATAGAAGCAGTGACTGAGGCTCCTGAGAGTTGGATAGAGTTCTCCAAGGTCTGAACATAAGACCTACTTTGCACACATCCCAAAGGAACAGTTTAAGAAGACAAATGACTTTCTATCACTTCTCTAACCAGAAGCTTGTCACTAGGTTCTTTTCTTCTTCTTCCTGACAATCTAACCACCCATCCCTTCCTTCTTTACTAAAACAAGCACTCAGTCATTGAGCCCAGTGGATTCCGTATCCTTCCCATCTCTCACCCCCTCTACTCCACTTCCTATAACCTATGGAGGTCTTCATTAGTCTCATGATGATTGAGGGCTATTACAGAAATCTTTCACTCGTCCCCAGTGTTGCCTTGTGACCTTTGTGACCTTTAGGAAATGAAACAGACACATTCCCTCACCTCTGCATACATCTTAGCTTAAGGCCTCTTTTGGCCTTCTGTTATCTCCTGGGCATGCTGGACTTCTGTAGCATCACCTGTGAGTGACACTGGGTTTTGCACTCACTCCATGAGTTCTGTCTCCTCCCCATCAAGGCTCTCCTGTCCTCCCATGCTTCAACTACGTGGCTCATGGGTCACACTGCTTCATCTATGCTGCATGTTCCCACTGGTGCATCCCCAGGACCTAGCATACAGAGCACTGCAGTATCCTTGGGACCAGAAGGGCATATATAATGTATACATCAGGGCCAGAGCTGCTATAGCCTGAGAGTGAGGAAAAGAGGGAAGTCTGCCCAGTGTCACCAGTTGCTAAGATACTGTTGCCTACTCTCTAACTCAGAGAAAAGAGTTGGTGTAAGGCATTCCTCCTGAACATTGCCTTTAGCCTGTTCTTTCTTGGCCAGAAAAATTCCTTTGTTATTGTCTTAACTCCATTCCTTCTAATCCTCCTCTGTACATCTGTCAATCATCTTCCCAAGTCAAAAATTGTTTCACAGCAAACCCTTCTTAAAAGTCCTAAGGAGCTCCAGTCTACCAGGCTCATGAAAATCATTTCCACTCTTTCTATGGGAGCAAGCTCTCTCAAGAACTTAATTTTGAATGTAGTTGTATCAGTAACTTGTACATTTACCAAACTATCTATCTATCTATCTATCTATCTATCTATCTATCTATCTATCTATCTATCTATCTAATATATACATACATATATGTGTGTGTGTGTGTGTGTGTGTGTGTGTGTGTGAAAATAGAAAGGTTTGAAACAGCAGCAACAAACATCAGACTAGACTGTGAGAATATCACCATGACAACATGTGATGAGGCTTATAGTTGAGGTTGGAAACCATAAGCTATGAAAGACAGAGTTTGATCTCTGTTGGTTCTCCCACCTGTAGCTGGTAATGTACAAATTCATGTATCAAAGCAATGCTGATGGCCTGTGGGAAACATGCCCATTTTAAAAGAGATTTAATTATTCTCTAGTAATGTCTTAGTTAGGGTTTTATTGCTGTGAAGAGACATCATGACCAAGACAACTCTTATAAAAGCAAACGTTTAATTGGGGCTGGCTTACCATTTCAGAGGTATAGTTCATTATCATGATGGGAAGCATGGTAAAATGCAGGCAGATATATTATTGGAGGAGCCAGGAGTTCTATATGTTGATCCTCCAAAGGCAGACAGGAGGAGACTGGCTTCTGCAGGCAGCCAGGAGGAGGGTAAATTCTGCCTTGGGTGGAGCTTGAGCATAGGACCTCAAAGCCCACACCCACAGTGTTGAACTTCCTTCACCAAGGCCACACCTACTCCAACAAGACCATACCTCCTAATAGTGATACTTTACATGAGCCAAGCATATTCTAACCACCACAAGCAACACGACAGGCCAATCAATTTTGATCACCTACCTAAGATTAAAAGCCATTGTGAGGGGCTGGAGAGATGGTTTAGCAACTAATAATACTTGTTACTCTTGCAGAGGACCTGAGTTACCAACATCCAGATGGTGGCTTACAACCATCCATAACTCCAAGGTACTCATATAATAAACATTTATGTACACAAAATAAACCAAAAAAAAAGCAGTATGGTTTCTTTCTACTTATTGTTAAAATGAAACAGAATAATAACAAAAACATCCAACACATAGAAGAAAGATTTTCAGACAATGGAAAAGGAGCTGAGTTTTAGCTAGAGTTTTCATCTCTTGAGCAGATGTTAGGTTATTTGGGATTGACTAAAATGATGTTATAAATACATCATGTGACAAAAGAAATGGATACTAAGAGTTGGGAAACTGTGACCTTAATTTTTGTAAATCCATATGGTCAAATTCAAACAGGGAGTTGGGGTACCATAGCCAAATTGGTGGTAACTAGGAATTGACCCAAGCCAGGCAGAATATCACTGACTAACATGTTGTTTTTGATGCAGCAACAACAGAGCTCCAGGCTGTCTGATACTGTTGACAGTACCAAAATGGGGAACTCTGTCCTCAGAGAACTAGATGCAGCTCAGGGTCTGGGTTCAGGTAAAGGAATCATTCATTGCACAGGGTTGTGGTTTGTATAGAAGCAAAGACTGGGTTTGTTTGCATGTCTGAAATTCCTGGTGTCACTAAAAATTGTAACTTCTGCTTCAACAAAACACACAGATAATATTACTGAACCATTTCCAATCTTAAGGTGTTAATTTGAGTCTGGAAGAGATACAGCCTTCAGTACTTGAAAAGAGAGTGTTGCGATGGCTTTACCTCTGCCTGAAAGAAAATAAAACTCCTAGACCTCTGGCCAAGGGCTCATTCCAGAGTACCATCTATTAGGGTGGTGGCAGCATAAGGGCATCAGAGTGACATGATTTCCAGCACAAGTCGGGACCACATTGAGAGACCTGGTGAAGGTGTTGCAATGGACTATAAGTCAGGAGCTTGTTGCTGGTAATTGTGTGTGTACCTGTGGGAGGGGGTGACCAGGAGGGGGGCACTGAGAGGGATTCAAAGTGAATAAGTAAATAAAAATTAAATTAAATTAAATTAAGAAAGGATCCAATCTCGTCTTTTTTACATGTGGATATTCATCTTTTCCAGCACCATTTATTGAAGAGATCATGTTTTTCCCATTGTGTACTCTAAATCCCCTTCTCAAGCATCAGTTGAGCACATACATCTGGGTTTATATCTGGGTTTTCTATTTTATCCCATTAGTCAATATGCCTGTTTTTATGCACCATTCGGTTTTGACTTCTGGGGCTTTGCAATATATTTTGAGAACAGAAAGTGTGACTTATCCAGTTTTATTCTTGTTTAAATTCCTTTGGCTGCTCAAGATCATTTGTAATTCTACAGAAGCTCTATTTCTTGAAAGATGTCATTGGGATTTTGAGAGAAATTGATTAAATCTGCAAATAGCTCAGAGTTGACATTTTAAATTATGAATGTTTCCATCTTGAGTATTTTATCCTCCTATTCTCTGTACCTGTATTACTCTCCTTCATCAGGGTTTTATAGTCTTCACCATACAAACTTTCACTTATGTGGTTAAACATATTACTAATTACTATATTAGTTTATATGCTGTTGTAATATTCTCTTTTTAAAACTTTTAAAGATTTATTCATTTTTACTTTATGTATATGTGCAAATACTTATGTGAATGAATGCCTGTGCATGTGTGTGTGTATGTGTGTGTGTGTGTGTGTGTGTGTGTGTGCGTGTGTGTGTGTGTGTATCTGCACACATGTGTGAGAGCATGTGTATGTGTTTACTGTCTGCTTGGATGTCTGCAGAGCCTAGAGGAGGGTACCATTCCTTGGAGCTGGAGTTATAGGTACTTGTAAGCTGCCCAGTATGAATTCTGAGATCCAAACTCAGATCCTCTGCAAGAGCAGTGCATGAACCTCCGAGCCATCTCTCCAGCCATGGCTTACTAATATTTTAGTGAGGACTTTTATATCCATGTTCATCAAGAACATTAGCCTGTAGTTTTGTTTTTTTGTTTATCTTTAGTTTTGCTATCAGGATGATACTTTCTTCATAACAAATATTTCTTCTTCTATTTGGGGGAGAATTTAAGAACTGTTTGACTTTAATTTATCTTTAAATGTTTGGTAGAGTTAACCTGCAAAGCCGTCTCCCCTGAGTTCTTTGTTGGCGCATTTCTGATGCCAATCCAATCTCTCCATTTATTATTATCAGTCTGTCTCCTCTTGACTCAGTTTTGGCAAGTTTTTGTTTGTTTGTTTGGTTGGTTGGTTGTTTTTGTTGGATTTTTTGTTTGATTTTTGGACATATGCTGCTTCATAATAGTCCCTTGTGCTCTTTTTAATTGCCACGGCTTAGGTTGTATTGTCTTCTCTTTCTGTTTCTGATTTGGCTCTTCTTCATTTTTTACTTGGTCAAGTTGAAGACTTGATCATTATATTTGTCTTTTTTTATTTCTTAGCTAAAACACTGAAAGCCCCAGTGACAAAAGCTGAAGCAGACAACTGAGATTACATCAAACTAAAAGCTTCTGCGAAGCAAAATGAACATCATCAAAACAGAAAGCATCCTATGAACAGGAGAAGTATGTGCAAACTCTCCGGCAGTAGTTCTCAACCTGTGGGTCACAATCCCTTCAGGGGTAGAATGACTCTCTCAAGGGGAATAACCTAAGACAATCAGAAAACATAAATGATTATATTATGAGTCATAAAAATAAACAATAGCAAAATTGCAGTTATGAAGTAGCAGCAAAAAATTTTATAGTTGGGGTCAACACAGCTTGAGGAACTGTACTGAAGGGTCACAGCATTAGGAAGGTTGAGAAATACTGAACTATCAGATAAAAGGGTAGGATCCAAAGTACACAAGTAACTTTTACAACTTCATATCAAAAACTATCCAAAACAGGTAAACAAACCTACCAAAAGCAAAACCCAAAAAACCTAATTTTAGAATGGGCAAAGGAACTGAATATACATTCCCTCAGAGAAAGCATACAAATGTCCAATAGTTCTTTGAAATGGTCGTTAGTATCACATATGTGCCCACACTCTCCTTTCTGGATATCTTAACATCAGATAAGAGAACGTCCCTTACACTAAGTGTTTGCACAAGATTACAATATGACAATAGGAATAATAAAGAAGGAACTTTGGAGGTGACAGGAGGGTTTATAGTACTGACCATGTGGTCACTGTGAAGGCCAGTATCTCTAGATTTGTCCTGTTCTACATATTAAACATGTACAGTATTCTGTATATCAATTGTATCTCAATAAACTGACTTCAAATTTAAAAATTACTTCAGTGGAACAAACCAAGCAATGCAGAAAGTAAAGTGAAACAAAAGATCTGGTGTTGAGCCTTTAGCACTGTGCAGATGTCCACACGTTGTGACACAGTCATGAAAACTGAGTTTTCCTCCAGCCCTACCTAATACAGCAACCAGTTCCCCCAGTTCATCAGAGGACTCACACCCCGCTCTAGATACCCTGCAGACCACCATGGTCAATGGCCAAGAGCTTCATCTGTGTCAGTCAGCCACAAGACTTCACATGGAATTGCCCACCAACCCTTATCTGGATGAAAATTCCTCTTGGAAATACCTGTTTCTTCATTGTTTGACATGACCCTAGAGTGCACCAGAGAAGATTTACTGGGGCACATGTGGAAAAGATTAGTTACTGCATAGTGTTAGATAAAAGGTAGTTAGTATCCAAACAAGTTAGACTCTTAAAGTAGAGACTGAATTTAACATCTGTCTATGGATAAATCTTAGTAGAAGAAAAACTAGTCAGCTCAGCTGAAGGATAAGTACTCTCCTTGGATGTAGCAATGCTTTCTTCTTCCTAAAAATAGGCGAGTGCCAGTGTTGGAAAACTTCCTATGTTGTATGGGATATATTAGATGACCATAAAATACATAGAAATCATATGGAATTATGGAAAATTAGGCAATAGGGTAAACTAAATTCTTCCCCTTTTGAGTTAATTATTAATATTTCTCCAGGAAACAAACAACTGAGACTATTTTCTTTGCAGAGGTTGCCCAAGGGTGAGCAAAACAGGTAATTTCATTAGACAAAAGACACAATCCAGGGTGGTCATGTAGTCATTCCATGCAAATGTTCCTGACCATAAAAATACCTTACAGAGGTCTTAGGCACTTTGACTTGTTGAAAGGCTCAGTGTAGTAGATGGGGAAATAAAATGTTACAATAGGTTCACAAAATGTACAATGAATTAAAACACCCTATGATTTGGCTTGCATGTTAATATTTTAACAATAAAAGATATGATAGACTATACACTTCAGATATGATAGACTATGAAATTCAGAAGCTTAAGCGTATAGGACACAGTAGCAAAGACATATAGATTTCTTTGGATGGTCATGGTTCTCCCTCATTGGCCAGAACTGTGTGTTAAACCTTGGAGTTATACATTTCAAAGACCAGTGAGCCTGGACCTATAAATGGAATTATATATTTTCCCATGTCTGGAAAAAAAGGACATGTTGAAGTTCTAATCCTAAGTTTCTCAGAATGTGAGTTTATCTGACAACAGATTCTTTATAGAGTGATCAGGTAAAAGTGAAGTCTTTAGCTCTGATACCACACACAGAGGGAAGACAACAGGAATAGACAGGATTGGAGAGATACCTGCAAAATCCAAGAGCTACCAAGGATACAGACACTAGGATGAGGCATGGAAGGATTCCTGACTGGGTTTAGAGGGAACACCTCCTACAAATATTCAGTTTCCTTCTGACTTCCAGAGCTATGGTGCCATGCATATGTTTTGAATGCTTGGATGCTTCAGCCATTGGAAGCTAATACACCTAGTGTGCTGGTAAGACTTTTTTTTGTCAACTTGACAAAAGCTATGCTCATCTGGGAAGAGAGAACCTTAACTTAAAAAATGCCAGTGCTTAATCTGTGGGACATTTTCTTGATTCATAATTCATGTAGAAGGGTCTAGCTTACTGCGGACAGTGCCATCTCTAAACTGATGGTCCAGCCTATGTCACATTAATTACATTCCTCTTGGAGTTAATAGCTTCTTCTTTTACTTGAACTTCCTTTTCCCTGGACCACGCTCCTGAATCTGTAGTCATGACTCTCACAGCAATGCTAACAGCTTATGTGCAATATCCACCATCCACTGTATCAAATCTCTCATATACTTGACTTGAGTGATATAATTATCTATTGATTTTTATAGTGGAGAAATTAAATCTAAAGGTATAACTTTGCCAGAGTGGCAGATCATGAACCTCAGATTTTGACACCGAAGCCTGACCCTTTAAAGTACTGTGTCCTATGATTCCACCTGGGATGCCACTTGGATATGGCTAAATACTAACAAGATATATGGATGCTCCCCATTTTGATGGATAGCTTTCATTCTCATCCAATCAGCCTTGAGCTCTGAATCAGCCTACAAATACAGAGATCATTAGCAATAATTTTATCAGCTTGGGGGTGAAGAGAGGACCCACTAGTTAAGAGCACTGACTGCTCTTTCAGAAGACCAGGGTTCAATTCCCAACAACCACATAATGGGTCACAGCTATCTGTAACTCCAATTTTAGGGGTCCTAACACCCTCTCTTGGCCTCTGTGAGCACTGCAGGTATTTGATGCACAGACACATATGCAGACAAAACACAAAACACACAATATAAGACTAAGTAACTCTCAAAAAAAGGTAAGAATTTTTAAATAATAATTGCAACAATTATTTGGAGATGTTCATCTTTTCCTAGATATGAAGTACTTCATTTTAAAACTCTTGGTGAGCCAGTGAGGAGTTATTTTTCAAAATAATTTGATAATTTATAGATACTTAAAGGTACTCAGTTGAATTAGGCTTCAGACCAACTATTCATATTAAACTAATATTTCACTGTGTGACCAAAAGGTTCAAATGAAATTTACCACAAATACACAGTTGCATAATATAAATAAATACATACATACATACATACATACATACCCTACATTTTCAATTTTCTTGTGACTCAAAAAATGGAGCCAAATTTAGGTCTATTAAGCTCTGCCCCACAGAAATATCATGGGAATCACTACTCAGACCTTACGAGACACTCCTCAAGTAGGAACAACTTGATCAAACAACAGGAACTCATGCTGCTGGATGAGTGCCCACTTGGCGCTCATGCCAGGTACTAGGCTTTCTGAACCCAACACCTGACTATGAATCCCTGACTTCATGGAAGGAGAGATTAGTGGTCAGAGGATGTCAGAACCTGGAAAATCATAGAGCATCATGAGGATTTCAACAAGGACAATCTGATCCATAACTGAGTCACCACTCAGATGCTTTCCTCTTCTGTCAGTGACCTGGGGACAGATAAAAGCAACTAGTGACTCATACACCATGTGGAGTCTGTCATCAGCATCACTTCCTCTTCCTGGGGCTTGGTTTGTCAGGTGAGAAAATGAAGATAACATTACCATTAATTATGACTTTAATTCTGATTAAATCTTTCTGCCTCTCAAGAATCTGGTTTTTGTTTGTTTGTCTGTTTATTTTTGTCTTTATTTTTACCTAGATTATACAGGGTGGTCAAAAAACTACTCGATTCTCCAAATTCCTCATTTTCAGTCACAAAATGGAAATGTCACTTTGAAGGGAATGATAGTGTTCATCTATTATAGAGGGTATCTGCATAGCCATACCTCTCAAAATGTCCTGATCCTATCTTGCAGGAGTTTGTTAAAAATAATACTTTTGTTTGTTAAAAATATATCTGCTCCAGGATGGTCTTTGGTACAAATCTTTTTGGCCCACCCTTTAAGAAAGATTAATGGAGGAGGAATGGGGGAGAAGTGGGGCTGGGAAGGAAGGAGGGAATACTGGGGTTGGGATGTATGAGAGAAGAATAAACAAAAACAGAAAGAAGGAAAGAAAGAAAGAAAAGAAAGAAAGAAAGAAAGAAAGAAAGAAAGAAAGAAAGAAAGAAAGAAAGAAAGAAAGAAAGAAAGAAAGAAAGAAAGGAGGAAAGGTTAGCTCTGAGACAAACCCTTTCTGAAGGTGCTTAGTAAAACCACTACATGCCAATCTCAGAATTAAAAACAGAGTCTACACTCTGAATGGCAGGGCATCATTTCTTACTGAAATGCTGTTTCAAAATAACAAGACAAAGAAGGAATAGACCAGGTAAAAAAAAGAATTCTGATTGGTAACAGTATACATTGGGGTGGTGATTTTTAATCTTGAATATTTGACCTTAGTTTGGAATTTCTCTTTTTTTCTTGGGAGTGTAAGGCTAATACTGTGTAGTTATTTTGTGCAGTTCATTTTATTTTCCTTAGTGTCATTCAATGTTCAGAACAACATGAAATGTATCTTCTTCACATGGAGAGTGAACTCAGTGACAACTCAAGCACATAATTCTTCTCTGCATGGAAGAAGATGCTGGACATCTGCTCACTGCGATACACAGAACAGCACAGCACACTGCCACTGAGGAACTGTGGAAGAAGCAGACTCCTTGCATCATACAATTCAGTTTTATTAGAAGGAGACTATTGAATACACTTCCAAAAGCTCTCATTATTTGTTTACCTGACTCCTTGAGAATGAAGACTGAAAAACACAGTATATTATTTTCACGATGACCCTAAACTAAGACTGGCCCATGGTAGTTGATACTCAGTGAACTACTAAATAAATGAAAGATTTCTACTTTAATTCCAATCATAAAAGGTATACTGGATTTCCTTTCTACCTACACTGCAAAGAAGACTAAAATGAGTCTTCCTCTCCTAAAAGACATTGAACACTGTTTTGTTTTAGGAAGGGCTCTGGGTTGACACATTCTAGCCTGAAAGAAACTCTTTAAGATATGGGGTGATCAACTGAGAAGCTTCAGAAAGTCCCTGAAACCTATCATATGTAGCAGACGCCTCCCTTCTCAAGCTTTATACAAGCAATAAAGAGCAATACAAGCAAGTGAAGCTGCCTGGAAGACAGAAGGGCTGAGTTGCTTGGAAGACAGCTCACTCATTCTGGAGTTGGATCTTTGTGACACTTTTTGCTTCTGTGTGTAATGCCAATGAAACTCACTGATTCAGCAAGTTGGATGTTAGTAGGATCCTAACTTTGATGTGTTCTTGCTTGATTCCTTATCTGGGGTGCGATGTTTTTTCATGGACCCCCAGCCATAGCATCATACATACCCCAATTTTTAACCCAAGTAAAATGCCACTGCTTTGTAGACCTCTGTCTCACTGCTTTAATGCCAAGTGTGCACCTAGCCTAGGAAAACTAGTTCCCTCTTTGGGCTTCTGCACCTTTTCCCCAACAGTCTCTTGTTTCTATCAAAGTGTTCCACAGAGATTTTCACCACCATACTTTACTTAACATTTTGGAGCTCCAAGCCTCAGATATCTCACTTTGATTCATAGACCAGTTTTATATTTACTGGAAAAATGAACAAATATTATAATATTCCCATATAGCAGCTTCCTATACCATGATTCTCCTATGTTTCTTTAAATTAATGAACCAATGTGATATATAATATGAACTAAAATCTGTTGTTTACATTAAATGTCAATCTTTATATAATATACTTCTTGGGATTATAAATGCATAATGTCACATTTTCATCATTGTATATACAGAGTAGTAGCATTACCAAGTTCAAAATCTCCTAACATGTGTAGCAGATATGATAGGAGATTTTGTCTATTTTCCCCAGCCTTTCTTACTGTGAACTCCTGGAAAGTACAGATATATTTATTGTCTTTATAGTTTTAACTTTTCCACAGTGTCCTTAGTTGGAGTCACATAGGATATAGCCTTTTAGCTAATTTCTTTCATTTGATAATATAATTTGAAGTTCTTCCATGGAGCATAAGATATTGTCTAGTGGTAGAGCACCTGCCTAGTATTTGCAGTTCTGGTTTTACTCTCTAGCATCACATACATAACATTCCTCCATGTCTCTTTGTACTTCAATTCCTGTTTGTCACTGAGCAAGTTTCAGATACATGGATGGACCACAGTTTACTTCTTCTTTAATCAACGGATATCGTTGCTGTTTACAGGTTTGAGCAATTATAAATAAAGCTGTTTGTTGGTCACCTGTCTTGTTGCTGCAATAAAACATTTTATAAAAGTCACTTATGAAAGGAAAGGATTGTTTTAAAGGTATGGTCCATCATGGTGGAGAGGTCACGGAGGTTTTGCTACAGTGGTCACTTTGCTACAGGGGTTAACTAGTTCCAGAAGATGGAGGGGCACATATTGTAGTGTGTGTGGCAGTGGGGGCTTATAATGCACCACCTGCAAACAAAGAAAATTTATTTCTTTTTCCCAAACTTGTACAGCTTGTCTTATTGCTAAGAACAACAATATGATTTTCAACAGGATCATTCTTGTGTTCTTGAACTTAGAGGAAAAATTTTTAGTTTCTCACCTTTAAGTAAGTCAGTTATAGAGGTTGGTGCATGCTCTTAATTTGAAGAAATTAATCTCTATTCTTTGTGTATCAGTTTCTTTATGGTAAGTGGATATTAAATTTGGTCTGTTGAGTGTCTTTTCTGCCCGTGATATTGTGTGATTTCTCATTAGCCTGTTGATATGGTGGATTAAAATAGTGGATTCAAGTATTGAGCCAGCCTTGCACACATAGAATAAATCTTACCAGGGTTTGATTTGAGTATATTTTATGAGTAGTTTTACATCTGTGTTCATAAGAAATGTTGCTCCAATCTTTTCCTTTCTTGCAATATCTGTATCTGATTTGGCACCAAGATGATACTGGTCTCATAGAATGAGTTAGAATGTGTTTTTTCAGCTTTTATTTTTACTAATAGATAAAGGCGAATTCAGATCATTTTCCTTTGAGTTTGAGGAGTTTGTACCTTTCAAAGAATTGGTCCATTTGATCACATATCAAAACTGTAGGCATGAAGTTGTGCGTAATATTCATTTATTACATTTTTAATTTTCACAAGAGTGATGCCCTTGACTCCTTAGTCTCACTACTTAATAATTCACCTTCTCTCTCTTTTCTCATTTACTCTGGTTGTGGGCTATTAACTCTCTTTTCAAGCACGCAACTTTGGGTTTGTTGGGTTTCTTCATTGATTCTGTCTTCATTGTTTTTTTTTTTACTTTATTGAGTCTCATATTGTTCATATTTCTACAGTTTTATAAAGTGATACGTTATTGACTTCAGATATTTTCCTGTTTCTAAAATAAGCATTTGGTGCTACAAATTCTCCCTGAAACAACTTTTGCTATATCCTCACGCATTTTGATCAATTGTATTTTCACATTTATTTAGGTCAAAGTCTTCTGTTGATTTCTTCTTTAGTCCACTTGTTGAAAAGTATAATTATACTTAGTTTCAAAGTATTTGTAGAATTTCAATCTATCATTTGGTTATTGATTTATAACTTAATTTAATTGGAAGATAGGGACTTTTATTACTTCTTGAATTTGGGGAGGTGTTTCTCATATCTCAGTGTGCGCTCAATCTTGATGAATGTTCAGTGTGAGTTTAAGAATGAGACAGATTCTATAGGTAAGCTTTGCTTTTGCTTATTCTCTGAATTCTTTCAAAATTGTCTCTATGTCCACAGTTTGAGTGATATATATATATATATACGTATATATATATACGTATATATATGTATATATATATACGTATATATATACATATATATGTATATATATATGTATGTATCAAATTTTGGGGGGTCTTTGTTCTATATGATATCCTAGATGGACAACTTGCTCACTGCCAAAAATATTGACATATTCTCACCAGTATTACTTCAAATACTTCTTCCATTCCACTTCTTCTTTTTCCTCTTTGGGTTTTATCAATGTAAATGTCTTAAACTTTTTTTAAAAAAAATAATTGTCTTCACTTCAGTTTTTTAAATAATTTTTTCCTGTTCTTTTTCCTTGATCTATTTCATTTATCTTGTAAAGTTTTGTTTATAAGTCTTCAGAATTATTGATCTGTCCTTCCTTTCTTCCTTTCTTACTGATAATCATCATGTATTGATTTTACACATTTTAGAAGACCTATCTGAGAATTCCAAAATCTGTGTCAGATCACAGTCCGGTTCTGACATTTGTCTTCGCTCATCACACTACCTTTACTCTTTGACGTGTGTGATGATAAGAATCATGAAAGGTCAGAATTGGCCTGGAAAATGTTGTATCTTAACAGTTGCTGTGAGTTAATTGCTTTTTGTAGGTATAGAAGTCAAGGGCTCGAATTTCCAGAATTTTCTCTGTTAGTTCCTTCATTTTTCGTCCTATGTCCCTGGAATTTCCTAAGAATGCCTGAATGTTGTCCGTGTCTTACAGGGCTCTGATGAAAGACTGTTGCTGTATTAATGGTCCATGATAGCAGTAACCTGTAGAATAGACTACATCATCTGTAAATTCTATGATTAACTACCAACCAGGTTGTTTAGTGTACCTGGGGCTCTAAGTGGTCAAACCCAGAGTGGTGTCTTAGCTTTACTTTTTAGGGCAATTACCTGAGCCTAGAGTTGTGAAAGTGTGAAAGTATATCACTCAAACTGTGGACACAAAGACAATTTTGAAAGAATTCAGAGAATAAGGGAAAGCAAAGCTTACCTGCAGAAGAGTAGTAAAAATATTTGTCTCGTTCTTCTTAAACTCACACTGAACATTCATCAAGATTGAGCACACATTGAGATATAAGACATACCTCCCCAAATTCAAGAAGTAATAGAAGTCCCTATCTTACAATCAAATTAAGCTATGAATCAATAACCAAAAGACAGATTGAAATTCCAAGCCTTTTACATCTCAGCTGGAGCCTCACTGACCCTCATGAGGGGGCAGGCCCTGATTTTGGAGACTATTCTGGGAATGTTTCTAGAGTAAGCTACCACTTTTTTCTCAGAAGCTGAAGGGAATTATTCTTGCAGCTTCTGTTTGAGGACCTAGAAGAGCTCCTAAACATAAAAATCACAAAACCTTTCCACTCCCATCCCTCCCTACCCCTCCACCTCTCACTCCGCCTTCCCACTCCTTCCTACCCTCCTACCCTCACCCCTCCCCACACCTCCTCACACCTTCCCACTCTCCCCACCTTTTCACTCTCTCTCAACTTCTTCCTCCCTCCCACCCAAGTCAATAGCCTCTCAAATATGTCCTCAGCCTCCAAAAGCTTGTCAATTATTACTAAGAGTTTCCTCCTAGTTATTGGCTTCACTGGCTCCTGCTCCTGCTAGGCTCATCCTGGCCATGATTCTCAGTATTTTCTTTTTCCAGGTCTCAGAGCTAATGATTTGCCTTGCAACCTCAGTTCTCTGATGCAACTAAGAAAAGTCACTGATATATAGTGTGTTTACCTTTTGTTTTATTGAGAAGCTTGGTCTGATAACTTTTGAAGTCTTTATATCTCTGAGCACATTTTGGTTGATAAGGAGTGGTATTTGTTCAATTTTTGGTAGCCTTGTGTTTTGAACCTAGTTGCTTTGTGCTTGCTGGCACGCATTCTACCTATGGGCCTACCTTTTTCAACTATTTTAAGACAAGGTCTCGATAAGTTGCTCAAGCTGGTCTTAAGTTGACTTAGCACCCTGAGTAGAGACTAGGCCTATGCCACCAAACCAGGGTACACTTCTTAGTTCACAAGACAGTTAAAAAAGAAATAAAAGATAACAGATTTTTATAGAATGTGTAACATGCCTTGCCTATCAAACAGCAAGCCAAGATACTTACTATAGCCATTCACTGTCACATGTATTCCCAACCAATTATCACATACACACAACAAAAAACTATAATGTAGGCAAAAGCTATTACTTCCTTTTACATGTGTGAGGCTGAAGCACAGAGAGACTCTAGACCTAACGGAGGACTCTAACCTTTACCCCATCCACACTCCTTCACCAGACCCTGCCTCTACTCCCATCCTGTGACTGCATCTGTCTTCCCTACTCACATCTCTTGAGTGGATGGCTCTGAAGGACCCATTGTTTTGGATCCTGAAACTTCCTGAACCCACACCATGGGCCCATTTGTTCCCTAGGCTATTTCGCAGCCCTGACTGATGTTTCATGATCTCACCCAGGCTGTGGACACAGAGGAATCTAGATGCTGAGGAAGGAAATGCACACACATGTGTGCATGTATGCATGTGTGTGCACAAACACAGTCTGTGGGTGTTTCTCAGGAATCCTGCCTTTCCAAGGGTGAGGTCAGAGGCTGGGACAGAAGTGACAGAATGCCAGTAAAAACAAACAAGGTAACTAATGTGGAGCAACATCGAATCAGAGGTCCCAGTCTCTCTGGCTGACTATGCCAAATTACTTCCTCATGAGCAAGGAGAAGATACCTACTTCCAGGAGAGGCACAAAGAAGACTGGAACAAGAAGCTTCTGCTGAAACTCTTACCCCAGGCTGGAATCTAATAGTTTTTCTCTCTTGCTTTTCTTGCTTTTCTCCCTGTGGATGTCACGTGGTTTCTGAGAGTTGTTTTTGTGGGAGCCACAGGGAAGTGAATATTATTGGAGACTCCATTGAAGTGGAAACTTGAAAGTGTTTGGAAAGTTGGTTGGATAGTGTTTTGTTGGGGAAAACATGTGAAGGAACGTTTCATTAAAGTGAACATAGGTGTGAAAGGCTAAGGAAGACTCGTAAAGGAACGTGTTGCTGAAGCAGACACAGGAGAGAGGATTTTTTGGTTAAAGCAAGAGCAAGAAAGGACACATGATAAAGTATTTTTTGTTAATGATACATGTATATTGGTCCAGCTAACATTGTGTAGTTGAGCTGGATTTGTCGGGACTCGACAGAATGGCACCAAAACCTTCTGGTGGTACGCTGCAGCTTCTTGTCCCTTCTCACGACTCAGGCTGATTGGCAGAGTGATTTTAGCTGAGGCAGACGCAAATGCTGAAGCAAGACCTATGTTGAGGTAAGACATGTGGAGGACACGTGATGTTTGAAGAGTATAAATAGGACTCGATAGACAGTGCCAGGGATTGAGTTTGGCTTGTTTATAGAGCTAGTTGTGTAGTGCTTGTGGGTCTCAGTGTCTTTGTTGACCTTTTCTTCCCTGAGAGAGGTACAGCTGAGAACTTTTCTTGACGTTTCCCTTGGTCCCTCTTGTTTACTTGTGTTGAGGCTGAGGCCCGGCTGTCTCCGACAGGTATTGTCACCAGTGTTATTCCCTGCTGCTATCCCTACTCTAGTGAACTGAACTATTTTTGTATTTGTAAAGTGTTTTCAAGTGGATTGATCTGCCTCTGCTAACCCGTGAACTGCAGAGCTGATTTCCAGACAACACAGATGAGAGTTGCTCCAAAGAACGTTTCTAAATAGATCCACTTCCCCCATATCCTTTCTTTCCTACTACCTCTGGTGGCTGGTGAGCTAAAGGGAGGTTAAAGCATTTAAGAACCATCATTAAAAATAAGATTTAAGAAAAATAAAGTTATATTCCATCTATGGTCATTCCCAACCTAACTTGTCTCTTCTTGATGTCTTCTGTTTTTAGCAAGGGGGAGAGGAAGAAAAAAAATGGAAGAAAATGAGAGAGGATAGAAGGGAGACAGAAAGAGAGAGAGAGAGAGAGAGAGAGAGAGAGAGAGAGAGAGAACTGTCCATCAGTACCTCTCCCATCTCTCCCATTGATCTACACAACCCTTTCTGGGGAATCAATTTACATCAGGAGATCAGTATTCTGGTGTTGCTGTTCATTAGAGTTCATTAGGGGCTAAAATCAATTCCCCATTCTTTGCATTTCACTGCCCTGGAATCATGCACCCAGCATAGGTTTCTGACAATATTGGTTCAATTTAATACCTAATATCTCACTTTTGTACTAACAGAAAAAGATCAATGTCCAGCCAGTAGTGTAATGGGCATTTAACAACTGGCACTTCCCACAGTAAGGGGGAGGGGATAGGAACTGTTTTGTAGAATTTGCCAATGTTTGTGACATGAATGTTGTCATCATGGACAGCTATGGGCTACAGGTACAATATCACCAAACATGGAGCGGGAAATGTATTAACTGTAAAACTACATACCTTAATTTCTCATGTGGATGTATGTAGTCGTTTGAGTATAGCATCACTAAACACTAAATGTGATGAAAGCTGCTCTGAGCAGGTTCTGCCAAGATTATGCCAAGGCATAGAATGAGCATTGCATTAAGAAAGGGCCTTGGTTTTAATTTATATTTTCTGGCTTCAGGGGCTGGAGTGTGTTATCTATTCTGATCCCTGACTCATTCCACACACCTTGCAGGATTCTGTGAATTCACTATCTATGATTATCACCTCAAGGAATTCTTTGTCCACACAATACACGAAATACTTGTAGACTCTTTTCTATTCAAATACAAATAAGATGAATCAATAATAATTTTAATAGCAATGATAGCTAAGATTGGTAAAAGCAACTTTTACTCACCTGAAGTAATTGTCCTCTTGGAGGCTTACTGCCTCCATCTGTTAACCTAGTAGTGGAAGCTTCTAGCCTCTTAGCCTCAATAGTCTTATTTAGACCTAGATTGTTTTCAGCCTCTGAGACTTACTGCTGAATAAGCTCACATTTCTAGGTCTTTCTGAACTCTGGCTGGCTGGTTCACTCAGCTTTCTAAAGGAAATTCTGGCAAAATAAGAGCAGAACAGATAAATCAAGAGGCTCGCCATGTTTTCAGGGTAAATTTTGTTTACTAGCTCAAATTGTAAAAGGTTTCTGAGCATGATGTGTGACCCCTTCCTTTTTACCTAGCATCTACAGAAGTTCCTGACAAGGGGAGAGTCCTTATTAATTTTTAGAAATACTTCTTTTCTACCGGCTGAGAAAGATGGCAGAGTAACACAAACCTCCATAAACAAATTAGATATTCCCTTATCCCCATAGGATCGTATAAGAAACCACCAGTTACTGTGAGAATTGTCTTCATTTCAACCATCTGGTTCTTTTGAATAGAGAGAGTGTATGCGCATGAGCCAGAGACATAAGACAGAGAACTGTTGTTATCTTGATATACTGCAACATGTGAAAATAATTGCTTTTCGTGTGGTTAATACTCATATCACACACAGTACAACTTTAGGGCAAAATTCTTGTCTGTGTTCCATATAAATAATTAGACTCCAACGTTCAACTTTCCTTATATGTACATAACTGACTAGACATTCTAAGACTGACTTAATTTTGCATAAAATTTTCCAAGTGAACCCAATGATGAAAACCCAGACACCCAGTGAATAAGGAGTCAGTTTGTGATTTCCAAAATGTACATGAACATGTGATTTGAGTTTTTGGATAAGGATAATGTATGTGGTCTGTGTGCAGCTTGGCTATTCCCTGTTTGCTACTCAAATGTATTCCTTACCCTCTATGGGCCTGCTCTGCAACCAGAGAGATGATCACATTGTTTACCTCGATGGGTCCTTTTGTACTTAAGCTTCTGTTGTGCAGGTTTGGGCAGACTAAGCAAATCAGAACATGGAGAATGCAGATTTATCCTCCTGCCTAGCTTCTGAGACCATGTGGCACGTGCTCTTTCTTCCTCTTCTCCACGTGGCCCTTCCACATTTATGGAGATAGTTACCCACTTTGCTGGCCTTCTGAGTTCAGGGTGCCTCTGGCTGATTGCCCTGATGCTAACTCCAGCTCTATAAATAGACTGTCCCTCAGATCCACTTTGGTTACATAATGTATATACCATCTACCTCTACAAAGACAATCACCAAAGCTCTATACTTTAAAGTTAAATATGGACACCAAAATTTCTCACATACTGTAAACTTGTTATATCTGACATCTTGTCATTAATATGCACATATGCAGCTCAGTGGGTAGAGAGCTTGTACTTGCGTGTCATTCACAAAGCCCTGGGTTTGAATCCTAGCACCACAGATACAGCATGTGCTGACACATGCTTGTACTGTTAGCACTTGGGAGGTAGAGGATGGAGGCTAAGGACCTTAAGCTTATCCTCAGCTATGTGTAGACATACATTATGTACATACTCGTATAATTTCCTCTTATTATTTCTTTGAGCAAGAGCAAATCCTAAATTATTTAGTCCAAATGAGACTGAATTCAGGTGAATTTTCAGGAATATACTATAATTAGTTACTTTTATGAAGCAGAACTAAAATAACTGAGGGAATATCTTGAAAGAGAAAGATATGCTCTGCTCATAGCTTCAGAGGGTTCAATCTAGTTGCCTAGACTCATGGGTATCATAAGAGCATAGTACATGATGTGAGATACCCCTCACCTCATCATAACCAGGAAATAAGGAGAGAGTAGGGTGAAAGCCAAAATGACTTTCCAAGGCACACCTCCAGTGATCTACTTCACTGAAATAGGCCCCACCCCTCAAGGTTTTCAGGACCTTCATAAATGACATCTAGGACCAAGTGCTTGCCACTTGAGCCTGTGGAGGATTAATATTCAGCTTTCAGCACTTGGCTCCTGGCCCCCAGATAGTCATGACCAAGCACATTCAAGCCATCTCCAAGAGTCCCCAAAGTCTAATGGTTCCAACTTTGCTCACAATTCTCATTTCAAAGTTTTCTCTAAGACACAAGGTAAACCATTTGTCTGCATGCATTCAAAAGGAGAGTTATATACTCCCACGTTATAAGACTCAGCCAATGGCACAGAGTAAACATCCCCACCCCTATAAGGATGAGTAGGTGCATAGCAAGGACGAGCTGAACCAGAGCAAGGTTTCTTGAAACTCAGCAGGACACACAGTAATAACTTATGGGACATGGGGTGTCATCACGTGGCTTTGAGCAAACTCGTGCTGGTGGCTCTGGCAACTGTAGACTGCACGGAGTTGGCATGGAGTTACCCCTGCTTATGCCTTGCAGCACTCCTCAGCAGATAACCAGGTTCCTTAACTTCTCCAACTTCCTAAGACCTCCAATGCAGCTCAGACTTTGCCATCGCAGCATCACAGCTGCACGCAAAAAAAAAACAAAACAAAACAAAACAAAAAAAGCCCTCTAAGGAGCTGCTTGCATGGAGACTGAGTGATCATTGTATCATTGCTGTGACCAGTTCCCTGACAGAAACAACTCTTGCTGTACAAGCCTGGGTGTCCTGAAAATACAGACATCCTCTGTCACGGAGGATGAGCTAAAGGTGTGCCTTGGTCTCTAACCATGGTTTTGCAATGAAATACTGAAAACTAACAGAGTTCGGAAGAAAATAGTATTTATTCTATTCCATGTTGTGTGACTCTGGTTTTCAGTTTTCTCTTGTCACTTTACAGAACCCTGCTCTGTGGCCCTGTCCACTTGACAAGCAGAGTTCTTCCCAGTGAACAACAAAGGGAACTGAAAATAATTTTTAAAAACAACAACAAAATAATAGCATTTGATGAGCTGTAAGGGGCATCTGTACATGAAAAAAATGTTTATCAATTTCTCCTTTGATCTAGTTTTGCACATGTGAGTGACTACCATGCTGAACAGCATGGATATAAAATATTTTTATCATATCAGAAAAATATAATGGACAGCTCTGTCCTACATTATTATGAATAATAATTTTAATAATGTGCTTAATAGTTCATTTTTTTAAAAAAAACAGCAGAAAGGGTGGGAGGGCATGGATGGCTCAGCCAGTAAAATGCTTGTTATGCAAGTGAAAGGACCAGAGTTCAGATCCCCAGAACCCATATTTTAAAAAGACAGCTTGGGGCTAGAGCGATGGCTCAGTGGTTAACAGCACTGGCTGTTCTTCCAGAGGGCTTGGGTTCAATTCCCAGCATCCACATGGCAGCTCACAACTGTAACTCCAGTTCCAGGGGACCTGGCAACCCTCACACAGACATACAGGCAAAACACAAATACACAAAAAAGAAAAAATATATAATTTTCTTAAAATAAAAAAAAAAATGACAGGTCATGGTGTGCATCTGTAATCCCAGCTAGAGAAGCAGAAACAGGAGGATTCCTAGGACTCATTGCTCAGCCAGTCTGGCTCATTGGTGAATACTAGGCCAAAGACAGAGCACATCTCAAAGATGGTAGCCTTTGAGAGTCACATTTGAGATCTTCCTCTGGCTTCTGCTTACACACCCCATATGTACCTGTTCCCCACCCCACACCTCTCACGCATGCATTAAATAAAGCAACAATACCAACAATAAAGTGATAAAACAAAATCACATCTCTGTTTCTAAAGAACAATATTTTGATGAAACAGGCATTTTATTTTGTAGTTGAAGTTCTGAGAAATGGGCTTTGCTATGTCTGGGTAGTGAAATCAACACAGATTCAGCCTTCTGACCGCTAGTTGTATACTGCCAGTTTAGCTAACAGCACTGATACTTGTGAAATACCTAAAACTTCAAAACAGTTCTAAACTTTACAGTAAAATACAATCCTCAGATAGAAGCGTGTTTAATCCACTTTATACAGATGCAAAGCAGCCTGGGATTGACATTTCTCTGTGGTTTGACAAAGGCAGGTTGTTACCCACGAGCCTCTCTGGTTTCATCCTTTATTTTCTAGGTCTAAACAGAAATGAGTTTTCTTCTGTTTAAACTCCTCTTTCAAACAGCCTTTAGTAAACATAAAGAGTACAAAAGAATGGGGTGAGTTGTGTCTAGGGAAGGTATTAAGACAATTGACCTCTGTTTCTCTAATAGAAATGGGGGAGAGGGAGCCGCTGCATTCCAATCAATGGCATTAATTGGTTATTGGAGCAAATGAACGATGCTCTCTATCTGCCCGCCTTCACATTTAGGAGAAACTAATGGAGTCCATTAACTTCAGCATCATGAGTTTGAAGCAATTTGGAAGAGGTTACTCTTTTATTTCCCTGGGTTGTTCTTTTCCATGCACTTTAAGAAGAAACGCTACTCAAAACATTCCCACAAGTCCAGAAGGAAGCATCCCAGCTCTCCTAATACTTGGGAAATGAGAATGACAGGCAGGCGATGGGCCTTTATCTCTGGAGGGAGACAGCTGGAGCGAGCTCTCATTGAGGGGCTATGAGCATCTTACTCTTTATTCAGCTCCTCTGATGAGGCCTTTCGTTGGGCATCAGTTTACCCATTGGTAAATGGAGTTGAATAATATATACTTACCACTCCATAGTAAATGAATATTGAAGATCTTTGGCTAAAGGGGACTATGAATATGTAAGAGCACTGGGAATACAAATCAAGAATTCATGACTTAGGAAAAGCTCAATATGTTGATAAATCTTGAATTTTTGCAAATGCTGAGATGTTTCGCTTTTATTCAGAATATATAATAGTTAGGGATTGAGGCTTAGCCAGAGCGGCTTTATGCAAAGGACACATATGTAACTACGTACAGTAAAAGCTGTACATCTGGCATGTTGGGGGAAATCGGAGGCACCAGTCAGTCAAAAGTTCTGACTAACAATTTCACTGCTTTTCATATTTCTTGTTTTCTATCTTGGCCTCTCTGCTAAAGCCTCGATGGGGGAATAAACTGATGATTTGGTTCCATGTTGCCCAAAGTCTACTGCAGCAGAGGTAGAGCCAGTCACACGCAGAACAGCCTAAGAGAGTTCCAACTCACAGACTGTGGGACTCAGGTGACACTGTGACAAAAGAGCGGCAAGCAGAGACATGAGATACCTTCAAATAGGTTTATGACAGAAGGTGGGCAGAGCCATTGCTAGCCTGTTCTCACATGGGTACAATGCATAGGGACTAATTTTTTAATTATGATGGTACAAACTAATACACGTTCAATAGAATCAGTATTTTGAATTTTGACTGTAATCTTTGTCCAGGGTAGTTAAACACTCATGATGCTGGTCAGGAGCAGTGAGGTCCAGCTCCCAGTGGTCTTGGGATTGATTAGGAGGGAACATAGCCAATACTCTGCAGTGGACATTGCTAAGCTATAATGCCCAATAAGCCAGGTATGTTAAATGCAGCCCCAACTTAGTGGATGTTTAGACTTATTCTAAGCTAAGGAGCTTCTGCAGTCAAGACCATATCCTTTGAACAGAAGCAGATCCCACCGGAGCACGTAGCTTAACCCAATCTGTTCTTGCTGCTTTATGTGAACACCTATAACATAACAACCTGCATAGTCGTGTAAGATGGCCAGGATAGGAACCTCAGAGAGCCCTTTGATATCTCCAGAAAGATGGATCTGTCTATGGGGAAAACTTAATAGACTTAATTTTACAGTTGTATGCTAGTAAAAATCCAATTTTAACTTCCTGGGTGACTTAAATTTGTCACCTTTTTCCCATTTAGAAATTCAGAATTAATTCAGTAATAGCTGTTGAGCATAAATCGTGAACTTCCTAATAACAAAATGTGCCAACTCTAGATGTAGCCTGTCCATTCCAAGGAGAAACAGTGACTTTTGATTGCCTTCAGGGCAGGGGAGATAACTCAGTTTAAAAATCATTGTTCAGAATCCCAGCACTCATATAAGAAGCTAGTAACATGTGTAATGCTACGGGTAGGGCTTAGATAGTGGAGAATCCTTAGACCCTGCTAGCCCCCTAGTCTTGCCATATCTGTGAGCTTCAAGTTCAGTGAGAGACTCTGTCTCAAAAGATAAAGTGGAGAGAAATAGACTAAGACACTCAGTAATGACCTCTATCCTCTGCCATTTATGTGTGAGAGTGTATGTGAGTGTGTGTATGTGCACATATGTATGTGTGTGTAAGTGTGTGTGTGTATTTGTGTGTAAGTATATGTCAGTGTGAGTGTATGTAAGTATGCATTAGCGTGTGAGTGTGTAGGGTGTGGGTGAGTGTATGTGAGTGTGTATAGGATGTGAGTATGTGTGGGTGTGCGAGTATGTGTGTGAGTGTGTGTATGTGTGTGTGACTGTGAGTGTCAGTGTGAGTGAATGTGCGTGTATGTGAGTATGCATGAGTGTGTGAGTGTGTGGGGTGTGTGAGTGTATGTGAGTGTGTGTGGGGTGTGAGTGTATGTGAGTGTGTGTAGAGTGTATGTATAAGTGTGTGTGTTTGAGTGTTTGTGTGAGTGCATGTGTGTGTATGTGTATATGAATGTGTGTGAGCATGTGTCTGTGAGTGTGTATGATGTGAGTATTGTATATGTGAGTATGTGTATGTGAGTGTGTGTTTGAGGGTCTGTGAGTGCGTGTGTGACTATGTGTGTGTGAATGTGTGAGTGAGTAGTGTATGAGTGTGTGTATATGTGCATGTGTGTATGAATGTGCACCTACATACCCCCTCACACACTTACTTCTTGCTTTTATAAGTAATAGAAATTTATTGTGTGGAATTTTGCTTGGGAGCCACTGAAAGCTTTTGTAGGTAACAGCTGCACCCACAATCCAACAGCAAATTCACTGGCAAGAAACGTGTGGCAGTGCTTTCTTGCTGACAAACTTAAATTAATTTGGGGTTAAGTGTGGAGCCTCTGGTGGCTGCCTCAAAGGACAGAGTTTATGGGACAGTAAATATTTCACTGAAACCTCCGAATATCAGTTCCTATGTGTCATCTGTAGTCAACTCTGGGTGTTTACCCTATCCACTGCTCCCTAGCAGGAAGAAAAAGATGGAGACATATACATTTACAGCAAATCGATTAAAATTTTCCACTTACACAGGCTGAGCTTAGTTGTAAGACTATGTCCCCCTGACACTGAGAGGGTTAACCTTGTTGCAATAGTTTTTGGATCAAATAGTAGCTTCCCATTTTGCATTGTTATTTGAATGTTTATTTGCCAATATGAAATTGAGCATTCACTCTTGGCTTCTAAGTCAGGCTCTTACTGGTATGTGAAGTCCCAGTGTCTGGCAATGACTGCTGCGGACGTCTTTACAGAGTAGATTTCCCCAGAAAGTAGGTAGTTGAGAGACATTGCTGTAGCTGTAGCTTGGCATGCACGGTCTTGTTCTTGAATGAGCAGGAGACTGCATGTTTCCTCATTGCCAGTAAAGTAGATCTCTTTGTTGCCACTGACCTGAGGCTCAAGGCTACTCACAGGGAGCTTCAGAGCTGTGTGATCGTGCACATGTAACCATTTAATACCCTATTGGTTGACTCTCTCATTGTGGAAACTTCCAAAGCAGAGCCACCTTTAAGTTATCTCTAATGTACAGAAGGTTTTGTACGCTTCTGGTCCTTCACAGCCCAAACCAATGCTTGCCCACAGTGTAATTGGTTATAAAATGGTTTCTCCTAGATCAATGTTTCTCAACCTGTGAGTCACTACAACCCTTTCACAGGGCTCATCAAAGACCATTGGAAAATACAGATATTTACATTTTGCTTTATTACAGAAATAAAACTACAGTTATGAAGTAACAACAAAAATAATTTTATAGGGGAATAATTTTGGTGGGTCACCAGAACATGACAGACTGTATTAAAGGGTTATAGCACTGGAAAGTTGAGAACCACTGTTCTAGATTATCTGCATGGTTGTTCTGCCACTAAAAATGTGTAATATTGGCCAAATGAACCCAGAATAATTGGTGACAATGGTTTACTTACCATCAGTCCTGTTCCACTCTCCTGGAAGACAGAAGTCTAGACTCAGGATTATCTGAAGCTATCCCAAGTTGCAACTGACAGGCACAGGCATCTTTGCAGTCACAGGAAGGCTACATGCCTCCCCATCAACTGGGACTCTAGATTACTTTTCCTTGTATTTTAGTATTGTTTGATTCTTATATTAGCAAATGATGTATATACTTTCCAAAGTCAAATACCGTAAATTTTAACAAATATTTCCTTATTTTTAAAATGTTGTTGTCAAGAGAGATGGCCCAGCTGTTAAGAGCACTGGCTTCCCAGTGGCCTCATTAGGCAGCTCATGACCACCTTTAACTTCAGCTTTAGGAATTCTGACACCTTCTTCTAGCCTCCAAGAACACTCACATACATATGTGTGAGCATTTTCACATGCTTATGCACGTACACACACACACACACACACACACACGTGTAAAAGCAAGGATGTGGGCTTCCACATGGTTTCTGGTAACAGCTCAGACCATGATTTCTTTACCCACTCCTGGCTGCAATATGATCAACCATGGACCCAGACAAAGCACTCAGAGGCAGCCTGGACCTCAATCATCAACATGACCTCAGGCAGCAGCCCAGACCATGGACATGAACGTGGCTTTGGCGGTAACATGGGCAATAGACATCAGAGACACTGACCTGGCTGCAGTAGGACCTTGGACCCAGACATGGCCCTCCATTGCACTTGCTGGAACTCTTGACTCTCAGTTGGTGACAGACTTCAACCAAACTCAGAAGTGTGTGTGTGTGTGTGTGTGTGTGTGTGTGTGTGTGTGTGTTGTGGGAGCACTTTCCCTTTCCCTTGTTTCCCTAATCTCTGCTGTTCTATCCTGCCTCAGTCAGAGAAATTATCATGGGGAAGCTGCCTTTGTTCAGACTAGAGAGAAACAGTGAACTGTTGTCAAGGAAAGAATTCTTTAGAAAGAAGAGAATGGAGGCAGGTGGAGGCCAGAGCATGTTCCAGATTGCAAAGAGGCCAGTACACTGGAGCCAAGAAGCATGAAGGAAAGGACCAGAAAAGAGGTCAGTCAAGGCTCCGATGTAAGTAACCTGTTCAGCCCTAAAGGTCTGGCAGGGCAAAAGTGGGGGGGGGTGCATTAGTCACCCCTACAACTCAACCGAGAGAGGAAGGAAGGCATTAAACTTAGCACCCAAGTAGGGGATGCTGAGAAGGCAAACAGACCTAACTGTTCCTGTCTTAAAAGGTCTGAATCTGCCAGCTAGGACAGCATGTGGGTTCATGTACCGTCACAGTGTTGTGCAGAAATGGAGTATGGTCTGGGGCAAAGAAGGAAGGGACCAAGGGACATACAGGGGATTTCAGGCTGGAGAGAAGAGGGGATATGCCTAAGACAGCAAGAGCAGAGCAGGCAGCTGCAGGGCTGTTAGTGTCTAAACGCCCATTTGGAAGATTTCAAAAGACTGCCAAGATGTTACATTCATTTTGTTTTTAATTAAGAAGGAAAATCATATGCCTCTTGACAGCAAGAAAGAGCAAAGAGGAGAGAAGAAGAAAGGGATGGAAGAGAGAGGGAGGAGAAGGACAGAGGAAAAAGTACGGGTGGGGCATGTCACTGTGACTAGGTTTCAGTTCTTTATCTGGGCAGAAGCTGGACACAAATGTTTTAAATCACGTTAAAAAAAAAAAACAAACTAACCATCAGATCTTACCCTAACTCTAAAACTCTCCTGAATTTTAATTCTAAGGCAGCTAGATAGAACATTTGAATACCCCCTGTTCTCTTTCTCCTTGAAAGAGAAGGAAGAAAGGAAGGGAGGGAATATTCTAGATATTTCAACAGAGTTACTTTACTTGATTCTGAGAACTTCAGATATATAAATAGCTAGTCTGGTCTTGTGAATGGAAAAAGTAGAAATCTAAGATATTAGTATATCAAGCTGCAAACTTGATAAGACACCGGAGGAGAGCCCACTGCTTTTTCCCACAATCAACTTGAGAGAGGAATGACTTCAAAACATTTCCTTACTTCTTGTTTCAGTGTGGGCTCTTAGAACTGTTCAGCTAAAGTTGCTACCAAATCTCAGGGTGCCCCTAGTCTGTGCTGTTCTGTATGGCCATAGGATTAGATTTGTTAATGAATAGTTATGAAATCACAGCTACCTCTTCAGCTCATTATTGCTTTGTACTATTTCCTGCAATATTAATAGAATATTTTTGTAATTATTTCTCCATATGAAAGTTTTCATGCTTTAAAAAAAATTCTTTTTTTAAAGATTCACCAAAGTAGCTACTTCCAGCGTCTTCTGGGATAGTTACCCAGCAGAGCATGTTTTGTTTTTGTTGTTATTATTTAATATAGTGGCTTTTTTCCTCTTCAAAATAAAGTCTATCAGAAAAGCCGGTCAGACAAAATTATGAAAGTGTGTTAAGAGATGTACAATGATTAGCTCATATAAATACAACTACAACTCACAGCGCCCAGTACCCTGATGCTCTATCATATAATCTAGGGCATTTTAGGACACAAAAACAGAAGTAATGTGATACTGGAGAGAAGATGGATGAAAGCTTTGGGGTCGTGTAGTCATGACTTTACTTCCTAGTTCCTAGTTATTTAGTTTTTGGAAAAGCTGACTTTTCCCCTCTTCAAACTACCATCTCTCATTATATCTGAGTCAGCCTTGAATGTCACCCTGAGGACACATTACAGGCTACAGTTCATCACTAAGGGAAGCCAAGACAGGAATTCATGCCAGGAATTTAGAGGCAGGAACTCAAGCACAAACCACAGAGAAATGCTGCTTTAATGACTTGGTTTCAGGCTTAGGTTCAACTACTCTTCTTAGACATCCATGGTCCACTAGCCTAGGGATGGTACCACCAACAGTGGGCTATACTCTTCTCCATCAACCAGCAATCAAGAAAATGCTCCACAAACAAGCCCACAAGCCAATCTAGTGGAGACAGTTCCTCAGTTGGGGGTCCCTCTTACCAGATGTGTCAACTTGACGACTAAGGTTAGGTAACACACTACCTTATGTATATACATAGATTGGAATGCATGTGATTAAATTCAGATGCATTATGGGAAAGGGCACGTGCAATGAACAAACAGTTACATAATCCAAGCTGACTGACCAAACAAGAAAACCACCTATTCTATACAGTTTAGCAGTCAGACCAATAAAAAGAAATACCAATAAAAAGAAAGCCTCAAACAATAACAGGGGCCTTGAGTACTTACTCTCAGACCCTTAACAGTATATTTCTTGCATTGTTTTGAATACAGTTTCCTTGCTACTTTACTATCTGTGTGCACCTTTTTTTCATTCTTGAATAAGACACTAAGAAACACCTGGTGCACACCCACACCACCATAACATTTTTTCATATATACTCATTTCTAAATAAGCTCCATAGACACAAACGACTATATTTAGTCATTCACAGAGCTCCTTGAACTATAACCCTCTAATATTACAGAAAAGAAAAATCTTTTACACTAATTTTGAGACAAGTTGTCTGTAGATTAGGTTGGCCTGAAGGTTACTATGTAGCCCAAACTGACTTCAGACTTACAGTAACTCTTCTGCCTTTCTTCTGAGAGTTGGGATCACAGGTGCAAGCCACCATGTCTGGCTTTCAATAATTAATTTTGGATAAATTCAGAAATGTTTTGTTTCTGCATTAAGAATTGAGGGCACTACATGTGCTCAGTAGATCCTTCCAGATACTCTGAGTTGATAATAGCATCCCCATCACCAGGTCTTAATTAAATGTCTGTCATGACTACACAAAAGTATATTTGTCACTTTGCTTTCATTGGAGCTCCTGTGAGTTCATAAAAAAAAAAAAACTTATAATGCATGACGGAGTAGCATTTGGTAAGTTAAGATTTGCAGCATGTGGTATTTCTATAAGTCTCTGAGGTTTCAAAATATCTTCACAAACACTGGGCCAACCATAACACTACCAGTTTGGTTCATTACCCCTGCCTTTGGTTTGGTCCAAGGCTATGCCCTTGCTAAACGTGTTCAGTGGCTGAATTCCAGTCTCAGCCTTTCCTTTGGGTTTAGATGAGGATGGTAGGTTAGAGACATAATTTAGTCAGTGTTATGTGATCTGGGATGACGGTGCCACCCTTGGTTCCAAATTCCCATTAGTCTTCAGGGCTTTGCCTTACAAACATCAACCTGGCAGATGTGAACTAGCCACGCAGGGCTGGCTCTGATTGTTTAGTGGACAGTTCAGGTGAAAGCTATAAGGAAGGGGAGGAGTATCCTTCTTGCGTGCTAGAATATTAGAAGGTGCATCATTTTAGGAAGAGCTTTGTTTCTTTTTCTTTTCTTTTTGACAAGATCTCACTGTATAGGCAAGAACTGGCCTTGACCTTGCAACATCTTCTTTCATTGCCCTCTTGAGAGCTGGTTTTACAGACGTGTTGCCATGCCTAGCCAGCTCTTGAGCTCTCTATTGTAGAGTATATTAGAAACACCATGAAAATGTAAGGGGGGGTGTGGATGAATAGCTTTAATTCACAATAAGATTTACCAACCTCTTCCCAGTTTTCATCAGTTTTCTTAATTTTACCTTTTGGAAAGACTTAGATTTTTTTTTTTAAATTAGGGGGTCCCAACATGTATGTCTTGAATAATTCTCTAAATGCTAGAGAAAACAAAAACCCACATTGGAATCAGTTTAGTCACCTCCCTACATCTAACTGTGGGAAACAAAAGTAGAAAGACCTGGGAACATCCCTAGTAAGCCAGACTCTTCTTGATCATCTGTGGTTGTTTCTTCTTCTTCTTCTTCTTCTTCTTCTTCTTCTTCTTCTTCTTCTTCTTCTTCTTCTTCTTCTTCTTCTTCTTCTTCTTCTTCTTCTTCTTCTTCTTCTTCCTCTCCCTCTCCTCCCCTTTTCTTTTTCTTCTAATTATCTTCTTTATTTTTTGAGATTATATCATTTTCACCTTCTCTTTTCTCCTCCAAAGAATTCCATACACCTCTCCATGCTTTGCTTTTTCAAATTCACAGCTGCTTTTTTTGTTGTTGTTATGTGTGCATGTGTGTGTATATGTGTGTGTTTGTATTCCTCTTCACTATTGGGCAGTACATTTTCTGTCTTATTTTGAATACCCTATTTTAAAATATATTTCTTTCTCTTTCTTTCCTTTTTTTTTTTTTTTTTTTTTTTTTGTAGCCTAGACTAGCCTCAAACTCATGACGTAGCTAGGGATTTCTTGATACTCTAGTATCTACCAACTGAGCACCTGAGTGCTGGGATTATAGGCCTTGCCCACAATACTCAGTTTATGTGATGTTGAGATCAAAACCAGAGCCTCATGCAGACTTTATATCCCCAGTCTTTATCAACTACTTAATAAGCCTTTGTCCCCCCCACCCCCAAGCATCTTTTTTTGTTGATCACATATGAAGAGGCACTGTCCTAGGGCTAGGTAACCCACTGATTGGAATGCAGCTGCAAAGTTTGAAGATCAAAAAGAACACACTTAATATAAGAAACACAGCATGCCATCACATCCAGGATGGTGGGAAGCCCTAGGATTTGGCAACCACAGGATTTGCAACACATTGGCAAAACCGTTCTGGACAGACTTCATGATGCTGAGACCGATGGACCCAAGAAAATGAGTGTAGGTTGAGCAGGAGGAAGATAAATGATGCAGGGAAGATTGCTGGGGAAAATATGCCTCTTCCTTTTTTCCTTATCTATTATTTCCAACATCCTTTTTGGATATCTTCTGGAGCAGAAGCTATTAGCTGACTCCCAAAACATACTCTCCTTTTCCTGGAGCTAATGGTGCAGCTAGAAACACTTCCATCCCATGTATTCAGACACAGGACTTGTAAAAATGTCTCAAAGGTGTATGAAATTGTTTATTACTCTCTGTCCATGTCTATGGAAGGTAGAAGTGACAGCCAGAGCTCTAATAGTTACCGTGGGCCATAAAGATGGAGCACAAACACTCCTCCACTGCTGGTGGAATTGCAGGCTGGTACAACCACTCTGGAAAGCAGTCTGGCGGTTCCTCAGAAAACTGGGCATGACACTCCCGGAGGATCCGGCTATACCACTCCTGGGCATATACCCAGAGACTTTACCTGCATGCATTAAGGACACATGCTCCACTATGTTCATAGCAGCCTTATTTATAATAGCCAGAAGCTGGAAAGAACCCAGATGTCCCTCAACGGAGGAATGGATTCAGAAGATGTGGTATATCTACACAATGGAATACTACTGTGCAATTAAAAACAATGAATTCACGAAATTCCTAGGCAAATGGTCAGATCTTGAAAATATCATCCTTAGTGAGGTAACCCAATCACAAAAGAACACACATGGTATGCAGTCACGGATAAGGGGTTATTGACCCAGAATCTCGGAATACCCTAGACACAATCCGCATATCAATAGATTTCTAAAAAGATGGAAGGAGAGACCCCTGGTCCTGGAAAGACTGGATGTAGGGGAATGCCAGGACAGAGAAGCAGCGAGAGGAGGTTGAATGGAGAAAAGAGAGAGGGAAGGGGGCTTATGGGACTTTCGGTGAGGGAGGAAACGGGAAAGGGGAAGTGATTTGGAATGTAAATTAAAAAATAAAATAAAAAAAAAAGATGGAGCACAGAGCAATGGATGCAGGAGGAAAGGAACTTTGGATGGAGAGGTCAGGGAACACTGACAGCTTTGTGAAGTCAACTTACCTTAGCCATGTCATTTATCTGAGGAGGCAATGTCTTAGTCTTAGTCAGTATATTCCTGCCCCTTTCCTTAGTATATGCAGCTAAGCCTTTCAAAATCACTCTAGATCATGACTTGTATCTTCTCTTATAACTATGGTCCACTGCACAAAGCAGTGGCTCTTCTGGTAGTCCAGAAATTTCTTTGAATTTTCTTGAAAAGAGAAGCAGCTAGCACAAGGTCGTCCCCCAGGCAGGGCCGCTCATCTGTCTGATGGCAGTTTTCACTTTACAGTTTATCTCTGGTAAACTCCAGCCTCTAAACATGCAGAAGACATGTGGAAATGTGGAAGCTACTTGTGTTAAAAGTCAAATTATCCCTCCAATTCTTTCCTTCCTCCCAAACCAGAGCTCATTTACATTTGCGCTGAGAATATGGGTCACCCCAAGTTGAGCTCCTTAGCCCTCAGAAAACTTAAGCTGTCAGTACTTCTGCAAACATGCAGTTTTAACTGTCTGTCCTTAAGACAGTTACCTGGCATGTGGGTTCCACCATGAAAAAAAGAAAGAAAAATTAATCTGCACACCCACCAAATCAAGGAGATAAGAAAAGGAAAGAGGCAGGAAAAATCGACAATATCTAAAAACCAAGATCATTTTTTAATTTACATTCTCTGCAGCTAAACACTTGCTCTTTCTTTATTAACTTTAGTTTTTGGAGTAATCTTTTCCATCATAAGCACTTTCTAAAAAATGATTTTCGCACATTTCTCAGATACATCAATCCTTCCGGCATTCCTCTAAGCACACATTATGGTACCCAAGCTCTAAATATAAAAGACTTTTATTATGTCCATTAACCATGGACATATGTGCTCCAAAAGTTTCCTGACACGCAGTCATTTGTGGTTTTTTAATTATAAACAGAAAATATTCACTAGAAAAATAAAGAAGTGAGCCCATAAATATATCTTTATATATTTGAATTTTGTCCATATATGACAAGACAGTGACTAAATGACTCTCCAGGTGGCCCACGACAGCACGTAAGCATGTGTGTGCTCAGATATGCTGAAAGACACAGTTTCACATGTGTGTGTTCAGATATGCTGAGAGACATACACACACAGTTCACATGCAAGTGCTCAGATATGCTGAGAGACACACACAGTTCCCATGTGCAACTGAATCCACGCACTGAACAGAACTGAAACATCTGTAACTTCAGGTACCACGTTCTTACTTCTAAAATATTTTTCTTAGATTCTACATGTCTTGTTCCACTTGAAGACTTAATGTGGGAAAAGGGGACAATGCCCAGTAAACTATTTGACAAACAAAGTCAGATTTATTGAATGCGTTTTATTTAACAACCAAAAAATTCTAACAGCCTAACAATGCACATAAGTTAAAAATTATCACTTAGTGATAACAAAGATAGTTGATTTACATGGAAAAAAGAACATTTACAATATGTTAATCCTTATTCACATTATTGATACTGCAATAAAACACAATTTGTTTTCTTCATTTCACAAAAAAAAAAAAAGGCGGGAAATTGTGCTTTGTCAAGAGGCACTACAAGAGAAAGTTTCTTCTTCCAAATAGATATTATATGACAGATATTGAATAAATAGACATATATGCATTGTAATTCGCAAAGATCTGGCAAGACCACAGGCTAAAATGCCCACAGATTCACTTAGAACCACTGCAAACTTGGCAGTGAAATTAAAAAATAAAAGGCAAGACTTAGCATTGAAAAATACCTAATAAATTTTTGGTTGAAGTGTAAAAGATACCAAATGCGGATGCCATCAATTGATGAACCACCTGTAAGAGCTTGGCAAAGAATCGGTGTCTAGGATGTGTACAGAGTGACTTCAGCAACAGCGTCAGAAGACAATTTGGAAAGAGTAACTCGGAGATCAGGAAGCAGCAACTGTGGACTCTCGGATTAAAGCTGCAGCATCCACAGAAAGGGGAAGGGCGGGCCCAGGCCTCAATTGCAAACAGCCATCTTTTTTGCAAAGATGCATGACACTCATGTCAAGGATAACTGTTTTAAACATCATTATTTGAAAAAGTACAGGAAAATGTCCCTTTGAAAACTCCAGAGGTTACTAAGCAGCTAGGATTAGCTTGTATTGCAACGTGTCTTCTCCCTGTATAGTGTAAGTTCTGAGTTAATATCTACACATAGAGGTTTTTTTTAAACTCCTACCTCTTATACCTTTCAAATATATAAATAGTATTAACAGTTATATTACAATGTTTGTGTAGTAAACAGAAAATAAATTTCAAAGTGATATTGCATGAGGTCTTTGACAAGGTTGCATGAGGATACAACTCAAAAACAAAACAAAAGAAAATAAAATCCAACCGTGCGGGACTGCTGAGTGGCCATCTCAAGTCTGGAGTGGGTTCCAGAGACCGGTCCTGAAGGGGAGGTCTCCTCTTGCAATCACTGTCACTGGAACTGGAAGGTAATGCTACTGTTTCTAATAGGAAACTAGAGGAGATTTGGCAAACTGTGGTAGATTGCAGCTTTAACGCTTGTTCCACAAAACAGCCCGTTGGCATTAGTTCTGCCTTACGTAAGGTAAGCGCTATGTGGGGCACTGGGACAATTATTTCCTTTTCCGATGAGTAGGTGACTCTGCTGAAATCGCTTCACTTACTTTATTGCCTGGAGGTGCATAATGACTCCAAACCAGGTTCCTGTCAGGGCTGCTGTGGCAGGGGAAGGGTGGAGATGCGTGAGCTCAGGGTCTGCAGAGGTCTGGCTAAAGTGAAGGGGATTTGTGAAGAAGAGGAAATCTAAACAGAAGAGGAGTAGGAACACTTGGGAAGAGGGCTGGATGGAGTTATTTGAGCGGGAGCCCCTCTTACTGGGCAGAAATTTCTTTCTCTAACCTAACATTACATTAAACTATGTTCTATTTAAAACAAAACAAAAACAAAAATAATCCAGAAAAAAATGAAAGGAAAGGAAACTGTAACATCCCAACAATATTAAATGAGCAGGCTTAATAAGTTTAAGATTTGAAGCCACAAGTGGGTAAATAAACTTCACAACAAAATGTGGCTCATAGCATGGATTTCATAGGTCCAACGTCAAAATGTCATTTGTGGAGACTGCGCTAAAGGTCAAGTTTCCTCTGCACTGAACTTGGCTCGGAATTCCACAGAATGCATCTGCTCGGTACAGTGCTGACATGCTCAATGGTGGAGTGTGGAGGGTCACGGCGCTGAGTCATTGTCTTAAGTGTGCATTATGTCCTCAGGGGTAATCGCCTTATGTCGTCTTATAACAAGCCCTGATTTTCTCTCACTTTACTCTCTTCTTTTCTCCTCTCTCATTTTTTTTTTTGGCAGTGTTATTTTGTTAAATACATACCTCAAAAATTACCCATTAAGCTGCCAGATAGGAAGCCATAGAATTAAAAAATAAATCAGGGACAAACACACAAAATAAATAGGAATTCAAAAATAGTTATCCTGCCCTGAGAGCAGGCCGCAAGTTTCTCAAAAAGTCAAAGCAACTCATTGTGAAGTGGTATTAGTTTTTATACATAAACAAGTCTTTTGTTTAAGAACTCATTTCACAGTCCAGTCCTTCAGATTGTAAAGTTCTCTGTCCCATGCAATTTTAATATATATATGTAAATATAGAGATATATACATATACATATACACACACTCGCAGCTTCCTTCATTTATTTCATGGGTCTTCCCATCCTGGAACTTGCCTGGTATCTCTTCCGTAAGTCTAAGAATGATGGCAGGGTCTCCCATGACTAGAATTACTATGGTCCAGTCAATTGCAAAAGTTTAACACTTAGTGTCTTTGCCAAGGCGACGTCTGATTCAGAAACTCTGAGCTTGCTCAGTCTATAGGCTATCTTGTGCAACAGAGGAATGCCATTAAGGGTAAGAAAAATAAAACCGACAAAAACAAAACAAAACAAGGCTGAGAGGAACTTGAAAGAAACTAAAACAGAAAGTCCTTGGACCCATCTATTGTTCTGCCTGTGGAGTTCACATTATCTCTGGTCGCTTTCGGCTGGAGTCGCCTTGCTCTTCTCGACGCTCTCCTCCTCGGCCTCCACCTTGTACATCTCCTCCGAGCCTTCCTCGCTGTCGTTCTCCTCGGACTCAGTCAGCAGCTCCTCGTCCTTATACTCTGCCACGTCCACCGCAGAGCCCAGGTGCTCCTTCAGCTTCCCATGATGCTTCACATGGTACCTCTGGTTCTGGAAGAACTTGATGATGGTGTGTTTAGGGAGATCCAGCTGGGCTGAGAGCGTGTGGATGGCTTCCTGGTCAGGATAGAGGCCTACATCGTGGATGAAGCTTTGAAGGATACCCAGGGCTTCCAGGGAGATCTTTGTGCGAGACCGAGGCTTTTTGGCACAACTGTCTTCTGTTGGAGGAGGTGGTGGGGGCGCTTCTTCTCTGGGAGGGGAGCTCTCCTTAGTTGGCTGGGACTGCTGTCGATGAAGGACCTGAAAATGAGAAGGGGGAGGAAATTAGTGTGACCCGGATCTTAGCTTGCAAGGCTACCAGACCTTTGCAACATGTATTATCTCTCTCAGACTGCACTTAGATAAAGTCAAATCTGGGGAAAGCTGAAATCATTTCTGAAGATGTAGATTCTCATCTATGAAACACGTGATTCATGAGAGGCACCCAAGCTGAGTAAGGCGGTGCATACTTATACTCCCAGCATGTAGGAGGCAGAGGCAGGAAGATTGCCACGAATTTGAGTTCACTGGACTACACTGCAATTTGATGCCTGCCTAGACTGTATAGCAAGATTTTGTTTCAAAGACAGCAACAAAAAAGAAAGAGAGAAAGAGAGGAAGAAAGAAAGAAAGAAAGAAAGAAAGAAAGAAAGAAAGAAAGAAAGAAAGAAAGAAAGAAAGAAAGAAAGAAAGAAAGAAAGAAAGAAAGGAAAGAAAAGAACCAGGAAAGAATTGTATAAACTAAGTCAGCATTGAGACTGTGGGGCACTGAGTAGTTAAGCCTGAGGTGATGTGGAGCAGGGCTTCATGGAGGGGCTTGGCTTTAGATCTCTTCTACTTGCAAAGAAACCCCATTGTACTAATGGCAGACACCACAGTTCAACGTTAGACTCTTCTGCATAGCTGGGGGAGCTAGGCAAGTCTTTGAGCCTCTACCTCATCCTGTATCGGAGAAGGATTAAGGAAGTGGCATTCTGCCAGGGAAGCAAGAGGCTCCCAGAACCCAACGAGATGACATTAGCCGAAGTAATCAACAAAGAGGAGACAGAACCTGTAGAGACCACTTCCAGTAGATAGGCACAGGCCCTAGTTGAGGGATAGGGCCATCTCAAAATTTTTAACCCAGAATTGTTCCTGTCCAAAGGAAAAACAGGGACAAAAAGGTGAACAGAGACTGAAACAAAGTCCATCTGAGACCACCCCACCCAGAGATCCATCCCATCTGCAGATACCAAACCCCCACACTATTGCTGATGCCAAGAAGCACTTGCTGACAGGACCCTGATACGGCTGTCCCGAGAGGTTCTACCAGCACCTGACTAATACAGATGCAGATACTCACAGCTAACCATCGAACTGAGCCTGGGGACCCTAAGGGAGGAGCTAGGGGAAGGACTGAAGGAGCTGAAGGGGTTTGCAACCCCATAGGAAGAACAACAATATCAACCAACCAGACCCCCACCCCCAGCCCAGAGCTTCCAGGGACTAAACCATCAACCAAGGAGTACACATGGAGGGACCCATGGCTCCAGTAGCATATGTAGCAGAGGATGGCTTTATCTGGCATCAATAGGAGGGGAGGCCCTTGGTCCTGTGGAGGTTTGCATAGGGGGATGCTAGAGGGGGTGAGGCAGGAGTGGGTGGGTGGGTGGGTGGGGGAGCACCCTCATAGAGGCAAAGGGGACAGGGGAGAGGAAGGATGGGATGGGGGAGGGGAAAATGGGAAGGGGGATATTATCTGAAATGTAAACAAAATGATTAATAAATTTTTCAGGAAAAAAAGTGGCATCCCAAGCATGGCTTAGATATTAAATGCATGATGTATATACAGTACAGTGTTCTGAAGGGAGGAGGGGACAGGGGAACCTTTTCAGTAAGGAGCCATAGTCACTGCACAGTGCTTCTCAATGTAAGCAAATGAATTCAGCTCTGCCCACTGAGAGGGGATGTGGCCCAGTACTTCATGGCTAGAGTATCCCTAGTTTGGTGAGATTTCTAGTCAATGATGATCACTGGTCTTCTCAGGCTGATTGTTCCTCAGGTTGTATAGAGAAATGGATGGTACTTTGAGCTGGATAACACACCCTTTGTCAAATTAAAAAGAAATCTTTATCTTCTTTTAGTTCTGATTTTGCTCTTTAAAAATATGATTATTTTAAATAATATATGTAAATTTTTCAAGCAATTTAAAGATAACTTCTGTATGTTTTAAATTTTAATTGACTGCTTTAACCACATTTAGATAGGCATTTTAATATCCTTATAAACCAATTAACCCTCTGTTTTGAACATACTTCCACATTTCTATTTTTTAATTTTTAATTGCAAGGTTTACTAGCTAGCTGTTAACATTTAAATATTTAAATATTTTTCCTTTTCTTTTTTCATAAGTACCCCTCTTTTTATCTCTACATATTCATAAAACCCTAAGTGGGCAACTTTACTCTGAGCCTCACTCACCACTGTTAACCACTGCATGAAATAACTTCCATTCTAATATGAAGTTATTAACTCTTTCCTTGAAGACTGAAAGGGAGAATATCACCCAGTGGGGAGACTTGGGCAGCACTGGCAGCTGACCTGCAGCTGTGTGTTATAGAATTAAAAGGTAGCAATGGTCATCCCTGCCTGCTGAGACCTGTGAGGTCGTGTGCAGAGCTGAGGACCACAATGCCTGTGCTCACATAGTGCCCAACTCCCTGTATCCCCTCAAGGTCACTTAAAAACAACACACATTTCTTCTTTACAATTTTCTAATGTTTTATGAAAGGTTCTCCCAAATCAGGATCCAAAATTACACATTTTCCAGAGTCAAGTGAGAATCAGGCCCAAGCAACATAGAAAAAGAAATGTATATAGCCACCCTTAAAATAAAAAAAAAATCACCCATGGTACTGTCGCTGTCACCATTCCTCCCACCATAGGACCAGCCACATGGCCCACTGCTTAGCTGAGAACTAGCACTGGTTTCAACATGAGCAGCTAAAGGTAAGGGAATCTGCCATCCGCACCAGCCTCGGAGGCCTATGATGGGAAGCATACTTTCTCACCCATGTGAAAATACCAGCTTTTTATAGAGTTTAATAAATAGTAGAGGAGATAAAATATGGCAGCCACAGAAGTTTGTCTTTTCAAATTACTACCAGTAAACGCTGATGAGAGGCTTGGCATGTTGGCTCACAGCTGTATACGCATGTGGGAGGCTTGGAGAGTGAAGAACCACAAACACAAGGCCAGCCTGGGCTACATAATGAGACTACCTACTGTAATAGGCTGGTGGCTGGTAGCAGAACGAAATCAAAAACAAAGGACTATAAAATAGTGAACTAGCATCCAAATAGTGCTGACCAATTAGAGACAATGTTCTTAGAATTTTCATTACCACTTTCAACTAAGAACAAACTCGTGTGGTCTGATGTGGTAAGCTGGCATCAGCAAAAAAAGTGAGAGCTCCCTTATTCCAACGTCCTAATTATCCCCGCCAGGGAAAGCGGGGCTGCATTGCAGGCTCCCACGGCTCTTGGTGGCTTTGACAACAGAAAGATGTGTGCTCAGGGCCTATGATGTGGGCAGTGTGAGCATGCTAATAAATAAAACTTTGCATCAACAGGTGAGGGGCTCGGCTTCTGGCGAGAAAGAGACTGGAATCAGGGACAAAGCGCACTCTAGCCGGACAGACATGTGCTCAAGCACGAGTGGTCCCTATTAGAGCAACTGCGTTAATTGGAAAACAAAAGAGAATTAAAATGCTCCATTTTCTAAATTACGCTTGCCTTCTGTAGTAAAAGCCAGCAGAACGGTTCCATTTAATTGAATAATTAGATTGGTTCTTAAGGGGCTTTCCATTGTGCACTGAGTAGATTTAAAGAGATTTTCCAAAACTATACTTTGAAGTTACTATAATCTTTCTGCATGATAGCATTTGTTCTCCTTAGGCCCTACCAGTTGGACTACTCCACTTCCCCTCATTTCTTAGAACAGAGCACAGCCACACAAATGTACAAAGAAGACAAATCTGAAACACCCAATAGCAGGAATAGCAGCGTGGGCTCACTGCTTATTTGGTTCCAGGAAATCTAAAATACATAAATACAAATGTAATCCTACAATCCTTCATGAAGGTGTAATCTGGACCAAGAACTAACTGGAAACACACTGCATTGGAGGATACTTCTCTACACTATTGGAATATTGGGAGAAGACAGGCTGGAAAAAAAAAGGGCTCTCATCAGGGGAATTTGCAGATCATAGACTAGAAAAGCATTTCTAAAAAGAAATACTGGCAATAAAAACTCCCCATAAGATGAAATGTACTTTCAGACCAAGCAATACAGAAGAGTGGGACAATATAGGCATGAAGTAAGTTCTAGTATTTTCTAACAGACACGAAAAGATCAGTCAAAATACACAAGACAAAATGAGTATCTCTAAAAGTGACCTACCTTATAAATTATACAAAGTGCTGAGTCTTTTGCTTGTTTGCTGCTAATTGCCAATGGCTGTCTACCTCCCAACCACAGCACGTAAAATGTTTAGAAAATAATGATCTCCAAAGACCACAACAATCTTCAATTTTCCAAAATGTTCTACTTCCTCTAGACAAAGAACTGCCATCTCTAGATAGTTTCTAGCAAAAGATCTGAATAATGTGTCATCTCTGCAGGGTCTGTGCATTTTTACTGGGTAGTGTTTTCCACAACAGAAAGAGTACTTGGAGGAAACAGAGTACAACTCCACACCTCCAAGACTGTCTCACAAAATGGTCTTTGTCAAGAGGAAACTATCCAAACACTCTCTAGATCCTCTCATCTAAAGGTTAGCAGCAATTCATTTTCTATTGTCTGTCTGTCTGTCTGTCTGTCTATCTATCTATCTATCTATCTATCCATCCATCTATCTATCCATCCATCCCTTCCTCCATTTTCCCCCTATTTTCTTCACACTAATTTTAGCTTCTTTCTTTCTTTCTTTCTTTCTCTTTCTTTCTTTCTTTCTTTCTTTCTTTCTTTCTTTCTTTCTTTCTTTCTTTCTTCCTTCCTTCCTTCCCTCCTCCTTCCTCTCTCTCTCTCTCTCTCTCTCTCTCTCTCTCTCTCTCTCTCTCACACACACACACACACACAGAGGACAGGTTTATAAACTCACTTCAGTAAGTCTTAGTTTTCCTGTCTGAATTTGTCACGGTATGCTCTTGGTTCCCTTTCAGTAAGTAGAATGGGTCAAGGTTAGTCTGTATCTCCAGAAAATACCATGAGAGTCACTCCACAGATTCTTGGTAGACACACTTGCAAGCAGTCACATTCCTAAGTTCAATGGGCAGGTCTTGCATTTATTTATAACTAGCTATGTTATTTTAATTTGGGAGGATTATAATTATATCACTTTTCTCTTCTATTCCCTCCAAAGTCTCTTATCCACTCTCTTCTCTGCTCCCTTTCAAATTCATGGACTCTTTTTTCTTTACTTGTTCCTGTGTGTGTGTGTGTGTGTGTGTGTGTGTGTGTGTGTGTGTGTGTGTGTGTAAGAGAGAGAGAGAGAGAGAGAGAGAGAGAGAGAACACATGCACATTCCCGAATCTACACGCTCTACTCAGGCTGTATACTGTTATGCCTGTGAGTTTCCAGGGCTGGCCACTCACTGGTGTGCTCCGCCTGAGGGAAGACTCCTCTTGCTCTCATCATCTCTTCACTGCCTTTGGTTCTTGTGCTGTAGTGAGGCCCTGGAGTTTTTCTCCTTCTACACTGGCATGGCAGTTGATGCTACCCTTGCTCTGCCTGGTTTTTAACATCTACAGTCACGTAAAACCTACAGTAACAAACATAAAGGTGCACTGTCTAGAGCCAGGGAAAACAATGTAGCCTCTGAAAGGTATGCCCTAGTAGTTTCAGTCATAAAAGCCCCAAAGTTGAAAAGATACAAGTGTTCCTCAGGGATAGAATGGGTAAACCAGGGTATTACATACAAAGATGTTAGGCCAACTAGCCCACCATGGGGAACTGCCATAAACTTATTGTTGGTGGAAAGGAGTCAGATGTGAAAGACTAGAGATTCTACTTATGGGAGAGTGAAGAAAGAAAGGAAAACAAAAAACACACTTTAATAAGAAAGCCTGAAGCAGTTGGGCACAGTGGTGCATGCCTTTAATTCTAGCACTCAGAAGGCAGAGTAGGCAGATCTGAGTTCAAGACCATCTTGGTCTTTAGGACCAGCAGCAACACCACGAGCACATTGTCTTTGAGAGTTACTGACTGAAAGATTAGCAGACAGTCTTTGTTAGATGCTAAAAATATTCTCTGCATTGATGTGGGCATTGATTAAAGGAATGAAAATATGTCTGAAAGATTATTCAGCTGTATGTTTAAGAGCTACAATTTTTACTATGTACAAATTGTACCACATCTCAAAAAAAAACAAAAACAAAAAAACCAGTTTATGGGTCCAGAGCCAGCGTGATGTTGTACAGCTGTGCAATATATCAAGCAAGAAGTTTGAGAATTCAAGGCTAGCTTGAGCTATATATTGAGACTTGTTCTTACAACTAGGTAAAACTTTTAGGGTCCAGTAAGTTAATCTTTAATCTTTTAAGGTGCAGCACCATATTCCAGTGATTTTCCAACATAATAAAATGCCTCCTTTGTAAAGACAGCTATGCCTTTACTCTCAACCTTTATGTACCCATTAACTCTTCTTGGTTCTTTTGGGTTTTGGATATTTCTGCCACAAATGCATTAATAGTATTTCTATAATGAGATTCCTGGAAAGCGTATTTTAAAACTTCTCTCTTTTTCTTAGCATCATTTGTTTTCAACATGACTATGCTGAGAGAAGGTCATAGTAATGAAATATACAAATTCCAGTGGTAGAACAGCAGCAATTGGAGTGGATATTAGCATCCATGAAATCTAAGCCAAATGCTCTCTCTCTCTCTCTCTCTCTCTCTCTCTCTCTCTATACATATATATATATATATATATATATATATATATATATACTCTATTTCATGGTAATCCCATGTTTTGACCTATTTTATAAGAAAACCAATCCAAGTATGTTAAGGGACCACACCTTGTAAGTAACAGAACTTGCATTTTTCATCTTTCTAACTGAACATGAAGCCCATGAGCAGAGTGTATAGAGGTAAGCTGAGTCAGTCCTTAGAACAGACGGGAAGCAAAATCCCAAGTCAAACATCCCAGAGGAGAATTATGAGTGACAAGGATGCAGTACACAGGTGGAGGAGGTGCTTCAGAGAGGTGAATGGGGAAAGCTCACCATGGAAGCAGCATAGGTGTGAGGTCTGAAGGGTGGGGGGGCAGCAGGGGTGAGGGGAGGGGTGGTGGCACATGTATGAAAAGTGCTCCAGACAAAGGAAGCAAACAAAAAGGTTGGGAGGAAAGGACAAGCATACAGCATCTGAAAAGCAAGGCCAGCCCACAGGAGTCTGCTCTCCAATGCAGTACATGTCTGCAGAGGGAGGTTAGAGGTCAGCTTTGGATGCCTATTCCCAGGCACCATTTACTCCCTGTGCCCCCTTTTATGATACAGGATTGCTCATAGATCTGGAATGCACTGAGGAAGCTAGACTGGCTGGCCATTCAGCTTCAGGAATCCACCTGTCTCAACCTCTCAGATACTGGGATTAGAAGCACACCACCATGGTGTCTGGATACAGACTCATGTCCTAGTTCGTGTAGCAAGTATTTTAGTAAATGAGCTATTTTTTTCAGACACTCCCCCCTACATGTAAATTAATTAAATCTATTTTTAAAAAGCCTTCAGTTCTGCAGTCCCATTAGCCACATCACAGGTGCTTGGGTGCCTCCGGCGTGCGATATGAAGATGGACCGCACGGACCAAGGCACTTCCATACTCACACAAAGTACTGGGTCTGCACTGTCATGCAGTGACAACAGAGAGAGAGATCCAGGTCTGGAGCATGGGGAGCTTAGCATTCTAACATCATGTGATACAATACCCCTGAGAGACCTGTGATAATATAATTTATTCTAGCCAAAATCAGAGCTTGAACTGTTAAATAGTATTCTAAGACAGAAGGGCAAATACCTGTATGCCTATGTACTAAATCCGAAATTTTCAGCATATGCTGTTACTAGATCATCGTTAAATTATTCCAAATAGGAACATTGGTATAAAGTAGCCAGAAATATGCCCAGGCATTTCTACTCTCAAAGAAATACTCTACATTTAATTGATGGCTGCCTTCTTCAGCTGTGGCACTTAACTATACCTAAAAGGAATTGTGTTTACAAGACTCAGCCTTGAATTCACAGAGAAAAAAGTAGATCCCTGCATCAAATATCTGGGTACTTATGGAGTACCTACAAGAATTGGGCCCATTCATTTAGAAGGCTCCTATAAGGAGTTCTAGTCCAACAATTGAGGGTTGGTGAGCAAGTAAGCTATGGGCAGGACATAAACAAATTAAAAGTTCAAAGCCTGATAGAGTTCCTCTCTTTTTATTTTCTGAAATCTCTATGAGCTGAGGCATAACATGTATGTACATAAATGGACAAGAAACTAACAGTCCAGGAAGAAAAGTTGTAAATATATTTGAAAGGGATGCCATCTTTCAAATAGAGCCTTAAAGCCTTCTTGACCAGTTACAAAGCACAGTTATATATGGACACATATTGCTTTTCTGTCTTAAAACTAAAACCTTGGAAAACAGAAGGAGCTCATGGTACCATGACAAAAGCCGACGGAGAGAAAGATAAAGCCCTCTTCTTAAAGCTCTCAGCGTTCAAATAGATTTTGAAGGCCTCAATGAAAACCAGCTGGGAGCCATGTGTAAAGTATAATGGTTCTGGCCTGCAGGGAAGGAAGTAAGATCTTGAATGATTAAGTTTAGGAAAGTATATAATTCACTGTATCATTACGGGGTGAACTGGATTACTTATAATAAGCCAAGACTTTGTGGTTGTTTTTATATAGAGAAAATGAGAAATTATTACGGAGGTGCCTGTAGAGGGTGGTGGGACACGGGAACAGGTTAAAGCAGCTTTCCAGGTGGCTACATGTAGCTCTCTAAGATAAGATTCACCCACAGAAGTAAGCCTTGCTTGGAGCATAAGGCACAGCAGCAGGAGGTGACAACAAGGACAAGATATCTTCTGTCCACATGTACTGGGTATTAAAGTCAAAATTCTTTTACTTACTTTGTTTTACCTCATCTGTGCCAATAAACATGAAATAATCAAAAAAAAGGGAAAGTATTTCTGCATCAAAAATTCCAAGAAAAAATGAATACAAGAATGATTGCATGCTATTATTTTTACCCATTACTATATATAAAATGTCCTGTACTTGAGGTTTTAACAACTTAATGGCAAGTTTCCCTCCACCCCATCAAAACCAGTGGTAGAGACTATTAATTTGAGTCTAAAAATTCAGCAGGGGAAACACCTAAGATTTGTGATTATAAACAGCAGGAATTAAGTATATACATAGCTTACCCATTGGGCTGTGAACTGTGGATTGTACATCTCATGCCTAGCTGAGAGCTCAGGACGTCTTGGCTACGCTGCCCTGAGCCAATCCCACATCCTCTCCTCTTTATTTCTAGCTTTACTCTTTCTTACCCCTGCTGAACACTGGCTCTTCTTCTTCTTCTAGCCTAGTCTACATGTAGTAAGTAAAGAAATTGTCACAAAGTGTAGTAATTTACTTCTATCTGAGAAGAGGGATGGAGAATATATATAAAGTGAGACCCATGGACCTCATTGAAACTATATGCTGTATTAAGACATCAAGCCTACTTCCAAGTAAAACTAAGATGTTACAGCTCATTGTTTTGATTATGCTAAAATTTGCACCAAAGACACAAAACTGCAGATGAAAATTAGTGGTGGTTTAAAAGATGCTTTTTAGAAATGCTGTATTAAGAAGCCCCAATATTTGTAAATCTGCTTAGATGAACAAACTAATATTTTCCAAGTGGCTAATATATAATACTGTAAAGGTATAAACTGGTAAAAGATCCATTCAAAGTTAAATGGAGACCAATGAATAAAGTACAAAACTATGACATATTCACCAATATATTGGCTCAATTGCATTTGGCAAATTCCATTTTGCAAACAAAAACACTGTCACTTTCAATGCCTTGCTAAAATATCAAAAGAGAATTTCTCGATTATCTGGAATGCCTGTTAAACTATCTCTTGCTATCCTAATTACTTTATCAGCTTCAACCAGAAGCACATATTATATCAAGAACACAAGCAATTCTGAGAATCTAGTTGCCATGCATTAAAGATTAAAGTATTAATTATCAGACATTAAATATCTGAGATTAAAATATCTTCAAATGTATATAAAAGGCTGGTATATATTAAGTTTTAGCAATATATTTTTCATAAAATATATCCTTTACACACACACATACACACGCACACGCACAGACACACACATGCACCATATACAATTATTTAAAACTTAGAAGACTCTTCATTTGTAAAGGCTGATATACATATTACTGAAGTCATCAATTGCAAAAATGAAAGTGGGTCACAAGACCAAAAGGATTGGAAACTTCCATACTATTTGAATCACACTTGAGATGTGAGCCTGACTCTCCCTAATGATTATCAACCTTTTTACTAGAACATTCAAAATAGATTCTGCAGTTGAAAGCATCCTTGCTTGAGTCAAATCATATAGGGCCCTAGAGCAGGGCTGTAGGGAAATCACACACACGTTATGATTTGCCTCTTGACTTTATCACTCAGAGACATTTTCACAGGCAAAACATATTCTCTTAGACACAACTCAGCACTATTTTTAGCTTCAAATGATGTTACTTGTGTTGGCTCTTATGGCTGTAATTTCACATCCAAACATTATAAGGCTTATTAAAAACTATGGTTTAGTTCTGTTGCTTTTTGGGCAATTATACAGTATCCTAAGGTCAAAACTCAGGAAATATGTTATTAAAAAAGAGTACCCATGAAGTGATGACAAACTGCAGACTACAGGTGTTAGATTACATTTTGACTCCAGGCAGGTTTAATATAAGTTGGTTTTCTTTGTACAATTGCTCTTAGCACATACAGCTGTAGGAAGGGGATTAAAAACAAAGGAGAGAGAGTGTGTGAAGCTCAATAAAGGAAGACCAGGTCAAAAGAAATCAATACAAACAAGCAAACTGATAGGAAGTCCAACATGGAAATCCATGTTCAATATCCTCAAGCCTTAGTCTGGCTTTCCTGTAATATTGTAACCATGATACTATGGGAGGACTGTGTGTGCTTTTAATGCAGCTTAATAACTGCCTCTCAAAATAAACACTTTGGTCAAAGATAAAAGCATAACAACTCTGTGACACAATAATCTGTTAAAATAGACTTGGTGTTGGAGGAAACATGGGACTTAAAACAGCCTTTGGCTTATAGCATTTCCTCCTCAGTAATAAATTGAGAACAACTATACCAACAACTTTGGAATAGTTTGGGGTAAAATAAATATGTTGCAGTTATTAATAATGGTCTTAGGAATGGCCAGAATCTGTGACCATCCAAGAGGCAGCCCAGTGAAGTACTTCCTTCATACAACTGAATGAGCTGGTAAGGTAAGAACAGCAAAGTTGAGATGAATAACTATGTCTTAATTAAATGGTCACCAAATGTTAAGATTAGGCCACATCTTCCTCTAAGACATGGTTCTCAACCTTCCTAATGGTGCAACCCCTTAGTATATAGTTCCTCATGTTGTGCTGACCACAACCATAAAATTATTTTTGTTGCTACCTCATAACTGTTACGTTGCTACTGTTATAGATTATAATGTAAATATCTGTGTTTTCCAATGTTCTAAGGAGACCCCTCTGAAAGGGTTGTTCAATCCTCACCCAAAAGGGGTCGCAACCCACAGGTTGAGAACCACTGCTCTAAGATACTTCATATTGCATAAACATGGTTTTGTTTGTTTGTTTGTTTGTTTGTTTGTTTTGTCAGGCTCTTCCTTGCCCCAGATACTCCATTTTAAAAACAGCTTTTGACTCCATTTTGAGAGAAAGGAATGACTGAAGCCTATTTAGTTTGTACTCATTCTGTAAGTGCAAACAGGTCTATAGATATATTTTTGGTGTGCTATGAAATAAGTTAATATGAGCAATTATGAGTAGAATAATAACAATAATAATAACAACAATAACTGCCTAAACAGGGTTATATGACAAATTGTTATTGTTGAAATGGATAAACTTAATGTATTTATACTTATTCAATAAATTACGACATTGTAGAAAGACAGAAATGTTTATGTTTCTGGCATAAAGTGGTCATGATACCAAGAAACACATAAGGACTAAAACCAAATAAGTAGAGGGATCTAGAGAGATGATTGCAGTGCTTAAGAGCACTTGCTGTTCTTATAGGAGGATGGGTCAGTTCCCAGGACCAACATAAGGCTCACAACCATCTGTAAATCAGTTCCAGGGGACCTGATGACCATCTCTGATCTCTATAGGTACAAGGCATTCACATGGTGCAAATATATACATGTAGGGAAATACTCATATACAGTAAATAAAATTTAAAAATCTAAAAATTAAAAACAAGCAGACCAAGCAAAGAAGATCCTTTTCCCAGTTAGACATTAAGAAAGGCAAAACAATGGTGACACGTTGAACCTAATGGAAACTCCATCCTCCCTTCATCAGCCTCATTTGAAAGCCAAGTTTATTGATCATTTAACAATAATGTAAGTGAAAAACAGTTCCATAAACATGAGGAACCTGGCCCACTGAGCAGTTCCACATGCCTACCAAGCACACCCTTCCATTTTCTCCCGTTTTCACACCACTATCACCTTTATCGTGTCTTCTTACAGGATAAAACCTGGCCTGCACTTTCACAGAAAAAAAAAGGCCTATCTTTTGAAGACAGACTTAAGGCATAGGCAATGATAATGTGCTGCAAAGATTTCATATTTATGATAAAACAGTAAAGAGGAACATGAAAATGACGGGCAGTTACTCTGACAACCTGGTTCTTAAGTCAACATGTCTTGCTTCACTGGTGTAACTGGGGAAGGGTGATTCTTGTCCCAGCCTACAGGGAAGATGTTGAGTTAAAGATAAGCAGAGTCACTGACTAGCAGGGTGAAAGGTTAGGATGACTTGAATAACAGGAATTCAAACAGGATCCAAAGAAACAGCCTGAAAATTCATAATGGCTCCTGGATGAACTAAGTTTTCAGGTTAAAATGACTACCAGAATTCTGAAGCAGTTAATCTAGGTGGCTAAATAATTCTCAAAAGAAGTAAAAATGTGACCGAAATGCAAACAACCTTGTCAACACCTGGGAGATGCAATTTGTGAACTCTCAAGTTGGGTTTTACTAAAATAACAAAATGGGGGTGGTACTAGTCAATGTCAGTCACATTGTTACAGCAGAGGGTGTAAATTATTTGAAGAGAATGCTGAACACATTTGGTTCCTTATTTGGGGCCAAGGGGCAAAGGCGGGTTATTGTGTCTGAGGCCAGTGTGGGACATGGAATGGGCCACATTTTCTGTATAATTTTTACAGTTGGGACACTCTAAAGGCAGAACAATCTGACAGTTATGGTTAGTGAAAATATTAGATGTTCACCAATAATATATGACCTCAGCATATTTCTGCTTTCTGGATATAACCACTTAATAACAGGACTTGGGAAAACTGCACTGCGTGAATCAAACACATAAAAGTACGGACATGCCTTTTATAGAAAGCAGATCTTAGGCAGGACATTATAATCAGTAACTCTGGTAAAGGACAAACTCTATTGCATTACCACACCACTGAGATATTATAGTTTATTATACCCTAAAGACCAGACTGGGTAAACCAAGTCAGATGATCTAAGCAGGGCTGTTCCTCAGACCATGAAGAAGAGGTCTCTGAGCCAAGATTCCTGGTGACTTAGTGCCTAAAAAGTGTCAGATGAGGGCTCATCAAACACAAGGCTACTTTTCAACTTTCATTTACTCCATCAGTCGCAGGCCTTCTTGCTAATTTCCAGAGAAGAACATAGGGAAATTAAATGGCGTGAGATAAAGCTTCCCAAAGGTTAATGAACTGTCAATCCAGGAGTATTCTTCTGCAGTGCTAAACTCCTTCACTATGGGGATATGAGCTTCGCATCCTCTATATTAATAATTGCTCTAACTGAAACAAGGTAAGGGGAGACTTTTGCATCTCAACTTTGTGCCAGGACACATAGTAAGAGGTGGGGGCCTGAAGGACCAGGCCCTCTTATTTGACCATGAAAAATGAGACAAGAAAACCAGTCTCCTCCTCCCAGGATGGTGACTGGAAACAAACGCCTCAGTTCCTAATTCCCTAGGGTAAAGTGACTGGACTGGAGGTTCCTTTTCCCACAAGAAAGATTCTAGTCTCTAAGCTGTAGAGGACTATGGTGTTCCCACGAGGCCAGTTATTCAGCATCCTTATCTACTTGAATTCACACAGCAAGTCCACTTTGTCTACATGCCACATTGCCTCGGCTCTTCTGAGCATATTTGCTTACCCCATGCCGGTCATTCTCATAAGCTGGAACTGTCGAGTGATTATACTTTCAAATGTGAATTTGCTTAAGGGTGGATTTAATTTAATAGCTGAGAACTCAGTACAAAACAAATATACTTACAAATGACATTAGCAGGGAATTAATCATTAACACTCTTGATTGGTGTTCCAAGACCAACCCCCCCCCTCTACGTTGGCTACAACCAAGATCATGGAGTTCCCACTGACTCATTCCCTCAACTTAAAGTCAACATCCAGCCCACCCCATGTGCTGAAGAGGACTTCCTTCTAAAGAGTTCTTGTGGGAAGGTTCCACTCTCCAGATATATTCATGTTATATATATGATGCCACTGAGGTCTTTACAATCTCTTGCTTGAATGACCAACTCTTCCTCCTAACAGGTCTCTCTGCCACAGCCCACAGAACACCTTGCCAAAGGCCTTCAGTGGCATTAAGTCAGGCCAAAGTCTCTTTGAGTGTCCAAGAAGATTGTCACCTGACTGTTGCTTATTCCTCTGCTCAATTCTTGCTCCTCAGCCCCTTCCTTGCAGGCTATACACCAACCTGTGATCGGAACCCTCCTACTCCTGGGTCTACCTTATGCTGTTTCTCTTCTAGGAAACTCCTGTATGTGACCCTGGACAGGCCCCTTCTAGGACCCTTTGGAGTCTTCTCACCAGTCAAGTTTTGCATTCTGTCCTGTTTTTTGTGGTTCACTCTGTACTTACCTCCTGTGTGACAGTCATCTATTCTTGAATACCAACCACTTCACACGACAAGGCACAAAGCCTTCAATAGATAGTCAAAAATTAAAACTTATCATAAAATGTCCAGAATACTTTTGTAGTAAAGAATGTCACATTAATTAAATTGAAATCTTGGTGTAAGAGTATGTGCTTTCTGAAAACACTTGAATTAGAGTAGTTTGTAGTAACTCGTTGCATGCATACAACACTATACAGCTTTCCAAGTCTCCCACATCACTGAGCTGGACGTGACTGACGCATAGGGTGTTACTGTTGTTGGTCACTGAAACTGACATATTTACTCATTTGTTTCTCTCTCTATCCCTCCTCACACTGCAAAAATATTTGTGTTCTCAGCAGATCTCAAAAATCCTACAGTAGGCAGCTGCTATGACCAGAGAAGTTGCTGCAGGCAAAATAGCGAACAAAACTTGAAGAATCCATGTAAGAAAAAGAAAGGGAATCTTGAACCAAGAAAGAATCTATGAAAGCTGCCCATGTTTTCTAATGAAGCCTATGGGTCCTAGTGACTTCTTGAGAGGGCCCTGACCCCTCACTGAGATATATGAGAGTGTTATCTAGCTATAAAATGCTGAGGGAAAACACTGAATGCCTTTTCCAAAACGAATATCAAATGCTGATGTGGTTTTCCTTAGAGTGGGATGAATGAAGTGCATCTGAGTAAAGAATAAAGAAAGTAGCAAAATCAATTCAAAGATGCATTCTTGCCTTGTCTTCACTCAGCCTCTGCAGCCTCCACGCCACACATTTCAAAGTGAGCAAATGGTTCAAAATAAATTCTTTGCTGCTTTCTGATTACTTTGTAGCTTATTTATATTTTATCAAAATCTGCTTTTTAAATATTCAACTAAAACTAAATAAGTCATATAAATAAGCATAGACACTAAATAAGCATAGAGATCCAGACATAAGCCACCTCCCATATCTACAGAGATCAAAACGCATTGGGACCGGCATCAAAGAACACTTTTGTTTTAAGGTGCTATCCTTTTAAGGTATTGTGCAAGTTTTAGCCTTGACAGGGTCTCTGTCAGAATTATAATTCCAAACTGATAAATAAAATGCTATTATCATGTTAAAACACTTGATTGTGTATGACTTCAAAAATCCTGACTTTCTATTTCTGAGAACGGATTTAATGAAATATTTTTAAAGTGGAGCTGGCAGAGAGAATATCGGCCAAGAGGCAATTCAGATGGCAGACGCAGAGAAAGCACAATTTACCATGTAGACTGTAGCAATGGGCATTAAATAATCATCTCTGAATAAACTCCACAAATCAATATGACCCCGTTGCTCTAAACAAAGAATGGTATTGCCTAAAGGAAATCTCTAAGGTCAACCAGCAATTAACTGAAAGGTTTTGATTGAAAATGCTATTGACTGCTTTCATATCGCACAGCTTCCTGGTTATTATACTTCATGGGCTAAGTAGGTGCCAAGACATTAAACTGTCAATAATCTATTAATACTGGACAGCTACATTCACTCTCCCTGAATCTGCAGGCAAATAGATTCAAGCCAAATACCTTGCTTAGAACCAATGCAAATTCCTCAGCCCTGATATGGAAATTGTATCTTCATTATGCCATTCTGAATGCCCTGAAGTGTCACTCAGTGTAAGAGAAATGTATAGGTAGAGATGCTTGTTCACATGAGTTAAACTAACATTTGTTTTCTTAGAGATTGCTGAAGGGAAAGAGAGTGTGTCCTGGACCCTGCCTTCCTTTCTAAGTCATATTTAACAGTTCCTAAATGGAGCATAATAAACACTTTACAAAGAGGAATGAGAAGTTCTTCAAAGGGAGCCTGACAACTTCGTGCCTCTCGGCATCTGGAAAGCAGTTATATACGGGGAAGGGGGCTTTTAATGAATTTAATAGAGAAAAGCACTTTAATTAAATGCTGTCAAAGTGGATTGTATTAATGACTGTACACAGAGGAATTTAAAGCCAGCCAAGTTTATTTAGCAAATAGAAACTGGGCTTTCGAAGCCTGCAAGTATTTATGTTTCTACAGTTGGTGCACGCTGAGAGGGTGGTGATGTCAAATGAAAGCACTGAGTTATTAGATATGATTTTATTTATTGTGTATTATTAAAGTTTCAAAGGCCTCGGGGGAGTCAGTTTCATTTTCAAAATGAAGCACAGTATCTGATCAGAAGGGGTTAAGGAAAGAGTCCTGTCCCCATGGTGGTTTTTCCTGCTCCTTAGAACCTGACTGCAGGTAATGGGTTAGCAGAGCAGGCGGGAGACCAGCCTGCTTTGGGGGCTGGCCAGTCAACATTCACACCACTGGACAGCAGTGGCAAAGGCATCAATGGCAGTATTTCTCCTCTGGCCAGTTCCCCAATTTTTATTTTTATTTTTTAACTTTTCAATGACTTACCCCTAAACACAGTTCACTCTATTATACACAGCAATAAGCTGAAAAATGACCAAAGCTTTTAGAAATCTGCATGGAAATTTGGTTGCCATAGCCCATTTAATGAAAACCATGAGGAGTACCATGTTTTACAAAAGTATCGGATGTTTGACTGGGGGCGGTAGGAAAGGGCATCTTCCTGGGTGTCTTCTACTTGGAGACTGATCACAGAACAGACCTATTATTAGTGATAGTATTTTTAAAACAAACAAAGAAAACATGAGCCTTAATGCATGAAAGCTGTAAAAGATTGAGAAGCTGGCCCGGCTGGAAAATACTGCGTGTGTAGCAAAATGATTTTCTCTACCGTTTGTAAAAATGTAATTATCCATGATAAGCTATTATTCATGATACTACAGCGGTGAGGGATTTCAAGGAAGCCCACTGGATGTGAGGGATTCGCCATTTGGTCTTCTGTCTCTGACACCACCATGTCTGAGATCACAAACCACTCTGTGATTACCGCATCCTTCTTGCAGTTATGTATACAGCTTTGCAGGCTGTCTTTAGATTTTTAATTCAAAACACGAGAGAGGGGGAGAAGGGGGAAATGTGAGGATGAGAAAGAAAAGCAGCAGACCCCTAAACGCAGCACCTACTTCCTCTTGAGAACAGAATAATAATCACAAATGCGGACTTTCAACTTTCTAAATAAATAATCTGATTTTTAATTCTCTCTGCACCCAAGCTATTTATTAATATCAGATGTCTGGTCTGTGTCTTTGTAGCTCTGGAACTTAGAAGTGGCTGCGCTTTTCCATCTGTGCCAAGATGTTTCAGACTAGGCTTTGAAAAGCTGCAAGTGTAGATGAATAGGACATGGGATGAGAACTGATTACAGACGCATTCTGTGTTTAGGACTGGCAACACGGAGCACTGGGGACATTCCATGTCCATGTGGTGTAATGCACTCCTTCGGTTCTTGTGGGCAAGTATGCAGAGATGGCTGAGGTGCAGACCGCCACAGGCCCAGTTCTCACTCTGTTCAGAAAGCAGAACACATTGGCTATATTCTTACAGACACCGTGACATTGGCTCTGGTTCTAGTTTACCAAGTACATCTAATGTGAAGATGTATCAAAGAATTATCTACCCTAGGACAGGATGAGGCAACTGATTCAGATTGTATCTCACACCCAGAAGACTCAGTCATTCTGCTGCTTCTTCATAACAGAGGGAAGAATTGCACCCACAGTGTGGCCACTGTTCCAGATTGTAATCTCTCTCTCATTGGAAGGTTTTTAGCTCATATCAAGTACTCAAATGTAGATTTCTTTCAAATGGTAACCTTTAAATTATACCTACATGGAAATGCTCAATATGGACACAACCATAATTCCTCCCACTTTCAATGGCTGTACTTTAAGTGTATTGTTAATAAAAACTGCCCCATCCCCTCTCCCCAGGAAAGTTTTGTATGAAAAAAAATGTGTGGTGATGCACACCTATATTCCCAGCACAGAGAAAGAGTCAGGAGGATACAGAATACAAGGTCATCCTCAGCTACACAGTGAATTTGAGGCCAGCCTAAGCTCCATGTAGCCCTACCTACCTCAAAAAGGGTGTGTGGGGCTCATTTTAATGTAGATGCTGGGTCTATACAGTCCATATTCACTTTCCCATTTTATTTACTCAGTCCATAGCAGAATTGGAAAGAATTTTCCATAGGCATAAGAATTTGTCTTTGTGAGTTTATAACACTGATTTCAGCTTCCAGAGTTTGGAGGACTTTGAAAACAAATAACCTCGTCATCATTTTGAGATATACAGTCTGAGCTCAGTTTGTCTTATCTAAAATAGCAATTCTGCTGGGATAATTCGTTCCAGTTTTCTACTTTCTGAAACTTTGGAAGTGGCAGGCTATGAGCTCCTCATGCAACATGATTTTGCACAGTGAACACAAATAGATAGCCAGGTAAGCCATCAGCGTGGATACAGACAAATCCTAAAAATGAGAAATAAGTAGAAACCACTACTATTTACATAATAAACATGTTCTGATATCCTGATCTCTGATGTTATCCAGCTTTAGAAATAGGTGACTTTTAACATATATATATTTTATATACATACATACCATGGTGTTTGACAAAATTTATTTATAAAAATCAAAGATGTGAATGGCAAAGAAGTTTTTATTTTATTCTTTTCTAAAGTTTACTGACATTTATTCAGTTTTGTATTAGTGAGCGTTTAAAGATTGGCTCTCTGGAATTAACAGTCCCCATTGTCTCCTTAGCAAATTCTCAAAGTAAGGCCACCATGATGGGTTTTATGCTCACAAAGGTGTACTAACAAGCCTCCCAAATTTCTGAAAATGAAATAGGCTGCTATAGACTCACTACAGGATATCCTGACTCTACTGTGGAAAGTGGTACTATATCCCTCCTTTGATGAGCCACACACTGCTTCCCGACCTTTCTCTCTGCAATCCCTTTGCTTGGCCTGGCTTAGCTGTCATTTTCCCAATGCAATGTGATTATGATGACTCTCATGCCATAGACATTTCCACAGAAGATTGTATATCAAAAGGTGAAGGGTTATATGATTTACAGTGAATTTGATCACAAAACAGCTTGTTAGGAAATTGAACTTGTGGCCTTGGGACTGTTAGCCTAGCCAGTTTGCTTGATTCCCCCCATTTCTAGGGTCGAGCCAAGTAATAATAAAATAAATGAATGTCAGAACTTTGGCAGTTTCTCTTTAATTGGAAGTGTGCTTTTCTATCATTACAAGAGGAACTTCCAGACTTCCACTTAATAAAAATCAGCAGTAGTTTTCAGCTACATTAGATTTCCTCACTAAGCAGAAACAGCTGAAGAGAGACCTCCAAAAGAGATCTACTACATGTAGGTAGGTTTGGCTCAGAGTTTTAAACTCAGTGCTGACTTTCTCCTGTCGTGGTCTGAATTCTCAGTCACAAGCAAAGTGATTAGGTCAGAGTCTAACTAATGTAAGCTGCTCAGAGTCATTACATTCTTGCTAGAATTCCATTCCCTGTGTACTTGACTCTCCCAGGAGCAATGGGTTTTTGTTTTATTTTGTTTTGCCTTTGACACTCATTGAGATAAAATAGATGAAGCAAACCAAGGAGTGTATCAAAAGAGCCCTAAGATCACCTACCTCCTGTTATTAACAGTTTACAAAACTGGTACAGACAAAACTTTGGGTCCTGAAATCATGCGCCAAAGTCCTAGGTGGTGACAAGCATGCCGAAAATAGTAAATATTCAGGGAATGTTACAATTTGGATGAACAAACCCCAAAGGCCCATGTGTTAGAGGCTAGGTCACCAAGGCAGTACAAATAGGAGGCAGTGAAAACCGAAGGGGCAGAGCCTCCTTAGGTCCCTGGAGTTGTCTACTCCAAAGGTACTGTGGGAAACCCTGTCCTCTCTTTCTTCTGCTTCCTGGTTTATGTAGTAAGCCAGGAATTTGCCGCCTGCCCCGCTGCTCCAGCCAGACAACCTAAGTGATGGGCCACTTCTTAGCTGGGAACCTTTAGAACCAAGAGCCCAAATAGCTCTTTTTAAATACATTTCTTTCCTCAAGACTAGTTAATATTTTCCTTTAAGTCCACAAAGACCAACACAGAACTGCTTCAGATGCCTGTTTAATATTGGACCAAAGATATTCAAGCTTAGCCACTGCATGGCCTTACAACTCCACAGTCTCAAAACCAACCAAGTTCCTAGTGATTATCAAGAAGTCAAGAAGTGGATGAATCTTTTTGCCTTTTTAAGAGTGAAAGCATTGAAGAAGGAGGAAGAGATGAAAAAGAAAGCAGTGGAGGAGGAGAAGGAGGTGGAGGAAGAGGAGGAGGAGGAGGTGGAGGAAGAGGAGGAGGAAGAGGAGGAGGAGGAAGAGGAGGAGGAGGAGGTGGTGGAGGAGGAGGAGGAGGAGGTGGAGGAGGAGGAAGAGGAGGAGGAGGAGGAGGTGGAGGAGGAGGAGGAAGAGGAGGAGGAAGAGGAGGAGGAGGAAACAGCTACTAACCAATTTTATTTTCTACAAATGTCATTTAATTCTTCCCCATAGAGGGAATTTACTCTGAGCAAAGAAGTCTTTGACTTTTGAAGCACGTAGACAGTCAGGAGAAAGCAGAGGGCGGGGGTCCTTCGATTTGTCCACTCTCAGCTATTCCTGTTAGGAAACCATGCACTGGCACCACACTCAATTCAATTCTAGACTCACTGGGCTAAAAAGTATTTTCCTTATCCTTAATGAAGATGAATAAGACTACTCCTGAGGGACTGGAGAGATGGCTTAGTGGCTAGAAGCACTTGTCCCTTTTGCAGAAGACCCAGGAAAGAAGACCCAGAAGTTCCCAGCATCTACATGATATCCTACAACTGTCTATAACTCCAGTTCCATGGAACCAAAATCTTCTGGGCCCAATGGCAGTAGGCAGCATGTCATGCACTGATTGATACACATGTAGGCAGAACACTAGTACATATAATGTAAAATTTTTTCCTAAAATTATTACTCAGAATTTATCAACATTTCTCAGATACCCTTAAGCAAACACCAGTTCGTTTCAGCTGCTCGGGATAAGGGTGATTATCACTTCCCAAAAATATTTCAGCAGCCACTGTAATCTCCAAAATTATAGTGGTGGCCTTAGCTGTCAGACCAGAGTTCCAGGGGTGGGGGCGATATTTTTCCTCTTTACTTGTACACTCACTGTGATATGCAGAGCCGGGATTCACGGGCTAGTTAAATAAAGCCCCTTGACAATTTTTGTATCTCTTTTAACATGGGAGCAGGGGAAGCACAATAGCCCTTTCATTTGGATGTATTTGGAAATATTTTAATATTTAAATTTATGGAACAGGTTTGTGGATTTCATCAGGTATCTAGGATACACTTCCGAAACTCAGAAAGGCAACTAGGCTTGACTTTTCAGACAATTTCTATGTCACTTTGGTTGGGATTATCTCTGGGATTTGTGATCTTATTTGAGTAATGAAGCCTAAACCAAGATATGTGAAATCATCACCCCTCCCATACTAATGAACAGAGGCAATTGGTAGGAATTTCCCACATGGGAAAACCCTTCTCTGCAAACTGTCCTGTGTTTCTTCTGTGAAGAGGAAGATTCCCTCCCAAATCAGCAGTAGTCCGTGAGTGAACAGCAGCACTCCGGTAGAAATGTTAAGGTGAAAATGTGGAACGGGGCTAAGTGTTTTCCGACACTCAATACAGAGTGACTAATTCACACCACCAACCTCCAAAGGGCCACAGCCTTGGTCAAGGCATGCCCAATGAGCCAGGTGGTTTGGTTTGTACCCTGACAATGAATTAGCCCTTCCCCTGTGCCACATAAAAAGGTTGGATAAGTCACTCTGGGTGGTAAGAGTGAATATAGCCAGGACACAGACACGAACAAAGTGTCTGTGTGGTCAGGGATAAATTACGGGTGGAGCAGACATACTATTTATGCATCTGCTTTCCATCAAAACCATTTTTAAAAAACACCACTTGATTACTAATCAGCAGATGTGATTTTGTAGAGCTATGTAAATCACCCTGGACTCCAGAAGGGACTCAGAATGTCTGCTGGCTTCACACCTTCAAACAGCCTGTGTATTCGTATGTGCGTGTGTGCGTGCGTGCGTACAAGTGTGTGTGCATGTGCATCTTAAGGTAATGGCATTCCTGAGAGGCTCCGTATATTTAGAGTTGCTACTAAATTCATTCTGAAAATAACAACAACAAAACAAGAAGAAAAACAAAAGGAAAAAGAAAAAGAAATAGAAAAGATCTGAAGCAAAGAGATACTACCCTATGGGAACAAACCAGTAAGCTGGACCTGTGCACCATCATGAGACTGAATTTTGGGTTCAGGTGAAGGCGCACAGAAGAAAATGGTACTCTGAAATGGATCGTGTACAAAGGGAAACCCTTCAATATGTGTGAAATCCTATCTTGGTCACTTTTATATATGTAGATCCTAGAAGAATATCTGCTACCCTGCTACGCTGGAGGAGTTCAGTAGTTGTTGGATGAAGAAATAAAAAACATGAATAAAAACCACTGGAATTTCTCAACAACTTGCACTTTGAGAACAGGTTTACTGGCCACTTTCAAAAGTTGCATTGGAGGACATCTCGGGAAATACAAAGGAATGTACTTTCCTTGCCTCAGGTAGAACACTTGAGGGGGCCTGGGCTTAGAACAATAATTGGTCAGTATTGACAACAGCCTTCATGTCAGTTTTGGTTAATCATTGCTACTTTTATAGGAGGGAGACAGGAAGGACACCTCCAACACACCCTCCACCTTGTCTCAGATGCATGTCTCTCTTTCTCACGGCTGTGCATTTACATGGGATCAGTTTGTCCCACCTCAAAATTTATAAGTCATTTCCCCTCTATCTTCTTGGGATGAAAAAGAAAAAATGCATAAGTTTTATGCTTTTAAGTACTACTTAGGCTTTTTATTTTGGATGTATTTTATGTGTACGGATGTTTTCATGTGCAGTACGTGTTACAATTATTAAAACAATGAGCCCAAGGAGATGTTAAATCCACTGTAAAGAAAACAAATAGCAGACCCAGATACAAATTAAGATAGAAATGAAGATTAAGTTCAATCAGTATCTACAGCACACTGATTGAACACAAAGAAGCATATAGACAATGCCAGGAAACCTGCAATGAGAGGAGCAGAGTGGGGGGGGCACTAATACACACAGTTGGCAGTCTTCCTCCAGCACTGGGTTTCTAGGACTCATTCACAAATCCTTACACAAAAACAGGCAGTATGGATCTCCTTCAAAGTGATTTTGTTGAACTTGTCCATCACACTTGTAAAATATCTATTCTGATAATATATATATATATTTTCTCATAAATGCGACTTGTTTACAGGTTACTTATGAATAGTTCACAACCCACAGCCTTTCTACTTCCCAATAAAACTTCTTAAAGTTGTTTTAATGCATTGCAAAAGAAGGGTCTTCCAAATGCATTCTAATGCAGTGCCACTGAACCAAGCATCTATGGTACTACTTGGAAATTCATGCCAAGAAAATCTGCCTTCAGGGGGATAAAGTGGATGGGTCAATTTCCATTTGGGAGTTCTAAGGTAGCAAGCATGGGTAAACGCAATACACTGGCTTGAGCGAAGACTAGGGAAACACCATGATGTACAGGAGGGGACAAAGACAGGCTTGGGTTCTGAGGAGGAATAATTAGAATGCAGAGAAACTATGAATGGTACACAGAGGTTACAATGTGGAGAAACACAGGCCATAAATGGCAAAACAGGTGACGGTTTGGAAGAAAAGTTTATTAGAGAAGGAAGTTGACATGGGAAGAGGCTGTGTTAAAGGCGGCAGTGAGGCGAGTTCATCAATGCTGACTGAACACCCCTCTGCCCTCCACAGAGCTAGCCACACTCAAGAGTCCTGTACATGGATTTCCATGAAGTTCTTCACTGCATGTTTCTTCTACTATGTTTCCAAACACAGCAAGCAAATACAGATTTATATACCTCATAAGAAGATAAAAGACTTTAATGAAACTTTAAATTTAACCAAAGCAAGCAGGCCTCCATTCTCAAATGTGTACAAAAACCCAAGTCTATAGCAACTGTCTAAGCAGCTGACTCTGGACCCTAAGGGACTGCTCCAACTCTGACATTTCCCTAGGGAGAACTTTTCAGCACAGTTACCGCTATGAACACAGGATGAACACAGCAGTTGCCTAAAAAGAACTGGGGGGAGGGAGAGAGAGAGAGAGAGAGAGAGAGAGAGAGAGAGAGAGAGAGAGAGAGAGAGAGACCCTCCTAACTGGTGACACAGAAATCAAGAATCTTCCTTATGAGGACCAGCTTCTTTATACCCACCTGCCCCAATGTAGTAAATAGGACAAGGATTCACTGCCATAGCTCCTCAATAGCACAGCAAGGACTGAAAACTGAAACTATATTCAAACAGCAGGCTTTGCATAGGAGCTTGGAATGTATCCAAGAGGGGTAAAATTGTAGTAACCTGGTTAGAGAATTTGCAAACATCCTTAATTAATTAATTGGCTTAACTATTATTTTCCTAGAAGCTGTTCTTTTGGAAGTAAATTCATAAATCAAGACAGAAAGTCTATCCAACTGGAGTGGGAAGACAGGAAAAATATCTTGCTTGGTACTGACAGCATCTTCAACTCTAGCAAGAGAAGCCACATTCCAAGTTGGCTCAAGGGCTACTGACCACAAAGGCAGAGTTCATTGATCCCAGGGCTTTGACATCATACCAGTAAGCTACAAGTTTCATCAAACTGCGTGGCTTATAAAAAGGAAAGCTCACAAATTGAAACCTATTCAGCTGAATAATTAAAAATAAAATATATGCAAAAAAAACAGTTGTGTACAATACCAGACAGCTAACAGTAGGTGTTCCGGAAATGCTGCTTTGCAACATACAAATAAAAGTCAGACTTGAAAGGTAGACAGATGTGAATTTAAGTTCTCATTTAGAGCAAGTTACCCAACTTCTTTAAACTCCAATTTCTCATCTTACTAAGAAGATAAAAGACAACCACTCTCTTGGTTTTTCATAATGAGTACAGATGATAAAACTTTAAATCTCATATTTGGAAGGTCAAGGTTTCAAAAATACTAATTGCTGCCAGAGAAGAGGAAGGATGGGGTGAGGAAGAGGAAAGAAGAGAGGGGATGGGCAAGGAAGGAGAAGAGGGGGAAGATAGAGGATGGGGAGGAAGGAGGATGAAAAGGAGCAGGAAAAAGAGGAGGGGGAAGAAGGGAGAAAGGGAGAGAAAGGGAGGAGAGAAAAAAGAAGGAAGAGGGAGAGGGAGGAGGAGAGAAAAAAGAAGGAAGAGGGAGAGGGAGGAGGAGAAGTAAGAGCAGGGAGAAGAAGGGAGGGAGGATGAGATTGGAGGAAGGAGGAGAGGGAAGTGAAAGAAATGGAGGAGGAGGAGGAAGAGGCAGAAGTATCACGGTTATTATCAACACTGGATTTCATAGAGCAAAAATGGAGATGCAATGTTCGTCTTTACAGGTGAGGCAACAATGGTGAGTCTAGACCAGAAACTGTAACTCAGGAACTATTAACATGTCATCCAAGTCTGGTTTAGGGGATGCTCTAATCTATTGTTGGGTGTTTGGCAGCATTTACTTACACACTAGTAGCATCCTTGAATTGAAACAATCAAAAATGTTTCCAGACCCTATTAAATATCCCAAAGGGGACAACGTTGCCCTGGTTGCAAACCATTGGTGACTACCAGCAACAGGAAGGCTGTGGCTTAGACGATCTGAGAGTTCCCAAGCCTTCGTCCAGATGAGCAAAGGCACAATGGGGTTGTTTGCTTGACACCACCAAGTCTCATGTTCTCACTCAGTGCACAGCATGGAGCTTTAAAATTTTAAAACAAGTACTTCTCAAGAAACCATACATCAGCTAACTCCAAATCCCTGAACTTAGAAAACAACCCACGGAAACTGTGCAGTGGAAATACAATAAAACAGTAAACCACGGACTCCATCTACAATTTGGTGGATGCCCCCCAAATCAACCCTGCTCAGAGACTAGTCACAGAATGAGCAATGGCTTTCTTTTTACTGCATTCTCAGAGGCAAGTGTGGTCAGACAGAGGTAAGCAGGGATGCCAACAAATGCCTGTGTTCTTATTCAGCTGGTAATCTGGTGATCCTGGCTTCAGGCAGGGCTTCATGGCTACTCTGAATTTTCCAACTGTAAAGTATAGTTGTTACTACAAATACCTGAATACAACTAGCTTTTTATTCTTAGATGAGGATTTCCATTTGCTCCAGGGCAGTGGTTCTCAACCTTTTGGGGTCAAGTAAACTTTTCACAGGGGTTGCCTAAAGCCATCGGAAACACAAATATTTGCATTATGATTCATAACAGTAGCAAATGAAGTAGCAATGTAAATGATTGTATGGTTGGGGTCACTACAACATGAGAGACTGTATTAAAGGACTTCAGCAGTGGGAAGGTGAGAACCACTGCTCTAGTGCATCCGGTTACAATAACCACGTGGGAGAAAACACTAACTACAAGAAATAACTTTGTCCCGACCTGCTGGAGTGAAACATAAAACTTAATTCTTGCCTTTTTAACAGAATATTTAACTTTGCTTTGTTTGCCTTGTTATGTGCCCTGCCCTCTGAGTTATTATAGTTTATGTGTATGAGTGTTATGTGGTTAGGTATCTATGCCTATGTACCATGTATGTACCTGGTTCCCATGGAGGTCATAAGAGAGCATCACTTTAAGGACACCCTGGATCGGGTGTCATGGCCACTGTGAGCCACTATGTGGATGATGGGAATTGAACCTGGGTTCTCTGTAAGAATAAGTGCTCTTAACTGATGAGCCATCTCTCCATCCCTTGTCTCACTCTCTTCATTGTCTTTGTGCTATCTATTCTTGAACTAGCAGCACTCAGTAATTGGAATTTCTTAATGCTTCTCTCCATTATCAACTCACCAACGAGGCTTTTTACATTATTCTTTTCTAAAACAAATCTCCTCTTCATAGATTTTAATGCCAGAGATATGCTTACTGTCTTCTTATATGCTGAACTGCTGCAGAGGACCACACATTCTTTTGAATCTAGGCTTTTCCCCATTTGCCTTGGGACAATATATCTCTTACTATGGATATGGGGTATATATGGCTTTACAAAGTGAGTTCAGAGTTAAAGCCTGTTTCTACTCAGACAGGTTAATTGGTGTTTCTAAAGACACATAGAATGTCCCCAAGATACTTTGTAAGGCCAGATACTTCAACATGACCTGAAAACTACATATTCCCTGGGGAAATATGAGTTCCAAGGAGGAGACATGTCATTCTTCCATCATGACCAAGTCTAGGGATGACATCATTCCTACATGGGCCCTAAGCTCAGTACAGTCTCAACTGTAACCTTGATTCATCTGTGATGGGAAATTACATCAAAGAGATACTTATCAGTCAACAAGGAAAGGGTTAAGTCAAGATGATCAGAACATATTGTGTGACATTCTCAAAAGAACTAAGTGGTATGTAGAAAAAAATTAAAGCCATAATTAAAGGCAGTACCATGGTTCTTGTGCAGTGACTTCAGATATAGAGATGTGACCACCAGGGTCAGGTGATCAACAGTGGCAGAGTCATAATGGATGTAGAGTTTGCATTAATAAAGTGGAATGAGGTATGTACAAATGCACAGGGTGTGGCTGGTATGAGTGACATGATGGTGTGTGGGTCCCCATGGAAACCGTGCAGCTTCAGCCATGTGGGACTTCTTGAGCTTGGTGGACCACATCTTCTGACTCTGTAAATTTTATATAGAACCTTACAATTTATAACTGTGGGTTTAAAGGTTTAAACCTTCATGATCCTAAAAGAAGTATGTTTTTCAGTGCACATAAGACTATGGTGCACTTCTAAATTCTGTCTGCAAACAGCTGGTAAGAAACCATGGTCTGTGAACTGAAGAACCTCACAGATAATTCCAGATGAAGACAGAGACAGGAAATCCCTTCTTTGATCCAGGGTATCCACAGCACCCAGGTCAACAGACCAATATAGTAAGTCATTATACCCGAAGATCATTGTCTGCTGCTCTTCACCATTTAAGAAAATCTGGAGACTAGTATACCCAATTACACAATGAAATCAAATGGTACTCTTCCATGCCCACCAAGAGGAACCTGCTCTGGATTTTATTATGCTGCATATATGAGACACCTCTACTCATCACCAATTTCATTCATCCTTAATGATTTAGTGATGGTACATTTCCTACCCAATTAGACAAAATGCAGCATTGCTAAACTAATAGTAAGTTTATAGATGAATTTTAAAATTCCTAAGATATGTAAGCATACCTATCTTTTTTAAATTGCAAATGATAGAAAGGTACAAGTTAAATCCCAACTCCTAAGTCCAGGGCCTGGCATGTGCTCAGCCACAGACAATGTCATTATGGCTAGGTATATTTCAAGTCAGTCTTCTATTAGGCACAGTGGCACTTCTAAGGAGGCTGTGTTGGCTGCATTCTCTAATCTAAGAGCATTGCCAGCTGTTTACAGCGATTATTCCTCATTTTTATATCATGATTTCAATAAATAATGAACCCATAGCTTTGTATTTTTCTGACATTATAAATTCTCTGAAGCAGCATCACTCACTCAGGTTTTATAGTAGTGGGGGGGTCAAGATGGATACACAGGGCAATTTCAGTGTGGAAGAAATGGCCTTGTTTGTAAATTCCTTAGCTAAGAGCTATGTAATAGGAATAAACTTCTAGAATGTAAGGGGATTTGTCTTAGAAGTATTGGAAGTCAATGTAACTGCCTGGCTGAGAGTTATTTCTCTTAGACTGGTCAACTGCGTGACTATTGAATTGGATGCTCTCTCATCTGGCTAGAGCCACACAGATGATAACATCTGCACAGGAGTCCAGACAGGTATGGTGAGAGCTATTACCAAATGGAAGGGCTTCTCACTGCATAGTAGATAGTAGATAGTAGATCTCCACGGGATTATTTCAAATTTCTGCTTCTAGGCATGATGGCACTGGAAAGGCTGTAGCAGGAGGATCTCAAATTTGAGGTTGATTCATACTGTATAGGGAAACCCTCTCTCCAAAAGCCAAACCAAACAATAATATAAAAAAAAAAACAGCAAAACCAAAAAACTGTGAGTTTCCACTTTTATCACTGGCATGTGGTTGAGACAGTTATACCTGCCGCTACTATCAAGAATAAAACATTACAAAAAAAAAATTTGCTCTTGTATTGGACTAAGAAAGACCTTGAATATAGGGTCATGAAAAGTCCTTGGTTGCTGAAGCAGTCTTTGGTGTTCTGTTGGTTCAAAACAGAAGTCTGGACCAGGCTGCAGTAAATGAGAGAAATAAGGATAGCAGGTGATGAGGAGTTTCCTAGAGGTCGAATGTCTACTGCTACTGTATTATGGTCTCTTGCCTGGTGCTATTTCGTGGATATGGTTAGTGTTCCACAGTACTGCACAATACGGAATGGGACTGCGAATGACAGGGCACTTCTCTGGAAATATTTGACTTGGTTTATTTTCTAAAATAAGAGGTTGGTAAACTATGCTGAGCCCTCTTTAATTTGAAGAAATTAAAAGTCTGAAGGCCACTGCTCTGTGTGACTCAGTATACTGGCCTAATTATCTGTAGGGAGGTTCCTTGCTGTTTGGATGAAGCCCTGGCCAGGCAAAGATCCGAATAGGGAGAAAGGAGGATAAGCATTGTGGTTCAGCCTCCCTGAGTAAGTGGCTCTGCTGTTTACTGACTCAGTCCTCCTGCCTACCTACCCTGGGTTCACTGAGAACTTTGTAAACACTGCTCAATGACCCATGAGTCAGAGCATGACTCTAACCAGAAAGACTGACATATAAAAGCATGGCAGTTTTGGCTGAGATAGCAACACTTGATAAACTGAGGTTGGATGGGCCCCTTTACTTCTGGCTCCTCCCCAGGCATAGAGAGCAAAGAGAGGAGAGCCAGACAGCTGAGGGGCTACTCCTCCACCTTTCTTCTATTTTCGCTGTGACACAAACTGCACCTCACCAGCTTTCCTTCACTACCATCTTCTATCATAACCTTTACACACCTGTGCACACACATGCATTCTGCCTCAGCTTGACTCTTCTACATAGAAGCTAAGTTCGAGAGAGGTCTTACATGATCCCCTTGGTTGCAGTCAAGATTTCTGTTACTGGGCTGCAGGGCCAAACCTATTGATGCAGGGCCAATTTCTACCAATACACTGGTTAATACTTCTTGAAAGTGATATTACATTCAGAAGGAGACCAGGGAGCTCAGTTACTTCCAAAAGTAATACTTGTTTCAGTGAAATTAGAAAACTAACCTAACAAAGCATGCTATCCAAAAAAGGAAGAATTGCAAAAGTGGAAACCGGAGACAGCAAAAACTCATATTAAAATTCTGATGATCCATCACAATTTCTCTCAGAGGGTTGGTGAAAGTTAAAGGTATTCCTCGACTCAGAAAGCTGTTTGCCCCCAACTAATATTCCCTGAAGAATTTTGAATCAAAATTTACTTCAGGTTTTGTTTAGAAAACAAACCGATGGGTCAGCAACTCAGAGGGTAAAAGCATTTGATGCCAAGCCGGAAGCCTCAAGTTGGAATCCGAGGGCCCAAATAATAGAAGGCAAGAATTGATTTCTGCAAGTTTTCCTGTGTGTGTGTGTGTGTGTGTGTGTGTGTGTGTATGCACACACATACACACATGAACATATACACAAATAAATAAAAGCTAGAAAATAATAACAGGAGAATCTGATGGACACTCTAGTTAATTATCTGAGTGACGTGCTGCCAGGCGAGCCATTGCCCTTGTCATGGACAGTACCCGCTGTGACCTCAGGGACAGGGTACCAGTCTTCCTCTCATAGTACAAGGTACTCTCCCTGACCCTGGGAGCTCCTACCAGCAGAAAGCCTCTCTAAGGCTGGGGCTAGGGAGACACTGACCTGCACAGGCTCCGGTGGGAGCTGGACAACATGCTGCATGCGCTCACTGTGGTGATGTCGAGATTCTTCCTCATAGATCACATCCCTCTCATGTTGGGGAAGATTCAGGAAACGGCGGATGGTGCAGAGATTCTCCCAAAGGGTGCGATTTTCGGGGCTGGGGTTCTCCTTCCAACGAAGCAATTCACAAAGCCAGCCCTGGAGGGAAGGAGATCATGGGAGTTAGGACTGCAGGATGTAAAGCAGCTATTTGGGCCTAGACTCCACGTCAACTGCCATCCCCAAACCACGTGTTTATGTCAGAATTATTCCTATCAATGGTAGAAGCTACCGAAATGGCCCAACTCTTAAATCCAACCAATGACCACGTTGATACTTAGGTCAAGACTCTTCACACCTCTTGTTTTTACTTTTTACATCATCATCATCATCTTCATCATCGTCATTATTGTTATTTTGAGATAAACCCAGGCCAACCTCCGATTCATGGCATAGTCAAGAATAACCTTCAAATCCTGATGCTTTTGCTTACAATTCCTAAGTGTTGGGATTACATGCTTGTGCTACAAGGTCTGTTTATAGGATGGAGAGGTCTAGAGAGCAAATTCAGGACTTCCCACATGCTAGGCAAGCACTCTACCAACTGAATTACACCCCCAGCCTGAAGAATCTTTATTCCTATGGAAATTTCTTAACACATTCCTATAGAATACATTCTCAGTGAATTTCTTAACAATCCATATAACAGAATCTTCTAGATGTACAAATGAGATTACAGTTACTCCCTCTCCAAAAAAGGAATTTTTTTTTATTTTCAGCCATAATTTTTTTTTTCCACAAATTACCCAACTGGTTAGTGTTCTGCTCTAAGAAGAGAGGAAAGACAAACAGGCATATATTATGAGATGGCAAATTAAAGGAAAGGAAAAAGAATGTTGGGGTGTCAATAGCACTGTGTCCTCTAGGGAGTTAATGTCCTTCTAATCATTAGTCATCCTGCAAGTAGAAACAACAGCCTCGGCTAGAATCAAAGACCAAGGTGTATTTGCTTCATCTATGGACGGATTGGGCTCAAAGCCCCCTCAGCCATCACCTTCCCTCCGTGGCCACACCTGCAGGAAGGGAGACAGTGGGTCAGCCTGCACCTGCAAATGCCTTCGCCCAACTCTGCCATCCGATGTTGCCTCTCTCACAACTGCACAAGGAAGGAAATGCAATGCAAATGATGGCTTATATGAAAATAATACAGAGGCTGTCAACATCGCTCACTGACTCATGTCAAAATATTTTACCCAGTAGCTTTCTAACCCATCACTTCCAAGCTATGTCTCTAATTTTAAAACCAAGAACTGTCCCACAATTCATCTCTTGCAAAAGGGTAGAAATTTTTTTTTCTTAAAAGGTGCATAAACACAACTGACTTTGTGAGAAACAAATCCCAAGCCTCCGCATACTCTCCATCATCACTTGTAAGCCAACGAAAACTCCTGACACGCATCGTAAAAACCCCATATAATATCATAAGCTGTTGTTTGTCTAACTCTCCACTGTGTCTTCTGCCTTTACCCAAAAAAAGGCAAGATTTGATTATCTCCGCTGCATCAGCCAAGACAGCAACACCAGCTGTTCTCATTGTGCAGCCTCCTCCTCGCGGCCTCCATGTTAATAACCTGATCATTCCATTTTCCCCTTCAACTGCCGGCTGCAGCACCGAAAGGAGACAAAAACCCAGGCCTGTGTGCAGCAGCTGTGGGCACTGAACTGTGAAGCCACTGGGGATTTATAAACTAATCTGTAACACAACACTGCCTTGTTTTTACAAGTGAGAGGCCACATTTGCGCAGACCTGATCTTTTCTTGCAATAAACTGGGAGCTTGGGAGAGTTAGAGAGTTAGGAAGAATGAAAACAAGGTATCTTACCATTTGCTTGCAAATGTTCTTTCCCAAGTACTTCTATAGTCCTTCCCCCCACATCTCACGAGACAGGTAATGGTTAATTTTCAAGTGCCATGCACATGAAAAATGAAGATAAATTTTTATCACTACCAGAAAATAAATTATATTTTAATAAAAATCTCCTGGTCCCAAAATGTTTTCTCGAGGGTTCTTTATACAAAGGAAAGAATTCTTGAGATGGAAAATAAGCCATCTGTGGAAAAATTAAGCTCCCATTTCTGTGTCTTTTCACAGATCCGAATTAAGTCTCTAGTGAACTCTTTCAAATGTTTCAAACAGGTATGTTTAACATCTCCCAGGGGAGGCAATAGCATGGAGACCAATCACTGAATAGAAAATAAAAACAAAAACCTACATCTGTTAAAAGATGAAGTTCTGAGATAGCCAGACCTTAAGGAAGATAGCACCTGCTGTTCTGCTTCAAGGATGCACTGCATTGTGGGAAGCCGCAGCTTGAAGGAAGACAGGTGACAGCTGAATGGTATCTCCACTTATGACACTTGGAATGTCTCACACAACACACATTGCCATGTTTGATTTATATGCGCTGTTATAATCTGTGCTCATTACACTTACTTAGAACAACACTGTAGGCTTGTTGTGGACTGTGTGCTATCTGCCATTGGTCTTTGAGAAGTGTAGTGCTCAATTTGCCCACTGACAACAAGCAAGGTCTTGACCTTGAAGCTATTAGGGAGTGGATTAGACACAAGTGTGATCATGTGTACAGACATAAGCAAACCAAATTAATTTCTGGCATAAGGAAGTAGCCAACAAGGCCCTGTTCTTAGAGCAGCAGAGAACTTCCTCGAATCCCTGACGGGCTGAGCTAATGGCATGTTTAAGGGAACCTAGTTTGGAAGATGAAGCACATTCACGGTATTTAGAGGGTTATTAATCAAGTTTCCCCACAAAGTGTTTGCTTGGCTGATCAGATTAAGGGAGGGAGCCTTCAACAGTGCACCCCCACCACAGCAGGCCCCAAGAAATCTGTGATACTTCACAGCCTTGGCCATATTGCACCATGTGTACCCAGCTGCTTCAATAATTAGCTTATGAATGTATCAGCTGGTTCTGTGATTTTTATAAATAATAACTAACCCACAGAGCAGAAAGCTTGTTGAGATCCAGCACTAGCACAAGGTGGTAAGGAGCTCCTAACTCTAATTTGCTCTACAAAATGCTGATATTCCCACCAGCAGGACTCCTGTGATGCCATTTATAAATATTTATTTCTTATCTGGAATGGCTGTGCATTCTTTGGCCAGTGTTCTTCTCAGTGGCCATGATTTGCTGTCTCCTCACTTGCTCCCTCTGCACATTTGCATGCTAGCCTTCCTCCTCACCTCCCATCCCACCCAGCATCTTTGTGTTCATGCCATCCCTCCAGGAGACCATTTGGACACTGGCTCCTTTTTCTCAATAGGGCCTCATATTTGCTTATCTGGGGGCTAATGATCATGTAAAGAAGTGTCATGCTCTTGCATGAACACATCCATACCTGTGTAACTGTGAGTGAATCCATCACAGAAGAAATAAAGGGTCCCTATGGTGGGTTTTTTTTTTTCATTTATATAATTTCTGCATACCATCCAAGAAAGTTTTGCAGTATCAGGCAAAAAAAAAAGTGTAAATGTCAAATAAAACAGTGACAGATGACTGTATTCTCTATTGAATAGCACTGTTTCTGTCATGCATGTTCAATGGGAACTCATGAATTATTAATAAACAAATCTCCTTTTTCTGTTAAAAATCTCAAGTAGGTTTTTTTGTTGTTGTTCCCTGTATGTTGTGTGGAACATTCCTGAAGTATTTTCATTTTCAAACACTAACACAGTTCATCTGATCTCCAGCCCCCAGCAGCTCCTTCCTGTCCTCTGTGGCTTCCCTCTTATTTTAAGTTCGGAATGGAGATTAGCTGAATATTCAGGCAGTCCAGTTAATGTTTATAGTTTAATAAACTGGGATTCTGTGAGTTTCAAGGGCATGAGCATGGCTCAGAATGGCAGATAGCATTCACATTTGCAGCCCTGAGATCTGGCTTCTCAGCTATTGCCCTGCCCCAAAGTGACTAGGCAATTCTGGAGTAAGCAGCTGCTCGGTTGAAGATCCTGAGTATTGAAGGGGAGCCTCACAAAAATGGTGCTGTCCCCTGATTCTTATCTCCAGGATCTGTTACCTCATTCCTGTCATGAACAGCAGATAGTAATTAGCTGTCAGAGTTCAAAAATACAAGGAAGAAATGACCTTGACCAATTGGCTCATAAATGTATACGGAAGTACCAATTGGTCAAGGCCAGCATCCCTACTAAAGCTGTACCGACACCATGACCACTGTCACATGACATACCACAAAGGGCAGACTGGCACATGACATACTAAAGGGAAGACTGTCATTCATTTGGTTTTGGCCCAAATGCATAACCTCGGCCAAATGATAACGAAAAAAACGAAACCAAGAAAGCTTGATGCAATAATCCGTCAGTACTCTTCAGATGTGGCACAGCTATAAAAGATGAGGGAAAATGGAGGAAGAATTACAGAGTAAAGACTAGTAAAAGTCACCAACTGGATCTAGGCATCCAAAAAAAAAGGGGGGGGGGAAGAAGAACTAAGGCAACGGGATCACAATTTCCATATGAGAGCTGCTAGTTTCCTGGTTTTATTAATTGCACCACTATAAAATTTCTCTATAGAGATGGGCAATATCAACATTAAGGAAACAAGCTGGGTAAGGATGCTATACAACACAACGCCATTAGTTCTATGCTTTTTGCCTTAAACATTGCTATGTCCAAAATGAGTTTAAAAAAAAAAAAGTTTAAAAACTTCCAGAGAGCACTAGAACTTACATAAGAAAATATACAGAGTCCATGAATATGATTCCAGAGAATGCATCTTTACATTGGGACCCAGTGATGGGGCAGCAGTTCAAAGACTGATTCCACAACCAACAGTTAATGAGTTCCTAAACACTCAGAAAATAAGCAAAATAATATTTATTAACATTATGTTTCACACATGGTATGCAGTCACTGATAAGGGGATATTGACCCAGAATCTCGGAATACCCTAGACACAATCCGCGTATCAATAGATTTCTAAGAAGATGGAAGGAGAGACCCCTGGTCCTGGAAAGACTGGATGTAGGGGAACGCCAGGACAGAGTAATGAGAGGGGGTTGAATGGAGAAAAGAGGGAGGGAAGGGGGCTTATGGGACTTTCGGGGAGGGAGGAAACGGGAAAGGGGAAGTGATTTGGAATGTAAATTAAAAAAATAAAATAAAATAAATAATAAAAAAACCAAAAAACATTATGTTTCAATCATTTCTTCAGCCTCTTAAGCAAACTTCCCCTGGAAAACAAGTCTGATGACCCTCTCTAACTCTGCAGGTGAGGCGACTCTCACAACACTCATGTATCGTTTGTTTACAATTCACATGTTCCAAAGAGTTGGATGCCAATCTAAATTTACTAAGCAAATCATGTAAATTTATTAGGACTCTGTACTACTTGAAAAAAATATCCCACCAATTCTTTTTGGGAAACAAGTAACTCTTGTCTATCTTTCAGAAAAGAGAGTTCTATTGATGAGTTGCAAGAAGGAAACAACTAGTAGCTCCCAGTTCAAGGCCATTGGAAGAGTCAACGGAAAGAACCATGAGTTGCTGCTGTTGGCTCATCCCTCAAGAATTCCCTAGGTGACCTTATTCTCCAGCCACAGTGAATTACTCAGTCGCTGCAGACATTCAGTATACATACATTACCATCTCCTTGCCTTGCCATGCTATCTTCTTAGCTGTTTATCTCCTGCCTAGATCAATAATCCCTGGAGATACTATGCTTCAAGGTTCTCGTGACCTGGCTTTGCCTAATCTCCTGTGGAAACTTTTTGCTAACTCCTGTCTGAGCCTCAAGCACTCTGCATACTCTTTCACTGTATGATGAATGTTAGTGTTAGGAGTGAGTGTACCTTCATCAGTAGAGCTGGCCTCTTCCTGATAGGAGTAATTAACAAGGCCATGCTTCTTGATCTACTCTCTTCTGAACAGAGTACTCTTCCTTGCATACAGTAAGTGCTATGCAGATGCTGGTAAGATTGAACTGGCACTACTGGGTTATTTAGAAGGTAGCAAGTGGGGACTATTTTGTCACCTCAAAGTCAGTTCTTGTTGAAGAGGAAAACCAATTTCCAAAAGCAGCCCTGACAAGGTCTATTTGCCTATCTATAATATGTGAATATTTCATCTTAATGCTATAGCCTCTGGGAGCTACTAAAGGCATTTAAACTGTTAAGATAGAGAATTAACTCTTCTTTGGTTTCCTGTCACACTTTTTCTATTTAGCATAGAGTCCTTGGGAGGGGGAGTAGTGTATGACAAAATCAATAACACCATTTAGCCTAGATACCATTTTTGTTCACATTGAGACCATGCTGTTTCATATTAAAGAAAATCCACATGACCTGAGAGTGAAGTGTGTCCTGCCTGAGTTGCATTGTTTGGGGTTGTCTAAAAAGAATGACATACATCACTAACACCAAACTGACTATTTAACAAGTTGGTCTTATCCTTTTGAGCACTTTCTATGTGGGCACTGGTGAGAACTTTCTGTTACTGCTCACATCGGGGTCCTTAGAGTTTTCCTGGGTCAAAACTAAATGGAAATTGACAATGTCTATTTCAGTTTTTAACTACCACAGGCTGAGAATGTTCAAATGACCAAGGCATTTATAGAACATTAACAAGGCCTAACTTGAGTGGGAACTCATCAGGTATGAGTTTGAATTTAATCTCTAAACTTTGGGTCTAAGTGCTATGGGAGATGGAGGGGGCCCCAGTAGAAAGAGTGCAGAGTCCTGTCCATGGTACTGAAATGCCTGTGTATGACGATGCTAATTTTTCCTATATCTAGCTAGACACCTGGTTAGGACTCTCACTTCTAACACTCTTCAGGTCCTCTTCTTTACAATAAAACAATAGTGTTCCAGCACTGGGGAGGCAGAGGGAGAAGAGTGACAAGTCTTAAGCCAGTCTGGATTTTGATTCAAATAGACAGACAGAGACAGACAGACAGACAGACAAAAAATATTCTAGACTTATGACATATTTCTGTTACATTTTACTTTGTGTGTGTGTGCGTGTGTGTGCTTGCACGCGTGCATGTGCATACGTGTGTGGAGGTCAGAGGTTGATAACTTCTATGACTTTCTTTTTTCCTTATACTATGTGGGTATTAAAGATCAGAAGTTCTTAGTGTCCCTACCTCTTGAGGCACCTCAGCAGCCCCAATATTCCAGTTTCTGTGTTAGCTCAGAAACTATAAACCATTACAAGTTCATGTCTTGCTCTAGTCTCCAGCAAAAGATGGTAAAGTTGTACCCCAGTGAAGAAGGCTGGGTGATCCCAGAAGGGAGAACCTTGTCACGGTGATGCCCCTACTTCCTGATGTGTCTAGAAGAGAGCTGTTGAGTGAACTCCAGCTACTAAACAGGAAGTTGCACCACCACCCTTTTGCCCCTCTAGGAACTCTAATGAATGGGAAACTCAGCAAATGAACAGTTCCTTGGAATGACTCAAGCTTCTTGCCGCAGAAATGTAACAGGCCATTTCCTCACCCACATCTTCAATACAGAAAATGTCAGCATATGCAACCAAAAGGGAATGTTTTCTGAGTTTCTTAAAGGAAAATTCATATTATTAACCACAGACAGTTCGCTTTCTAAATGGAAGCACAGAAAGTCCCCAAACAAACTTGTGTAACTGTGGAAGGATTTCTCTTCAGCTGGTTGAGACTCTCCTCAAGTGTGAAATGAGCCAGATAGTATTCTGCACTTGTTTCTTCGTCACTGAATTCTCTTTTCATGAATCCAATAAGTGTCTATTAAAATAAATAACCCCCCTAATGATTCAAGATAACCTAATCAAGAAAGCTGAAATAGATAAGAGGCTAAATACAGGGGAGACCTGTCAAGGACTTCAGTGAATCTCTGCTAAGGATGTCATCTAAACCTGAAAAGAGGAATGTACTCAGTACTTGGTTATAGTCCAAGGTTAACTATGATTTTACCTAGCATGAAGTAAGTGAGTGCTGCTTTTCCTAGTGTCCAAAATTATATACTAAGTCCTAAGCTGAATCTTCATGGGGACCAATTTTCAGCTTTCTCTGGGCTGCCTTAAGCATATATCTCACATTTCCGTGGATGTGTTTACAAAGATTGAGTCTGAAATTGAGAGTAATGAAAATTTTGTTTTAGACAGATTCTTTAACCTCTGTTGTGCAGGGTTTAAATCAAGGGGGATTACATAAAAATGTGTCACCTCTACTGCCACAGATTCATGGGAATATGTTCAATTTCTCAATCTATGGAGGTTTACTTCGCTGTTTTGTTTAAATGTATACACATGCACATGCATATATGGGTACACATACATGAAAAAACATTCATATGTGTACAAAAGAATAAATGTGAAACCTTGTGATCTCCGTTCATACTAGAAACATAATAGCAAAATGTACCTTACTACAATATTAAACCATAAATAATCATGTTTCTACTTCCTTACTTCAGGCTACTTCAGGTTCTTATTGTAGCAGAAATGTTAAACTTTATGCTAAGCAAACCTCTTCCAGAACCTAGGAAAGAAGGGACATGTGTAAGACTGGTGCTAGGTCAGGGCAAGGATTATATGGAGGAAGCTGACAAAGAGTGCACAATTTGAAAGGAGTATGGCTGCCAGTGGACGCTAACTCACATGGTATACCCTAGGTCCTTAGCTGGCTTCCTCCTCCTTGTTCTGGCTCTATGAAAATAACACAATAAAACAGTTTCCATGTCTGGAAGCACTGCTAGGCACCCACGTTCTTCTCTGGAAGAACCATGGCATGGCTCACATCTCTTCCCAACAGGGCTGGTAAGGGTTCAGAGAAGGCCCTTTAATAGGGAAGCCAGATTAGCTTCCAAGTCACACCCAAGTTTCCAAAGGAACCATACCAAAAACAGGAAACATACGTCAACTCAAAATACAGAAAGAAAAAAGGGTTAAATACCAATACCAACTTTAACGACATTCCAATTTTGAGAAATTCATGGGTACTGTGACCAACTTCCACTGGTATCTAGTTAACAATGCCAGTAAACAACAAGACCAAATAAACAAAAACTAGTTTCATACCATAAAACAGATATGGGGGGAGGGAGACAATTCTTTATTATGAGGTTGCTATTAAAACAAACCCATGGGGAATGTTTGCTGATGCTCTGCAGTAGGTTCTCATTCCTTCAGGTTATGCAAAAGAAGGAAAGACTGGCAACCAGAGGCCCATGCTGATGTGCAGGCAATCCTATGCTCACTGCCCATATACTGCGGTTTCAAGGACTACTTCCATGGGCTCTCCCAAAGACCCTGCTGTACAGGCAAAGCACAGCCCTTGTTTTAGCCTACTTCTGCTGAGGGTAAGCACCCCACAAAACTAGGAGTCATCCACCTTCTGACTGTACTTTCTGGCACTTCCCATACCACAGAAATCAGCACAGCCACATATTTATTTCCAACACACTCCCAAGGATGCTACCCTCAGAATGTGAGCTTAAAATAATGTTAAATCAATTCTTTTGAATATATACAAAATAACAACAATTTGGTCTCATGCAACATAAGGAATAAAGGCTAAGAAACTCTAATACTGAAACTAAAGAAAACCATTTATACTTTATAAATTTACTCTCCCACATGAAGATTTTGCCTTTATTAGATAACTTATAATATAGTTTTTAAATCTACACTACTGAAAGCAATAGATACATTCCATATAATCCCTATCAAAACCCCAATGGTTGGTGTGAGGAGTGTAACTCAGTGGAAGATAACCTCCGTGACATGTGTGAGACCTCATGTCAATCTCTGGTACCAAGAAACAGGCAAACAAACAAGTTGCATTTACATTCTTCACAGAAATAGAGAGATGAATTCTAAAATTTGTAAGGAACTACAAAAGTCCCCTAAAGAGTCAAAAGTCAGAGACATCACACTTCTTGATTTAAAATTATATTACAGGAGCTGAGGCTATATCTCAGTGATAAAGCACTTGCCTGTCGCACACAGGGTCCTGGGATTGATTCCCCAGCACCTCCAATAAATGAATCAACTTTTGTTACAAAGCCAGTAGTCAGAATTTCAGAATGTTGCTGTAAACACAAACGCATAGGCTGAAGGAACAGAATAGAGGGTTTGGAACTAAATCCAAACACACAAAACTGATTTTTCAACTAGGATACCAAAAACACAATGGGGATATGGAAGTTTAGTAGGATGAGGACCAAAAGCTCAAGGCCAGCTATGTACTGAGACCCTATTAACCAACCAACAAACCAACCAACCAATCCTTTAAAAAATACTCCAGAAAACTGGGTCTCCAAATCTAGAAGAATGAAATCAGATGCTTATGCCACATAAAAATCAACTCAAATTGGTGGGGGAAAGACCCAAATCTAAGAGAAGAAACAGGCAAGTTAAACTACAATTTGTTAAGTTGTTAGTTGAAAATTCAGAACACGCATTTTTAATGAAATGCAGTAATAAGGCTTATGGGTCTATATAGAGAACTAGAGCATATGAGGTACAGAGCACATAGATGCCCACTTATATGTGAGCAGACACACTAGAACCACTCTCATGCAGAACACAGATTTCGTGAGAATATGATGGCACAGCTTTTCACTGTGTCCAGAAACTCTTCTCTCTCTAGCTACAGAGAGCTCACCATCTTGTCTTCTCCTCTGCTCTTGCAGTGGAGAGAAGACCCTCCTAACCCTTCATCCTCCTGTCCTCTTGCATGAGGAAGAAGATCCTCTCACCCTCCCTCTGGCTATGGCTGCAGAGCTCCCAGGTCTGATAAGCTGTGGGTGACAGGGAGAGCCCCCTAGGAGTCTTCAAAGCAGGGCTGTTTCACCACCACCCTCTGCCCTCCCCCCCCCCCCCGTTTGTTTTCAGATTACCTCCTTTGCTTTATCCCAGCAGCCTTGATCCTTTACTTCCCTGCATACAGGGTGGTGGTCAACACTATCTTTAATAACTGATTACAGCCAATTCATACCAAGTGTGAATGGGTCTACTAGACGGTGCTTGAGGTCTATTTAAAGTTAACCTCTAATGAAGTGGAGGATTGAGACCTGTATCTAAGCTTCAGGGCTCTTAATCTAAGCTTAAGATTTCTTAATCAACAACTTCACTAATTTGATCTCTATACAATCAGAAAGCCCTGGAGAGGCATTAACCTCCTCAGTCACCCTGAGAACTCCCAAGCCCTCCAGAGAAAAATAACATGTCAGAAGTTAATGAAAGGAAGGAGGGAAAGCTTTGTTCTTCCATTTCTCACAACTCAAAGAAATACGTGTACATCTTGGGGAGGTAAAATCTGGTCAAGAGTCATTCCCACACTACAAACATACATTAAATATATGTAGCAAATCAAGCAATTGAGTCTGCTGTTGGGTGAATGCTGGTGCTTCCAGGATGGAGTCTCTTTTATGCTGAACTGTCTTTAAAGCTCTTACTTAGTAGTCTCATTTTTTTTTTAATAGAAACATCATTCCTGAAATACTTATCTGGTCAGCTATTTGCAATATGGTTCTCTGTCCAAAAATTTAAAAAGAGACCATTCTTCTGAGGAAACAAGAGACTTCCAAATGTCTCGCCCCCACTTAGGCTCAATTTCATCCTTTGGAATATTCAGAACCATTTTTCCAGATTCTATGAAATCAGGACTACTGATTCTCAGGGAGGCCTCAAAATTGGTAACAGCCAACTGACAAACACAGCTCTCAATCAGCCACCTGAATTAATTTGGGGAGGCTGAGGCCTTGCCAATCCTAACAGCCACAGTACCATGTCAATGAGAAGCTTGTGTGTCCTTCAACTGAGGTCTCAGACTCTGGTCTTCAGTTTATCCTTATAAAAGAAGAACCAAGTAAAACTGTGAAATGTGTGTCAGGACACAGAGAAGGTCAGGTCTGTAAAATCACTGGTGCAACTCTTACCCCACTGCACATTCACACATATGCCCCTTATTACCCACTGGAAAACCATTAAATGCACAGTAGTTTTGCCAAGTGGCGTTAGCATTTAACAACTTCTTCCTTTAACAGCTCCAACTCTCATTATATTTTGCCATGTGGTACATGGGATTTTTATGTGATTAACAGTTTAGGGAGGCTCTATGGTGTTTTCTTTTCATGGATTTTCATGCTATGGTTAGGCATATCTTAGCAAACTTGGTTCCCTAGTTTCATTGATGAAGGGAGTCAGAGTCATTTTCAAAAATGACTACATGGAAACTGAAAAGGGAAATAAACATTTCAATCCTCTTCAAACTCCTTTGGTATTCTCTCTCTCTCCATTAAAAACTGAAAGTAAGATACTGTAAAACTGCAGGTCAAAAAAGAGGTTAATCTGTAAACCATTAGTCTAAATATGCTAAATATGACATTTATCATTTTAAAGACTTAATTTTTATTGAACACTTTCTTGCTTTAGAAAAATGTGACACTCAGTAACTTAGTACTATAGCACTCAGTAGTAACTCAGTACCATATGATACTTGGTAGTAACTATAGCATACAACAGTTGTTAGGGAGCGGGCACAGACCATTTTATGATTTGCATATGTAGGAATGGAAGCATTTGTCATGCAAAACACAGTGGAAATCACGCTCAAAATCAAAGGACTCCCAAAATTATGCTGCAGCTAACTTCCATTTCCTCTGCCCTACATTAATCCTTTATCTGTGGGATAAAGAAGGGTGCCCTCGAGCATAGAGCATACCTAGGTGGTAACTGCCCCCTTAAACAAACTGAGGCAGAGGGGAAGATCCCATCAACCTGCTGCTTTCAGAACAGAAGCCAAGCATCTGTGCTGGGCTCCCCTGAGCATCGCACTCCCCGCAGCTCTGATGCTGAACACTTCTACTGGATAAGTATCTATGTTTTTTCTGCTAAAAGATTTTAGCACTTATTCTGGAACCCCCACGTGTGTTTTCTCCTGGAAAAACAACTGTATTCAATACGTGAAGGAAACACCTGACAATCACAAGGTGTCTCTGGGGCTAGGCAAAAGTGGTTATTATAGCAAAGTCAGCCCTTCCCCTGGTGGGAATAGGAAGGTGATGAGCCCTAGTTAAACGTGGTCTCAAGGAAGGGGCTGTTATGCACAGGCTAATTTTTTTTTAATTAAAAAATTGCTTGCCAAGGAAGAGAAAAATGTTTTTCAATGAGTGTAGGAAGCTTTGGATAAGGGGAAAAAATGTTAACCCTTATTCTTTAATATCAAATACTTATTTAAGAGAATGAAACCAGGTTTTGGCATTGTCTCTCCTCTGAACTCCCATGGGAATTCCAGCAAAGCCATGGGGCAGAAGGCAGAACATGACAGGCTCCCCAGGGGTTATTACTGTTATTATTATTATAAAAACAGATGTGTTTTTATTGGAGGGGAAGGAGAGCGGTCCCTGCCCTCCATTTTGCTCTTTAAAAAAAAAAAAAACCAAAAAAACAAAAACAAACAAACAACAACAACAACAAAAAAACCCCACTCACCTGACTTTTGTTTGCAGCCACTTTGGCAAACAGGGCTTGAGACACCTTGGCTCTTTTCATCTCCTGTTGGATCTCGTCATAAATGGCAGCTGTGATGTTGACGTTGGCGCCGTCCACCTTAATAGGGAGGTCTGTTGTCGGTGTCGAGGTTTTGGCCTACCAAGAGACCATGAAAATAATAATTTAAAAAGTGCTGCATTCAGAGCAACCATCTGTGCAGAAATTATCAGAGGGTTTCAGTCAGCTGATGCCAAACCACATTAGCTACAGAGGGACACTTCCTGTCCATTATTCTAATCAGGTTAATTGTGATTGGAAATAATTGCAATGCATTCCTATAGGACATACAGAATCCTGTCAGCTCTTGCTTCCCCTCACAGTAGCCTGGTAGCTCACAGGTAGGAAGGCAACCCTGAGCCCACCAAAGTATGACATCTATCCCCAGGCACACAGAACACACTCATCTTTTTCTTTGTAAAACATGACACACCTTACAGAAAAGCCAATTCTCCAAGAAAAAAAAAACTGAGTAAATGGGTAGAGGTCTCTAAATAATAAATTATTACTCAATTTAATGCACTCCCTTGAGTACCTCTCCCTCTTTATTAAGGCTTCATGTATGTTATTTGAGTATGTGCAGCTCCTGTCATTATCATCATTATGCTACCCAGACAGTCACCTAATTTCACCTAGGAAATCACTGGAAATGAAACAAAATTTCATTTCATACAATTCAGCTTCAGATGCCTTCCATGAGCAGCTTTCATTTCCTTAAACTCATATTGTGGTTTCATGCATTCTGCCGTGCACGTTTTAATCGAATGATTTCCCATTAGCTTCAGAGACAAATGAAGGACAATGCAGAAGGTGTCGTGCTTTCTGGGGTAGGAATATCCTAAACTATCCCACTCAACCTGGTCCAAAAACTGCCAGAGAGGCCATGCTTAGTCTGACCCCTAAGCTGCCTATGGGGAAGGTCCAAGCAGATTTCCTAACCCTGGCAACACAACTCAGGGACAACTCATCCCCACCCTTAGGTACACAAGCATTGCTGACTAAATGGGCCTCAGTTTGGTTCTTTTTGTCCTCACTTACTCTAAAATCCCATAACAAGGTCTGATAGAAGACAGTGTGCGGTTGGGACATGGCCGACTTGTGCAAGGATGTCATATGCCTGGCCTGCCTGCTCTAAGTTCCCATGGAGGTGTGGCTTCCTGAGAGACCACAGTGGCATTTACCATCTTCCTTTGCCCTCCCCATCCCAACTTCTTTACTAGTTACTGCCAAGTCATAGTGAGTGTAATTTATGGACTTCTGTGTGCCAGGCACTCTAGGAAGACTGCTAACTTCTGTTTTATCTTGTAGCTCTTGTAAAAGTCCAATAGTGTGTTATCTGCATTTTTATTTGCAGGTAAAAGAGCTGAAATGGCAGGGGTCTTAACTTGGTATAAAGGCCATGCAATAGTTGGGGTGTTCAATGAACACCTTGAACTCAGGCACTTCAGGCTTCAGAGCCTCGGGTCCACTATGCTACTCCCTTTCCACACGGGGGAAGATGCTTTGGCAACTATCCTCTTCCCACGATAACTCAGTCCTCTAGATTCTTTTTTCTAATCAAACTATGTGCCTTGCCCCTGCACACTCCTTGTTAAGAGAATGACAGAATATTTCTCCATTCTTGTTGTTCACTATTGTTGTATACCTCTTGCTAAATCTTCACTTGAACACGTAGGGCTAAAACACAGTAGTAACTATGAATACGGGCATCAGTGTAACTACAGTTCAAATTCCCACTCTACCACACAGCCACGTGAACTCATTTATACGAGCCGTTTAGTCCAGAGAAGCCTGTCTGCTCACTGGAAACACAAGAATGTCACCACAAATCAGCAATGGTGGGATTCATGCAGAATGCTCTGGTCACACTTGCTATGACTAAATGACCATTCTCACCCCATGTCATTTTGTTACCGAGAACACTGAAGATACTGGCCACTGAAGAATGATGAAGAATACTGGAGGTTTAATTTCAAATCAGGAACATCTTCAATGTATTGATAAACTGATAATAAAATGTTCGAGAATTCTGGAAAATTATTTGTATAAAGCTGCCTGTGTGTACAAAGTTGCTCCTCCAAATGAGGACAGTGTGGTTCCCACTCACATCCACCCTCAAACAAGAACACTGTAGAAATTTGCATTGTTTTTTTTTTCCAGTTATGAGACAGGGTGTCATGCTGGTCTTGAACTCGCCTTATAACTACTGACCATGAAATTTTGGTCCTCCCACCTCCAACTCCTAAGTGCTGAGACGGCAGGCAGGCATGTATCACCGTTTTCAGCGGCTGTTGCTTGTACAAAGCATCTTTATTGCTGAGATATGTCAGAACGAATTTTAAATACATAGATACATAGGTATGCATGAAATGTTGGAAGTTCCAAATAACTATCTTTTCCCAATCTTCAGCAACAGATACAGAAAAAAAGGATAATGAATGTACAAGCGTGGTTCTAGGATTATAATCCTCAAAAGTATGTCTGAATATTTCATATGTATTTTCAGAAATAAAAAAGGAGTAAAATTAAATACATAACTTCCAGTACTTATCCCTAAAGGAAGTTTTATCTAGGAAATTTCAAGATTGGATCCTAATTCAGACAAGGAAACCGTCCTAATGTGAAGCCATGTTAATCTGCTCAGGCTCTGGAAGTGATCAGGTCTTTGGAAAGGTGCCGGTGATACAATCTTGTTAGAAAAATGTTACAAAGACACTGAAACAAAACAAACTGACCTGTGCCATTTTCTAACAAGTACAAGTGGCTTTATTCCAAGAGAGCTGCCTGGGAGGACATGGAGTAGGAAGTGTGACTGGACTCTTTCAATAATGGCTAAACAGCCTTTTAAAGGTTGCAAAAGTACTACCGAATTTACTAGCAGTCAATATTAATGAAAATTGTCAATGTCCTAACAACAGTTCACTATGTATGCTTTAATATTTAAAGAGAAATAAATTAAAAGGCTTGGTTGCAGATGTCCAAAGTAAGTAGTCAAGACTTTAACAGTAAGTATGACTCATAATTTACAAGTAAAGCAATTTGGCAGGGCATGACAAAAGGTAATCCACAATTACAAGTTTACTGTAGGGTTCAAAAATACAGAGTCAAGATATGTGGGAAGAAAATGACAATATACTCATGAGCCCTAATATTTCTACCAGAATAAAGTTCTAATTCTGTGTTTAATCAGCCTTGGAACTTATCAGGAAGCAAACCAAGAAGAACAAAACTATAGTTTTTCAGCAAAGTAACCTTTTATTTTAATGTACCCAGTTTTCAGTTTTGCACAGATACTTATGTACCAATTAACCTTTGACTTTGAGAACCATCACTCAGAATTTATGCAGTTCAGAAAGCCAGACAGTGAAATGGTTTTATCTATGTCAACAAAGTAGAGAAAATTTAGGGGCAGTAGGAAATGAGTGGAAATAAGCAGCTTGCATTTGAACTGGAAATGTGTCCCGCCTACTTCCAGCTCTGAACACTTTAGAAGTGTGCAGATAGGAAGGCCAGAAATTCCCAACTCTTAGAGTGACAAAGACTGAGGCCTCTGGTCACCAGGACCCATAGCTCTGACTCTGCTTACTGCACTCCCCACCCCCCACCCCCCACAGAACATTTCCACCGTGTTCTTTAAAAAAAAAAAAGAAAAAGAAAAAAATTCTTATTTTATTGCTATTGGGGATCAGGGTGGGGTAGGTGCAGATGAGTGCAGGATCCCCCTGAGTTACAAACAAAAATGATAATCAATCTTAACCGTGGTGCCATCTCTCCAGCCCTCCATTTTATCTTTCTGAATTGCTCACAGCAGCATCTGAACTGCTTGTTTCTTGCCCTCAACCACACCTCCACCCCCAGATAAATAAACAAGCAATGTAAGGAAAGTAAAGTAGTTGTTATACAAACACAACTCCCACAAGAACCCCACTTCTTTCTTCTGAAACTGTATAATAGACAGGAACTCACCTCCTGCTCTTGCCCTGTCCCCTCACCTGCTTATGTGGAAGAATGGGAGTATCCTAAAGAGAGGGAATAACACACCACCACAGCACGGGATTGCCTCGCAATACAGCCAGAGGCTGTATCCTTTAACCTGTTCAATTATGTTTCTTGGTTTTCAAGGAAAAACAGAATGTCCTTGAAGCAAGAGGCTTGTACGTGAAGTCTGGAGCAGACAGCTCACCTGTGGGGTTCGGGAGGAGCTGGGACTGCTAGAGGCAGAGGAGACCATGCTCACATTGGGGTTCATGCTCCGCTCCCGCTCGTCCTGGTAAATGCGATCACGCTCCACTTCAGGCAGGTTGAGGAAGTTCTGCATGGCCCTCAGGTTTACTAGAAGAGACTGAGATGCAGTTCTGGGATCTTCTTCCTTACGCAGTATCTCTGACAATAATCCCTGGTAGAATGGGGGAAAAAACAGGCAAAGTCATGTCTATAGATTTACGGGTATGGTTTCCATCTTCCTCCCCAACTGCCCCTCTATTTGTTTGGCATAACCAGCTTGAGAGAATATCAGGAACACGCTTAATTCCTTAGGGCTTGGGAGGAGTCTGCATGAATGTGCCCCCTTTCCGGGGTTGTGCCTTATTTTAGGACTTCTATTCTGCCACCTCATCATCGCTGTAATAATCCTATGTGTGCCAATGCCAGCGAGCAAGGTAGGCGCGCAGGAGGAAATATGGAGCTGCAATTACCACCAGGTGCCTCCAGCAAGTATTTCAAGAGCTGTTAGAACTCTCTCTGCTTGAAACTGGGAACTCTTGGCAGTCCTGCTTAGCTTTACAAATCTGCCAAGTTTGGTAAATTTAGTTCCGACATTTAAACAGCATGGGAGATTTACATCGACTTAAAAAAAAATAATAAAAGTTTGGCTGAATTTTTGTATGACCGGACACTGATTTCAATATAGATGTTTCCTAAGGTAAAGGGGGGTGGGGAGTAGAAAGCAAACGTAACCTGTCAACTCAGATAACTTCTCAGTCTTCATTTACAGCAGTTATGCTTTCATAGGTACCATGAGGCACCCCAGACTTTTGTGGGGTACTCACATGGGAAGCTCTAATTTCAAGTGATGAAAATGTGGTCACATTAGCTAGGGATTGGGACATGCTCTAACTGTAGTGTTGATAGGTTCTGATGTCCTGATCAACTCAATGTTTTCTGAATTTGTGACTCAACTAAATAAGGGAGTTTTAAAAGCAGTGTTTTTGTGTACTCTAGTGACACAGAATTCACAAAAATTTTGTCAATTCTCTAGGATACTCTAGTAAAACACCATGGCCTACGAGAACAGTAGGAGACAAGCTAGAGAAATGGCTCTTAACGTACAGGTCTTAACCCTGCTGGGGTCAAGTAACCATATCACAGGGGTCGCCTATCAGATATCCTGCAGATGAGATATTTACATCACAATTCGTAACAAGTGAAAAACTATAGTAATGAAGTAGCAACAAAAATAATGTTATGGATGTGGATCACCATAACATGAGAAACTATTAAAGGGTTGCAGCATTAGCAAAGTTGAGAACCCCTGAGCTAGAGCACTATTAAGACAGAGGCAGATCCATTATTGCCACATACACTTGTTGGATTATCACACAGAGGCATCATTTCATATTCTCAGCTTTTACGCTTTTGCAGGGCACTGTGAGATGAGGTTTAGGACTGTTCCTCCAAGAAGAGCTAAGACGGTAATCCTGCACTTTGAACACGTGGGCAACCAGAAGTGGCAAAAGTCACTTCTGTGAACTGTGGTAAAGCCCTGCCAGTGCTAAAGATGTTCACACTGAGGGGAATTAATAGAAGTGTAGGAGACGCAGCTCACATATAAAACAAGGAGATGCAAGGAGAACTGGCTTCTGGCCGGACAGAAGTCTACAGGCTAGAGTGGGCATTTTCATATAAATTATTATAGTGTACTGTAGTATAGCAAATGCCATTTTTAGGGAGGCATATCACACAGTTACCAACATTTCAAGGAAGTATAATCGTCATTCAGAACACCACAAAGGGGAGGAAAGATGGCTCTGTGGGTAAAGGCACTTGACTGATGACCTCGGATTGGTTCTTGGGACTTACATAGTAGGTATAACTGACTCCTGCAACCATGTGTACTGTGGTACATGTGTGCACATGCATGGGTGTGCACACAACATACCATACATATACACAGATACACATAAATAAACTTATTTTTTAAAATCATACAGAATGACTTCACTGCAAGGAACCTACCAACAGTAAGTATACCATCTGCTAGCCCTGAAGGTGGAGGACACATTACTTTGATTAGAGGAATCCTAATACTTGGGAGAAGGGCCCACACAAACAGAGTTAGGAAGCACACAGTGTTTGCTTGAGGTCAGACTGTGAACAGGAATAAAATATACTGCATAAAGAAGCTAGAAAAAATGTTAGTGTGTGTGTGGGGGCGGGAGATGCTGTGTGTGTGTATGTGTGTCTCTGTGTGTGTATGTATGTGTGGCTGTGTGCTAGTTAGTATGTGGGCATGCACACAAGGAAAAAGCAAAGTAGGTGGTATGTGTAAAAATATCCTACTGCTAAAATGATTAGAGGAAAATCCAGATCTCACAGCATGCTTTTAGAAGCAACAAGTGAGGCACTTGTCTTCCAGGAAGTATGCATTCCATGAATTGATTCTCCTAAAAGTAAGAGTCACTTGTGCCTTGGGTCACCCTGCTTCCCATTTTACCTGAGCAACCTGAAATATTCATAATGGATTTGCTTCAAAGATTTTTTTTTAAAAAATCTCTAAATTAATATGAAGGAAGTGGATTTTTCATTGCTCCCAATTTCCAAAGTCAGTAAGACACTAAGATTGATACTCTCTGAGCTTTCTTTCATAATGAACCATGCACAGAAAGAACGAGTTGGTTTTCTCCCTCCTCCCCAGCCATTCTCCTTTTTGTCTCCCCTACCCACCTTCAAGATTGTAATAAAGGAATTTTAGGGTCATCACAGACATACTCACTATGGTTCTAAATCAAAATATCTTAGAGGCAGAGTTTAACTTATTCTTACTCCATAAAATTATTTTCATGAGTCACATAGTATATTACAGCAAAGGCTCTTACATATGAAATAGTGATATTGCTCTATCCATATCTAAAAACTATGTAGGTTCCCAAAAAAAAGAGGTTATTAAATTATTAAGTGTTTTTATTTGTTTCTTGAGTGTACTTTAAAACTGCATAGGATCCTTGTTCTATATCTGTCACGTTCTAGAGAGCCTTCTAGGAAAATTCACCCATCTTTCAGGGTATTGCACATAGAACACCCTTGAAGATGACTGCTGGTCGACAACACTGCTGAAGCAAAAGACAGACAGACAGCATTTATATTTTAAGTGGCTGGTGGAATATATTGCTTCTGTCAAGTAATTTACCTAATTGCAGACACAGTCTCAAATGAGCAAACTTGGCCAGTATCACCTTCATACACAGTCTCCAGAAAATTACAACACTGCTCCAAATTCTTTACCTCAACTCTCATCAGCAAGGCGGTGGTCCCAAAGTGCATTCTTTACACTGGGGACATTTTCAATGGTAAGTGACTAACTAGAGTGAACAGACATTTGGTTTTGATTTTTTCACTTTGCCTACTTGTGTCCCTTTAACTACTGTAAAGTAAGATTTTAAAGGCATGGTGAAAATTCTGCAGACATACGTGTGAAGTGAATACAGTTCATTGGAAATCATCATACACACACACACACACACACACACACACACACACACACACAAGCCACCCTAACCCAACCCACCACCCACTAATTATCAAGATGAATAAATGTTTATCATATTGAATCTGTCTTTCATGGAACATAAATTAATAATTTATCTCACATCAATATTTCTAAAGCCTTTGCCACTATGTCATCTGGCATTCTAATTATCAACCAGCTAAGCAGGAGGTGTCACTTGGACAGTGCCATTATGTAGCCTGAGATATAGAAAATGGGGTGCGGCTCTTGGGCTCTGGAAGAAAAATAAAACGGTGCACTCCTATCAATAGGAAAGTCATGAAAAGGAATTAATAAATTAACCAGGATAATGCTTATTAAAATTTCATATCAGTAATCATATTAAAATATACTGCCAGTATTGAGTAAAGTGGCCAGTAAGTATCTGCCTCACTGTAGGCAATAGAGCCTTCTCCAGGGAGACGTAAGCCCTGTTTCCTCTTCATAAGACAAGGAAACATGTTACCTGCAAGGGCACAGGTAACACAAATGTGCACATACCCTCCACATTAGTTCCTGGGTTCAAAGTCACTGGAGAAAGAAAAGATTTCAGCAGAGAGCCTCGAGGGGACTTTCCACTGGCTCTTCAATGGGGAGTTTACGAGCTTTGCACACCACTGTGCAGACCAGCAGAAAATAGATGGTTTGGGAAAGAACTCACTAAAATTAAGATAATTCAAAGTACAAAACAACAAACTGTAAATACAATCTGGCTTGCCTGATGATACAGGCTATCTTCAGATAAAAGGAAGAAACTGAGATTTTTAAAGTAAAGGAAATCATGTTTATCTGTTGTAAAACAGCATTTCTAAGTAACACTGAATGAACTTCACTTTCCATCACTGAGCTTTCAGTTTCAATACTTCATCAGTTGATACAATGTTTCCTTATATTTGTGTATAGGATACATGCTGACACTCATAAAGGTGCTCACACATTATAGTGACTGACTTTCAAGCTTCCACACAAGCCTTGTCACCTTCTCAGAATAGCTTTCAATCCTGAAGAGAACGTGCACCTGCGTGGACTTGTTCTTAGGTTTAAGAATTGTGCAGATCTCCACAGAGTAGGTCATGACTGGTTAGATCTGAACACTTACTTATATGTGGTTTTCAACACATACACTTATATGTGGTTTTCAAGTTTTTGATACCTTTCTAGAGTTAGGCTACATAGATCACAGAAAAAAAAAATTATGGAAACACTAAGCCAGATATCGTCCCTCAACTGGTGAGGGAAGCCCCCAAACCCAGCATAACTGTCCCAAAGAACAAGGCTCTATTAATTCCTTTCTCATTTATGATTTGGTTTAAAAAAAAATCAGGGAAAGGGTAAAAAGACAAAAAGAAAAAGATCCTGCTTCCACAGAGTTCTCTGCACGGTGGGAGCAAGGTTTAAAGGAGCATGCTGGAAAAGGCTGAAAAACTGTGGTTGTACTTATTCTCACACCGGCCGGCGGTTCCAGCACTTAGGAGGCAGAGGCAAAGTCATGAGGTCAAGGCTATCCCTGGGTCATGCAGCAAGACCCTGTCCCAAATAGGAACAAGGGACGAAATGTAAACAGAAAGAGAAATGGGGAAGGGAGCAGGGGAGAGGAGTGGAAAGAGGAGGGGGAATATTAGGAGATGAGAGGGAAACAGGAAGAGAAAGAGAAAAAAATAACTGCCATGAAGTCAAAATACTGCTAGCACCATCATGGTTCAAAATAAGATGTACTGCTAACCGTGGGACTGGAGGGGTGGGCTTTGTGGAGGTGGTGACATAGGGTCGGACTGAATCTTTAAATATGAGTAGGACCTGCAGGGAGAGATAATGGTACAGCCAGGAAGCAGAAAGACAGCCTCGCTTTTTCCAGACAACCAAGGGAAGTGTACTTTTTTGAGAGAAAAAAAACTGATACAGTAGAATAAGACCTTCTGAAAGGCCATGACTGTGCACAGTAATAAGATCTGGAGGATCTGGTGTGCACACACACCAAGCAGTGCACACTGCCCCCCAAAAGAAGCGATGTTAGATAATATGTTCTGCCTTTTTGTCACCTGCAACAAATTAGGGCTTTCAATATGCAAAACATCTTCCTTCCAGAAAAACAAATGATCATGATGCCACTTAATTGTAATTTAATGAGGCATAATTTATTTTTTAAAGTGATATACACCAGGTGTGTAGGGGGACGTGGAGGAGCCAGAGCCTGGTGTTTGTCTAAGAATCAAAGTAGCTAGAGGCTATTTCCATCCCTATAAATTACATATGTGGCTGCTTGTGGCCATTGAAATGGGAGACAAAAAGGGCAACTTGTGGTGTTTATGTATTATTCCAACAGATAGAGGTACTCAGTCCAAAAACCAACACACTGGCCATACAGCAAAGAGTCTCAAAGTCTGGGTTCCAATCTGGCAAGGGCAAATATGAGAAGGTCACATTAGTCCCTTGTGTGTGGTGCTAAACTGTGCTCCAAGGAAACCCATACAGGCCATACTACTTTAGGAACACAGAGACAGGGAGTGTCAGAAAACACATGCCCTATTTCCTCACAGCATGCTTTACTCATTAACTCTGAGATAGGTGGATACATTTCACAGGGTATTTAACGGCAAGCCTTTCCAGAAATCAAGTGACATCGCTTATGAAAATGTGTGATTCAAGAATACATCACAGTGATTCTGAAAGTATGTGTTTACAATGGTGTACTGTTTGAAGCAGACCATAGCCACTGAAGCAGAATCACAACCAATAGCAAGATTTTAAAAAATCTGACAACACAAAAAACAAACAAACAAACAAACAAAACCCAAAAACCAATCTGTAGGCTTACTCCCATTTTCCAGATTAACATGACAGAAAGGGAGAGACAGAGGAGGCTTTGCCAGGGACTTGGGCCACTTTTCCATGTATCTGGGAGTATGGCCTACTTATGACCACTCTCCTTGAATACAGACAGGGAGAGAAGGCCCTCTCTGTGTTGCTCATATTCCAGTATCCTTTTTGCAGGCTTATATCAGCCTTAATTCTCATTCAGTTCTGATGCCCATGCTCAGGCAACAAGAGAAATAATCTTTTATTATTATTATTATTATTATTATTATTATTATTATTATTATTTTACAACCAATTAACATTGGTGCCCTTTAAGAAGCCAGGTAAAGTCAAATTCCTAGTCTGATCCTACATAGCAAACTCCAAACACATTAGAGGTTCCCTAGGAGTAACTCAGAGCAGTGAAGTCAGGGGCATGTAGATGACTCCTACTGGCATCCACTGTTTAAAAGTCAGCCTTCCTCATGAAGCTCTCTCCCTCACCTCATTTCTTTCTAGATCCTCCTGAGGCACTTCTCCCTCTGTTTACGAATATAACAGGTTTTCTATAACCTACAACTCTACTATGATTCTGGCTGTTGAAAGTCATTTGTGTAATGCTAAAAATATTCACCCCACCCCCAACTCCCAGAGCTCTGCTGAGCCATGAAGCCAAAGTACTTAGCCTGATTTGAATAAAACCTATACTGGGCACAACAATGGCAATTTGATTTTTATTATTAAAAATGATGTGCTAAATCCTCAAAGAAGATGTCGTTATTGCATTAGTTTAATAAAATCTCTCTTTTATTACAAAATGTCTTTATTGAGAAAGACAGCCTATGCATGTCATATTTTGTAGGTTGGGTTAGAGAGAATTGAACACCTACAGGGAGTTAATGTACTCTGCAAATAAGAATGCACTTATAAAAGAATCTCCTAAAGGCCAGAGATATATTATTCAAAACACTGAAAGGTAAGCATATGAGTACAGATAGCCATCCTTTGGACTGAGGTGCACAGGACTAATTCAGTCTCACATTTATACCTCTCATCCTCCTTTACATTGGCCACTATAAAAACTATCAGTCTCCCTTCAGATAAAGTCACTGGGGGCCAATTCTCTATATTTTGTGCTTGGTGAGAAGCTAGTGATATGGAGAATATAGACCTTTAAGAAAACACTTATTCATTACAGTTTGGGGTGGGGTGGGGGTGGGGTGGGGGAATGAGCCTTATCTTGGGTAAAGAGTCTACAGAAGGCCTGAGCAGGCCACATATTTAAAGTCTGTCTCTTGAAGCACTCAAGATCATTTTATTCAACCTACTGACAGTGACACTTTGCCTCATGCAAATCTCACTTTGGAACAACTACACCATATACCTTAAGTCTGCAATTTATAAATGAAATACTTGTGTCATGAGAAACCCCTTTCTGGTCATTCAACAAAACTTGACCATGGTACTTGGTATATCAATATTACACATGCAACACAAGATAAATGTGTGTAGCAGAACATTCTTAAACATTCTGAAAGCCAAGAAAGTCTGTGCTGTCTTGAATACAACATCCCTGTCCAAGCCACAGGCCGGAAAGCCCAATAGAGGAACATCTTCAGCCCACTTCTTGTCATGGCTGCCATTTTTCGCATACAGAATCTATATAATGGCAGACACATTTGATGTCCAGTCTGACATCACTCTTCCTTACCCTTTGCTCCATCTTGTGTTTAGGAAATGATAAGCACCAACAGGGCTACACACATACATTCAAAGCCAACAGTTTCAAAACACACTAGCACCAAAAAGCAAGAGCAGAGGGATGAGCAGGTTGTCTTTGGAAGTGCTCTGTCAGTGATGCACTCAGTCTGGGCACAGACAGAGCTTCTACACACACTGCAAGTAGCAGGTACAATGGCTATCTCATTCATAAAGTTCTAGACCCTGGTTGTCCCTCATTTTCATGAATGTTCTATGAAGTGACTATTGATAACCCATTCCCCACATTTACTAGTATGACATTAGCAAAATTAGTGCTTCCCAAACACAAAGCAAAACAAGAAGTACAATTACTGAGCATTTCTATCTCAATATATTCAACGCTTTTAGAGAAAAGTAAAGCAGGAGCTGTCCCGCAGCCCCCCAGTGCTGTGTTCCTTCCTGCTGTAACACCTGCATGTTAACTCTTATCACCTCCAGGGCCAAAAGCACCTGCTGTGCCTAGTTCACCGAGGGGGTGGGTGGGCTGACTGTGGCACTTATAGCCTTAACAGGATTACCGCTTTGCATTTACTGCCTGTACCACCTTAAGGAAGGGGTTGTGTCTTTGAAACCCTGTTCCAGGATGGCAGAGATGACTGAGAATAAAGCAGGTATGAGAGGAAGCTTGAATTCAGGCTTCCTGAGCTCAAAACTAGACTCTAATTAGACACCGATCAATCACTCTCCCTAGGGCAAATTTTCTCACCTGTAAAACCAAAGTAATTCTACTTCCCTCACAGCACTAAATCGAATACAGAGATGAACTCAGGGTTCACTAAATGGCAGCTATCATGTGATGCCTAGCATAGTTTCTAAATACATAAGAATTTTTAAAATGTGAAAATGAGTCAAACGTGTTGAAATATAGTCATTTTACATTTAAAGCTTTGCATATTCAAACAATGTCAATTATACTTTGCTAAATATTTTCTCATACATAAAGCAAAAATATAAACAATAACTTTCAGGACGTGAGATAATTAAAATTATTTGGGATAGGAAAATATAAAGATGGGTATAATTATATAAAATGGAATGACTATATGAGTTTTTCAGGTAAGTTGAAATTAAGATAGTAATTATTGTTGGAAATGATGGCACAAGCCTGTAATTCCAGAACTTGGGAGGTAGAAATGGGAGAATGAGGAGTTCGAGGTCATGGACAAAGACTTGGCATGTTCATGGGCAGCTTGAGTAATATGAGACACTGTTTCAAAAAACATCAATCACCAAGATATAAACTGTATACTTCAAAAAGCTAAGTAAATTTCTTTCCCTATGTAACATATAAAATAATTAAAAATAAGCTTTCATCTATATCATCATTTCAAATGGGTCATAGTTATTAGTAGATCATGAAGTTAATTTCATAGATCAAAACCAATTTTTATAATGAATTGGAATTCCAGAAATTGGAAAATACCAAATTGTTTAATTATAGTATGAACATAGTTTCATAAGGGTTTTTTTCTCTTTTATGAAGATTTTACTTTATCAATACACAGAGCTAGAGACAGACAGGCATGATGTGCACACAAGCACATGTCTACCAACCATGATTTACAAAGTACTCCAGATGGCCATGCTAGTAGGTAAGAGAAGTTGAGAAGAAGATGCCATAGTCTATAGTGATCTTTTTGATTTTTTAATTTTGTAATCAAAAATTACAGAGAGGTTGAAATTGCTTGGAAAAGTCCAAATGATTTCAAATTAGTACAGTTGTATTTACATCACAGCATTTCTGGGCTCTAAAACTTAATTCACTTTATTTGAACAAATATGCATATAACCCTAGCCAAGGTCCTCATTTCAGTTAATGGCCACAAAAAGAACACTCCTTGAGTATACTGTTTTAATGCTTATTAACTAAACAATGATGAAATCTGTAAATAATGAGAATTCCATTTCCTCTGTGAAATTTCTACAAAACTGTAAAATATGGCTGGGCCTTAAAAGAATACAACAGTATATGCTTGCACCAGAAAACTAGGTTTTTATGAAGATAGCCTCGGGAAAGGCAGATACAAATGCTGAAGATGGAGATTCCTTCTCTGTGTGAAATGAGTGGACCAGTATGTGGTAGACAATAGTGAAACCTGACACAAAATTATTACCAAAATGGAATTTTCTATTTCCAAGTCATGAACACTTTAGATTTGCCATGAGTCTAGTGACTAACTTATAAGACCATCAGTTAGGAATAGGAGGACCACACAGGACAGCTGTCATCATATTGGCTCACTCTGAGTCTCTGTTTTGTGAAAGAGGGAGAAGAAAATGAATCTCTCCATCTTCTGCTACCTACATTTTCTATTTCAGGTAGACTGGGGAGGGAGGTTGAGTTGTGCAGTGTTCTACTTGCCGAATCAGCTTCTCCTTTACCAGAGACATAGACAGAGAAAGCACTGAACCCGTGCAGTTTAGTCCTTGGTCTAACCACATGCCTTTTGACTGAGGTTGCCTAAAAGGCACTAATTAACAATAATTCCTTATTTTTGTGGGAGGTGCTGAAATAAGATTGCTATCTAGAAAACCACCCCTTATGCTATCCAATAACTTTGAGATACCGCTATCTTGGGAGATATTAATATTATTACAATCTTTAAATCTGAGAATTCAAGCCAGTGATTTTGAAATGAAAGATTATTTTATGAAGTAAGCAAGACCATCATTCCCTATTTTATTAATTTCATGTCCTGAAATCAAAAGAGGGTATATCAAAAATTCAATAACATGTTCATGCCTGATATGCAGCACTTTATATTTACAGCCTACCTTTCAGGGAGTGGACTTCCGCTTTCTCACATGTCTCCTTGTCATTTTATAACCAGATCACTGGACCATGGAGTCAAGACCCTGGATTTACATTGTGGTCCATGACTTGCAAAGAGCCTGGATCTCAACTAGATACTGAGAAATCATCCTGACTGACACGATGTCAGCTGGCAATGAGTATGTGTATCTTAGAGGTAACACTTTATACAAATATAAACTACAACGTACAATTAAATTATTCCTATCTCTAGCTAACAGTATGTGTAAATCAAGCTATGACATTAAAAGACAATGTTTGCCTCCTCCAAAAGGGACTCACACTAAGACACCCAAGAACTGAGCTATGATTTTTTTTCCTATAGTTGTACATATCTCTTTCTTTCTGACTGTGTTGCCTCAGATTCTGATGTTTAGCAAGCTCTTAGACATTTTAACCCTAGCAGTTATGGCCACACATATATTCCAAACACTGTGTAAATAAAGCTTAAATCAAAATCCACGCCGATTCATACATGGTGTTTGCATTTTCAGCAGCTGGCCTTCCTGCCAAATTTTCTGATACATCATTCAACTAATTTTCCAATCTGCTGAAAACATTCTCCAGTTGCTGAGTGACTTCATAAATTGTATTTATGACCCTGGTCTAAAGTTTCTTCAAACGATGTGGCTTTGATGAGTAACATGTATTTTTTATTTTATTTTATTCTTTTGGTGTTTCATAAAAACTAAAAAGTAGTCAAATGAGGACATGTCAATCAATGAGAACCCTCTGGATTTTCAGGGTCCTGTTCTCCATCAGATAAGGCCATGGCATGTGCACGGCTGCTCCAGACAGACCTCTGCTAAACAGCGTGGACTGTCATTTAACTGAAGTAGCAAGTCACCAAATCGGAAACCCACTATACTATTCTAAAGCAGCACATTTTATTACACACACCTATTCTTCTTCCAGAAATATGTTTCTAAGAATCAGTTCAGCAAGTCTTACCTGACCCCTCTCCTAGAGGAAAAGAAACTGAACATGAACAACTAACATGATATAAGTCTCATTCTCAAAGGTGTTCATGTCTTACTGCCGGCCTGTAGGGATGGCCCCTGTGCCCTGGGGCCAATTTAAAGGGAAGAGGAGGAAGGATATGAGAGGGTCAGCTCTAAGTTCCCTTTTCTGGCAAGTCGGTGCTCCTGTTCACATGTGGCACTGCATCCATTCCACTGGATTTACCCTAGTTTGGATCAAAGCTTCCTCTACTTCATTTAACAGATTTGCTCAGACGGAAGGTCTCGGAGGAGAAGTGATGTTAGTAAGTGGGGACTTCTGAACATATGAATATGTAGGTCATTGGATTTTTTAAATAAATTAGAGAATAGTTTATCTATTAAGTAAAACTTACTGTACATATTTTATGAAACATTACTTATTATAGGTCAGTGGACACCAGTCAAATTAAGCCTTTAAACATTTCCAGGAGCCTTTCATCCAACATGAGCCTCTGATCGATGTTTTCAAGTCTATTCTTTAACAAAGAAAACAGAATGCTTAAAATTAGGATTCAAAAATCACATTTAAAGATGCAAAGACATAAGCAGGGTATTATAACCAAGTGACTTATTTCATGTTCAGACCTAATGAGAGAAAGGTGCCAAAATCAGGACGCAGTCACAGCAAGCCAGTAAGGAACATCCCTCCATGGCCTCTGCATTAGCTCCTGCTTCCTGACTTGCTTGAGTTCCAGTCCTGACTTCCTTTAGTGAGGAACACCAATTTGGAAAATGTAAGCTGAATAAACCCTTTCCTCCCCAACTTGTTTCTTGGTCATGATGTTTGTGCAGGAATAGAAACCCTGACTAAGACAAATTGGTACCAGCAACAGTGGGGTATTTCTGTGACAACCTGACCATGTTTTGGGGAGAACTGTGGAAGGACTTTGGAACTTTGGGCTAGCAGGTCCATTTGATGTTAAAAGCTCTGTGGGATGTTGTGTAGGAGCTTGTTGTTAGGATGTTGTTGAGAACAGTGCAGAAGACAGAGGCCTGGCTCGTGAAATTTCAGAGGGAAGATTAAAGACCCTTATCAGGGCTGTTAATATTTTGATTGTGAAGATTCTGTGGTTTTGGTTAGCTGAGGCTGAAGAATCAGCTGTGATTAACAAGATACCAGAACTACTAAAGCAAAACCTTTGCTTTACTGGGACTATTGATGCTGGTTAACTAGAGCTAAGAAACTAGTGGTGATTAAGAAGAGACCAACATCATTGAGGTGACATCTTCTGGGAAGTGTTTTCTGAGAGCACAAGAGGCTGTGTTCAACAGATAGCCAAGCTTGTACCTCCTGCTGGAGCTGGACTTGGTAATGTGTAAGAGTCACCCAGGGCTTTTGAAGGCATGAAGGGGTCATGAAGAGCAGCTGAGGCTCAGCACTGTGAGAGGCCGTGGAAGGCCATTGGTGAAGGTGCAGCCTCAGTTGCAATTGATGACCCAGGACTTGAAGGGGTCATGCAAAGGAATTGAGGCTTGGCACCATGAAAAGAACCTATGAGAGGCTATTGGTGAAGCTTAGTTACAGTGGAAGACAGCAGTGTTTTGGAGATGCCAGTACCATGAATGACCACCAAGAACAGCAGCAGCAGTGGAGTACAGGCAGCTGGAGCCTAGAAGACAAGGTGTGTGCTACAAAGGGCAGAGCTGGAGAATTGATCCAAGCCTTGGAGGAGCCCAGAAGATCATGAGTGGATCCCAGACATTGAACAGTTGGAGTACAATTTTGCTTTTGATTGTGATTCTGCCCTGATATTTTTCCCTCTTGAAGGAAGAAAGTATTTAAGTGGAGCCCACAGTTAAGAGATTTTTAATTGTAAAAAGACTTTGAATTTACCCTCTCATGGCATGAGCAAAAGTCAGTGGCATAGAAATGGCATGGGCCTATAATCTTGAGATAAAAATTTCTATGCAAGAGGCTTATTAATAAAATCTTCCAAGGGAGAGTGGTGAGAGACAATGAAGGAGGGAAAAAAATCTAGATGATGTTGGTGCTTCAAGCTGATTATACATATCAGAGCAGGGCTGTCATTGTGTGGCTCCTCTCACATAGTCACTTTTCCAGCTATCAACATCTAGTAGCCTAAGGACAGTCCTTAAGATGAAGAGCCCACATCAGAAGTATAAGGATGAGTGTGGAGCAGCACACACAGAGCAAGGGTGTGTGCCCGCCTGCCTCTGTGGTCCCACAGGGCCATAAGAGACAGTGCTTTAAATGAACAGGTAAGAAAACAGCTACTGCTGCCACTTCTCCGTTCTCCTTTGGTCCCTTTTGTTACAAAACAGCCATTCTTTCTAAAAGAGCTATCCAAGGGCAATGCTACTAAATATACTGTGTACAGAACTGTATTAGCTTCACTATCTGTATCACGTCACACTGGAGAGTTCACATCCTGGCTCTACTGGCATAAATATGCTAAATCCCTTATGTAGAAAAAAAACAAGCACTCAATTTGTATGTTCTTAGTTTGAATGACATGTCTTGTTGGTAAACAAGAAAAATATAAAAATAAAAAACAACAGCAAGTAACAGTAAAAGATGACAGCCAAAAGGTTATCCATTTCCAAAACCAGAGCCATGAGCATGACATACAGCAAGGTACTCCCAGACACATGCATAAATGACTTTGAAAGACTTCTGGGGTGGTTTGAATATGCTTGGCCCAGGGAGTGGTACTCTTAGGAGGTACAACCTTGTTGGAGTAGGTGTGTCCTTCTTGGAGAAAGTGTGTCACTGTGGGGGTGGGCAATGAGACCCTCCTCCTAGCTGCCTGAAAGCCTGTCTTCTCCTAGCAGCCTTCAGTTGAAGATGTAGAACTCTCAGCTTCTCCTACATCTTGCCTGCCTGGATGCTGTCATGCTCCTACCTTGATGATAATGGACTGAACCTCTGAACCTGTAAGCCAGCCTCAATTAAAAGTTGTCCTTATAAAAGATTCCTTGGTCATGGTGTCCGTTCACTGCAGTAAAACCCAAACTAAGACAATATTGATCAAAATTAAGATGCATTAAAAACCAGTAGAGGTAGGCAAGGACAAAGGCCACAGGAAGACAGCAGGGAAGGGGAACAATGGGAACAAACTATAGTAATATAACATTTATGTATGAAAATTCCATAATAAACCCATCACTATGCATTAACTTAGAAAAAAACAAAAATAAATAATAATTAAAAGAATAAATAAAACCCTCTTGCTGGGCAGTGGTGGCACATACACCTTTAATCCCAGCACTTGGGAGGCAAAGGCAGGCAGATTTCTGAGTTCTAGGCCAGCCTGGTCTACAGAGATAGCCAGGGCTACACAGAGAAACCCTGTCTCAAAAAAAAAAAAACAAAAACAAAAAAACAAAAAACCCAAAACAAAACAAAAAAAAATCTTTTGAAAATACAGACCCTAATGATGTCATTCTTACATCATCAAATGCTATATGGCTCAGCAGTATAAGGTACTGAATATAAGGTAATGAATAGCCTCTTTAAATAACATGCCTTTTTTTTCAGATACTGTTTATTATAAGCATGAGGTTTTCATCTGGAAATCTTAAAGGCAGGCAGACAAGGTTTATGTTTATATTCATGCTGGATTGATGAATGTTTGCAGGTGATTTTAATTTCTGTACACCTACACATACACAAACTAGTGAGACTTCTTGTTAAATCTTCAAGCCAAAATCCAGGGACACAACCTATCATGTGGCATACCAGTTTTTATTAGTGCTAATAACAAATGAGTCCTAGAGACATCAATTAGTTCTTGAAAACACTCAAGCAAATGATAATATGCTATACATCAGGAGAGCAACTAAGGACAAGATGGCTTTGGATGCCTATCAAAAATGAATGGTTCTGATTATGTATAACTATTCTTTCTAGAAAAATATGTCATTTAACCATTTTTACATATGAATTTTACCTGGCAAGTTACTCTATCACCCAGAAGTGTCTGATTCCACTCAAAAAAAGGCCTCACCATTTGGAAAATCCACGGCTGGTTTCATAGGGGTACACTATACTGTATTTCCCATTTAACAATACAGCTGGTAAAGTCAGCTGCCCAGTTGTGCTGTTAGTGAGTACAGCACACACAGCAAAAACAATCTGCCTGCTGACCCCCTGGTCAAGTTCAAACTATGTCATTCTGTCAATACCATCTACCTTGATTAGGCTGGGCTTATACACAACAGTTTATGATCCCAGAGGGAGGAAAAGCTTTCCCAAATTGAAAGCAGAATTTAAAAAGGAAATACTCATACATTCCTATGTAGTTTCCATTTGATATCTTCAAGGCTGGCCCATGAACTCAAGCTCATGTTGATTGAAAGTGAATGTTTCTTTCTGGGTGTAGCCATCTTACAGACTATAATGGCAGAAGAAAAAATAATGAAATGTGTTCTGTGCTTTAATTAGAACTTTTCATAACTTGGCACTTCAAAGGTGGCAATGCCAAAGAAAAAGAGAGATGTAAAGGACTCCTCAGGATCAGACAGACCTCCAGGAGCTCAGTGACTTGGCATAGTGCATTCTCTCAGCAAGACTGTCTTTTCATCCTGACTCATTGGAGAGTCTTCCCTCATGCTTCAATGCTGTTTGGGTGAAATATATACTGTAGTCACTTCAAAAATCTAAAGTAGTAAAACCATGCTTTTAATTTTACCCTTAGCCAAAAAAAGAGCTGTGCACATAACTAGGCAATAAAATGTTGGCTAGACATGAAAGTCTATTCATGCAAATGGATGATACTGAACACGCTCACAAATAGAAGTGCAGAAGGTAGATCCCTTCACTTTGTATTTTCATAGTGGGCAACAGATTTTCTCCAAAGGACATGCAAATGTTGCCTGGGTCTTTTAAGTCACAAGAAGATGCATGCAATTTGTGTTGAATGCATTTTTCAAGTGATGGGAATGGGCTCTGTCATTAATATAATGTAAAAGGTAACTAAGAGGGAAGGGAGCAAGAGATTCCACCTCTTCTGTCCTTCTACATCCAACACATAATTACCAAGCCTCAGGGCCTCCTTTTCCCAATCACCATCAATGACTCTGACTGCTTCATGCTGCTTAATCAGATCTGAGGCTGCAAACCACCTATCTTAAGCCGACTCCCAATCACATTCCAGCTCCTCGTCTGCTTCTGGTTGCCTTTCTGCCACTCAGTTTTGCAAAAGCAATTGGCTTCTGCATCCTGGGCAATTAATCACTTCTTCACTCTCAAGTGCTGGTCCTTGTCATCACCACTGTAAGGAGCTACCCTCTGAAATTTGATAAGGACATCTCCCAGCCAACCGACATCATGCCAAATCTTGTGGCATAATATCCAGCCTCTCTTTCTCCGCATATGGTGGCTTTCCACCCATGTGGGATCTTTGTAGGCTCTTCAATTTGGCTTTTATCTCCCTACTACCCCATGGCCACCTACTTGTTCTTTGGGCATGTATTCTGTCTCCCTGGTTCGGAAGGTGGGAATGTTTCCTACCTGCATTAGTTCCTTTCCCGTTGCTGGGATAAAATGTCCTGACAGAAGCAACTTAAGGAAAAGTACATTGGTTTGTTGGAGTCCAACTTGGCCATGTAAGGAACAGTATGACAAGGTTTCTTGCCTGTGAAACAGAGCCAGAAGGGCGTGGGCCTGAGTGAGTGTAGATGGTTGCTGTGGGCATAAGGCTTGTTTGTATAGTAGTGTCCATATTTTAATGTTTCTACTTCAATGAATGTCCTCTCTGTCAAGGTTAATGATTCCATGATAATCAGAGACAGCAAGAGTCTGGGAGGCAAGGGTGTGTCTTCATCTCAGCAAAATAGTAGTACACTGTGACCTTCAGGACAGCCCCTTAGGCTATGGGAAAGAACTCTAAAAGCATGAATTCAAAAATATATAAGTTCTCAACTATGCAAAATATAAGGATGCAATACAAATTATATGAGGGCAGCTTGTTGGAAAGATACAAAGACAGACTGATACAAAGGCAGTAGATTCCTGAGTTCAAGGCCAACCTAGGACAGAACAAATTTAGGTCTAGGCCTGGTTGGAATGGTCATATCAGGACAAGGTCCACACCGCCCAATTTACAAAGACAGGTAGATATCTAAATTCTTTTTCAAGTTTATGAAGAATGTGCTCGCTGTCTCTCCTAATTGCTCCTCCTGATACTTTCTATAAAGATACTTTTCATTAAAGATCTTCTCGTGAGGGATGTGGCTAGAAGCTGGGAGGCAAGGGACTGGAGTCCTTGCTCTCCAGTGAGCTTAGCTGTGTGACCTTGGGCAAGTCACCTAACCTCTCTGTGCTTCAGTCTCCCTCTTGTAAATGGGACTAATACCTACCTCACAGGGTTGTTGTGGGGATTAATTAGAGAGGAAGTCTGTAAAGCACTTAAAAGATTCTTGAAGAAGGCGCTATATAAATACAAAATAATATCTATTAAAGTTGGCTTATTTGTACTTGTTGGTTTTAAAAACCAAAAAATAATCAAGGGACTAAGGTCAAGGAATGCTGATTAGTATGAAGGTCAAGAGGGAACCTGGAATAAATAACTGAATTGATTTGTAAATAAAACAACTTGGCTTTTGGTCTGCATGAGATGAGCTAGCTTAGAGCAATAGCAGTTAGATCTCCTTGAGAATGATTTCTAGGGAGAGCTGAGCTGTCTGGAGATCTCTGGAGAGTGAACACAGATCTTCAAGAATTTTTTCTAACAGGATTTCTGATTTTGGTTGGACTCTTTTACAATTTTTCATAGCTCTTTTACAAAGTTTTCTAACAGGATTTCTGACCTTGGTCGGAAATCCCAATAATTACTTAGAGAGCTAACACTTTTAGAATGTTTTCCAGCAGGTATCCAGAGAAGGCTGTCTGAAGAGCGAACACAGCTCTTTTAGAATTTTTTCTGGCTTTCTGATTTTAATCAGAAGACCCGAGAATTACTTTTAGAACTTTTCTAACAGGATTTCTGACTTGGTCAAAAAATCCCAGAAATTTTTACAGCAACTTTTCTGACTCTGGTCAGAAAATCCATGAGCTATCCAGCAAGCTTTTAGAAGTTTTATTAGCAAAGAGAGCTGTCTCAAGCAGAGAGAGCTGTCTCAAGCAGAGAGAGCTGTCTCAACCAGAGAGAGCTGCCTCAACCAGAGAGAGCTGTCTCAAGCAGAGAGAACTGTCTCAACCAGAGAGAGCTGTCTCAACCAGAGAGAGCTGCCTCAACCAGAGAGAACTGTCTCAACCAGAGAGAGCTGTCTCAAGCAGAGAGAGCTGTCTCAACCAGAGAGAGCTGTCTCAACCAGAGAGAGCTGTCTCAACCAGAGAGAGCTGTCTCAACCAGAGAGAGCTGTCTCAACCAGAGAGAGCTGTCTCAAGCAGAGAGAGCTGTCTCAACCAGAGAGAGCTGTCTCAACCAGAGAGAACTGTCTCAAGCAGAAAGCTAGCAAACTACAGAGTCAAAGGCTATCTACACAGAGCTGACTAGGGAGTCAGGTGGAGCAGAACTTAGGCCATCAGCTTGTAACCCTTGGTTTGACTTCAAGTCATTTGTTTAGCCGCTCCCAGACACACCTTCTCTCAGGAACCAAGCCTAGCCTAGCCGAGGCTGGTCCTAGGCAGTTGTAAGTCCACAATAATGGGGAAGGTGTGAGATTCCAGCAGGAGCAGGAAGATTACAGGTTAAAGGTTACTGGTTAAGCAGAGAAAGGAAAACAGGAAGCTATAAACTCTCAAAGCCCACCCACTGTGACATATTTCCTCTAGCAGGACTCCATCTCCTAAAGGTCCTACAACCTCCCCAAATAGTTCCACTACCCAGGAACCAAATGTCCCAGCACAAGGAAATACAATGGCTTCTTTTGAAACCACAGCATCACACTACTTTCCCATGTTCTAGTTAAATTCCAGGATCTGTACTTTTCTAATATCCCACTCTCTCTACTCACTGTTTTTAGTGGCAAACTTACAGGTTCAATATTCTTTGTCAATCTTTGTAAGGAATCTGCCAATATTTCAAAGTAAAAACTAGAACCCTTAAAATTCCTGTGGCCTTACTTAGTTACTCTGCGGCATATCTCTGCTTTGCTTTCAGACACCAGGCTCACCCTGAGACCTTCATTACTGCCTCACCCTGTATCCACTGACACACTTCCAGGATGGCTCTGCCTCAGCCTCTGTCCACCCTTCCCCACACTTCAGCAGGTCTCTCCTGGCAGCCTCCTAACTGGAAGTGCTACATACTTTCCATAAGAGAAAAAAGCAAGAGCCTTCCAACGATCAAATTCTGTTTAGTCAGTCAGAGCACATTCCCACATGAGACCGTACACATTTCCAATGCTTAAAATTCAAAATGTTTAGCAAGTCCTTACAAGACCTTTTTTTTAACCAATGATCTCCTACCAATATCTTTAATTTTATTATCAACTACCAGCCAGTCTCACCATTTTTAACTCAATATTTTCCTTATGATTTCCATTAGCTTAAATATACTTCCTGATCTTCACTAAATTTCATTAACCTTCATGTCCTGCTTTCCCCAGGAACCTAATATTCACGGTTTTCAAGTTTTCACCAGAACCTTTTCTATTTCCCTACCTCAGGTGCAGTAAGGTCTTTAAGCTCCAACCTGCTGTGTTCCTGAAGACTGGCCCTGCTCATCCTAGTACAAGTGTCCCTCAGCCCGGCTCCTCAGGCACACAGCATCACTGCATCCCCTCTCCTGCAGTTCCTACCTCACTTCATAGTCCAGTAGAGCTCTCTGTTACCCTCTGCTCACTGCTGAGGACATCAATCCCCAAGGCTCAGCCCCTTTACTAGATGATCCCTCATGAGAAGACACATGGTTTGCAGAATGTACCCCTGAACCCTGGGCTGTATCACCACCTTGTTAGAATAAAATTCTCTATATCTTGTCCCCAATTTCCTAAATCAGAAACTCTGGGATTAGCTCTGAAACCCTTATTTTAACAACACTCCATTCTGATGTATACTCACTAAGACGCACAAACAGAAAAAAAACAAAATCAAACAAGCCACACTCAGTAAGACAACACATGTGTGAAGGAACTGTTCACCTCTAAAATTTAATAATATAGTCAAATGTAATTCTTTCAAAACATTAAAAATAAGTAATCTATATGTTAACACCTTAAATCTAACTTGCACATTTAAAAGGCTTATAGAAATCCTTTCATAATGTTCAAAAATATTTAAAAACAAGTTATTTGAGCATGCATAAATAATTTTACAAGTAGTCTCAAATATTTTTTAAAAGGGTGGTAGTGATAATCACCAAATTCCCAACCAAGGGTCCATCCAGGGAAACACAATGGTAAGGATGAGGGCAGAACATGCACAAACGACCAGCAAATCAGTGGGAACATTCTGGGTGCTGAGCTGGGTGGTAGCTTCTCAGATATTGAAATTAATTAATTAAGATTTTGCAGGGATGAGTGGTGACTTTGTATCATGACAGAAGACTATTATTCAATTATGTATGCTCTGAAATTTTTTCTGTGTACTACGTGTGCCTGTGTGTGTATGATGTATGTATGAGACCTGCACATGCATGGGTGTGTATGATGTATGTATGAGGGATGTGCAATGTATGTGTGTGTATGATATGTGTGTGAGAGGTGTACATTCATGTGGAGGCAAGACGTTGACATTTGTGGGTCATCATTATGGCTCTATACTACATTTATTTATTTGTGTGTTTGTTTGTTTGTTGAGAGGCAGGGTTTTTTTTTGCTGACCCTGGAGCTCACAGGATGGGTAGATTTACTGATCAGAGCATCAGATTCCCACTCATCTCTCCCTGCCTCCTCTCTCTCACAGTAGGCTTAAAGATGTGAGCCCATTGCCCAGCTTTGTAAGAGGGGATCTGAACTCAGGTCCTCATGCTTGACAACAAGCATCTCCCAGCTGTTTCCTTATCACTATAAAACATTTTGAAGAAATTATAAAGAAATGAATGTAGGTCACGTTTCTTCCCTACTCTGAATCTTAATCCCCAGAGAGAATGTTGTTAATCCTACCTGTGTGCGGTTGAATGCCACTCTTGCAAAGACAGCTTGAGACACACTAGCCCTCTTCAGCTCATCTCTAACTTGCTGGTAGATATCAGGAGAGACTTCCACAGAGGGGTTTGTTGGTTCTGGCTTAACTGCTCTGGGAATGGGTGGATGGTTCAAGAACTGCTGGTTGATGGCTTGAGGATGCTGGTGAGCCAGGAGCCGGCTAACGGCTATCTGTTGGTTTATCAGATGGGCCATGGCTATTTGCTGCCTAACAAGCTGTGGACTGAGCTGCGGTGAGAGAAGACCAGGGCTCATGATGGGCTGGAGTGCGGGCACTTGGTTTCGAATTGGAGTACTGTGGTGGATTTGGCTATGAGGAGACTGTTCGTTGGTTTTGCCCAGGGATGCCAGCTGGTTCATATTTGGTAAATGCATTGGCCGCTGGCCCAGAACACAATAGTCTGAAAGGTTCTCTCGCTCCACTCTTTCCACTGTTGAGAGAAAAAGAAAAATTCACCATTACAATCACATATTTTCATGATTATAATTTATTGCAACTACATATAGTACTTAATGGATATATTTTTGGTACACTGATGATACAAATGTTTTTCATACAAGTCTGAAATACCCCAAAGCAAAAGTGAGTTATTCTTATGATAAAAGGGTTAAGCCATCATTCTCAATATGTTGGTCTTAGCCCTGTTGACAAGTCTCTATCTCCAAAAACATTTACAGTATGATTCATAACAGTAGCAAATTTGGAGTTATGAAGTAACAATGAAAATAATTTTATGGTTGGGGGTTAGCACAGCATAAAGAACTGCATTAAAAGGCTTGCAGCATTAGGAAGATTGAGACTCACTGGGTTATAGTTACAGTTTTTTTTCATAAAAGATAAGAAAGTGAAAATATTTGCCACTTCAGCTTGTTTAAATTTGTAAAATGTAAGCATTTCCTAGACAAGCAAGACAAAGACCCACCAGCCAGTACCAATTCCAAAGCCCAAGACATTTCTAAGCCCTGTGATTTCCCTCCATCTACAACATTAGTAATAAAACACCAACTGCTCTAATTTACTGCAGCTTGTGGTTAAGAGCATAGTTCATAGTTATCAGGGAAATGGCAAGGGCAACATCTTCTGCCAAAGGCTGGCTACCTTCTAATTCTGTGTTGGAAATACGCCAGAGATACACCTAAATGCAGAGTGCCTACCACCACGTGAAGGGTGAACAAGGCTTGGCTAGCCAGTGCTCCAACCGTGATGGAAGGTTCATGAAAATGCTACCACAGGGCCATTGCTTCCTCACTTGATTTGTCCCTTAAAAACAGATAGTTTAATAATCCCAAGATTAATAACATCACCATGACATAACATCATCCTTAAATAAGATTCTTTCCTGCTCCAGGTTATTACCAATTATTAAAGGTTTAAAGGATAATCCTGAATGAGTAAATGAAGAGAATGTTTCACAGATGCATGAGTCTAGTATATAGGATCAATCCCCAGGAAGGGGAATTATGGCCTTCCCTAAGGTCTGTGAGGCTGGAGAGATGGCTCTGCAGTTAAGAGCACTGGTACACTTCCTCCAGACCTGGGTTCATTTCCCAGTACTATTGTACTTTATTGCCTAAAACAGTTTTTGTTTGAAGAAAACACCCAAGGCAGAAATAGCTAGGTTATTCCTAGTTTTAATTGTTTATAGTAATCATCTCGAAAATGTGTTTCAAAGCAAATTCTGATGTCTCCTTAGTAAGTAAGCCTTACTTCATATGCTTCCAAATATTAGGTATAATTATGCAAAAAACCTTTTAAAGAAGTTGGGTGTGATGGCCCAGAGAAAGGAGATCACTCTAAGTTCAAGGCTACCCTGAACTACACATCAAGTTCTAAGATGCCTCCCTAACCATAAATATAAGTCCATTAAAAATAAATTAAACAGGCACTGTTTGTGGTGTTTACATGGTAAAAATCAAAACTATTTACCTGCAGGAAAAATATTTTTAAAGTTTATTTCCATTACTTTTAACTGTGTATATGTGTGTATGGGTATGTATGTGCCTGTGCACTTAGAAATCAGAGACAACATACCCCATAGAGCTAAAGTAACAAGCAGTCATGAGCTGCCTGATGTGGGGCTTAGGAACAGAATGTAGACCTCTGTAAGAATATATGTTTTTAACCTTTAAACATGAGGTTAGAGAGCCATCTCTGTAACCTCAGGAAAAACTTTTGAAACTAACATATTTTTATCAGTAAAGTAGCATTTAGAGGTTAATATACTTCTTAGACTAAAAGAAGCCAGTATAAGAAGTAAGGAAAAGACGACGAAGGCTCAGAGACTGTAAGGAAGATGGCAAGTGCTGGAAACAGGCTAAGACACAGAAGCAGAATCTGAACACAATCAATCAACTGGGAACACGGGAAAAACTGGGTTTTTGTTTTTCCTAAACTAATAACTTAACATGACTTTTTAAAAGAATAAATGTGGAAGTAAATTTATATATCAAAATGTAACTGGCACTTGACCCTGTTATTCCCTGTCTAAAAGTTTTGCATATTTCCAAAGAGTTTTTGTTGTTGTTGTTGAAGAAGTAGGAAGCCAACCTATCTTAGGATCATATTTATACACATACAGATATTTTTTTCTTCTTTTTCTAAAGAACCAAACTTTTGTTTAACTTTTCTACAAACTCCCAAGTAAGGCAAAAGTTTACTTCAAACTTCTTTAATTTCTAACTGAATCTTTGAACGTAACTCATTTAGTTTACACGTCACCTTTCCTGCACAAGGTTCAAGGGAAACAAATTGTTTTAATCTTCTCTAAAGGCATGCATCTTCCAATCATTGTATTAATTAAACATTAAAGTACAGAGCCTTAAATCCAAACCAAGCAAATGGCTATGAGCCTTTAGATAAGGTAATCCAATAGGGTTCCCACTGACAGGAATTATTATTGTAATTTCTTTATTGAAAGAAGATGTAAAGAGACCATGAACTGCTTCCAGAATGCAGTCAGACTTTGCAGACAAAAATACTCAGTCTCAGGTAAACATGTGATTCATTGGTTTGTGCTTGTTTGCAATTCAGTCAATCCAATTTTTAAATTGTTTCCAAGTACTTACTAAGCAAACTTATACCCCACTTTTTTTTTTACTAAAAAAACAGAGAATCACCTCTCTATAGAATACATTCTTCAACCAAAAGCTAATTGTCTAAACTTTTAGTGTTTTTTTTCTTTTTCAAAGACTTACTACACTTGAATGAATAGACTTTTCTGTGATATAGCTAAATGGCACTGTTAACTTATAGAAAAACCTACAGATCTAGTAGTCATGATCATGCATGTAAGTAAGTATAAGAGATGAAGAAAACCTACAGGAGTTTGTGGTATATTTAAGTTTGCACATAATAACTTTCATCTGTAAGAATCTCCAGATCTGCAGACAGGCATGGTGGTACACATCTTTAATCCCAGCACTTGGGAGGCAGAGGCAGAGGCAGGCAGGTCTCTGAGTCCACGGCAAGCCTGGTCTACAGAGTGAGTTCCAGGACAGCCAGGACTACATAGAGAAAAACAAACAAAAAACAACCAATCAAACAAAAAAAGAATTCCCAGATCTTTACAATGCTTATCGACAGGAGCTGTAATTGGAGCATCTTAGAAATATGTTGGTGTTATTGATCCAGTAATGAGGAAGGGTTGCACGCATCAGTACAGCCCATGGATAACCCGGGAAGGGTCGCTGCAGAGGGACAGAAAATCTATCCAAGATGCAAGTCAGCTGTTTTCTTTTTTTGACTTTTATGAAAACTACTGATTTTTACCTGATGTCTCCGGATTTCTATTTGTTGGCAATTAGCTTCATTTTCAAAATACAATAAAAGACAAACAAAACACCTGATAATTAAAATCCTGCCTATATGGTTGCCATTTTTTTCTATTTTAATTTTGTCAATTACTAAAGATATTCTTGTGTTTATCAGTTCCTGACAGCTTTATCAATAAAATCCAGGTTCTTTACCTCTAAAGATCAAAAGCAACAAGATGAGAGTCAAATGCACATCAGCAGTCTCTTCTGCTACTTTCAACCAAGGATGCATATGGTAGTGACTTTGCACAGATTGTCCACTTTTGAAGTGTTTTTCCGCTTATTTCCAAGAGCTACTTTTTATTTTCAGAGTGGGGAAGGGGATGGCTCCCTGGGGATGCAGTCCTGGGCCTCTTGCATGCTAGAAAACTGTTCTACCATGGAGCGATCCATCCCAGTCCTAGCTGCCACTCACAAATGAATGTCAAAGTGGTATTTTTAGCCTCTTAAATCATAGCACATGATATGCAAATGCTTTAAAGAATAGGCTAGACTCCATCTGAAAATGGAGCCTGGGAAAATGTTATTTCTTTTCCTCTCATTCCTTCCTCACATCTTTTTCTTCTTTTCTACTTTACCATTTTCCTTTTTCTTCTCCCCCACCCCCTTTCTAAGTGATTTGAAATTCGCCCTGCATCCTTTCATTTCAACCTATTCACTTCATGCTTGCTTTAAACTGACTGAACACCACTGTTTTGTCTCTAAGGTTCAGCATCCTTGTGCAGCTTGTCAGGAGAGCAGAAACCTGAAGGAGGTAAGGATGGGAAGCAGTGTGGCCTCAGACAGTGGTGAATGCACTCACAACAGAAAATACTCAGGAGACATGAAAACACAAATGCTTCTAAGATTTGAAACTGGATGTAGGGGAACGCCAAGACAGAGAAGCGAGAGGGGGTTGAATGGGGAAAAGAGGGAGGGAAGGGGGCTTATAGGACTTTCGGGGAGGGAGGAAACAGGAAAGGGGAAATGATTTTGAATGTAAGTTAAAAAAAAAAACTTAGAAAATAAATTTAAAAAAAAAGAAAGAAACTGGAGCCGCACCAGCATTCACAGTGCGCACAGGCAGTGTGGAGCCCAGGTACTGAAGGGAAGTGTTGGAGGGTAAAGTGGCTGGAAGTCCCAGGCATGATTAGACTCGAGAGGCAAAGAGCCTCCTTGCTGCAAGACTTTTCCTCACTCTCACACTTCCCCCAGGAAGGCACAGCCAAGAGCCTTCTAGCTTAGGAATTAGACCTGAGGTCCTCCGGTTTCTGAGAGCCCTGAGATCCCAGAGGAGAACTGCAGAGCAGGCCCGTGCTACTGAACATAATTTACCGGTGTTACAATCCATCCTGCAGAAGACTTACAAAGTCAGCCCTGATTTCTACCTCAGGGCACAGGATGATATGCTCTTCTCCGAGTTTATCCATATTATGAGCAAAAGACATTTGTCCCCCAACTATGGTTTTATTCCAAGCAACTGCACCATAGCCAGAGAACATAACTAGGAATTGACCTTTTTTTTCCCTTTTTCTTTCAAGTCAGGTTTTCTCTATGTAGCCCTGGATGTCCTGGAACTCTTTCTGTAGATCAGGCTGGTCTTGAACTCCAGGATTAAAGGCATACACCAACCACCACTGCCAAGCTTGAAAGTCTTTTAATTGGCAGGGGTACATCAACAAATAGTTTTCTGGCTAGGGTTAAAGTATATAATAGATTATTAGAAAATATTTACATACAGATTATGCGTAGAGAATATATATATGCATATGTGTTACATACATATACATGGAGAGGGAGAAGGGAGAGTACAAGTGCTTATATGCCAATATTCTGGCACCTGAATCACTTTATTGAAATTTTCCATAAAATTTTTCCAGATGTTGGGATTGTGGTGTGGTATAATGGCTCTAAACAGAGACTTCAAAGCCACAGGCCCGACTGAATTCTATCACTGTAATTTGGCAGGTGTGTGACCACTTCCCTGTGCCGGAACTTTTCATATCTAAAATAATTGTCTCCTGCCATGAACCAGGGTGATGAAGACTGTTTGAGCTAATGCCTCTCAACATCTACACACATTTGCAGATGGATGGACACACAGTTCAGGTCTGTGGGTTAGCAGATATTCCAGTTGAGATCCTTTGGTATACATGGCACATTGTAAAACATTTAAAAACAGTTATGGGTACTGAGTCAGAACCTCTCAGGGTCCGTGTGTGTCGAGATTCTAATGACTTGTGCGGAGCCTGAGATTGAGAGCCAGCATGCTATTCCACCTCTACTTCAAAGTGTCTTATTATGAGTACGAAATGACGATGTCATAGAGTCTGTGCTTGAATTTGCTGTTGCTAGCTCCTGCAGTCATAGTAAATGTGACTGCTAGATTCTGTTTTCACTAATCCCTAGGAGAAAAGCTATGATTTTACTGAACTTTAATTATATCTTAAATTTATGTAAACATTCAAAATTTTCTTATAGTTTTATTTTCATTGATCATTATATCATGAAGAAACACTGATTGAACTTGGTGTTTAAAAACTATATTCAAGCAGAATATACTTTATTTTTTATATATATTATTGGCTGGGGTACTCAACAAATAGAAGATTTCTGTGGACCTAATTCTCCCATGGACCTAATTCTTTTTTGCTGTTGTTATTGTTGTTGTTGTTGTTGTTATTGTTTTATTTTATAAAAGACTTATTTATCTTTATTTTATATATATGAGTGTTTTGGCTGCATTTATCTCTGTGTACATTATGAATGCCTGGTTCCTGCAAAGGCCAGAAGAGGACTTTGGATGCTCTGGAACTGGAGTTTCAGACCATTGTTAGTTACTATATGGGAGCTAAGAATCAAACCTCTAGCAGAACAGCCAGTGTTCTTAGGCTCTGACCCATTTCTCCAGGCCTATATGTCACTCCTATCTTAAGAAAACTTTTATCTCAAAATTCTATAAGTAAAATTTAGAAGTACAATATTATTAAGATTTTTGTTAAATTAATATAAATTTCAGAAAATATTTATATAATTGTGATTAACACATAAATCTTCTTAGTCCACATTTTTTAAAATTAGGACATGCTAAACCATGTTTTCTGTTACCTAAAAGATTACCTAAAGAATCTCTCTTGTTCTTTTGTGTTCATAACTCTGCCATAGCATATCAATTTTGAAAATTAATTCCTTTACTTTAGTTCACTATCAAATGGAATCATGAGACATATATTAGTTACTCAGTTTCTCCAAATGAGCCTTAACCATTCATATGCTGAGCTGAGCTGAGAGTGGTGGCGGTAAACACCTGTAATCCAAGCCCTTGGAAAGTGGGACTATGAAGAGCAGAAGTTCAGCTTCATGCTAGCTATATAGCAAAGCCCACCTGAACAGCAAAAGACCCTGCCCCTTAACACCGGAGTTCTTACTCAAACCTTTGAATGGGAAGGTGGAAAGACAGACATTGAATGAAATGATAAAACTCACAACTCTATGACCAAATTTATAGGGCTGGTAAGAAGGCTCAGTGGATAAGGATATCTGCCTCTGAGTGAGTTCAGTCCCCTGGGTCCGCACAGTAGAAATCATCGTAGCACATTGTCCTTCGATTTATTTCCACATGCACACCCATGCACACAGGATAAATGTACACTTTTAAAACAATACATTTTAAAGAAATTCAATACAAATACATGTAAGTTTCAAATTTTCACATGAGAAGCAATAAATCTGCTTTATTTGTATATATGCTATATTTGTATCAACCAACAGATGGAAGGATGGCACCCTGGAGTATTCTCTAAAGTAATTGGTCAATGGCTTAGGTTTTCTTGTTGTTGTTTTCCTTTTTAATAGACTAGGAAGGAAATTATAAGATATTCTACTTCTCTAAACAGGGTGATTTACACCTGCAATCCCAGCACTCAGAAGGTTGAGGCAGAAGGGTTACCATGAATATGAAACCAAAACTTGACCACGGTTTTAATGCAGATCTAACACAGTTGCTTTGTGAAATCACCCCTGGAATCCATCCATAGTTATAATGGGTGAAAAGCAGCATCTGGGTAAAAGGCTTTACACAGAGAAACTTCTAGAATCTCTGGCTTGTGGATTTTTCTTTAAGCCATTAAGATGCTTATGCAAATGTAAACAGATTAGCATAAGTGAGTGTTAATGGATTCCTTAATAAGATAACACTCTAGAATTCCCCAGAACCTCATTTGGTAACCCCACCCCTAAAAGACTATAAGGGGAAAAAATGAACAAATAGACAAACAGAACTTCTCAATGCCTCTTTAAACCCCCAGTTGCTCTCTGCAAGTGATTCTAGAGAGGTAAGACAGACAGGGGTTTGGGTTTGCCTTGGGCACCCCGGTAGGGGCACTGCCAACCAAATCAATCATTTTAAATTGCTACCCAAAGCCTGAGTATAAAACAGAGAAAGATAATGTTAGCAGCACCATGTAAACCTTTACCCCAAGTTCTCTGATTCATCACCCCAAACCCCAATAGCAATATTGTAGATAAAAATTGTTAAAAAAAATAAGTTAGAAAACTTGTTCAAGGCCAAATAGCTTTCAGATACTGAAAATATTCCAAATAGGAGCTATTGGTTCTAACACTGTAAGTAAAATTAAAAAATCACGTAGGCAATAAAAATAAGTCTTTGCTGTTTTTGGTCCCCCTCCCCCACCTTCTTTGCTTAACTTGAAGTGGTGGGGCTCATTGCCTCAATGTTTTGCAAGTGGTTTTGATGGATTTCTCTTTTTCTTTTAATGATTAGATTTATTGACTTGGAGGACAGCAAGGCATGTGTGTGGAAGTCAAAGGACAACTTATAGGAATCAGTTCTCTCCTTGTACCATGCGGTTCCTGGAGACTAATCTCAGATCCTCAAGTTTGGCAGCAAGCGCCCTTATCCACTGAGCCATCTTGCAAGTTCCTTAATAAGTTTCATTCAGAAACAAGATGCCTTAGGCACAAAATTTTCTTATCTGTAAAGCCAAGACAACTCTTGAAAAATGTGTTAGTATCTCAGGTACCAGCAATCCTGCCATCTTCACTATAGCTGTGGCATAATCCAGATCTCAACCCTGTTGTTTAATTCCCACAACTGTGTAACCCAGATATAAACAGTTCATTTAGGAAGTTGAAGCTCAGAAAATCCAAAAGTGGGCTGGGCATACACACCTTGAATCACTCTTAACACTCTCTGTGGGTTCAAAGCTAGCCTGGTCTACAAAGCGAATACAGAACAACCAGGGCTATTACACAGAGAAACCCTGTCTCAAAAGAAAAAAAGGAAAGGAGGGAGGGGGGAGGGAGGAAAAAAAAGAAAATGCAAAAGTAGAAAGGTTAGTGAAATTGAAAAGAGATTTTCCCAGGCTCCTGGTGCCCACAGTTTGCTGCTGGAGCTACACTGCCTGAGTTGGCACACAGTCATTACTAGTGTTAGGGTGAAGATCAAGACCTTCAACCCTCTTGTACCAATCCTGCTTTTGGAAGTATATACAAGTATGTGACTTGGTGGCTGGGTGAGCTATGTGAGTAGCAAGGGTCCTGCCTGATGTCTCTCTACAATGTGCTACACAAACCCTTCTGAAGTAACACAGCTTGAAAAATTCAATCAAAAAAAAAGGGTGAAGCAATAGTTGAATCAGCTAATCTCTAATGAATAATTTGTTTTCTTGTTTGTTTCAGTTCATATAAAACTATTTACTAATTATTATGTGCCAAGAATTATGCCAGTCCTTAGATATACAGTACCAAATGATTTTAACTTTAAAAAAAAAACCATCTGTTCTTTTGCATAGGATAAATTAACTACTTGGTACATAGATGCTTAGAAGACTAGCCTATGACTGAAAAGTGTCTTTCTATTTAAAAATAAAAACTTTCAATGTCTATTTTCATTGGCAATTCATCTGCTAATAGTAAAAAGTACATGATTATAACCCCCTTATTTTATTTTTCTTGCAGTCAAAAGAGCTTTATTCCAATGTAAATGTCATCAGCTTAGAATGCCATCCACCCAGTGAGAGATGTGAGTGACCCAGGGAGGAAAAAAAAAAGTGAGTACCATTGGTAAGTTTTGTATGGAGAAGGTGAAGGTGTCCAGTTGAAACAGCCAGCAGTAAATTAAATGTGCTACACACACAGGACATGTTAACAGGTAACTTAAGGTCCCAAATAATCAGAGTGCATTCATGTCAGACTGAATGTTATGAAGTGGGAAACCAGTCAACAGTTTTGGCCCTCCAAAATGGTAATTACATATGGTTAAACCCAGTATTTATTTTGGCTCCTCTCTCTGAACTGGAATATACATTAACAACTCCATTGTCCCCCTGAAGTCTTTTGCTGTATGTAGATCTTAAAAATGCAAGCATAACAAAATGAAACAGCATCCCATGGGACTATATTGAATATTCCCACCTATGAAGTATTTCTGATTTATTGTCTTCTGGTCAATAACTGTAAATAAAAGTCAATTTATTATTTGAAATTCAGTTTCAGTTAATTCAACACAGACACAATGAGGCCTGCATCTATCAGATATAAGTCCCACACCATTGAAACAAACAACTACAGTTCACTAAACATAATTAAAGAAAAGATTTAAGAGACAGAAATGAAAGAGCCAAAGGGCAGAGGCGTATGGGCATAGGGGCGCTAAGTCTCTTACATCTACCAAACCTACACATTTTTTCTTTCTCTAAATTTGTTACAGAGACTTTGTCTATGGGTTGGGAATTTGCCTGCAAAGTCTGCCTAAAGCAAAACATTCAGAGCCAACTTGTTAACTCCCAATAAAACAGCCCCACAAGAGAGGAGTACCAGCCGGCGCTGTGATAATGTCTTATGACTGGGTTCCTTAGGTGTATTTTCCACTTATTATCAGCTTCCTTTCCCCATCATATTAAGATCTATAGAACATAGGCATTCACTATAAAGCAACTAGAATATGGATACCTCTGTTTCCTTGGCAATGAAAGCTCACAGGATCCATTAAGCTCCATGGAAAAAGTGACCACTGTCCACTTTACTGCCCACAGCCTCACTCTCTGGTGATGCAATTGCCCTGGCTCCAAGCAGTTTGATAACATTGATCATTTCAAATGTCCTCTAAGTGTAGATGAAAACTGCTTATATCCAATGATGCCTACACTCTCACTTTTTAATGTAGACTATAATTTTAAAGTAAATTCAGCACATGATGTAAAAAAAGCTATACCTGCAGAAACTTAACAGTAATATTTAGAATCTGCCTCATCTATTTAGCACTCCATAAATTCTTTAATTCAACCTATTGTAAAAAGTTCAAGGAAATAATCACTCCTGATATATTATTTTCAAAAGACCAGTCTCCCTGACTGTATGAATCATGTGATAAGCCATTACTTTTCAGAAAAATAGTAAACTAGCTGTCAAAACTTCAAAGAGGTATTTTTCTTTGTGTGAACAATTCCCAATTTATAGTCAGTAAAGTTGTAATTATTAATTTCAGAAGAATTGACAATTATTAACTCTTTAGTTCAATAACTAATTAATAGGAAAGGAAAGGATTATTTTAATAGAGTATTAGCTTCCTAAGGATATCTGCTGCATGAATTAAATAAAAATTTTCATCTTACTTTTTTTCACTCAACTGATAGATTAACATAAGAAATAAGGCTGACTGTAATATAATACCTGCCAAGATAAAACTATATGAATTCAAGTAAGTTGATCTACATTCCACCTATTAATGTGAAGTCCTTATAATACACAACACCTCTTGCTCAATAGACTGAGTAGAGTACAGGATGTGTGCCCACGATCTTCTCCTTCTTTGTCTACAATGTTTTTTTTCAAAGAGCTTTTTTTTTTTTTTTTTGCCCTAGAAGAAGGATAAACCAAAATCTAGGACCTATACTCCAGAGAGAACTCTAGATTAGTGGTTCTCAACCTGTGGGTTGGGGGTTGGATATCAAATATTTACATTAAGATTTATAACAGTATCAAAATTTTACTTATGAGGTAACAACAAAAACAATTTTATGGTTGGGGTCATCACAACAAGAAGAACTGTGTTAAAGGGTTACAACATTAAGGAAGGTTGAGAGCCACTGCTCTAGATTCACGGAAATTCCTTTAGGGGTTCAAATAAAGTCAAGTTCATGCAAAAGGCGGAATGAAGGTCAGCATCAGTGGAGCAAGTAGCAGCTGAAGACCCACTTCCCATGAGGCACTGAGACCCCAGCATTGGAATCTCACAGAGCACTGGTAGGTAAGAGCTTCCAGTGAGTGAGGCGCTCAAGTGCAGCCCCATTTCTGACCTTGTGAATCCCCTGAGGAATCACCTGGTTAAGCAGCAATCTTGTTCAATTGATTAGGATGTAATTATATTTTTCTTTTAAAAGATAAAAATTTACTGAAGAAGAGAAGGAGGGGAGGAAGAGAAAGAGGAAGAGGACAAGGAAGAAGGAGGAGGAGGAGAAGGGGGCAGCTCCTCCTCCTCTTCCTGTGATTCCACTTGAGCTATCAAGTCTGGAAAAAAAAATGTTTCTACTAATTATTCTCTAGCTCTGTCCTTAGTTCACTGGGCCACTGACATTTCTAGCTACCCAACTAATTTTTGTCAGCTTAGGTTTGAACAAATTTCTCTCCAGTCAGGATTTCCTATTTCTGTCAAATACACGAAGAGCCACTAAGTTCAAAAGCTTAGGTGATGACTTCATTCCTAGTTCTTATCTCCAGCCTGCTATGTACTCGCACCATGCCTTACTGACTCTCTGCCACTCAGGTTGGTGGTTTCCTGTCTTTCTCACCACTGCCATTATGATGTTATGATGAACAGACTGCCATTTTAGATACGGGGAACAATTGTAAACACGCCATGCTCCTTACACCACCTCATTCGTGCTGCTCTGTCCTCAACATATGCAGGCACCTAAAATGATCTTCCTTTTCTTCCCTGAAAAAATTGATGTTCTAACACTCATGTTCCACCTCCCCCATTCCTGCTTTCTGCAAACAAAGACTGTCACTCAGCAGGTAAAGTGCAGGACCTTTCTCTGTATTCCAACCACATTAACTCCTAAAGTTACAGTATAGGTTCCAGACATATTTCAAGGTTGCTTCCATGGCCGGTCTGAGGCATGCATGGAAGTAGAAACCATATCTTACATATTACAGATGTTTCTTGCGGACATCACCATTGCAGAGGGACTGTGGCAAGCATTTACAAAATATATGTTTACTCACATCATTTATCTAGTTATGACTACAACTCTTTCTTTCTAAAAATCTTTTGGGCACAGAAGGCCTATGTCTCTGTGATAGTCCTACCATTAGAATTCTCCCAGTTATATTGCTCCAGCTCATTTTCAAATGTTAAAACACATGTTGTACTATTGACTGCTTTGTATTATATTAGACTTTTAGGAACCAGGAGCCTAGTCTTTTGTCAGATTGTAACTATCCAGGATGGATGATGAACAAATGGATAGATGAATGGATGGAAGGATGGATAGATAGAAAATTGGGAGCTAAGGAAACAGAAACCTATCTTTTTAAAAATACATTTTAAAAGGAATTAAATAGCAGAAAAGTTTGTTTCTTTCACTCTGTCAATTATGTTATTAAGAAAAATTATTTATAGTTCTTTAAACACTCATGAATAAATACATACAGGCCAAAAGTAAGCAACTACCAGCATAGCTAAAATGAGCCTCAAGAGATCCAAGGAAGGAATTAGCTTATGAGGGCCAAGCACCCAGAAGACCCCTCACACACCATTTTTCTGCTTTCTGACACTACCAATACACCTCTGTTTGGACCAGCAAGCAGCCAAGGTGACTGAGACATACACACCAGCAATGGCCACAGCAAACGTGCACAAGGCTCTTCAAGAAGCCTGAAAACCAGAAAGATGTAATGGCTGGTTGTATAAGTGCTGCTTCTAGTCTCATAGATCCAATATTTATCTAAAATTCAAAGAACTTGATGTTGGCATTACTTTCAAAAAGGAATAATATATGCTTCCTTGTAAGCTACCTTCATTTAGACCTGAAGGTGAAAACAAATTCCTTTTATAACTCAAAAGAATCAGGTAGACAAAACTAAGTTCCTTTTACCTCATCAGAGCTGAACAGCAGCCGAGGCAGGAGGACAGAGAGTTGATTAAAGGCATTGTCCTGACCACCGATACCACGGTGGTGAAGCAAGGGGCGCCTTAAAGAACCAGGTCAGGAGACACTGATTTCTCTATTCAACTCTGAGGCACCACTTTGTAAATGACACAATCATTTTTGGGTACAAGAGGTGCTTTAAATGTGGTAACATTATATCATTTCGGCTATAATGATCATAATTACTTATTTCTTTTAATCACAACCCACTTAACCACTTTAGTACAGAGGACTAGTTCAAGGAGTTTAATTTTCATTCAACATCTAATCTTTGTGTTTACTGAAACCCTTCACGTGCTTTGTTTACTATCTGCTTGCTGGCCTGGACGTTTGATCTTGCAAGAGTAGATTAGACAGGGTCAGATAAAATACTGATTACTAGAATCGACCAGACTCAAGGAAGTAACACTGGTTTTAAAAAATCTTCTTTTCTCCCAGCTTTGTAATATTTTTCTAAATAGACTCAAATAAACAAATAAAATTAAGAAAACTAGCAATCAGAGTGTTTTAAACAATGATTGAGGAAAGTGATGGGGATGATTTTCAACCCTAACCAAAATACAGGGTTTGGCTAGGTCCATTCATTCTGTTGGTATTATTCTATGACATAAATAATTTTGCAACAGCCAACAGTATTTGTATGAACTTTAAATGACCCCTCATTTCTTAAGACACATCAAATATTTGAGATGAATTCCAGCAAAGATAGTTAATTTGAGGTTTTAGTAACAATATTTTAGATATGTAGCTATTTGAATTTACTAATCAAGGATCCATTCAGAACCGACGTGAGTGCCTTATTCAGCCCACTTCCTCACCTTTCCTAGGCGCCCTGTGAATGTATGAGAGCAGAATCAGTCGCACTGCAGATACAACTGCCACTTGGCTGGCTTCATAAATTATGGGGTAAGTGCATATCTGGAGTTCTTACCAAAAACAGTTGGATTAAAAGCTAATTTTTTACAAAACAACTATAAAGATATCCATGGAGTAAATCCCCAAGCCTGGAAAATGATTATCCAGGAACCCGAACATTCTAGGATGATCTCTCTGCCTGCACTAATATAACACCTAAACACTGAATGGTGGTTTGCTTTGCTTTTGGATGAAAGTACATCATGTTCCTTACACAGAGATGTTGAGTGCTCTTGAAAATCTAGCCTAGACAGGGTGAGCAGAATGGCAAGTTTTAAAAAGAGGTACAGACCAACCTAACATGCCACCCGCCACCCCAAGTTCCTTAGGAGAAGAAAGTCCTGGGACAAGGTTCACAGTCAGACATTAAAACCAGAGTATACAAACTGCTTCCCCTTGCTCCTAAAGTAATGGTAATGTTAACTCAAATATGTCCCTGTCAACCTTGATTGTCTTTGAAATTGAAGCAAAAAGGTAAACAGAGCAAGGTCTTCTGTGATCACTGGGGAAAATAAAGTCAACAAGCTAAGCCAGACCAATTCAGGACTTTTTAAAGAGTAAGTATAAATAGTTTAGATACAGCAACAACAAATTCAAAAAATGCACATTAAAATGTTTACTTCAAAAGTTAGACAATTCCATTTGTCTATAGTTTTTACATCTGTTTTTAATGATATCAAATTATTGATTGTTCCTTTTTCTCATATTTATTTAAGCATTAACTATAGAATTTGCCATCTGATCTTTCTCTTTTTTTATCTTTCCAGTAGACTCTTATTTTTGCCAGGTTTGAATCTTATTTCACTTTGATCTTTAGAGTATATAATTATTTTACTGTTTATTTATTTCTATGAGAATAGAAAAAAAGAATTGACCTGGGAGATCTAGATGTGGCAATTTGTAACAGAATCACATAGCTTATGTTTAGGAAATCATGGTTTTGATTAAGAAGCAACCATTTAGTTCCCACTGTTTTATTAAAACAGACATTAGCAGATAATAGGAAACATATTTAAGGATGGAGCCTGCATTTTGTTTAGGACATCGGAAAGCTGGCTGCAAATTTCCTTCTGCAGCTAACATAAGCCATGGTAGATGCATACTGGTGACTGTGAGTTGACAGGGAGGTATGTGCCTCTCAGACTTCTGCCTTCTCAGGAAGAAGCTGAACATACCAGTTTGCTCTGGCTGCTACGGACTTCCAGATTTGAATATTGTTACTTCTGTACATTTTGAAAAGGCATGGTCACCAGCAAATGTTAGAAACCAAACCATGATGCTTCCGTGAGAAATAGATGTAGACAGGAGTCTCTCCTGCAATGCCCATCCTTAGCAAGAAGCCTCTATCAAATGAAAAGAACCAGCTAGGCCCAACACTTCTGTTCTTGAGGGTAGAAAGTTAATAAAACACACTCTCGGTGTTGGTTTTCTGCACACCATTATACCTGCCATGCATTTTCTGTTGTTCTTCCCACTTCCTGGGCTGATAAATCAACACCACTTGAACTGTTTGATGGCAGCTTGTGTTTACTTCACACAAACCTTAACCTTCCCTTTTTTCCTCCTACTGACACACACACACACACACACACACACACACAGATATACACACACTTTCCAGCAGCAATGACTAGTTCTTTGAATATGCGTACACAGGTGTCTGACAGGCTCTTCAGGTGTAGATCCTTGACCTACTGAATAAAGTCAAGGCCTTAATCTGCTTTTACAGCACTTGTAGATTTAACTGTGCATTTACTATCTTGAAAAAAAAAACAGCTTAAAGAATTGAATCTCTGAAAGAGCAGACAACACACACGCGCGCGCGCGCGCGCACACACACACACACACACACACACGCACACGCTGTTTGTGACTTCACTAGAGTTCCCAGGCTTCCACAAGCTGGAATAATTACAGTCCAGCATATAAAATAACACACTCTCTTCCTTTTACATACAACAGCAGGTAAATGTGATCGGCAAACGACCTTGAAGCTGCATGATTCTTTTGATTTTGTTTTTTAGTCAAAGATGGTATGTTCAAGCATTTTAACAATCCAATTCCAAAAAGAAAAACTTGTAGACAATACTTAAAGAAAAGAAAGCCTTCTGAACTACACAATCACACCGTGTGATCAGGAGTTATTTACTGTCTCTTACATGGGACTGAGTATTAATATTGAAAAACAAATACCCTACCAGAACCTAAAGGGCTTAAAGAATTTAAGAATATGTTGAAAAGAAATTGATTTTAATTCAGTTGGCAGCACACTTAACTCTTGGATAGCTCAGATAGCTTAACTTCCCTTTACATCGTATATTTAGCATAAAATGTTCTCCCTTTTTTCCCTTTTTTTTTTTTTTTGATCTAAGTTGTGTGGCTGATGAATCGCTCATTTGCTCAAGGGCAATCTTGTAAACAAGCTCTCAGACACTCAATAGCCAGAAGTATTGCTTTGATACATATCCTGTCTCCCTTGAGGAAGCCTGCAAGTAATAAAACACAATTCATCCTTCACTTCTACCTACCCAGCAGATCATCACGTGGCCCTCGAATGGGGCAGTGAGCTGTTGACAAGACTGTGAACCCCACCATAAAGCCAGATGGACAGCGTCACAGTCTTGCAAACTATAGACTGGAGCAGCTTTTAACATCAGTGTCACAAAAATTACCCCAAATCTCCTCAAAGACTAGTGACATCTGCCTGAATCAGACAGAATAAAAGGACTTTTATGTTAACATGTTTGTAAAGATAAAATAACATTCATACATTTAAAGGGCTAGCTGATCTAAATAGCATCTTATTTGTTATGTAAAAGAACTGTGTTTCCAAGGCTTCATATAATTTCATATGTAATATATAACTTCTGGTCCTACTACTACTATTTAGTAGTACTAGTAGTATAATAGTAGTAATAAGTATAGTAGTAGTAGTATAACTTAACTACAAGTTATTCAGATGTAATTCTGTGTCAATATTATCTTGTTTACTCTTCATAGCTACTAAAGGATCTAGACCAATGGTTCTTAATCTGTAGATTAACCAGATATCCTGTGTATCAGATATTTACATTATGATTCAAAATAGTAGCAAAATTATAGTTGTAAGGGAGCAATGAAAATAATCTTATGGTTGGGAGTTACCACAACATAAGGAACTGTATTAAAGGGTGGTAGCATTAGGAGGGTTCAGAACCACTGGGCTAGATAAATACTTTCATTTTAATTTTTAGATGAAGATAATGAATCTTGGTGAAATTAAAGAATTTGACCAAGTTCATGTAATTAGTAAGTTGAAGACCAGACCTGAGTTCAAACCTGCCAGACCACAGAGACCTGGTTTGTATACTACTCAGGGTTTGTCTCTATTAAATAACACACCAAAACTCTGTTTCTAACCAAGGATTTCCCGATGCTCCAGCACTCATTTCAACTTGTTAATCAGTAGTCAAATCCGAGGTGTTATGTAACATGGAATAAAACTTTTAAATCTCCATCTTAATGGGTTTTGGCCTTTACAGGGAATTACTGGAGAAAAACCACAAAGTTGATAAATTATGTGAAGAATTGTTTTTGTGGTGCTAATACTTATTTACATCCCTTCCTAAATTACAGGTTGAATTTTATGATAGAAATATTAAGAATCTTACCTTCAAAAATACTTACATATGTATGTATATATGTACGTGTGTGTGTATGTACAATAAGCAAAGAACTAATAACTCACTACCTGAGAATTTACACATAATTTTAAAAACAAAAAAAAATTCAAGATTACCTTTTATCTTCTTATACTTTTTGTACCATCTCCCAAACTCCTGGCACTTGGTTGCTGACACATTGGCATAGTATGTGCTATTTACAATGGATGAAATCATACTCTGAAAAGAAGGGAGAGGTGAGTTAGTTCTCGTATACATGAATATCTCATTTTAGAGACCAGAAGAGACACAGTGCAAGCAGCCCATACAGATTTCCTTTATCTTTTAAACGTAAAGCTATTAACTCCTCTGCAAACCAAATGATTTAATAACAAAACAGGATGACCAGAGTTCACTATCCCTTAAGTATACTTCTATAATAATGATGCTTTCTAAAACAAAATTCAATCCTAGAGTACTGTCAAAGACAGACAGAGAGATCAGGGCACACAGACTAAATGCAGAAGGAGGGACGGCCAGGCTGCTGAGCCAGAGCACAAGGTGACATCAGATGCTCCAGCACCAGCAACCCAGATAATGCTTTTCAGATGTCTCTGTTCCTCTTCCAACTGCAACAAGCTTACACAGCCAAGAATCTGAGAACATCCGTGCTACACACTACAGAACAACGTTTAGGGAAATAAGTTAAATTAATATAATTTATAGAAACGTGTGATTATCACTTGTGTGAAAATTCACCAAATGAGAAACTTAACAGTGCTATTTTCGAGCAGGGGAAACTAAACCTAACATTTCTACCGTGTTTCAACCAAAAAACCGAATTAAAACTAAAACTTTCTGAGCGCTCACACTCACGACTGTTGCTACGCTTTCTCCCCTCTTGCCTCAGATGTTTGTTCCTGAGGTTAACAAAAGCAAGGGGGCATAGGCTGATTCTGCACTGGACTTTACATTGTAATTGCACATCTTTACTTAGATGTCCTACAGAGAGATACTTCCTGACTCTATGGTATGCCTGAGCCAAAATGCTGAACCCACTCATATCTGAACATATTCGATTCATATGGACACTTGATTTCTATAAATGTTGTGTAACAGCAAGTGGGCATGAACACTCAAGCAATCCCAATGACCTGCATAAGGTTTGAGATTGTGTCTATAAATAAGTCTTACCTGTCTCAAAAAAAAAAATCATTAATTCATGGAAGAGCTTAGGAAAGCTTTGAACTTCTAATGGCATTTGTATAACACAGCACAGATATAGCAGGGGACTTCAACCCTCAGCAGATGGACCCACATTTAAAACGTCAGACTTGGTTCTTTGTTTCATCATTAAGCATGAGTGGAGGAAGGGGTTCCTAATTCAATTCACAGAAACCTCTTTGGTCTTTTCCACACAGCCGGATGGCTAGCCTGGCACAGCAGGTCGCTAAAGGACATTTTCCCCCTCTGAGGCAAGATAATAGAGAGCTCTGCACTCTCTGGGTCTGAACACAACACTGAAAATGCAAAAACCCACTGGCACCCAAGTGTCTCCTAAGATTCATGATACCTTGTCTAGTGCCCTTAGAGGATCTGCCTTGGCAAGACCTGCTTTGTAACCAAATAAAGCTGTGCAGCAGCAGGTTGCACTAGCTCCCTCTCTGGTCTGAGATGCATTTGCTCTTCCTAGACAGTGGGACCTTGAGGAAAGTGACAAGCTGCCATCTCCGGTCCTTCTTTCCTCCTCTTCTTCGTGTCTCACATAGTTCTGATGTGGGATGTCTGAGTCATTGAAATTTAACACATGAAGGGACAGGGATGAAATTCTGAAATGCCAAACTAAAATGTCATAATAATAGAAATTCTAACATGGAAACTACCTAATAAAAGCTGCCTGCCACAGCCACACTGGGGTGTGAACTTGCAAACATGTTCGCAGTCTCCTTAGCTTGCGATGAATGTTGTCTTCTGGGAAGGCACAGGATAGAGCCACAGCACAAGTCCAAGTCAGACTTCCTCCCGAAAGCTAGCCTAGAAAGCGTCCAAGGACCTTCTAGAGCTGCCCTTTAACTCTTCCAGGTCTAGAAGGAGAAGCTATAACCCACATCACTCCGGTCCCAGACAATTCCTATCTCCTCCCTCTCTAGCCATTATCTGGACCCTGCCCCAGCTACCAGTTCTGTGGTGCTGCATCGGCCATCTTGAGCCTGTGGGAAGGCAGCGAGAAGGTGTCCTCTACTGCTCTACCACCAGGGCCCACATTTCAGGCATCTGCTTTAAAAAGGAGGAGGCTGGGCACCTGCCTGTCAAACTCTCTTCCCAGATTATTACATATGAGTGTCTCTACTGTTTCAGAACACAGAATAGATTTCAATTATGAACTAAGCAAAGGAATTGGGTAGCAAAAATAGACACTCCTTGGGTAACTCCTTGGGTTAACTCAGAATGCATTGATTGAGTTTGTGCTACAATTATTCATATTAACTCTCTGCACAGAGTACACTCAGTAGTTGTATAGGTAAGTTGTCACACACTATCACAACTTAAAAGCACAGGTGTCTTTTGGAAATGGCATACAGCAAAGGTCATGGTGCATGGAATTATCCCATTTTTAACATGAGAATCCACTAACCTTAAAGGAGATAAGTGTATTCTTGTGCCTTGAGCCTGAATCATGAGATCCTGGAATGTAGTGCAAGATCTTACTGTGGCGGTACCACCAGTATTTTAGAAATTCCACACTTAGCTAGTGATGTGCAAATGTGGAAGGAGCTAACACAGACCCAGCACATGCAATTTCCACTTCTATGAAAACCAACATTTCCCAGAGATCCTGAGACACAGAGGATGTGCATGTACAACACAACTTACTCTAAAGCCATTTTAAGCAATTTAATATCACAGACATGGGGTAGTATCTTCTCATCAGTTATCACCTTTTCCTTTTTATGGTACTAGGGATCAAACTCAGAGCTTTCCATGTCAAGCAAGCAGTCTACCGCCAAGCTATTGGTATGCCCACAGTCTGTCAATAACAACTTAAACCAGATGAGACAGTGAAGGCACAATGGGATGAATATTGATTAAAATCCTTCCCACCTTCCATTCTGACATGACTATATATCATTCTTCTTGCTGTATTCAACAAACAATGATGTGCTGTGAAAGGGTACTGAGAGATCAGAAACACTGATCTCTCAGTGGCATAACACTGTAACAAAATGTGTTATTGTTGTTCTTCAGGCATACTCTGGTAAACAAATCTACTACATTGCCAGTCATAAAAAACCTATAGCACACAAACTATATATTAATATGTGATGCCTGACAATCAGAAACATCTTTGGTATCAATTTATGTAAATACTATATTGTTCCTTCCTCCTTTTATGAACTATGCTCTCCTACATAGAGAAGTTTACTGGAAAGCCTGCACCATGCTGTCTCAGTAGCGCCTTTGTACATCTCTCACGTCCTAGAGCTCTTGATGGCACCAGAAGGCCCCCAATCGACAGACCTCCCCATCTACATTTCTGCATGCATGCTGTGCATGTTCACATGATGCTGATGGAGTCATCTCATTTCTCAAGATGAATCTTCATCATTAAGGGACACATGGTCATACTTATTGACCATACTTATTTGAGCTAGATTGCCATGTCTAAACATAAGTTTGCTTTTAGATTCTTGAGATAAATTTTAACTCACTTGTTTTGTTTTTGTTTTTTTTTTAACTTGCCCAGGTGACAGATGTTACACCTGATTATAAGTATGATCTGATTTCCAAACTGACAGCTTAGAGACTGAAAATGAGAAAACTCATTGACCAAAGTTAGACACCCTGGGAAGTGCCGCGCAGAAACCACTGCAGGCCGGCCTGAGCTCATGCTCATGTGCTACCTCCCACACAAAAACTCTATTTTATTTAGATTTGTAATTACATTTGTATTTCTTTATTTAGCTTGTGTGGAGCCACATGCAACAGTTTGGACTTGGAGGTTAGAGGACCACTCCTGGAATCCAGTTCTTTCCTTCCATTATGCGGGTCCCAGGATCTAACTCAGGCCTTCAAGCTTGGTGGCAGGCCCCTTTGTCACTGACCCCTCTCACTGGCTCTCATAGTTTCTTAAGAGGAGAAGCTAACTAATGAAAAGAAGAAAATGTTTCCTACTATCTCCAGCATAATGCTTCAGCTGTTTACAGACAAAATAAGAAACAAGGGGACAGACGGGCAGTGGTGGTGCACGCCTTTAATCCCAGCACTTTGGGAGGCAGAGGCAGGCGGATTTCTGAGTTCGAGGCCAGCCTGGTCTACAGAGTGAGTTCCAGAGAAACCCTGTCTCAAACAAACAAACAAACAAAAAGCAAAAACACCAAGGAGACAAAAAATAATAAAAAGAATAATTGGGGTAGGGTAGGGGTGGCAGTGCATGTAATCCCCAAATAGGGATAAAGAAAACTGTAATGAAGGCTGACCTCTGTCACATAGCAAGTTTGAGGACAGTCTGAGATACATATACTTTGTTTACCAAAAAAAAAAAAAAAAAAAAAAAAAAGGTGGGTACAGTGGCATATGCCCGTGAGCGAGCACTTAGAACTCAGAAGCATAAGGACTCTGTAAGTTCAAAGCTAGGCTGATCTCTATGAAGCAAATCCCAAGCCAGTCAAGGCTATAAAATGTGACATTGTCTCCCAAACAAAAAATGATGACTTCTAGTCCCTCATGAATCAGTCAAAGGATTTAGAATTCCAGAAAAGAAAGGAACCTAAAGGCATTCTAAAAGCTAATAGGAGGCTGGCATGGGGTACCCAGCCATAATGCCAATACTCAAGGGGTAACAGCAGGATGAGCACCTCATGTTCCAGGGCAGCCAGGGATCTTGTCTCAAAACAAAGGCAGAGTAACAGCAAGAAACAAGCACAGGCTGAAACCTCCACTCAGTCATGGCATGATTTATAAAGAAAATGCAGAAAGACAGAGGCCTGAGGGCCTCCCTTTCCTCCAATATTAAAGATAAGATGATCAGATAAACTTCACCACATTCCTATGGGCATAGTGGGATAGATCTGTGTGAAAGCCACGTGAGTCTTAGAGTTGGGGAGAAGCAGAAACATAGTACATCTGCTATGAAAGAGAATTTAAAAATGGTGACTGAGCCGCTGCACTCGCGGGAATACCCCGGGAAGAGGATTGTGTCTCCTAACTTCTCTCTGTACTCTGCAAATGCAAGTGGTGGGCAGTAGGAGACTGTGTGTACTCTTTGCTCACTTTTGGAACATACTAAACTCAAGATTATAATGATACTTTTAGAACAGTAATGGCAAAGATTGCTTTAGAGGTATTATTTTGTCTATAAAATTCATGCAGTGGCACTGGTGGCCTCTACTACCTTCTCCTCACCCCACTTGTACGAGAAAGGAGAGGTTAGCACTACCTAATGAGAGAAAAGAATGGAGCACTATCACTCAGGGGTTACAGACCCTGTGTGGGGCGGCAGAAGTTGTAAAGAGATGGGTGGTGGGTATACAGTATCAAGAATGGACACGATACTACTCACCTGCAGATTTTAAAGGATTAAAAGACTAACCTTCTTTCAGATATTTTACCACAAAAACACAGACTTCTATCGAGACTCCAGGAGCGATGGAAGGTGCATGGCTTTGGAGTTGTGTGCCTTCCCTTCCACTTTGTGTTACTAAGGCTGGCTGTGACTCAGCCCTCTTGACCCTCAAAAGAACCTATGCTGAGCTAGGAGTGAGCAAGCTCTACTGAGGTGAATGATCAAAACTCTCAAGACCCCAAGTTTTGTAGTCAAAAGCCAGCTGAGAGTAAATACGACACCAGATGCTGTATTTGTGACACATTCAGGCTGCTTTGTAGATTTGGTGACTCACAAAGGCATCAGGGGACAAGAGTGGCTATTCCGATTTATGCATGCTTTGAGAGGTGAAATAAAAAAATAAATACAGACACACAACAACAACCGATGCTTCGCTAGCATCTGGCCAGACAGAGCAGCTAAATCATGACTTCCCCTTAAACACAGTCTGCAGCTGCTGCCTTTTTATGGACTTCTCCACATCTCTCTTCTGTCTTCAAGGTTTCCTTTTTAAATTATAGGCCATTGCGATGTTCAAGAAAACATATACTATCCACTGAAACCTTTATATAATAGCAAAGCTCCTGCAGGGAAACCACATATGATTTAGCTTTGGTTCCTTCCCTGGAGAGTTTCAGTTTCTTACGTTCATAGTCTCTTTTAGTCTATGACCATACAAAAGTAAGTCGTCATTGTTTCTAATGATGCATTTTTGTGTGGTAACTTTATTTTAAAACAAAACAAAAAAAACCTTCCACAAACATATTATATATAATATATATTTTTGTGGAAGGTTTTCTGAATGTATATATAATATATATTATATATTATTATATAGAATATATATTCTATATAATATATTGTATAATTATATATAATATAATATATTATATTATATATATATAATATATATACTATATATATTGTATAATTATATATAATATATAATATATACAATATATTATATAGAATATATATTCTATATAATATATATAACATATATATTATAATTATATATAAATATAGTAAAGATCAATCTCTAAAAATGAAACGGCAAAGAATCAACTACATACCAAGATGTATGGTCGAGCACGGCCAGTCCATCCTGCCGGTGAAGTAAGGCAACCACTGGGAATGTTGACTTTGGAACTAGAGGTCCGGCACAAGGCCTCACCTGGCACTTAACCAGCAGAAGAAGTTTCAACATGAAACTTAAGTGACTCCCTCTGTCACAATGACCTATCTACACAATGCGAAAGTTGATGATTGTGCTTTGAAAGTTTCTTACACATTCTCACTGATTAAAAGACATTAGAAAGCTCTCCTGGAAAGACAACTTTCAGTCTAAGACTCCAGCAGTGGTGTGTAACTGCAGAAAGTACACAGAGAAGACCCTGACAGAGACACTGACCTGGGAGAGAGGGCATTCTTTGGCTAATGTGCTCTGGTTCATTTCTTTGAGCAGTTCCTTTAAGGCATTGCGGACTGTGGCGTGGTTCCATTGCTCCGCAGGCAAATCTTCCAGCTTTGAACAACTGCAAAACAGAGAGAAGGAGAGTGAGCGACACGTGGCCCTCAGCCATGGCTCTGGCTGCCCAGGACCGCACAGCAAGTGCTGTGTGGCTTCTGTGTCCTCTGTCAGTATCACATCTAGAAGGCTCCCAAGAAAGGGAAGAGGAGCAAGCTGCTTCTGCAGACTGCAATGGACCCAGAAGTGGCACAGTACTGTGGTCATGGTCTTTCTTAGCGAAGACTCATTATGGACCTTCCATCAAGGTTACCTTTCCCAAAAAAATGTGGGCAGACTTCCTTCCCAGTCACAAAATAACTTTTGGGAAAGACCCTGAAGAATTGCTAGAAAGGGATGGGGGTGGTCAGTGCCTATTAAAGGAGAACATTGTTTAAAAGCCTTACATAGAAGGATAGCATTGCTTAAGATGCAACTTGCAGACACTTAAGGATAAAAAGGCTACAAGAGAACCCCTAGACTTTGGGAGGTATGCAGCATTTCTGGTCCCCCTAGAGGCCATAGGCTTTCACTGACTGACCACCACAAAAAGAAAGAAAGCTCTAAACAAATCATCCCCTCAGCAAACAAACCAGAAGACAGCAGAGGGATCTAATGCTTCAGATGCTATGCATTAAGCTCCTGAGAAAGCCAAGAGAAGCCACAGAAGGCTGTGGAGGGCCTTCACCTGCCCTGAAGACTTTTAATGATTTATCAGGCAGCCCCTGAATGAGCGGTTCACTGCCTCTGCAAACAACATAAAGCAGTTGGAATGTGAACTATAAAGATGCCTGGTGAGGCATCCGCAGCCCCTCCACTCTCCCCCTCTTCATTTCACCCACCGTCTAGAAACTAACGGAGACAAACTGATCTCCACAGTGAATGGATGATGCCCGCAGCCCCCGAGAGGAAGCAGAGACAGCCGTTCAGAAATCCCCACCTTTGTAATTGGATCTTCAGCGTCACAACGTGATAGACATCTTGCAGCATGTCGGCCACAGTCGCATCAGGGGCGTCTGTCACATAACTGAGGGGGAGCGGGTTCCACCTCCCCAGCTTGATTATTCCTGAACAGGGAAAAAAAATCACAATAAACATATATCTGCTATTTATTAAACCCTTCCAGTTTGTTCAGTGTCAAGAAGGTCATTCAATAGTCAACACTGAGCACCCACTCTGAGCATTTACAACCCAGCGCAATGAGGTATTTCTTTCTGGCTGACAACTGGGTTAGTGAACTACACAAGGGAGATAAGGAATGAAAAGGATGAGATTTAATCATGAACAATTGGTTCTTTTATGTTTTCCTGTGTCTTAAATTACTTAGAAAACCATACAGATATTTCCTTTCCCCAAAGTCTTGTTTCATAGTCTAACTTAAGACTGATGCTAAATATACAGGGCTGCTGATTTCCCAGACACACACCCCAAACCCCCGCAAAGAAAAGAAATGAAAAAGCAAGCTTCATGTAAATACAAGACCTGATTTTGAATTGAATTGGGGGGATAAAAAAAAAAGGCTGCTGTGTTCACACTGTGACCGGGTGTGATTCCTAGGGTACAGCACTTGGAGCCCCTGGAATGGAGTTCCCCTAGCTTTCTGGTTGCAGGTGTCACCTAAGGTGCTTTCAGCTGCTTTTCTGTTTATATTCCTGGGTTCTTTTCAGAACGACAACAGTACCTTTTCCCTGTGGGTTTCATGGTGTCTGTGGTAAGCCCGGATGTGCTCCTGGGCTAGCTTAGGTTGCAAAGAACAGCAGCTTTGGAAGTGAGCTCTACTGCAGGAAGATTCATGGGATACTCAGGCAGCTTTGGGGAAATGCTAACTTATTCATTCCTTCTATGGGCCCCTCTGGTCTGGAGCACAGGGCACGCAGGAATTTGATGAAGAAAAATAAAGAAACTCCTTTCACAAATGACACTGGGTAACAAAACTTTTATTCCATGCTATGAAAAATCTGATGGTCCCCACGGGATGTCAGAAATTGTCACATATAAAAATGTTATGTTTTAGAAATAAAAGAAAAATAGCATTTTTATTTTTCCTTTTGACAATACAGGTGAGTCTAAGTACATTGTTCTCTCAAACTACATATATTTTTATCACTGATGAGAGAGAACACCTGTATGCCCAAAGGAACTTTTACAAGATTCATGAAATGACTCTGTAGCTGTGGGGCAAAATTCAGGGGGAAGCAAATGAACTTTCTGGTGAGGGCACGTCCTGTCCCAAATGAGACAAATGAACACGTACTGCCTGACATAATGCTTGAAAACAGGGAAGAAACATAACAAAAATATTAAAATGATGCACTGTTTCAGTATTAAGACTTAACAATCTGCTGCCGAATATGCTACAGTATAAATAGTGCCTGGACTCAGCTCCAGGAAAGCAGTGCGGCTCCATTCATGCTGCCGTATGGCCCAGTGCTGGCTCCCTAAGTCATCCTGCCCCTGCCAAGAATAGCTGGTGTGTGTGTGTGTGTGTGTGTGTGTGTGTGTGTGTGTGTGTGCGCGCGCACACGAGCGCGAGGGGGGTGGGGTGGGGGGATAGTTTCCCTAACATTCCCTCTCATGACAACGAAAAGTGCACAGCAGGCAGCTCAGCTCAGGGTAGACAGGAGATGAGCATCCGGACGGGGCCCTGGACAGCCACCCTGCAGCAGGCCGATCCGTTTCCTTCACTCTGTCTATCTTTTCTGGCATTTGCCATTTTAAAAAGACACTGCAGAATATGTCCAACCTACTAAGAAAACTCATTGTGCAATTTTCACGTCCTTTAAGAAAGCCATTGTCATGACCACCCACAAGTTCAACACAAACTGACCATATCCTACTGGCACAGGTTCTTATATTCAGATAGGAGAATACAGGAGAAGGCGGATGTCAGTGTCTGTGCTCTCTGATTGGTACAGAGAAGAATGGATGCTGTGACCATGAAGGTAATCTGAAGAAAAGGAAGCCTGCAAACTTCCAGGGACAGTTCTCTGGGACATTCTTACTGCTGTGTGAGTCGTAGTTCATTCCCTTTTATTTTTTAAGGAACATTACACAGGGCAGGTAGACACAACCAAATATAGCTGTGTGGTTTCATTTATATCAAATCCAAGAGTAGCAAAACTAACCTATGGGAACAGAATTGAGACAAGCAGGTGAGAGAATTCACTGGGAGGGGCTTGCTTGCTCGGGCATTGGCTGCACTAGTATAAAACTTGTCAAAATTCATCAAACCAACCTCCTAATATAAATATTTTTATCACATATAAATTACACATGCTGAGCATGGTGGCAAATGCCGATAATTCCAGTAAGTTCAAAGCCATCCTAGGCTAGACAGTGAGTGGAAGGCTAGCCTAAGCTATTTGGTATAGTAGTGGGGAATGGCCTGCCTGAACCTGAGTTCAGATCCTCAGCACTCACAAAGGCTGGGCATAGTGGAATGGGTCTATAACACTAGTACCAGCGCACTCTGACAGGCACAGCCCTGAGCTGGCTGGCCCTTGACCTTAGCCGAGCAGTGAGCTCCAGGCTCACTGTGTCAGAAAATAAGGTGAGAGCCATGAAGGGAGACACTCAATGTCTTAACCTGCACACATATGCACATGCACTCAGAACACATGCGAGCGCGTGCGCGCGCACACACACACACACACACACACACACACACACACACACACACATGTTAACCCAGTAAGTGAAAAATAAACCATAATTAAAGGGAGAGGTGTGTTAGAAGTAATAGACTGAAGACAGCTATCTCCGTTTAGGTAAACTCCCTCCCCACCTCAATGAGCCAGGAAGAGACTTGTTTAGGTTGTAACTAAACACACTGCCTCCCAGTCCTGAATACCTCCACCAAACCATCTGCCCCAAGCTAGTCTTTACAGCTTCAAGGGAACAGAGGGTACACGCCATTCTCTCTGGCCAGGGAGACAGTGTCTGCTTTTCCTTCTCTCCACTGTCGAGAGGTCACAGTATAAACTCAACTGACTACCTAGGGCAGAACGGCTAGAGGGGCTCCCTTCAATGTGCCATCCTTCCAAGCAGGGTTGTCTGTCTAATGCATTAATCCACTTTGGAAAATATTCTTTGGAACAGTCTCCTTCCCTGATTATAAAAAAAAATTGATGAAAATATTACTTAGAATAGCAGTCAAATGTTAATTAAAGAAATCAAACTGGGAAGCAGTATACCACAGTAAGTATGAATGAGTGCAGGCTTCCAAGAAAACTGCTGCAGATCATTCCTGGCTTCCACCATCTTCTAATCATGTGACTCTAGCAAGTTACTTAATGTCTCCCTTCCTCAATCTGCTCATCCATGAAATGGAATTGAAAACATAGAGTTTGATGAAAGGAAACTGTACTACCATACCCAGCTCGTGTGTGTGTGTGTGTGTGTGTGTGTGTGTGTGTGTGTGTGTGTTACACATAAAGTCCTCTGTACAAAGCTTTGTCCTAAAGAAGGATCGGAGAGAAGCATGTACACTTTAGTTACTCTAGTGCAGGAAGATAATTAGCAGCAAGTTGGGGGTGAGTTTGTGCAAACTGTGATTTGGAGCCTGCTGCTTCCTTCTCTACACCTCAGTTTTCCTGTTTATAAAGTGGGGATGATAACTATGCCCACTTTTGCATTACTATGAGGCTTTTGATTAATAGGAATTGCAGAATAACAAATGCTCAATAAAAACTAGGGGCAAACATCTTTGCAAAGTTCTGAATGAGGTTACAGCAGCATCTTAGCAAAGCTATAGGAGATGAGTCTCTTTTGGAAGAGTGCAGGATGAATAGAGGGAACTACCCTGGGGGAAGAAAAAAAGCTGCAACAATCCAGGCAGGAGTGATTAATTACAAAGTTGGCAAACTCATCCTAGCCTTTAAGGTGGGGCCACCGAACAGTGAACTTTAAAACAAAGAAAAAATAAGAGAAGGGAATGGAAGGGAAGGGAAGGGAAGGGAAGGGAAGGGAAGGGAAGGGAGGGGAGGAGAGAGAGGAGAGGAGAGGAGCGGAGGGGAGGGGAGGGGAGGGGGGGAGGGAGGGGAGGGAAGGGGGGAGGGGAGGGGAGGGGAGGAGAGGGGAGGGGAGGGGAGGGGAGGGGAGGGGAGGAGAGGAGAGGGGAGGGGAGGGGAGGGGAGGGGAGGGGAGGGGAGGGGAGGAGAGGAGAGGGGAGGGGAGGGGAGGGGAGGGGAGGGGAGGAGAGGAGAGGGGAGGGGAGGGGAGGGGAGGGGAGGGGAGGAGAGGAGAGGGGAGGGGAGGAGAGGAGAGGAGAGGAGAGGAGAGGAGAGGAGAGGAGAGGAGAGGAGAGGAGAGAAAAGGATCTGTCATAGGCCCTCTAGGGACAGCTCCTGGCTCACAGCATTACTGTGGAGTAGCCAGCAGTATGCAGATGTTATTTCTTTTTTTTTTTTTTTTTTTAAGAAATGGCTCAGCGGTTAAGAGCACTGACTGTTCTTCCAGAGGTCCTGAGTTCAATTCCCAGCAACCACATGATGGCTCACAACCATCTGTAATAGAATTTGATGCCCTCTTCTGGTGTGTCTGAAGACAGAAACAGTGTGTTCATATGCATGCAGATGTTATTTCTAAAGCCACAATCTAAGCTTTCCAATTCCAGCAGGTAAAAAGGGAAAAAACATTACTGAGGTCAGATTTTTTTTTTTGACACAGGTGGGCGTGTGCACATGTCCAGTAAAGCAAACGGCGGATGAAGATCCATTTCCTGCTCTGAACAGACAGCACACTCTCACTTTGTCTAGAACACTGAGCCCCAAGAGTCACTTCTAGAATCATGTACATTCTTCAGATTTCAACCTGGGACCAGTCCAACTGTAAGCAACCTATCTGAAGTAATCTTTTCTCTGCACAGCTGCACGGAGAATATCTGTACTTGGCTTGTGAGTCTTATCACGATAGATAACCCTTTAAGCTACTTTACGGGTACCAAGTCTTATTTATTGTCTGGGTTTGGCTTTGTTTTTGCTTTTCCTGTTTCTTTGTCCATTTTTGAGACAGGGTCTGACTATTATGTAGCCTAGGCTTGCTCAAACTCATGATCCTCCTGCCTTAGCCTCATGAGTTACAAATGAGCTACCACATCCAACATCTGGTGCTTTCAAGAACCATTCGTTCATCTGTAGGGAGCTATTATTGTACATGGAAGTGAGCTAAAGGTTAGGAGAGAGTAGTCTTAAAAGAAATCAGTGGATGACAGCCAGGACTAGGAGCTGGGCTTCATTTCGTAAGGTTTGGACTGCTGGACACCTCCTACTCAGCTCTGTTGCTGTAAGTCTGAGTGCTTGTGCCAACTCCCGAAAAACCAGTCCCTTGAGCAGGGGCTATGCTTATCCTCAGTCATATGCCAATCGAGGCATTGACATTTATTCTGATGGAAAGTACCAAATGAAACCAAGGAGTCACCAGGTGATAAGGCCAAAAGCCTTACCTATACCTTGGAGCTATACCTTGGAGTTCTCAGGGGAAAACAGTCCCCAAAAGGAGCTACTGCAGACACAAACAGTGTCTTCCAAGTCATCCAAGAAATGCATCATCTGCAAACATTCAGAAAATGCCTGGTGTTGAAGACTATTACAGATGCAGTTTCAAGGTCTTTGAGTCACAAATTATGGGCCTTTATTTTGGAGTTGAAATTCATATAAATGTTAACATGATTGAATTGAGCACAATATAAATAAAACTGTTTATACCCAGACAAATCTGTTCATTCTAAAATACAGAATGCCAATTCACTCTTTGTGTAATGCATTCAGACCAAATAACAAAATGTAATTGTAGGTAAATTTCCCATTAGTGACATAAAATTAAGTTGGAAATGGAAGCAATTTTTGTCTAAAATTAAAAAGATGCAACAACAGAAACCATTTTTTCACTCCCTCAATGTAATATCCTTCCAGAGTCAAAGAGTCGATGTTTCACAGAAGGGACCATCAACAGTGCATGTTATGGATGTTTTCTGTGTTTTTATCAGTGTTTAGACTATGAGAAACCACATACTCTGCAAAGTCAAAGCAAAATTTCTATCTTTCAAAATTATTAACCTTTAATATATAAAAATCAGAGAGTTTAGGATATTGCAAGTTGTAGCTGAACATTCGAGAAGCCAGTTAAAGTGGCCTTGAATGTGGTGATGTACGCTATAAGCAACAGAACATCAGGTTGGTATGCAGTGCTAAGCATCTATTAGACACATTTTCTCATGTGTCTCTGAGTCACAGATATGCAAAGAGATACCAATACATCTTGTCCCTGTCATTATGGAGTTTCTCAAGAGAGAAGATCCTTACTGCTAAGCACACAACTAAGTAAAACTACTCTCCAGATAAGCCAGGATGATAACTTTCACCCCTGTACCTAAAATGTAAGAACTACTTCATACAATGAAGGTTTGTGTCAAGTCATCTGCACAGTACATGAAAGTTCTCAAAGCTCAGTGACATGGAAAGAGTTGCTGACAAAAATCCATCTAGGAGACAGATGCCTTCAACCAAGCAAGATATCAACAGTACCCTCAAAATTCAACTTGGTGAGTAATTCTCTTTTATTCCAGGTGCATCCTGACATTAATTTTAAAAGCAAAGTGAAAATTCAACCTGGGGAAAAATGAGACATTAGCTTTAATATCCAAAGGCTGGAGTTTATATATCTCATAACTCCCTGGAAAAGATCTCAGCAAAAAGAGTGTCAATAAAAACTCTAGTCTCAGAATAACTAAGCCTTGGGGCTTCTGGTTCTCACTATTATTTCCACGATACACCAACTGCTGACGAGGCCCCTTGAAAAGCCAGGAGAACTCTTGGCATTGATCGCATCTGTTCTCCTCCTCCATGTGACTGTGTCCCTGCGCTGCAGCGTATCATTTTCTGTTGTTAGGCTCTGCTTTGTTAAAGAAATTAAAAACTGTCTGTCCTATATAATAAGAACAGAGAATTATTTATCCATAAATCAGTTCTCAGGAAATCACTACCCAGCAGTATGTAATAATTCAGCCTGTGCTTCTAACCTGTGGCCTGGCTGTTCTATATCATCAAAGTGTGGAAAGGACATGGCATAAATTGTAGTTATTATTGCTGAACCTGTAGTGGAATGATGCTCAGTGAGGAGAGAGAAAGAAAAGGCAAACATAAGGCCGTGTTTGAAACACATGTTTTTCTTCTTTGTGTGTGACTCAGTAGAGCCAACACAACATACTAAAGCAGACCAACTCTTCTACACTGTATACTTTGAATCTAAAGGCTCTATACATTTCAAATGCATTTAAGTAAAAGGAAATGGAAATTACACTGTATTCTTCAGGCACTCTACTTTATCCAGCTGCCTTTGTAGCTTACACAAATTAATGAAACCTCTCAACTCGCCAGTCTGGGAGCCTAGAATGCATTTAATCCTGTATTTATAACAGTGAAAAAGCAAACACCAGACAAAAGTAAGAACTCGGAATAAATGTTGAGGTTCTATTATTATATAAATTCATGTAGAAATCAACAGGGCACTTGCACACAAGCTTACTGACACAAGTGCATGATTTCCCACACACATTTGATCCACTTGCAACAATCTGAGTATTATTAACCAACACAAACAAGCAAAGTTTTAATTCTTGAAGTACATTAACCTAGGAGCTAGAGAGATGTCTCAGCCATTAAAAGCTCTGGCTGCTCTCCCAGAGGAACTGGCTTCGATTCCCTTCACCTTCATGGCTCACAAGCATCTGTAACTCCAGTTCCAAGGCAGTCAGTGCTCTCTTCTAGGCTCCACAGGCAGCAAACACTAAGCACAGAGGGAATACACACAGATATATGCAAGGGAAACACCCAAGGTCGGAAAGTAATGAATTACAGGGAAGATTACGTGTATTTATGAACTAAAATTAATTTTTAGAGTAGCCTATAAACAAACTATTGGTAATAAACAGCATTTCTCAACTTTTTAGAAATAATCAACCCCCTTACAGTACAAAAACATTCTACACACACACATACACACACACACACACACACACGCACATACACATATACAGTAGCATTTGGTGTCTTGTAATTCTATACATGTTTTTACATTGTACAACATGAAGATTTTGTCCCATGTAATAGACGCTGCTTCACATTTGGGAAACGTTACGTTATAACTCAGATTTTTATTAGATTATTTAATATAAGCACTAAGTAACTAGACTAAATTAATAAAGAGCCTGTTGCAGAGAGAAAAGGGGGTAGAAAGAGTGAACAAAATTATTCCAAAATTAAATAAAACTTTCTGAAGTTGGTATTTTATAAATCTTTATTTAATTTTCAAAATTCCAGTTTTCCTGAAAAACAGCCAAAATATCATACAGGCCATAAAAAAGTGTGGTTGGCATTTAGCTATTTATTTCATAAGAGCACCATTTAAAACTATTACATGGAGAATTGGGAAAATGGAAAAAGTGTGTGACGTTATCTGGGAGCAGTTCTAAACTGCTAACATGGCTGCAAGCTTTTCCTCAATGACAGATTTCCTTATTATTGTTTCTAGTTTTAACCATTGTCTGAAAGAATTTTAAATTAAGGGACTAATTTTGGCAGGTAATACAAACAAGAACACTTCTGTTCCTTTCTCCCAGTCATTCCTCCCCTCCCCACTTCCTCCATTTTATTCAGAAACACATTTGAGTAAAGGTATTTGCTCAGTTGCCAATATCTTCAATAATCAAAGACACAGGGAACACTCACTGCCTTAGACTTACATGGCCATGCTCTGTTTATGGTAGCTGCTCTTCAAAACATACTGAGCTAGTGTTTCTGCGTGTTCTAAGGTAAGACGTATCCACTAAGATCTAAAATGACCACCACCTTGTATATTTTACATCTTAATTAATTAACAATGATCCTCTCAGACAGGAGTGAAAGTGGGGTTTCCTGAGGTCTGGCATTGCAGGTACTCTACCTACTCAGCAGGCTTGGGAAATCTTGTCACTCTCATGCTCCCAATTACATATTCCAGAATGGCCTTCTGGCATATTCTGTTTCCTATAATCTAGAATTACATAATGCCTGATCTCAAGGGTACTATTATGATGGCATGCAGATTATCACAGAGAAGGTGGCCACGTGAATGCAAGAAATACATTATTTATATTTTACACTTTTTTCTTTCATTAATTAATTAATAAACTTATTTATTTTTGGTAAGAGGGGGGCCATTCTACAATAGCCCTGCCTATCACAGAACTAACCATGTAGTCCAGGCTGACCTTGAAGTCACAGAGATCCTCTTGCCTCTGCTTGTAAGTGTTGGGATTAAAGGTATGCTCACATCCAGCTATTCAGTACACTTTTGCCTATGTTCCGACTCAATAGATCTCACAGCCATTTACTAAGTAGGTATAACACATGGAAGCAAATCGGGATGAAGTCAGAGTGGTGACTGTGTTTGATTTGGAGAATGTCTGCTTTGTGCCCTTTGGAATATTTTAATGATTTTTTTCACTCTCTGTGCTTCTGTATATGTACAGGAGATGCACAATGTGTATTCTATCCTATTAAGCTTTATAATGCACATGATTTACAGGTCTCAAATACTTCACACTTATGAGATGTCCAGATAGCTCTTAAATTTGCATTTTGGGAAATGTCATATTTAAATACTGTAAAACAAAATTTGAAATATGCCACTATCATTTTAACAGCTATGAGAGAAGCCAAGGGCCCAATACATAATAGGTGCTCATTCAGCAGACAAATGTTTCTTGAACTGGATCAAAGGCAGACTTACAGTCACAACACACATGGTGATGAATAATGATGACAGCTTATATGAGCCCCATAGAATATTCAGACATGTCAGAAAAATGTCACATGAATTAAAGGGCAAGTGAAGTAGGAGAGACTTAGATATTGGTACTGATTATATGTATAATTAGACATGGCAGTTGGATTGGACACCTTGTGAGGATCTGAGAGGAATGAAAGGGGCAGAAACTAATTCTTATTTTCCCATTCCAAGGACAGAGCTGCTTAAGGTGGTCACATTAAATGAGTGGGCTCCAATTTTGTTCCTAAAGCAATTATGAGCCTCCTTCTGGTCTATGAAACCAAAGCCCTGTGGGAGGACCCAAGGAGAGGATGCCGAGGAGCCAGGCTTGCGAATCAGTCACTGCCTAGGATCCCCACAAAACAAACGAACGAACAAACAAATGAACAAGCAAAAACCCACACATACACAATGGCCAGAAGACTAAGATCTACCCATACATTCCTGACCAGAGAAGAGGTGAAATCAAATGATTCCCAGATTCCCTTGTTCTTAAGTCACCAGAAAATATGCTCAATACTGTCAGCCAGGATACCTGATAAGAAGGTGCAATGTCAGTACTGGAGGAGAGTGGGCTGGGTTGCATTGCCACCATGTTTACTTCTTTTTGGATATGTGGACTTGGCATGGACTGAATGAGCAATATGGCAGGTGAAGAACAATATCTTATATATGAATTAACATTTGAAATTTTTCATCAGATTTGAACTATATACTATCAAGGTTTTACATCATTTAGCCTATCTTACCAACTCTAACCCCACTATCATGAGGATGCCTAATGGATTATGTGCCAATAAGGCCATTTCACTGATAGGCAGGTAGAAGGAAGGCAGAGAGACAGGCTTTGGCTTTGACTTTGGCTGTGGCTGTGTACCATTCCAAGCCCCGTTTTCTTTACTAGAACACGTGGCAGTGGAAGCAAAAGAAAAACTAAATGAAACAAAGAAAGCCCTGCCTAACTCACAAAGATGATTACAACAAAAGAACAGAAGTCAAACTGCACAGAGAACTATAAAGCTGGGCCCCGAGATGCCTCGCCAGGCAAAGGCACCTGCTATCAAGTTTGACAACCTTCACTCAGACCTCTGAGTGAAGAAGGTAAAAGGAGAGAACTGATTCTGTGCATTGTCCTCTGCCCTTCCCTGTGCCTGCTGTGACATGTGCATGCACCCATAAATAGATGCAGAAAGATTCTAAGGAAATCATAAAGAGCTGTGTACAACTGGCATTCAAGAATGCTAAGTTAATATCAAATAAGTAAGCATTTACTTCTTTAGAATGTTTTCGAGGGAGAGATGCCTTTACTTAAGCAAAACACTGAATATTCTAAAATGTCACTGGCTAACACAGCAAATGATCTATCTGGTGTTATGGTTTGAAAATGTCTCCAAAGGCGCACGGGTTGAAGGCATGGTTTCCCCATCTGGTGATGTTATTGGGAGGTAAAAAAAAAAAAAGTGCTAATTCCATCCATGAGGGGCACGCTAGGAAGTAAGGCCTGGTGGGAGGTAGTAGGTTGCTGGGGTATTCTTTGAAGGGAATCAGCCCATATCTTGTTTTCTCTGCTCTCTGGCTACCCAAGGTGAGCAGCTCTTCTCTTCTATGATGCTTCTGTCTCGCAACACACTTGAGAGCAACTAACATGGCTGACTATGGACTGGAGGCTCTGAAACTCTCAGCACAAATGAGCCTTTTCTTCCCTTAAAGTCATTTCTCTGTGTATTTCTGTCAAAGTGATAAAAAGCTGGCTAATACACTGGGCTTGGCAGTTTGTTGTATCTCAGTGACTAGAGCCCCTATAACCTTTACCAAGTCATTACTGTGTAGACACAGTCTTAAGACATGCCATCTGCCTTCTCAAATTATTGCAGAGATCCTCTGCACTTATAGATATCTTCCAAACAGCTGATAAAAGGCAGAAAAAGGTGAGGGCTGCCATCCTCAAGCCGAATCTTTGTGTAATGCCCTGCACGACGAAGAGACTCCCTGGGTATCTCCCTCCACTGCAGCTCTGACATCCTAGACCAAAAGGCCTCCCATGTACATGGGGTCCAATCATGGTGGCTTTCATTACTGTCATCTGACAGAGGCATTAAAGACTTCAAAAACTTAGGAAGAATAACAATTTCAACCAACCAGACCCCCCAAAGCTTCCAGGGACTAAACCACCAACCAAAGAGTAGCTCCAGCTACATTTGTAGCAGAGGATGGCCTTATTGGGCATCACTGGGAGGTGAGACTCTTGGTCCTGTGGAGGCTCAATGACCCAGAGTAGGGGAATGCTAGGGTGCTGAGGCAGGAGGGGAGGGGTGGGTGGAAGAGCACCCTCATAGAAACAGGGAGGAGAGGGGAGGGGATGGGGGTTTAACTGAGAAAGGGGATAACATTTCAAATGTAAATAATTATAATAACCAATAAAATAAAAATAATTGACAATATTAAATAAAAACTCAACACTGAATTGGTGGGTTAGTCTGTCCTTATTAAAATTCCACTTTTAAAAAATGGCAAGCACTTAGCTTTATGTTTCTCAGGCGGAGATTATTTTTCCCTGTAACTTTCTAAGTATAGCAAACAACTATTCAGGATAACTGAAGGTCTGCCAGTTGGTGAGCAAAACAATGGCATATATATCAATCAGGAAAAGGGAATTTAATTCTATAAGACAAAACAAGTATCATTCCACCAACTATACTGTTTACTACCAACTGTCAGTGACTATAGTGGTCTAAAGGAAAATGGCCCCACAGGCTCATAGGGAGTGGCACTGTGAGGAGGTGTCTGTTTCACTAGGATGGGCTTTGAGATTTCAAGTGCTCAAGGAGTCTCTCTCTCCATATATATATATATATATATATACACACACACACACACACACACACACACACACACACACACTCACACACATATCCATGACAATAATGGACTAAACCTCTGACCCTGTAAGCCAGCCCCAGTTAAATGTTCTTCTTTGTAAGAGTTACTGTGGTCATGGTGTCTTTTCAGAAAAATAGAAACCCTAACTATGACAGCGGCTATACCTGGGCCAATAGAATTGTGTTCTCTACTTTAAAATTGCTAGCTAGGGGGAACTGTCCAAGGGATTCTCTTATGTTAACAAAATTGGTAACAATTATTAGGACACGTATTCTCAGAACTACAACACTAGATAGAATGAATGTTCACAGAGCTCTACAAATAGTTTCCTCTTTTTTAAAGTCCTTAAGGTAACCCTCACATATAAATACATCTGATTCATAAATTGTGACACAACAGATATCAAGGAGCAGAAATCTCAACATCTTCCCATTATTAACTAAAGACCTCAAAATGTCAATAGGACCTACTTTCCTTTTATCCATAGGGGACACCTTGGAAGATGTTCGGTCCTTCCCTCTGCTGGTATCTTCTATATCCCCAGGGCAACACCTGTGCTCACATCCAAATGGAATAAGCCTCTCTATTGCAGAGTGCCTGAACCCAATATCAAAGTCTCTCCACTCCATCAAAGGGAGGCTAACCCTCTGTCCATCAGTGAGACTTACTTAAGACTTTCAAAATAGTCTGGTGAACTGAATGGGAGAGTGTATATTGTAACCTCAGCAACTGGCAAACCAAAGCAAGAAAATCACAAGACCAACCTGGGATACACAGTGAGACCCATTCTTAAAAACAAATAAAACATTCAAAAATATATAGAAATTAAATAAATTAAAATAAAAACTGATAGAGGAGAGAATTGATGTGAAAGCTGCTACTGTATAAATAACTCTTCTGGGCTCTATATGGGGAGCTGGGCAAGTGCTCATAGGTCACATGGAATCCCTTTTTATTTGGTTTTTAACTGAAACATCCTTAAAATAACTAGAATGGTGTTTCATTTTTATTCTCAGAGCAAACTATCATCAAGCTGCCCACCCATAAAAGGAAGGAAACTCACAAATCTAAGAATATATTTAGCCATTCATTCTTAAATGGACAACAAAAGAGGAGTCATTGAATCTTTCCCTGCCACTGTGTTTGTGTGTATGATACTTTTGTTGTTTTATCAACTACATCCCATTATTCATGACAATAAAATCACAGTAAATGTCTACCCCCAGCATCCATCTTTTCTTCATGCCTAATCCTGTGTTTGCAAATGATACCTAGTGGGCACAAATTTGCCTCTCCTCTCTTTCAATTGTCCAATGTGCTTTTTCACAATCACTCCATCAAGAAACGAAGCACTTACATTGTGCTTCTCATGGTATTCTATGTTGCTGCACAAGAAAAAAGCAATTAACCAACATACCCATGACCACAGTCAAAATGACTGGTACCAGAAACCAAGTGGTCATCAACTTTTAAGTTCTGATATACTATTTCATATAACTTGTGGTGATATGTCAAATGCCTATGGACATGAGTTTATCAGTCTGTGATTCTCACACACAGGGATACATTTCTGAACTAGTCAGTCTAGTAGATAGCTTCAACTTTCAAGTACACTAACCTTCTTCCTTTGTTTCTGACACTCAGTAAATAGGGAAAAGAAAGATCTTGCATAATTATATTGAAACATGAGCATATTCTAAGAACCCTGTGAACTAAAAACGATTGCAAATTTCCCTTTCCAGTTTCGTCCATGTGACATGTTTCATATTTCAGCACTTAATTTATATTTTCCCAAATAAAGCAAAGAAGTAAGAAACAAAAGCTTTGAGATTCTTACCCATGCTAGAAAATTACTTAGTGACACAGCACTGGGTAGGGTTGGTACCCATAATAATGATGCTTATAAGCCAAAAAAGGGAATTCTGTCATTCATACATAAAACACTGTGTGAACTGAATCATGTGACAATTTAATGTTATATCTGGGACAGACTTCCTCCTCTTGAATATCCATGATGCTCTAGAATACATCGACTATCTAATATGTTTCTTACTCTTCTGCATCAAGGAGGAATTTTGGTTATAAAATGATTTCACACAAGATATGTTTATGTTGAATATCTAGCAATTCTGACCAGGGGCTGGATTTGGATAACTTACAAAACTAGTTACTTTTTTTTAAAGACTTAATTTTTTATTTTATATATATGAATGCATCATTGCTCTCTTCAGACATACCAGAAGAGGACATCAGATCCCATTACAGATAGTTGTGAGCTACCATGTGGGTGCTGGAAATTGAATTCAGGACCTCTGGAAGAGCAGTCAGTGCTCTTCACCACTGAACCATCTCTCCAGCCCCCAACTAGTTACTTCTTGTAACTCTTTACACACCACCAACTGGTGATGGGCCCCAGATCTATCTCTTTGAATTTCTTAGTCCCAGCTTAGTTCATAAAAGCCCTTAATCTTTTCCCACAAAAGACAATCTTTTCCAAACTATTTCCATAAAATATATGCTAATGAGTCAAAGAGGAAGAGGATTTGATTTTGATTTTTATTTCATTTCATTTTGTCTCTACCATCTTTTTAAAAGATAATGCCTCACCTAGAAACATTACAATTGGCTGCCATGGGGACTGGCGATATGGCTCAGTGAGTATGCACAAAATCCTGGGTTCAATTCCCAGCGCCGCATAAAAAATGGCTGCTGCAATAATCTAAAAACACAACTTTCTTCTTGAGTGTCAGCCTTATAAAAACATTCATTCTGGATAATTAAAGAAATTTGTTGTTGCAAACGTAAGGCTCACAGATGTGTTTCACAGAGATGATAACATTTTGCATTTGAAATAGACAAGAAAATGACCTACCAAAACAACCACAGCACAGAAAGGTCACAATCATGCTGGCCTCTGGGAACCTCACCGTCCTCAGGGACAAGCAAGAATAACAGAGGGTGTCAGCCCATGAGGCCCTGGCCCTCAAGCACACGCGCAGACTGTGCGCCACCATGACCTGACCCACATCTACTAGTGGAAGGATGGTCCAAGCAAAGCCTTTCTGTTCTAAAGGAAAGGATCTGAGTTCTCACCTCCCAGGTCCATGGAAGGCTTTTTAGCAGTTTGGCAGGTGCCTGAGGGCCACACCTCATCTGCATAAAATGTGGCAGATTGCAACCGCCCTCAGTTTTTTTATTTTTAAACTGGTTTTTGAAACAGAGCATATATAAAAGCTCAGAGAAGGGGAAAGGAGATAGGTGGCCATGCATCCGTATCTCTTAGTGCCTTTATTTTCATTCTTCTTCCATCTTCCTGAGTAACTATTTACCAAGACAAAGATATCAAATCTGCTAGGAAAAGGAGTGGGCAGAGATACAAAATGTTTTTTTTTTAAAGAAAGTTCCATCTTATAATAGATCTGCACCATGATGCCTCATGATGTATGTTCAAATCAGTTTTAACTGAACTGTGTGTGGTATGTTCCTGTTTTGTGAAGACTATGCTATGTGGAAATACGCTTTAGCTCTGAAAAGGGCTGAAGCAAGCAGAGACTGAGTAATAATTGTAAGCCTCTGATCTGTTTAACAGAAAGAAAGCAATACATTATATTAAGTATGTCCATGGTCACCTCGGCACTCTATATCCTAGAACTTATCAACAAAGTCACCCCGCTCAAGCATGGGTTAATGTGCAAAAGAACCCAGTTAATATAGACATGGAGGCACTAATATGAAGGAAGAAGTTGGTTCTGCATCTGGGAAAGGCATAGAGAAGATGCTGAACACTGTGCTCCTACTCATTAGGCTTTAAGAACTGTAGTGCTAACCGGGCAGTGGTGGCTCATGCCTTTAATCCCAGTACTTGGGAGGCAGAGGCAGGCGGATTTCTGAGTTCGAGGCCAGCCTGGTCTACAGAGTGAGTTCCAGGACAAGCCAGGGCCACACAGAGAAACCCTGTCTCGAAAAACCAGATAAAAACAAAAACAAACAAAACAAAACAAAAAAAAAGAGCGAGAGAGCACCAAGAAGCAATGGACAAACACCATTTATTTGTACCAACCAAAGGACAGTTTTCTAGTGCTCTGGAATGCAGGCCATGGGAAACTGCAGCCAAGCAGAAACCAGTTAGGAGCTCAAAAGTGCCCTGGTGGAGAGAAGGTGAAAGCTGCAGCTGAAAACAGGCAAAGCTGCAACGGAGCACAGCAGTGCAGGCAGCAGGAAGCCACCCTATGTACACCACTGCACCAACACCACTGCACCGACACCACTGCACCGACACCACTGCACCCACACCACTGCACCCACACCACTGCACCCACACCACTGCACCCACACCACTGCACCCACACCACTGCACCCACACCACTGCACCCACACCACTGCACCCACACCACTGCACCCACACCACTGCACCCACACCACTGCACCCACACCACTGCACCCACACCACTGCACCCACACCACTGCACCGACACCACTGCACCGACACCGCTGCACCCACACCGCTGCACCGACACCGCTGCACCGACACCGCTGCACCCACACCGCTGCACCCACACCGCTGCACCCACACCGCTGCACCCACACCGCTGCACCCACACCGCTGCACAGACACCGCTGCACCGACACCGCTGCACCGACACCGCTGCACCCACACCGCTGCACCCACACCGCTGCACCCACACCGCTGCACCCACACCGCTGCACCCACACCGCTGCACCCACACCGCTGCACCCACACCGCTGCACCCACACCGCTGCACCCACACCGCTGCACCCACACCGCTGCACCCACACCGCTGCACCCACACCGCTGCACCCACACCGCTGCACCGACACCGCTGCACCGACACCGCTGCACCGACACCGCTGCACCCACACCGCTGCACCCACACCGCTGCACCCACACCGCTGCACCGACACCGCTGCACCCACACCGCTGCACCGACACCGCTGCACCCACACCGCTGCACCCACACCGCTGCACCGACACCGCTGCACCCACACCGCTGCACCGACACCGCTGCACCGACACCACTGCACCGACACCGCTGCACCCACACCGCTGCACCGACACCACTGCACCGACACCGCTGCACCCACACCGCTGCACCCACACCGCTGCACCCACACCACTGCACCGACACCGCTGCACCCACACCACTGCACCGACACCACTGCACCGACACCGCTGCACCCACACCGCTGCACCCACACCGCTGCACCCACACCACTGCACCGACACCGCTGCACCCACACCACTGCACCGACACCACTGCACCCACACCACTGCACCCACACCACTGCACCCACACCACTGCACCCACACCACTGCACCGACACCACTGCACCCACACCACTGCACCGACACCACTGCACCCACACCACTGCACCGACACCGCTGCACCCACACCACTGCACCCACACCGCTGCACCGACACCGCTGCACCCACACCGCTGCACCGACACCACTGCACCCACACCACTGCACAGACACCACTGCACCGACACCGCTGCACCGACACCACTGCACCCACACCGCTGCACCCACACCGCTGCACCCACACCGCTGCACCCACACCGCTGCACCCACACCGCTGCACCCACACCGCTGCACCCACACCGCTGCACCCACACCGCTGCACCCACACCGCTGCACCCACACCGCTGCACCCACACCGCTGCACCGACACCACTGCACCCACACCGCTGCACCCACACCACTGCACCCACACCACTGCACCCACACCACTACACGCGTGAAGGACTGAACTAGGCACAGACGGTGAGGGGAGTGCCACCCCTAGGTGTCCTTTGGCAGACTCAACTAAAGGCCCCTTGGTTTTCTCCTGTTAATCTGTCTTTTGTCAGTCTAATTAACTTCAACCTGAGGACCTACAAAGATAGAGAAGAAAAGTAAGTGTATTCTTTTCTAAAGCGAAAAGCCTTTGGCTAGAACCCTAAAACAGGAACCTTCAACTCCCCAGGAGGTCAGTCTGTGGCTCCTGCTAAGAGTTGCTGGGTGCATTAAATGAGATTATATGAATCCAGGTTCTCTGTCAATTATGAGAAGCTAATTGAACAAACTCCCTTCAAAATTGAAGTTATTCCAAGGAAACAATAGTGCACAGTTAATATAATTAACTTCCTGCTTAGAACTCAGAGCAAGAAAGGCATTGTGGTATGGAAGTAAATAAGGAGGAAGTTCTTACATAATCAAATAAAGGTTCTAAGAAGCTGATGGACGGTTGTGGCAACCAACCTCTGAACTTTGACAGGTACAGATATAGATCCAGCTTAACAAGGGTTAAAACAGACAGTGAGACATGTACCCTTGTAAAGTCCTGTAGGGAGGTTTTATGGAGCTAGAAGCTAGTCTACAATCTCCTGGTATATACAAAATCGGACATAATCTCATTTGATTGCAAAGAATATGCACTCATAGATAATGATGTGTCCAAACATTTTCTCATTGTGTTAATCTCCACAAAAATCCTGTGACAGAGGTCTCCACTTCCTGTTAGGATAAATAATTTGCCTATGGATTTTTCACTGAAACCCATGTTTGTCTGACTAGGGAGCAGAGGATGGACTGGTCCCCTCGCATGTGTCTTCCCAGCCTGAGACTCAGACCTAACACAGACCTCCAGGGGGAGGAGAACCCTCTGCACACCCTAAGAGACTCACTCTCACCATGCTTCAGATTCACTTAGAGACAAATGATTACAACTTCCTGTCTACTCTCATTTCCTGTTCCACTGTTCTGGCGTCCCAGTACTAATCTGAGCATCTCCAAAAACAGCTGGTGAAAGAACAAATGAAACTCAAAGACTTGGAAACTGCTGCCAGTAACTGATCCCACTTGTTCTTCCACTAAACACCCTGGCTCAGTCTGCAACAGCTACAAAGCACGCAGAGTTGCCTGAGCGCCACACATCACTACAAGCACACGATTCCATCTCATGTCTACATTATTCCCACAAAGTAAATACTGTCTTGGTTTTCCAGAGGACCAATTGGAAGGAGAAAAGAATTAGGCAGTTGATTATATGGGCACGAAAGTAATAAAAATAAATAACATCATGAATTAAGCAACTGCTTGTGGCCAGCGCCATGTTAGAATTTAACACATATTATCTTCTATCAGTCATTACTACAAATGAGGTGGGTGTTGTTTCTTGTGAGAGAAGAAGCAGGGGTACAGGGTGAGGAACACTACCAAAACAGCAAGCAAGAAGCACAGCTCCTCTCCAATCTTAGGGTTTCACAATTCCAGAACTCACATTTTTTCCACAACTCGAGAGCCTTCTAACTTTAGTATGTTGGATAAATCTTTCTGACCTACATATCTGAGGTACTGGTATTTGAGTATTTGACCCAAACTGGTGGCATTTAATAAATGGGTCAGTGAGGGTTAAAAAATAATACACAGGGCAGGTACATATAGACCTAAGAAAACAGGCCTGGACCAGTGGCTCAATTTTGTTACATCACAATACCATATGCTTATTTTGAACATATGAAGCCTTGTGACAATAAAAACTATTCTCTCCCAAAGGCATCACCAAATTCTCTCCTTCATTCAACTATTTCAACATTGACTGCATGTTCACCCGGGTAATGGAAGGGCAACATGGTGATTAAGGCAGATAAGCTACCTACACTCATCAGACTGAATGTCTACTAACCAACAAGCAAAGGTATAATTAAAAAGCAAGTGCTAAGAACAAAAATAATAGTATGCTGAGAGAAAGAACAATCAGGAAGTCGAAGAAAATGGCCCCTATAGAGAAGAGCTGGCCAAGCAGAAACCACGAAGCATATACTATGGATAAGAGTGGGTAAGTAGAGAGCAGGGGCCCAGGACAGAACAGGAAGAGATGTGCAGTTCAGGGCAAACATGGATCCACTCTAAATTAAACAGAGAAGCCAAACCTTGAGAGGTCTCAGGTGGATCAGGTTCAATACTGTTCCTGGGCTTGCTCAGGCTGCTGGGGGAGAGTGAACACAATCAGGGTGAAAGCCTGAGATACCAACAGCAGCAGCCCTTGTGATGGGGAAAGGAAGACGGGATTATAGAAAAACACAGAAGAAACAGAAAACTCTTCCAAGTCTACTCCATGGCTACTGAGCTCTTTGGCACACATTCACAAAAAAAATAAAATAAATTACATTGATAAGAATAAATTAGCAATTAAAAGAAGACAGTTTGGAAGGTACTAGCGATATTCTATTTTTCCAGCAGTATGCTACAAACCAGAATGCTCGTTTTAGTAACTATTTTCTAATCCTAAACATACCAAAATTCACTTGTATTCATTGGTAAGCATGGCCTACCTCACAATAAAATCTTCAAGTGACTATTATGCCTTAGAATATTCCAATTAGCAACCTTGTCCCTTCGAGGATGCTTTAGAAATTCGTGTTGACCTTTAAATCCTGACAATGCTAACTAAATGAGCTCCATGTCTTTTAACTCCAATTCGGAAGGTGTAGGCAAGAAGACCAAGAGTTTAGGGTCATCACTAACTAAGACAGCCAGTCGAGACACTCCTCCCCCAGGACCAAAGAAAAACCTTAATTCCAAGATAACTGCAATTTTAAAAACTACTAATTAAATGCAAAGTCTGAAATTTTACAACATGACACCTTAGATGTCAATGAAAATCAATCATGAATGTCAACTAGGAATAGAATCTAGACTTTTTAAAGTTATTTCAAATTATTATCTACTACCACCAACTAATTAATCAAAAAACAGAACAGAATTCAAATACATAAATTTGTATTTAAAAGTTACTTGTAAAAATTAATTCTAAATAGCATAAATATCTATACCAAATGAGATGGTTAGCTGACATGCTGACACAAACAGGCATTCAAAATTCATGCTATGAAACATGGCTATGGTAAGGGAAAACAGACATAATAGATTTATGCACACATGTATGTATGTGGACACAGATATTTACATACATATAGTGGGTATAACAGTGTGCAATTAATTGCATATATGTATTACTGCTTATGTGGAGAAAGGAAAAGAGGCTGTGGGCCACAGAGAAGATTCTGACTGTAATAGCCCATCTGTTAAGATAATGCATACTTTGCACTGCAAAGTGGCACAGAGAGCCAGCCCATTTGACTTTATCCTTCACTCTATTCAGTGCCTGCTTCAATGTCACAATGGAGGTGTGTACTGTCAAATTGCCACGCTTCCACAGAATTCAAGCAGCGCAGGCTACACACTGACAAAAGCTATTTGTGTTCAGAAATCCCAGTTCTTTCATGCATTCTCTTCTATTTTGAAATGAGAAAGCCTCTGACTTAGAAATTTATAGCTAGCATTATGAACAGATATGATATTGCCCAAGAGGATGTTAAGCAGCAATATATTGATGATTACAGAGGCAAGCCAAGAATGTCAACAGAGCAAATCAATCAGGTCAGAGAGCAGGAACTCAGCCCTCCTTTTCTCTGTCTGTCTTCAGTAACCATCCTCATACTGGCTCCTGTGATGGCAGGATCCCAACCAAGAACAGCAACACTCTCACTAGAAGGCACTGTCAACAAGGGCCACGAGACCACCACCACTAAAGGACAGTAACGTGAGGACAGGGGAACAGGATCCAGGGAGGGTCCTTGGGCAGACGCATCAAAGGCAAAACAAGAGGAGAAACCAGGATGGTCTCTCAGCTGTACATAGCAGCTGGGCTGGACATGGAAGACTTCACCCTGCAGAGCAGCAGGGAAAAGTAGCCAGGGCCTCTGCAGGGAAGAAGAGAGATGAGAATTCTCACACATAACCACCATCTTGCAACCTAGCCCTGGCAGTAGATAGACCTGTGCTCCCTAGCTTTTAGCCCACATTCTCGTGGTGCAGGACTAAGGAATGACAAAGTTAGCAGAAAGAAGACTAGAGACGGCGGCAGGCAACTAGAAGCAACAAAACCAATAACCTTTACCTCATTGGCACTAGCTGTAATTAAAGAAGGATACATACATTATGCTAGGTGGTGATAGCACACACCTTTAGTCCCAGCACTCAGGAAGCAGAGGCAGGAGGATCTGTGAGTTCAAGGCCAGCCTGGTCCTCACAGCAAGTTCCAGGACAGCCAGGATTATGCAAAGAAAAAGAAGTACACATTATTTAGAAGAAACGTTTTAGAGTGCACGGGAAGGGGGGCGCAGGGGGAATCGGGGTACAATATAAGACTTAAGACATAAAATGGGATACTATAATTTTGGTTGCTACCATGAAAGAAAAAAAGTGACATTTAAGTCAGGGTTTATTTATTTATCACATAGATACCATAATCATAAAGAAATAGTCATCTAAAAATGTTCCTATTTCACTAATGTGATATATCTTTCTGGCCATACCAGAAAAAAAATTTATAAAAACATCATTTGACACTAAATGCTACAGTAAGAAAAATCACACAAATCTCAAACAAATAATATTTTGAAAGTGTCTTAGCATCTTTTATTGTTCTGTCAACATCTGACAACATCACATCCATTAAAAAATATCAGCCCATCCTTTTCTTTTCCTTTCTGGTTGTACCCTTAGAAAAACAGTGATGCTCCCACAGCAGAAAGCATTAGACTTGTAAACAGTCCCTCCCAGAAGCCCAAATCTCCATATCTTAATATCATGAAAGCTGGAACTGTAAAATAAAATCTGTTAGCAACTGAAATCTTAATGAGGTTCTACAAAGAAGAGGTTTTTCTGCCATGACTCAATGCATGGAAACAGTTGACAATTATAAATGCACGGGCTGAATGTGAGTTGGCAAACATCGTACCACAGAATGTACCCGGAGCTAGGGTTGTCCCAGTTCAAATGATACCATATTCCTTCACCAGTGGCGGCAAACAACTAACCTGAAATGCCTTTGGCTGAGAGATAGGTGTGAGCCCGTAAAATTATGTCCCTTGACTCCACATTTACATGGTGACAATCTGTTCTGGCCTACCGAGCAGCCTGTTCTTCGGCAACAAAGAGCTTCAGAAGGAGCCCTGCATAATATCGGCTTCATCAGAGAGAAATGAAGCAGGGGACAATTGGATTGCAGCAGTGGTTCTCAAACTTAGGGTCACAGATATCTCCGCACACAACAGATCCTGTGAAAATAACAATTCTAGGGTCTGCCATCAGGGGACCCAATTCTTTAGGTCTCCAGAGATGGGGAGTCTGTATTTACATAAGCACCCTGAAGCCTAGCAGAAAAATGTCCTGGAGAAATAAGTACAAGAACAGGGAGTGTGCATCCCTGAGGGTGCTTGGGAAGGCCAGAGGGGGAATGCAGGTGAGGGGTGAAGAGACCTGGGTGCTTGCACAGTTGCTCACAAAGAACACGGCGCCATAATCAGGGTCACTTTTTTTGTTTTATGGGGTGGGGACTGTTTTGTTGTTTGGTTGGATTTTGGTAATGGTGGTTGTGGTTTGTGTGTGTGTGTGTGTGTGTGTGTGTGTGTGTGTGTGTGTGTGTGTACGTGTTTGCTTGTTTGCTTGTTTTGATATTTTTCTTTTTCAGGAAAAACTGTTTCCTAAAAAGTATTCTGAACCTTGACAATACAACTGAAAATATAGAACATGTCCTTGAGATATTTTAGTACAATTATTCATGGTAAAGAAATCAAACTCCACGTGTTTTTTTTTTTTCCAGAGCTGAGGACTGAACCCAGGGCCTTGCGCTTGCTAGGCAAGCGCTCTACCACTGAGCTAAATCCCCAACCCCCACATGCTTATTTCTAGGGAATATATTATTTTTCAAAAGAGGGGGAAAGCTTGCTGGGTAAAATTCCTCAAATCCATTCTGATTTAGAAATTCTAAAAACTTAGGAATGTTTAATTACATGAAAATGAAATAGTCCAAAATAAATAGTACTCATATTCCCTGGACACTGCGTACATGCCCCTCACCCACAACAGAGCCTTCAGGGTTGACCCTTGAACGCTGCAATGAAAGCAAGGATGTCTATAGTCTCAGGACTATGCTACCAGGATTCTCCTTTCCTTCTCTAAGTCCAACCCCTACATGCTAATAATATGTTTGGTTTTCCTATTAAAGAGTGAAAAAAATAACCGGGAAAAATTTCCAGAATCTTGTGCTGAGACTATCCCATTCTAGAGCCGAGGTTTATGCAGGACTTTCTGGATGCTCCGTGACTTGAAGACTCGGCTTCCCATAACCCTCTGCTTCATAGTGCTCATTATGGTACCCAGAATGAATATGCCAGCCTCAATTCAGGGCAACATGCATTCCTGTAGATTTATTGTATTATTTTTTAATTCTATGTATATGTAGGCATAGGTGGCCTGTACTTGAGTGTGGGCACCTGCAGAGGCCAGAGGCATCAAATCCCCGGGAGCTGGAGTTACAAGTGGTTGAGAGCCTTCTGATATGGGTGCTGGGAACTGAACTCAAGTGCTTGGCCAGAGCAGCGTGTGCTCTTCACCCCTGTGCCATCTATCTCTGTAGCCACAGAACAATAAAAAGCTGTACAAAAATCACTCTCAGAGATATAAAAACCAACTTTTCCTAGAGAGAGCTAAGTATTTCATAACTTACAACAAATTGAAAACGTGACAGAAAATGAGTATGGTTTCATGGACGGGGTTGTATTGAGATAGTTTAAAATAGTCATAAAACCTTAAAAAGATTTGTAAACCACAGTTATGTGCATGAGTGGGCAACATTGTGGAAAACAGTAACAACAAGAATATCACTCATTGGCTATGGAGTCAGCTCCGCTCATGAATATCTCACAATTTAAAGTAAGAAGAGATCTCATCCCGTTTCACACATGAAATGTGCTGGAGTAAAGTAACTTCCAGGAAGTGAGAGGCTGCCTAACAGGGAAGGGCAGTCTAAATGCAACACTTTCTAGCTTTCTGTTTAGTAGCTTAGGAAATTCCCTAAGAGTGTAAATTCCTCAGCAGCTCAGGAACTCTAGAAAATGAAGCAGGGAATCTAAAGATCTTATCACAGAATACCCAGGCCCAAAGAGCTAGATCCCGAGTCAGTTAACTCTAACAGTTTTTAAGTGATGTCAGGAACAAAGATATAGAAAGAGACAGGAGTTCTACCTGTGAGAGATGATGTCCTGTTAAAAAGATGCACCCCCTCCTCCAGGCAAACCCAGCTGCCCACCACTTCTATCTTACCGGCTGAGGCAAAGGCAGCTTTGAACTTGAAATGCCAGGGGTGGCACTGAACAGGGAAGAAAGTTAGAAAAGATTATAAACTACTGTATATGTAAGTCTCTTAACTCAAGGACCCATGTCTCAGAGTGAATAGATAGATAGATAGATAGATAGATAGATAGATAGATAGATAGATAGATAGATAGATAGATAGATAGATAGAATGAATCACAGAGGATCAGAAATTCCAAACCAGTAAGTACTCAAAAAGTTCAATCCTTTTTTCACGGGTGACGGGAAAGGTAGAAATACTTGAGGAAGCCTTTGAAGTGAACCCATGCATGGACCTGGCAGTAAATTCCAGCTCTGAGGTTTGTACCTGAAGGTTAACAGCTGGGAATATGGGCCATTCTTAGGATTCTATCTTATCTTTTGTCCCATCCCTTCACAGTTTTGTTAGTAATTTTGATGGTGATACTTATAAAAATCTGTAGATTTCACAATGCCAACATATTGGATGATTTAGTTTTGATTCAAAAGTGGATAAGCATACACAGGCCTATAATCCAAACACATGGGAGGCAGGTGTATGAAGACTAGGAGTCTAGGTCACAGCAAGTTAGAAGTCAGCCTGAGCTAAACAAGACCCTATCTCAAGAATACAAAAAGAAAGAAAGAAAGAAGAAAGAGAGAGTCTGACAGACAGAGAGAGAAAGAGGGAGGGAGGGAGGAAAGAAAGAGGGGGGAGGGAAGGGGGGAGGGAGGAAGGAAGGAAGGAAGGAAGGAAGGAAGGAAGGAAGGGAGAAAGGAAGGAAGAAAGAAAGGAAGAAAGAAAAAAAGGGAAAGGTTAATTGATTCACAGTTCTAAAGTAATTGACCAGACTAAACAAAACCAAAGGTAAAAATTAATTATTAATTTAATTTTAAGTTACATATATAAATAATTTTGACCTGACAAATTTATTTGAAATGTGAAAAGTTTTGATAATACTGAAATGACTTCATATGAGCCACTATTGTAAACATTTATGAAAAGAATTAATACATTTCTAGACAGTCAAGATCACAGCCAAGGTTATGAGTTGAGTCACTGTGGGACAGTCACAACTAGACAGCACCAAGATACAAGGGTGATGCAGAGCACAAAGGGACAGAAGAGTGACCAAATACAGAGACCCCTGCCATTGTTTAGTCTGCTAAAAAAGAAGTTTTAGGGAAGCATGGTAGTACTTTTCAAATACAGAAAATGAATTAGCTACGATAAACTTCGAAGACAATTGTCACAATCAACCTGTAGAAGAAGTTCAAAACAAATGCAGCAGATTTCTCCAAGAAGAAAGACACACAAGGCCCCAAATCCCACAGAGGAGCCCACAATGGTGGGTAATGGAAGAAATGGTCTTTAATAGTGTTATAATGTAAATATAATCCCAATAGTTCATCCTATCACCCTCCCTTCAGTCAGTAGTATACCCCACTCTATTAGTTTTAATTAGCAAACTATATTCCACAGATGGGGAAGGTTTCTGCGATACATTTATTGATATAAGACAAGAAAGAAAATGAGAACTAAAAAGCAGAATTTAGATCTGCAGTCTTCCGACATTTTCTAGCTCAATCAGAGTTCTATGCCACTGTACTGTGAACACTGCTTCCTTGAGTAACGGGGTGTCCTCCTATCAGAGCAGAGAGCTGACATGTTTATTTTATAGTGGCTACAGCAATCTACACCCTACAATTCAGCCTACTTATTTTCGATACCAGCCTTGAAAAATCAAGACAAGAATTTTCTGTATCATTGTTTTGCAACACCAACTTCAAGAAATACCAAGTCCCTCTGGAGGAGGCTCCTTTGCTGCGAATGTGCATGCACTGCTTAGCATTGCTCTGTTTTTAAAGATTGGTCACAGCAAGGCAATGCCCTTTCTACTGCAGGGGGTAATGTTAAGAAATTTAACTTCAAAAGAGCTTCCAGCTCATCTTCACTATGTAATGATACTGCAGCAAGTCTGGATTTAATTACAAGTCTATAAGGAATGAGGGAGGGAGGAAGTTTGTGGGCATGGCTTGCCTCTCCACCACCCCCTCCTTCGCTGAAATTTTTTCCCTTTGGGTTTGTACACACTCTATAGGCTAGGATCATTAATAGCCGGTATAAACATTCTATGGTAGAGACTAGAGATTAGAAACTGCCTCTGTGTGTGTGTGTGTGTGTGTGTGTGTGTGTGTGCGCACACGCGCATGCTTGAGTGTACGTTCAGCAACTGTTAAGACTATTTAAGTGATTTTATTTAAGCCCTAGAGAATAAAACCTTTATTTAAGAGAGTATCTTGAGTGAGTCTTCCCTGATCTGCACCCAGAAAATTAACCAGTACTTCTTGAACTCTGACCTCAAAGGACACTTGGTCGGCTAAATCTAATTCGAGATTTAAAGATTACTTCAATGATATTTAAGGCAGCTAGGACGAACCCGCTGAAATCTGTGATTGATTGTAAAGCAGCCATAGTCGTAGGGTGGGGCACTTTGTGGTGTTTTAGTTAAAATGATAAAAGCAGGGCAGGATCCACCCAGCCTTTAGTGCAGATAAGCCCCAGTTAGATAGGACAGTACTGCACGAGTGAAACTCAAAATTCCCCACAATCATTTCTCAACTACACTGCTTCCCAAAGAATTGAGAATTAATCATCTTTACGAATTTCCAGTCTAGAAGTGGAATTGCAGCCTCCAAAAGTGGCCGGCCCTCCCAGCACACGTTACTATGACTTTAATGATGGAATATTTTAGGCAGCAGTGCTTGCAGAATGAATGCCCCATTATTTTAATGATCTGCTCAGGGTGGCCACCGTTTTTTAATGCAATGTATTACATATGAATGACATCATATGCCTATCATAAAAGAAAGCGTTAAAACCTGTGATGAGTTTTTCTACTGTAGCCATGTTATTAATAAGTGTAAAAGTAGATCAAAACACACACTTACAGGCTGGTAAAACATTTACAGTCACCTTTGTAAATACAGAAACAAAGAAGGGTTTTTTGTTGTTATTTTAGCTTTTTCTTAATCACAGAAGTCCTTTGTCCTCTCACCTCCGAAGTTCCATTAGTAACCTCAGAGGCCTGAAGACTCTTTCTAATTAAAGAAGCCCAAGTAGTAGTTGCTAATAAATGGCATTTATGAATCTTGAGTAGTTTCTTTCTTCCTATGATAAAGATCTCACTTGAGCCATATTACTATGTATCACATTCAAATCATACTGAATCACTTACTCTCTGCTGCCACAGACATTCCCTTTTCATTCTGAGAGGCCTCCTTGGCCACCCCGACAGGCTTCTTTCCAAGTCGCTCTTTATGTTTAGGGGAAAAAAATTGCTCACTTCTGTCTTTGCCATCACATGCTCACTCAAAATTTAACCCCTTAGTTATTGAAAAAAGTGAAATATGCTACCCAGGGGCAGTCGAGTGTACTAATGTGCCCCTCTATTTGTCTATTTCTATATGCATGTGAGCACAGAGCAAAGGAAAAGAGGCTGCATTCCTGACAAGTCAATTCTGTCCTGTTTATTGTCTTTCAAACAATGTTTAAAGATTTATTTCTATTATTTGTAGCTCTGTGTGTGTGTGTGTGTGTGTGTGTGTGTGTGTGCGCACGCGCCTCAGTGTAGGATGCGCACATGGGTACAGGTGCCTAAGGAGGCAGTTGTGAGATACCTGACAGGGCTCTTAGGAACAGCACCTAAATTTTGACAATGAAGACCTGCCTGGTGTTAATAAGCGCTGTGCTAATAAGAACACTGTTTGAATGTAATCTTATCCTCACAATGTGATAAGCATGCACACTATTCTTGTTCATAGATGAAAGAAAAGAGATCCAATATCACCATCAAACAAGTACTGGGGTCTTCATAAGAATTCCTGCAGTAAATCTGCACCTCAGTGCCCCTTAGTAGCTATTGTGTAGATTAGACCAGCAAGTGGTAGGTGTGCACAAACGCAGAATAACTCACAGGCTAGGAGAGAACAGCGATACATAGCTGATAAAGCCAGTGTGTGGACCTCTGCTCCCAGGGTAAATGCTATAGAAGACCAGAGAAAGCCACCCGTGCGCCTGTAGGTAGGCAGTAGAGAGGAAGACAAGCCCCTCTCTCCTAAGACAGCAATTTTACTTGTACCTTGACCTAAAAATTTCCAGATTAGAATGGGCAGAAGCAAGCACCAGAACATGCCTGAATATAAAAGAAACAGCTAAACCACTTACCGGGAGAAGACTGTTTTAGACTACCACATTATAATATAATCCCATGTCCACCATTCCTTCCAGTATGTGAATGCTTGTATGGTTGACAAAGAAACACCCATGCCAAGGAATATTAAAGGGTTGTTTTAAATTAGATATTTTAAACTATTCCATGAAATTCTTTTGCTTGTTCATTAGACCCACAAAATAGGGAAACACAGTTTTTAGTAAGATATGTATCTTTCCATAATGTATGTTTCCTAAGAAATGTATGCTTATGTCTTGTATAACTTACTCAGCATTTTAGTCTGAAAGTGGTATTCCAAAACTCATATACAATCTCTTTTTAGCATCACACATCTTGGGTCCAGGCTTTCAAGCCCCCATTTTCGTGTGTGTGTGTGTGTGTGTGTGTGTGTGTGTGTGTGTGTGTGTGTGTGTTCCAGTAAGTCCCTAGATTTATAGTTGTGGGGCCTCAAAGTCATGTTCACAAATCTAATGGCAGTGCCATGCTCGAAGCCTCATTTTCTGAACCCATTGTCCAATATATTTTGTTTTTTGTTGAACAAACCCAGAATTGAAACTGAACTCTGGGGTTGTTTATCTGACACTGATCACAATGCCTTGCTGGCACTGCTGGCTTTCTGCCCCTCTACTCTCCGTCTTTCTTGATTTCCCACGATAGACACAAACACATGGTGGCCAACGCTGCTGCTCACCGACCAACATCCACTTTCCCTGCTTCCTTCCCAGAGAATCTCAGTTTTTTGGATTTTGTTGTTGCTGTTGCTTTGTGTTTTTCATTTCTTTGGTGTATTTTTTTTGTTTTTTGAGAAACATTGTCTCAGATGAAAAGCTTGATTTCCCAAGCTCTGAAGTGCAATAAAAAGTGGAGTCCTAAGAGGCCTCCTTCTGGAGTCAGGAGGAGGATCTTCTTAGAGAGATGCCCTGTCTTTGGCTCTTCTTCCCCTCCCTTTCTCTAAGTCTCTGGAACCAGAACCAAAGTTCTAAAAATCTCAAAGCCAGGGCCTTTGATGCTATTTTGAAGAAACTGTTAGCCAAGAGTAGTCAACTACCTGAAACAAACAAAAACACAATAACTAAGAAAAAAAAATCTTCTCATTGGTTATAACGCTGTTGTAGACTTCATGCCATAAGTAGTCATTTGTGAACTTAACTGATTATCACCTCAACTAACATCTCAATAGACTTAACATTTTTTCTTACACATCCTAACTACACTGATTCAGCACCTTTCAAGGAAGGGTAGTCCTAAGCAGGAGACTGCTAAAAAACATGAACTCTTCAGCTTGGCATGCATGGCTCTTCTCAGAGTCTAAAGCCTCCTCAGTGTAACATGCAGACCAGCCAAACAGCTTCCTGCCAACTGTCTCCCTTCATCTCTGTCCATCAGAATTGTACAGCCTTGTCAGGCCTTCCTATTCATCCTCCTGTCTCAGTCAGCTCCCTACCTGATGAGGTTCTCCCTCTTCTGAGCCCACCTCTCTCTAGTGTGGCTCTTGTGAAAGCCACTGGGCTTAGACATCCTGAAGTCAGGCCTCATCACAATGTTGAAAGGACACCCCATCCTGCCCTGGCACAATTAGCCACAGATGATTAATAACCGATTCCCTCTTTCCTGATGCAGCTCTGACTGATCCCGGAAGGAGTCTACGCCAACACTCTAATGACTTAGGAGGTGCATGTGTGACAGCAGGCGTAAGCCACGCTGCAGTTCAGGCTGCCGTATTGTTTTGACACTAGTGCAAGTGATAATGGGCTGTGACTCAGTGTGTCAAAGCGCTCACTCAAGGCTCCAGTGCCAGCACCCGCTGCTGTCACTGCCCCTGTCTGCACAAACCTATCCTCTTGAGTTCCATGTGGCGGCTGCTGCTTGAGAAAGGTCCTACTGGTCAATCCCAAGATCACAGCACAGGATGACCACAGCAGGAGACCAACCAAGCTTGTCAAAACATACTTGTTCCTCCAGTAATAAGCCTTGGCACATATGTCAGACAGAGGTAGACAAGCAGCTCGCTGCAATAGGAGAAAAGACATTGTCTTCTGATGAAGTAAAGACCACATCATGGGCAATAGTCAGGAGAGTTGTACTCAGAATACAAGACAGTGAGGGCCGTGGGAGGAGGTCCACTGTGCCGACTGAGCAGGGCAGACACTGTGAATTAACAGCTCCAAGAAGAAGAATAAGATCACAAAACTTATCTCCAATAAAAGAATGGTTTTGTTTTCTATTCCACCAATGGCCCTAGCCTCAAATAAGTAAAACTGTTTAAAATAGCATGTATTTAACATATACAACACCCTAGGTTCAACTTCCCAGCCCTAGAAGACAATAATACTAATAAAATGAAATGATTACCAAATACAATTAATGAAATAAAAATTAGGTCACAAATACTACTATATATATCCACTACTAACCACATACTCATTTAAAGTAGTCTATGACATTGTTTTAACTACCACTCATAATACAATTAAAATGGTACTGTAATAACAGCCATTAATACCAGTACTGCATGCTGGTTAAAACCCACTCAGCGTAGCTGGGCATGACTGTGCACACCTTTAGTCCCAATACTCTGGAGGCAGAGGCATGAGGATCTCTGTGAGTTCAAGGCCAGTCTGATCTACCTAGCGAGTTCTAGGACAGCCAGGACTATGTAGAAAGATCTTGTTTCAAAAACAAACCACCACTGAGTGTACACTAAGATAGCATATAATTCACATAGATACCCAGACTGTCTGCAATCCTGTAGCTAATGATTTTCCTGAAGGGAAGGGTGCACACTTTATGCATCAGAGGTTTGAAGTGAGGTTCTGCTTGCTGAATGGCTCACAGCTACCACCTCCCTTCACCAGTTTTCCGGAGACACACAAATCTGTTAGGACAGAAACTGGACCTGTGGCACCATCAGTCTTCATCCAGACTGTCCCCTTCAGAGCACGATCCCGTTTGCTTTCTGCCACCGCAAGGGCATGAAGCAGGTCTGACACCATTCCTTGCCAGCTCTCCAGTCTCTGTGGAGTCCAGCCTCTCACAGCACAGGTAGCATTCCTGGGCCCCCACTGTCATAGAGTAAAGAAATGGCTACTTAAGACCAAGGTCAGGAGAGGAAAATACTCAGAGAAGTAAAAATAGAACCACTGGATCCAAAAAGGAGAGGACCAGGGCTCTGCAGTGACCACACAACACGACCTAACAGAAGAACACTATATTCTATTTCAATGTACTCCAGTCATTTTCATATAGTTATGGCTCTAGTATACCAAAACAGATTATTTTTGTCTAAGATCTGGTGAATTACATTTTATGGAAAATTGAACAATTTTCTAAGTACATAGATTTTGAAACGCTACTTTATGTACAATTCTACAACTGGATACTTATTAAATGAGAGTTATTCACTAATAATTATATTTGACTTTGAGGCATACCATGCAATTTTTGATAGATTTACCTTCATAATTATACTTTTCTTAAAGTATTATTAGCTTTCAGATGATGATTCTAATATTAGAATAAGCACATACCAAAACAGAGGTTAGAACCACACACCTACACAGGCAGGGGACAGTTCTATTTCTCATGCTGGTTTCCCATGGGTAAATCATACTTAGATTTTTTTTTGCTGTTCTTGTTTTTAAGAAGAGAATTTTGCTCCAAAGGTGGGGGGCGGGGAATGAAGAAACAAGAAGGGTTTAAATAGGGTTGGGAGGAAACAGTGGGAAGAGAAGGTGACTGGAGGGGATAATCAATAAATAGAAATTAAAACTACTACTTCTGAGCATGGTCCCATTAGATTCCTGACCTCTGTACATACAAGCTAATCACATTATGCTATAGCACAGCTGAATTGACCACAACACAAACTAGTCTTCATCTAGTTAGGCTCTTCAGCATTTTCTTTTTGAGTCATGATCATTTAGTTCACGACAAAAGTCCCTGATAGCATGTGCTGGGTAGTGCGCAAAGCAGACTCCTATGAAATGTCTCAGGAGAAGCTATGGAAGGATGGAGCTGGCGTGCAAAGGCGATGAGTTCGGTTCTCATGGCATTCGACCAAGTTCTCCAGGGTACACATACCTGCTGGCAATATGTTCCCAGAGGAAGATATTCACATAATCTGTTTCTTTCTTTTCTTTTTTTAATTTTTTTTTGGGGGGGGTTGGTTTTTCAAGATACCTGGATGTCCTGGAACTCACTCTGTAGACCAGGCTAGCCTCGAACTCAGAAATCTGCCTGCCTCTGCCTACCAAGTGCTGGGATTAAAGGCATGCACCACCACTGCCCGGCTTAATCTGTTTCTTGATATCTCCCCTGTTCTACATCATCCCAGAGTCATCTAGGCAATCTTACCAGCAGAACCACTTAAGAAAAGAAGGTATGTGCAGCTTAAATGTCTTCCCTGCACTCAACACCACAGATGACTCAAGGAGGAAGCTTTAGGACAGTGCCAGCCTACATAAAAGATTTAAGGTGCCTTTTAAGGGGGAAGGGCAACGATGTGATACAGAATGGTTCTTCCAAACAAAATAAAACAAAAAAATTTCTTTTGAGTTATTGGAGTACTAGGATAGGATACCACCAACTTTTTAAAAGACAGACGTGTCCCTATGTCTTCTTATACCACAAGAAAACAAACAGATCAAGAAAATAATACTGGTAAGTCACATGCAATATGTCAGGTTAGGGACTGAATGAATTGAAACTGAGAAAACAAAAGAAATGAATAGATTTATCTGGCTTCTGTACTCTACAGTAATGATAACAATCTATTTTTTTGGTGTATGGTGTGTGTGTGTGTGTGTGACTTCACAGCTTGTTTTTTGAGACAGGGTCTCTTATGACCCTGAAGTTCACCAGTTTGCCTAGACATGCTGACCAGCAAACCCCAGGATCTTCCTGTCTCCATTTGCCCAGTGCTGAGACCCCAGGTTTTATAAACAGCTACTGGGGCTCAAGTCCACATGTTTGAACAGCAGACACTCTGTTAACTAAGCCATTTCCCTAGACCTAGCAGTAATAATATTTTATCATTATTATTACTTTGAGGGTATACATATGATGTGTGTGGGTACACATGCTATGGTACATGTGTGGAGGTCATTTCTTTCTTTACCGGGGTCCAGGAATCACACTCAAGTCACTAGGCCTGCATGGTCTTCTGAGCAAGGTCACTGGCAATACAGATCTTAACAGCAGCTCCACCCAGCCCTTGCTATGTATGGGTCAAGGGCTTGGTAAAGTGCTTTACACTACTTATTTCATTTAGCCAAACAACCTTATGGAGGGAGATTTGTTATTATCACTCATTATTATTATTATTATTATTATTATTATTATTATTATTATATTTTTATTTTGTGATTTAGTTGTTTACGTATATGAGTGCTCTACTTGCATGTATGTCTGCATGGCAGAAAAGGGCATCAGATCCCATTATAGATAGTTGTGAGCCATCATGTGGAATTGAACTCAGGACCTCTGAAAGAGCAGCCAGTGTTCTTAACTGCTGAGCCAACTCTCCAGCCCGTTATTACTCTTAATAGATGAAGAAACTGAAGAAGGGTCACAGATTAGGAACCCCCTGATTATTGTCCAGCGGTCACAAGTAGAGGATCCAGCAGCCCCTAACAGTCCTGTGGTGCCCACTGTCCTCAGTCAGAACAAGTGTGCAGAGGGAAGAATCAGACAGACACTCCCCTCCCTGCCCCTAGCCAGGACACACTGTCAGCTCCCATGTGACCTCACAGGGCAACAGCACAGTGACAGAGCTGTTGGACACTCTTTGGGAGCAAATCCTATCAGCTTCTCAGAAACAGGAAACTAGTTAACTGCTTAAGTATTCCTACTCATTATCCTATAAACTAAAGCGTTTCAAAACTAATGTACAATGGTCAATGTATTGGAAACCTTTACTTTCAAATTTTGACCTAATTCACTATTATAGTCACACCATTTTATCCAATATTGTATTTCTTTCCTTTTAAATTTGGTTTAACCTAGTATTTTAAATATCAGTCACTTTCATCCAACTTTCAAACACACTGTAGAGAATGTATATAGAAGAAACAGGATAACAAGGCACATAATGTGGTTGTTAGTGCAGGAACAACATGTCCTATGTGTCTGATTCTGTCATGCTAGATATGGGTACAAAAGAGATCAAGGTCTATCACAGGGTCTCTACTCACATGCCTGCACATTCATCACCTGTCAGGTGGCTCATAAAGATGAGGAAGTGACAGTCTGTCACAGTACACAGCCAAACCCACTAATGGACTGCAATGTCCACAGCGCCCATCAACCTCTCCACACAAAGCATGGCTCTCTCATTGGTCCAGAATTGCTAATGCTACACACAGAACCATTCAAAGCACTTTTAAAATTCAGGATAAACAAATGCCTGTGTCAACTTGGGGACATGAGTCCTTTAAAAATTGCTTTAACTTATAATACCTCCAGTTTGCAAATTTTTATCTTCCTCCACCACAGAGAACTAGGACACATGTTTTCAGTCTAATGGGAAGAATAAAAATATTTTTGTTCATTTTTACTATGAATAAATCCTCCTGTAGAAGAAAGTCAGCACATACCTTCCAAGAAACTACCCAAAGCACTGGGAGACAATATTCTATCTGGCACCCCAAACCCTGAAAATGGTCACCTCACTGGGCAGAATAAAACACCTTATTTCTGAGGAGGAAGTTTATACCAAAGGTCAACTAGAAAGACAGTTTCATACTATGACTTCAGAAGTTCAACCTGGGTTTTGCTTGCCAGCATGTTTTAGAAAATAATTGAGCGCGGCTATAAATCAGCTCGAGATGTCCACGTAGAGGCAGCGCCGTCTGGAAACAACTCGCGTCTTATGGTAACGGACTCAGCAGCTCCCTCTGCACAAACAGCACTTGGAAGGAAAACACAGCCATATATCTTGATTTGTCAGAGAACAAATCAGTTTTATCTGTTCATTTTGTGCTTTAGTGTCATAGGTATTTTAGAAAACATAATTTATAATTCTTCATGCAATTATATTTGAAATTAAATCATCTTCCTTCTCCAGAAGCGTCAAAATATTTCAGATTAAGTAGAATGCATTCATAATGTCTCTCAAATCCTCTTCCTGTCTCCCTTCCTCCCATTCTACACCCTGAAGAAAAAAAATGAATAAAGGAAAAAGGGGAGAAATATTTAGCATTTTAATGAATGACTCTAGTTATATGTGAGACGTTATAGCAGCTTTTATCGGTTTTATTTTGGTTGGCTTTCTGGAAATGGGTTCTTGCATTATATAACCCAGGATGGCCTCAAATCTGCAGCTATTCTCCTGCCTCAACTTCCTGTGTGCTGGGATTATAAGCATGCACCCTCACGCCCACCTGACACTATTAATAGTAATTCACTATCACAATAATGCCTTAATCAGGTCAGAGTTGGGGAAGGGCATCAGTGTCTAGCCATTGCCTCAAGAGGTAGAAAGTCTGGGTTGAAACATTTGGACACTGGCTCCATTGCTTATTTGCAGTGTGCCCAGGGGCATGTCATTTAATCTCCTTCTGCCTCAGTTGTCTCAGCTATGAGATGGGGACAATTATACCACAGAAGATGTGTAGGCATTAAATGAGTTAACCCATGGACACACTGAGATGCACAACAAGCTCTGCTTGCTTGCATCCTAACTGGCAACAGGGCCCACATCACTATCAAAGGATAAGATAATACGCAAGAACTCACTAAACCTTTATCTTCATGGCTACTCAGAAGACAGCCAATAGAACAGAAAAACGCACTTAAGGGGAGTAGTTAAATGATAAGCCGGTTACTTAAGTAGATTTCTAGGCAATATAGGTAAGTCTCCCCCTTGAGGAATGCTCACACTTGGGTACATCTTCCTTTCTGTGACCTGAGAAGCTTTTGAGTGTGTCTCTCTTTTCCTTCTGAGCACCTGTCTTTTTGAGTCCTCATACTTGAGCCTATATTAAAATATCCTTATTGAACTCAACCCTGCAGTGAGGGTCTCTCATTTAAAATGGGAGGATACCACCTCCACAGATACCTACTGCCCTAAGGACCACACAGTTGGCCTAATCTTTTACTTTTCTTGGCTAAAGGGTTATTTGCCAAAATTTCAAGCAAGTTCATGGTCTTGCCACCAGTCACCACAGGAAATGTCCTCCATGAGCTGGAGAAGAGTATTTATTTATTGATTTATTTATTGATTTATTTATTTTTGGTTTTTCGAAACGGGGTTTCTCTATGTAGCTCTGGATGTCCTGGAACTCACTCTGTAGACCAGACTGGCCTCGAACTCAGAAATCTGCCTGTCTCTGCCTCCCAAGTGCTGGGATTAAAGGCATATACCACCACTGCCCCGCTTATTTATTTTTTTTATCAACTGCATGTGTTTATTTTTTCAACTGTGCTAATTTAAATTGCAAGTAGGTACATTTAAATACCTAGCAGAGTTAGAAGAGATATAGTAGCAAATCATACCTCAACAGGTTAAACAGAAATCTCCAATTACATATTTATGACAGAACACTTATTTAACACTCCTTTAGTATAAATTGGTATTTTGGGCTACATGGAATCCATTTTAATGGATAATTTGAATTATATAAAAATACTGACCACCCCTTTGCTATATCTATTCAAAAAACTCAACTAAATCTCTGTCTCTCGAGGAGCCACCAGCATAGTCACAGATGAAGAAACTATTCTCTAATTGCAAGGAAGGTCAGCTTTCATAGTGAATTGAGTAACTGCAGAAAGAGGGTCTGGGGTAATCAGTAGGATGGGCAGCCTAGAACACCACTAGGAAAGACTTAGGAAATGGGGAAAAATGCTATGTAGACCAGGCTGCCCTTGACTCAAAATACTTCTGCCACAGCCTCCTAAGTGTTGAGATTATAAGTATATACTTCATGGTCAACTTTTAGTACACAGAATTGTAATCAGACCCATATTAAACCTGCTTGGGCTGTGGGGATGAAGCCAGAGCCATGTTAGAACTATAAAATACTAAGGAGAGACTGAGCAAGATGTCCACCTCATCTCCACACCCACTAGGTCCTAAAGTCCAGCAGAAATGGTAACAAACAGACTCCAGCAAACGAGGGTGCATTCCTGACTTGCCTGACAAATTCCCTACCTCCAACCTCAGGCTGACTGTAGTCACTCCAGACACAGGGAAAAATGCTCCCTCGGAGCTTCCCCATGACACTTTCAGAAATTCTCCACCCTACTGCACACAGCAAAACCAGAAGCTAACAGACAGACTGTCATCAGCTATTAATCCCTGGGCCAAGGGACATCTTAACACAGGACTGTCATTGTTAAACTCGTAAGCACTCAGTCACTAGCCCACACAATGATGTGTGTGTGCTTTTTAAAGAGGAAAAAGCCCAACATGCGGTAACAGCAAGATGGCTACAAAAACAAAATATGAAAGCAATTAGCTGAAGTTTCTTGAATGGCACAATGTTTTTATACCCTTCTTCCATGTTTTAAAAAAAATAGAAAAGAAAAAAGGAAGGGGAAAAAAGAAAAAAAAAACCCACAAACGCAAAATTTAACTCTTTATATACCATAAGGCAGGGGTAAAAGAAAAGCTGCCCCAAAAGGGAATGGGGTTGACTTACTGGCCTTTCACCTGCAACAATTCAAATGACATGAAGTGCATTTTCAAGAAACAACTCTATTCTCATACAGATGTCGGGACAAATTTGAATATCCAGTGCAGGCTGTACACAGCTCTGAACTTATGACTTCAGAAGTTAAAATTGTTCCTACTTAACGAACCACAGAAAGGAAGTCAAAAGAAACAAATGTTCCCTGTTTTCTTAGATCAGAGCTTCACTGTTATGTGAAACCAGAAAGAGTAATAAAGAAGATAGAATAAGGAAGCTATGATATCATAATGGTAACAGGTGAAAATTATACAGAAACAGAACCAAGCATCCCTTAGTGTTTTGTCCGGAGAGATTTTTGTTGTCTTTCTACTTTTTAAATTCTCACTTTTCTGTAATTAATGAGTATTAATTTATTACAAAAGAAAAAATGATTTTTAAAACCTTATGCTTTTATAAGGTATTTAGACATATACAAAACTAGAGACAAATAAAACGTGTTTTTATAACGTGGAATCCAGCCTGGAAACCAGCTCAGAAGGCTGAGGCAGCAAGATTATAAGTTTGAGGCTGGCCTGGGCTACAGAGTGACTCTATCTCAAAATAAAAACAAAACAAAAAACAAAAACTAAACTGACAATCTGTAACTGGAGTAAGACCATGACAGTAGATGGCACACATTCTCAAGAGGCAGTGATTTGTGCTGATCAAGCTCTTCAACCCTTTGAGGCTCATTCAGCAGCGGTGCCATGCAGATGATTTAATATAAAATGTGGAGGTGCTATAAGGACTGGATAAGTTAACACATAGTAAAGAGTTCCATAGTCCCTGGTACAGAAGAAGCACTCAATAAATGATGTTTTAGAAATACACTAGGGAGATTATAGCAAGGCAGATAAGAGTGCTTGCTATGAAGAAGACTTGGGCTCTAATTCCTAGCACCCCCGTTGATCAATAACCAGCCTTAGCTATGCATGCTGGCAACCCCAGCACTACCAGGGGCAGAAGCAGGAAGACTGCTGGGCCTTGTTGCTACCATTCAAGTTCTGGGCTCACTGAAAGACCAAAACATAATCATACACACACACACACACACACACACACACACACATGTGTATACATATGTATAATATACATATATATTACTAACAAGCCTCATTATGTTAATGTTCTCATAAGAACTAAGCCATAGCTTAACATCAACTAATTCTAACAATGCAACATTTAGCTGATTTCCAACAGGAGTTAGCCCACATAGGTAACAGATTTTATTCAGAAAAAAGAACTTTAATCTTTGTGTTGCCTATATCATTTTATTTTTAGCCCTTGAAACCTACTTAAAACTTTCAATTTTGTACTGGTTAAGTACTTTGTCTCTAGAAGCCAAAGCCTTAATACCAGATGGGGAACATGGGGACTCTTCCAACCTTCTACTACACAATGAATTCTTTAATATCTTCCCAATATAGAGTACAGGACAGGGACCTGACATATCTGGACCTTTGTTGGCTAACTCAGAACAGTATCTTGTGCATAACTAAGAATAACAATGAATCAGGTGAAAAAGTGAAATGAGTGCATGCTAGGGAAGCAGACAAGTCCTCCCAGGGTGGCTTGGTCGCTTTTCTCTCCACTAACTTAAAACAGTGCTCAAAAAGCTAAAGATCTCACAATGTTTCTTTCCAAATAATTCTGGTACGCCTCTTCCCTTCCAGATTATGTAAAACCAGTCCCCCTGAAGTGATGTCTCTCTAGCCCATTACAAAATATCTTCCCAAGTCATGCACATTCTGAATTGCTATTTATCATCTAGGCATACATTCTCAAGAACTGGAAGTTGGTCGACCTGGTCATGCCTGGAGCAGGAACAGACTTCTGTCTCTACAAAGGGTTCACTTGCTGGCATGTTTTTTGTTTGTTTGTTTGTTTTTGGTTTTGTTTTTTTTAAAATAGGAGATTGCTAGGCAGAATTTGTAAATGGGAGATGTGGCAGAACCATCAAGGGCATAGGTCTGAAATGTGCTATAAGCTTTCCACATCCCACTCCCTGCTTTACAAAACCAACATAAGGAATATGTCAGAAGCAGTTCTCCGCCAAGCTGGAGCTGGAAGCCAAGAGGGACTTTGGCACTGTCTGATTTGCATATAGGCTGCAACAACTTTCCCAACCTGCATAAAGAGCTTGTAAAATAGCAGTTCTGTCTAGCCTGATATTTCATCAAACCAGAGGAAAGCCTGTATGTTTCCTCATGTTGACACTCAAATAGTTTTGCCAACTACAGCTTCTCGGGGAAGAAGTATCACATGTTCTAAAACCCCAACTTTAGACCCATTAGAATTTTTCCAGCTACAACCAAAAGCCCACTGCTATGCCTAGTTTCAGATGCCCCCTACCATCCCTTATGTTGTTTGGTTCCTATGAAACTCAGTCATGTGCTCCTGTGTGACCAAGTGGCCATTTCACCACAGACTTGTCATCCTACTCTGCAAAGTCACTAATGAACCTTTCTATCACACTGCAGAGCTGCCCAAAGCAAGGAACAAGTCACATCTTTCTGATTCTACACAGATGAGTGAACACTCAGGGAACTGAGATCCCATAAGAACACAGAAATGTCCAGAGATGCTGGACAAAATATAGATGCAAACCATGGAATGCTGAAACTTCACAGCTTCACAAAGAACTACCTGAAACTGTGGGCTTTAAGCGCGACAATCATTTTCCACAAGAGAAGAAAAAATATGGAGGGAGTTTTAAAAAGACATTTTAAGATTATAAAATCCAACATGAATATCAAATGCACTTTACTTAGAGTGGGAAAATGATGGTATCCAAACAAAGATTGAGACCTGTCTTGATGGACAGCCTTAAAGGATTTAGCTAAGGGGAGGCAGCGTTATGAAAGCGTATGGCCGTGTATTAAAGAATAACGAGTTCCTTGACGGAATCTGTGCTGCATCTTAAAGCACAAACAGACCCAGATCCTAAGCAAATGACTCAATCTTGTACTTAAAATCCATATACGTAAAGAAGAGGCTACGCTTTACAATAGAATAAAAACCAAATATAGAATAAATCATACTAGAATTATCACCAATATCAAGCTAAATGCTTCCCATTTATAATCCATTAAAGCCAGCTATACTATACTCCTGAAACACTGGAAAGTATGCAATAGGAAGTGAATAATATACAAAATTATAAAGGAAGAATAAATGAAGTCGGTCAGCTATTTAATTATTAAATAAAAGCTGTCTGTCTTTGAGGTCAATTTGTTTCGCCTGATCATTTAAATCATTTCACACAAGCAACAGAGCCCAGAAGTCATGTGATCAGCCCCCTCCGGGTCATGGATCTCTCCTGCTATGGAGCCAAGTTAGACTTCAACTACATCCTGCGTGCACTTCCTAAGTGTGAGGATTACAAGCACTGGACTGCCATACCCGTCTGGATTTTTAAAAATATGTACCCAAATGGAAATTGCAAAGTCAGAGGAAAACTCAAGTCACCCCTGCACTTTCTGTCCTTAACAGTTTGTTACAGTGACAGTCATGTATACCAGGCTGGCCTTGATCTATGTAGATGGATGACACTGAACTTCTGAACATTTCACCTAACTCGCAAGTGCTGCATTACAGGTGTGCACCAACACTCCTACTTTGGGCAGTTCAAGGAATGAACCCAGGGCTTTGTGCATGCTAAGCAAACACTCTACCAACTGAGCTACATCCCCAGTCCTCACCCCCAGTGGTTTTTACCAAGCATTATCTACTAAACTGCTAGGCATCCAAGTTGGGTAGAGTCTCATCCTATCCTACTTTACATATAGATAATATTTTTATCAGTTGACTTTCACATAAGCCATAATTATATACTTACATTTGTAAAGTAGCACATATTATGACAAAATAAATAGGGATACAAAACTATAAATATTTATAATAGATATTTAATCTTAACTATATGGTGGACACGGAAATAAGCTAATGTCATTTCCTCATGGCATTTACTTACAGGGAGTGTTTCACAGTTTGTCATGTGCATATGAATACAGAGATGCACACATATGTGAAAACTCAAGGTTCTGTACCAGGATAGGACCGCAGAGCATGAACAGAGTTAAAAATGTATGACATTCCAGCTAACGTCGGGGAGAGCTAAGATGGGAATGGCAATTTAGGGTACCTTTTTCTGTTATTCTGGGGTCAGATTTTACTTAAGACGTTCATTTGTTAAAATTTTGCTTCAATATCTTCTAAAAATTGACCATTTTCAATGTGCCATTATAAGAGGAGTAAACAAATTCTCTCAAACATAAGAGCTTAATTAAAGAAACAAAAGTAGAAGAGAAAAAAAAGGAGCCAAGAAATGTCAAAGTTCAAAGCTTAGGAGACCTTTCCACTCTAAACCACATGTTCTTTCAGATTCTCCCTCAAAAGGGTGTGAATTTCTGAACCCTTTATGAGATTATAAATGAGCTCACTAACTGTCCCCTTGAATTCATAGTATTTGAAGAAATTTTAGGATCAGAGTTTGCATTAAGTTTAGCCAAACACAGACAGACAGACAGGCAGAGACAGAGACAGAATCAAGGCAACAAATGTCTTTAATGTGAGTATAAAGAAAAGTCATACAATCAAAAGAACTTAGTTGAAATATCAAGCATATATCATTTATAGATGTGTATGACTCACTCATGATTTGAATAGCTCAAGCACAGGCTCATCAACAAAGAGTCTACATTCCATTTCTGACTTTAACAGCTAAATCATGAATGAAACTGAGTTCATGATACAGTACAGAAAAAATTTAGTGAAGTACAAAATTCAAAAACCATGTTTGAGGCCAGTGAGATGGTTGAACAGGAAAAGAACCACTTGCCACCAAGTCAGATAGCCTGAATTCTATTCCCAGAGCCCACAAGGTAGATGAAGAAAATCAATTCCTGAAAGCTGTCCTCTGACCTTTATCCATGCTAAGGCATGCACACAGACAAATGAATAAGTAGATATAAAAAATCAAAATGAAATGAAAACACAAAACCTGCTTTCATCCATTTAGCACATGCACTGAACTGTGAGACTCACACTGTACTGTGCACCTTAGGTCCTTTATGAGGGAACGGAGGGCTTTCCAGTTTCCCCAAATCTGCCCACCGAAGAAAGCAAGCTAACACTTTAGGACATACACATTTCTCCAGGCTCCTATGTAAATAGCTCAAGTTCTTCTGTTTATTCTTCCAAATGACTGCTAGTGACTGATGTCAGCACAAGCCAGTGTATTGCCTGAGACAGGAAGAGCTTTACCACATTAAAAACCAAAGCCAGAGAGGAAGATCCTGAAAACATTGTAAGGAACTGACAAATGGTGTTTTCTCTTATGAAGCAAAGATTTTGAAGGACACTTAATGTCTGTGTCCCACCTTGCCACCTACTTCCAACAACAGATGACAAGGAACTCTTGCAAATTATTAAGGAATAACCACTTAACTAAGCACCAAACATGAATAAATAAAATTAATATTATGATATTAATAAATAAACTCTATTTAAAAATAAGTAAAGTAGCACCAAACTAACAAATAAATTGTCCATTTATTTGTAGTCTCTCAATATTACTGTGGTATATTTCTGAGCTCAGAGGGTCAAAAATTACCTAAACAGTTCTACATGCTTAATTTCTTATGTATAATCGAGCAAATGTAAGCTCATTGAAAATAGCATTTTCCCCCCATCTCTTTACTTCCAAAAGCTGAAACAGCACGAACTTGTGACAGGCATTAAAGATGAGGAGTAAGCTGGGCATGGTGACACACACCCTTAACCCCATCACTAGAGAGGCAGGTAGATCTGAGCTCAAGGTTGGCCAGCCTACTCTACAGAGTGAGGACCAGGACAGCCAGGGCAACACAGACAAACCCTATGTCAAAAGAGAGACAAACAGAGAGATATTTATTAACATGTAGGTCAGAATTGATAAGAAACATGTTTTATTTACAAATCAGGATTCGATTTGATCTTAGGGAATTATTTATTTGAAACAACCATGCTCTTTATTTAGTTTTAGAAGACTGTGGAATGTGGTGGTGAACAACTGTAATTCCAGCACCCGAACCCGAGGCAGAAGGACTGCTGGGAGCTCAAGGCTAGCCTGGAATAGAGAGAGAGCTTGTCTAAACAAAACAAATAATTCTGTGGTTAAAAAAAGAATAGTGTACCCAGTGCTTTGAAAGAGTATCACTACATGTTTCTTTTTTTTTTCATAGAAACAAAACCAATACATGAATTTGTGCACACACACACACACACACACACACACACACACACACACACTCATCATGTATCTGAGAAGCACACTATCCAAAGCTACTTCTGGCAAACACTGCAGGGGAGATATTAGTGAGATGTGGCCTGTAGCTTGACTCTACATCTGCTTAGGTTCATCCCCATTCAGAGCCTGCAGGTATGTCAATAGGCTTCCCACCTCAGGTCACCACCTATCAGCCTATGCCCCAGCCAGAATGACTGCCCACTCATACTTTGACTCAACTTCCTCTTCTGTAAAATGGAAAACACTGGTAAGGGTGTTCCTTCGAGGGCTGCTGTGCTGACTGACTGAACAAGGACGTGCGCCACCGTATCTCTCAGCAATGTCTGATAGAGCACTTGCTCAACTGCTCTGAGCATCATTATGCGGAGAAATTGCTTGCCTCATTCTCAAAGGTGCAAACAGCATGCTGGCTCTTTCCTAATCTCCCACTGAAAAAGGCAACAGAGACCTAACTGTTTAATATGTGAGTGTCTGAGTGTACAGATAGGAACAAAGGAACTACTTAACAAAACTCGGGAGTATGGAAGTGACAACTTCCTACTTGTTCAGAGAATCTGAGAAGGAAGTAGAATTTTATACTTACTTTCAATCTCATTAGAAAAAAAGGAATCCTACATAATCCTACACCCACACCATTTACAGATAATGTACTTTATTTGTCTTTCTTCTCTGCACATATGTGAAATTTTATATAATTGAGGCTACTTGGCACCATGGTTGAGTCACATAACATTTACTAAATAAAATTTTCTGTGCCATTAAAAAAATCATTTCAAGTGACTTCACAAATGTAATTATTGAAAGATAAATGAGAGACATTCTGCCTTCTGAAACATTCAGCCTGACAACAAAGATAACCAGCTAAGGGGGACTCTCACTTACTTATTGCTTAGTGTGTGTTTTTTAAATAAAACCTACCAGACAGAAGCACAATTTAGAGGCTGAAGAGATAGCTCAGCAGTTAGGAGCACCAGCTCCTCTAACCTAGAACCTGGGTTCAGTGCCCAGGACCCACATGGTGGTTTACAACCATCCGTAAGTCCAGTTCCAAGGAATCTGATTCCTCTGACTGCTACAGGCACTAAGATGCATGTGGTGGATGTACGTACGTGCAGGCAAAACACTCGTATGCATAAAATAAATATTTTAATTAATTTTATTTTGAAAATTACTGAAGGAAGAGCACTATAGATAAAATGACCATTTGCAAACTAAGTCAGCTATGCACAGTGGGACATCATCTTGCCCCAGCAGCTGTCTCCTCCCAAAGCCATCCTGTTGGCAAGTATGACTGCTGGGTGACCAGTGACTAAAGAATCTCTGGATAGTGTGGGAGCTGTGTGGATGTTATAGAAAGCTTCACGGGACAAAGTCAAAAGATTCAAAGGGGAAGATTAAAAAGAATGGCAAGTTTAAGATGAGGGAAAGGACACTCTGACAATCCCCCACATTCTTTCTTCAATTACTCTAAGACCTCTGACACAGAGACATGGGCTCACAGCGTATCATAGAGTGCAGGTGTGCGCACTGCTCAATAGACCTTCATGGACCAATTCAGCTTTTTACATATGTTCGAAGACAGATCAGATGAACCCTGCATCTCATTGAGTCACATAGTTAGTGGTGTAGTGGTGTGTTGGTAAATGGAAACTATAAGTCAGCTAGAAACATAGTTCCCATGATTTATGACAGTGTCTGGTGCCTTTTTTTCTAGTGCCAATATTCAGCATTTAAATAAATATTTTGCAAACGTGGGCTGGGGAATCCCTGGACTCTGTTTCAATAGAATTTCTATTATTCTTTAGAAACAAATAAGTAAAAATCTTTGCAGCTCACCTGGAGGGAATACCCTCTCAGAGAAGGAAATTGACAATGCCGTGCTTACAGAAGCATGGGTAAGCAAGCCCCTGACTGGGACTTGATGGGGACAGCCCTGCCTGGGAGCGTCATTCCAAAAGCACACTGCAGACATATTTGCACTCCTACTGCTCTTCTCAAGTCAATCACTGAGAACCTGCCCTGGTCATGTCAAAATGAAAAGTCCTTTTCCAAGAGCACCATTGTTTTTAAAAAGGTACCAACACACACTATCTTTACAGCTCCAGTCTCCCTCATCCTTCCAGCATGAGAAGACAAAACTCAGGGACACTGCAGCAGCTACTTTGTCAGTGGATTCCTTTTAACTCCCTACCTTGGGAAAATTACAAAAGCATGGGAACAAAAAGAAACAAAGAAAACAGAAACCTCATACATAAAGCCTTCTGCCTAAGTCACAAGACACTGTGTTCACTCCTCTCTCCTCCTCTACTAGACTGGTTATGCTGTGTGTCCAATTCATGAATAACCTGACTCCTAAAGCACGCCACTCAAGTTGTGCTAAGTAGGCAGCAGGCTGCGGGCTCCCCTCATCTCAGTGACAACCGAGACCTAATACAGTCTTTCAGAGGAATGAATAATCCTGTTTTTCCATCTACTCTAAACATCTTCCAACCATCTGATTGACGAGAAAGATCTAATATATTTATTCCATAAATGTTATTCAAGATTTTCCACTTAGCCATAATAGAGTATTTAACCTTCTTATCATCAGAGTAACAAAGAAGAATATATCTTTTAAAAATATGAACAATTCTAAGTTTTCCCATTTATTCAAAACAGGTCATCAACATAAGAAAAAATAAGCAAATTCTGATATTTTTGTAAGTCTGGGGTTTATAGCAATAAACCTTCTTTTTCCCACAACATAATATAGACAGTATTTTTGATGAGTTGATTCAACTTAACCAAAAAAATATATAAATATATGTAATATGTATTATTTTTTAAGCTTAGTTTTCAGAAACTTTAAGCAAACAAATAGTTACTTTTGGCGCGCCCCCTCCTTGTGCTCTATAAAAGACAATAGTCACTGCTTGCTTGCCGGGCTCATCCTAGTGCTTCTCAGCTCACATCACTGAGAGTCAGTGGGGATCCCTAGTGTAGATTTCCTGAGAGTCCCTGCCTTAGCTCATGCCAAGAATCAAATCTTTGCCACTTAGTGCTTCAAGTTCCACATGTGATCTCATGATGTAGCGAGCAGCCATGCTAACTGAGATAGATAGCCCTGTCAAACAGGAAGCTAGCATGCCAGGATGCAAGCGGTAGGATACAATGACCTTTACAGTCAAAGGAAAATATCCCTAAACCGGCATGAAAGTTTACAGGGACTGGGCAACAGTTCTTTTAACTCATTTGGACACATCAAGTGAAATAAAGGTAGTGGTGTTCAATATGCAATTTGTTGGGTATCAAATCCTGAATCCTGCGCACAGAAAGAAAGTTTTCAAGAAAAAAGGAAACCATCCTTCATTTTGCTGCTGGGAAAACAGTGGACTCCACAGTACAGCGGATGTATGAACCCAGCCTGACCAAGTGCAGGATTCTGCACTGAAGCACACAGGTACACTCACCAGGGAAAACATGCTTGTCCACCCTGGTAGAACTACTCTATAATTTAAACAAAGTCTACCTTTTAAATGGCACCAGTGTGCATATAGAATCAGAGGGAAGAGCTTGAAAGTCTGAGTCCTGCATTATAGGTTTCTGTGAACACCTGATCTCCCCTTGTTATCTTATCAGAAGCTCTGAAGCCATCGGATCTCTCCTAAGAATGACATGAAGTCAGTCTCAAGACATAGCAAGAAATCTTGGGAATCACAGCAATGTTAAGTACAAATGAGGATAGGAAATTAGCATATAAAGTGAGACAGGGATGCTAGGAATTTCTCACCTGTATTTACAGCTATACCATAAACTATGTGATTTAGACATTTCACCTGAAAAACAAGGACAATACTACTACTGGCTCAAGTTTCTTTTCCTATTATTCAAGGTTTGAGGAATACTGTTATTATTTGTTTGCTGCATCTTTGGCATAACAGAACAATAGAGTATGCTTCAGAAAGAAACAAGAGCAGCTCACATAAGCTCCCTCCGATTATCAATATAATAATGCAAGGTCAGTACTTAATTAAATAGGTAAAAATGAGTGATTACAAAGAAACTGATTTTTTTAAAAATGAATGGACCACATCAAAACTGTACAACAGTTTTCAAAGGTACAAAAGCATAAGATGCAACTGTGATTCCTGTTTAATTAAAACCTGATGACAAACTGCAGAAACCATAAGCCCAAGGCAGTAAACAAATAAATTTCTTATGCTTAGAAATCATATATTAAAGCTTGGATAAGTCAGGGGGCAAATTAGCACTGATCCCAAAAACATCAATTTGCTGACTTAGTAAAAAAAAAAATAACACAATTACAAATGCAAAAAACATTTGCTTTAAAATACAAGTCAGTTTGGGTGACTTTCGGGGCACTGGACAAATACTTCACGGAACAAGAAAACAAGATCCTGCAAGATTTCTGAGGCTCACGGTCAGGTGTAGCGTCCAACAATTGTTTTGCAGCCCTTTTTGGAAAAACCAATACTTCCCCAGATCACACAGAAAGCTAAAGAGGAAAAAGAGAGAAAGAAATACCTTGGGCCTGCGCTGCAGAGCTGTGGGAATACCCCAGGGCCAGGAGCGCGGTCTCCACCAGCTGGCTAAAAAGCACATCTTTCCGCACCAAGACGAACTCAGCGTGTTCTTCTCGGTTGTCGTATTCAAGAGAGCCATCCAACTGCTCCACCACACAGAAGACTGGAATCATCAAACCTGGGAGGACACAATCCGACAGAATGTAGTGTTACAAGGCAATCAGAACCACAGAATGAGAAGGGAAGGGACGGTTCACAAAGTTAATATGCTAGGATCACACACAGTTCAGAATGAACAGTCTGATGGTTATGGGCAAGGCTTTGGATCTTCTCTATGACTGTCGTGTTGCAGCAGCATTGCTGAGGACAGGGGCGGAAGACCTCAAACCGCAGTGATTAAAAGGTCAGCTACACTCAAGAGTATCTTAGCACATGGCCCAGGTGGAGGTGACCTTAGGACCTTAGGCCTTAGCCTAGTCCAACACTAGTATTTTCAAGTTATCTCTGGTTTTGTCCAGAAATGTATTTTGATGCTGTTAGTCTACTACAGCACCCAGTAGGGAGGCATGTTAGAGTTCCAGGCCTGAGAGGCTCTGTGAGTGTATACAGGAAAGTCAACAGGAATTCAAAAGCAGTCTTCTTCTAGGATTCAGTAAGCAACCCATTAAGTTAGCTTGAAAAAAGTATAGATCACGAAAACCTCAACTAATGTTGAACTAATATAAAACATACAGCTAAATGCAAACTTCATCCCCTTGGAATTATTTTATACACGAACATGAGTTATCCCTTGGACAGAATACATTTCAGTGTTTGCAGATAAAAAATAAAATAAACTACCCTAAAGAATAAAGCAAATTAGCCTATTTGAAAAATCTGTTGAAATCGGTTGTCACTGAAATATTTCTCTGCTTTGTATCAAAGTGTGAAAAGCTTAAAAAATGTTTCAATTCACCAAACAGTTTTAAACTATTTTTTTTATTTTTTTAGAAAAAGTCATACAGGCATTTAAATCTAAACATAGCAAGACAAAAGAAGATCAAAGATTTACCAATGGACAAGTGATAAACATGGACTCTGCCCTGTGTAATTCACACAAATTAGTACGTTATGGAATGAGGGTCTGCTCCGGATCTTTCCTTTGTGCATCAAAACACAAAAGTTAAGAAGGATGCACGGGCAGGCAGAGAGGGAGGGTGGGAAGTGTGGCCTTAGTACAGACACGCCATGATGAAAACAAGACCTCCATAGCCTGACTGGGGATAGGTAGGTAGGCACAACGCACAGATGTCTAGAAGGCTTCCAGCAGCTCTCCCTGCTCTGACCCCAGATGCCTCCTGACTCACTACGATCTGGAAAGCAGAGGCGAAAAGCAGGCACTCTGCAGACTCCTGGCCCATAGATTCAGGGTTTTGTTCTAAAGATAATACAATGGTACAACTGGTTCCCATGTACTAATTATTATTATTAAAGATAATAAGTATTGGGTATAATTATTAAATATCATCATTATTAACAATAATAATACTCATTAAGAATTGTTATCATTAAAGATCTTGGTAATTATTATTAAGCCTGAGCAACAGCTCAACATGTCTCACCACACTACACTTGGAACAACCCTTGACTCCATCATTACTCCCCACAGAAAACTCATCCATACTACAGATCCATGGAGAATGCAAGGCAGCAGCGAGGCAGGACAAATTTTAAGCAAAGGTGATTTAGCGTAGTGCTTCATAGTGTTGTTCACCAGCCTGTGAAGTATTTTTTATTTATTTGTTAATGGGAGCTTATTCCCAAATATATTTAAGATACATAATGAATAGTACAAATCAGATGTCTCCCACATTATCTTTCCATTGTTCATTTGTGTAGCATTTAATGATTGCACCTACTGTGTGCCGGGTATCACCCATCACTCCATAGATACAGGTAAGAACAAGTCTGCTATGGCTTCTGCCCACACTGTAGCTGGAAGCATTGTAAAACCTTCCTAAGCAAGCATAATGGCATTTTATACAACCCATTCAGGAGAGCCCTTCCCGGCAGGGAATAGTGCCATTTAGACCTTTTAACTCTTACATACTGGTATATGATCTTTGTCAAAGGAAGCAGGCTCGTTGCTACTTCTAGTGATCTAAGCATATGCTCACACACAGCCACGTAGCCAGTAGTGCCATAAGCTGCCTCACCACTAATACCTGTGTCTACAGAGGTTTCAGTGCTGAAAATCCATGTGTAGTTCCTAATGTCAACATGTGCATGTCACACATCTGGGGACCACAGATAAGGCCTTTAAATGAATCAAGCTACTCCATAAGCTAGCATTCACCCATGACTAAGTAAGTCTGGGACTAGCTGAAAAGGTCCTATTAATTTCAAAGTAACAGAATAACCAGCTAAATACAAAATACAACATAAAATCTCAGGTGTCTATAACATGGAGGAGACTAATGTTTTATAACTCTCAGTATGGGAAAACTATTTCCTAAACATTTTAGTTTGTGATTAGAGGGAGCAACTGTTGGCTAGCACAACAGCAATGATTCCTTCTAGTCAAAAGCAAACGCCAATCCCCTTACATGTATCACCTACCTAAAAAAATAAGATGGCTCAGAGGATGAGTGCTTGCTGTAAGAACAAAGACCAGAGATCAGATACCCAGCACAATGTAAAGCCACATACAGTGGCACATGTATCTGGGACTGCAGCAGTGAGGGCAGGAACAGGAGGATCCTGGGTTCACCAGCCAGCCAGCTTAGACAAAATGACAAGCTCCCAGTCAATGGGATACCCTGCCTCAAAAAGTAAAGTGGGAAATGACAGAGGAAACACCCAATATCAACTTCAAACCTGTATCTGACACACACAAACACATACACGCACACTGCACACACACAATGGATATACATAGGCACACAGACACACACACACACACACACACAGACAGGCTCACAGATATTGTAATAGGTTGTATTCCACTGTTAGAATCTTTTTTACTAGTACTTGATTGATTCAACAATTATGGTTCTATAATATGATTCTGTTTTTACCAAAAGAAAAATAAGAAAAACTGGTGCAATTACTAATGAAAATGGTGAAATAAGTAAAAATTAGCAAACTGGTATAATTGAAGTGAAAATTAAGGCATGGGACTCAAAAGCCTTTGAAAACAGGTCTTCCCCAGGGAAACATACACAGGACGAGAAGAAATGTGCACCCCTCAAAGAAGTAATTCCTCAGTTGGTCCCACTACTGTCCTCAAGCAAAGGAAGAAGAGAGAAGAAGAGAGGTAGGGCATTTACAAAATGCTTCAAAAATAAATGTAACAGTGGCAAGAATAAAATAACTTTAATAAAAAAGCAGCAGCATAAAGCTAAACACAGTTACAAGTTCTAAAGGGTCACGGAGAAAGAGAAAATTAAAGGAACCCTCGGGCTCTAGTCCCGCATTTGAGCTTACAGCATTATTTTTCTTTTATTGTTGCACAGACCCATTTCCAGATGATCAAGTGGAGAACTTTGGACCTTTTGATCATAAGCCTTGTTAAGCCTTTTACAATTGCTGGAGGTAGGCAGGTAGTTTAATCTGAAGACAGGCACTTGGGCCCCAGCCATTTACTAAAAATCATGACTAGTTCAGGCAAGCAGGACATATGCTGTCCTCTGTCACTACAGACAGGAAACAGGGCTCTCTCGCCCCTAAAGAAGCGTGCTTCCCTGCTGTCATCTGTTAGAACACTGAAACGGCCACGTTCATTGTCATAGTTCTGAAGAAGAGCATGCAGAAGAACCGTGGCTCCAGCCTCTGTACCACCATGGCCATGCGAACAAACCAGTGGGAAGATAGTTAGATGTTATGAAAAGCCCTGGGGTTAAACGAATCCTGCTCCTGTCACTCTGCCTGAGTCTGACTGTTCATAACGTATGTGGAGCTCTTCAAGACTCAAATTCTCCCACTAAAATGCAAATGATTGTGTGTGGTGTGTGTGTGTGTGTGTGTGTGTGTGTGTGTTATGTGTGCACGTGCACATTCAATAAATCTAGGTCATCCAGCTCTCAAACAATGCTACCTAGTTTTCTTTTTTAAATATGAGTATCAATGCCATTTTACAGGTGGGAAAAAAACAATCATTTCTTCAATATTTTTCAGTAAGCAATGTTCATGGCACTAAAACGTATTTCTTCAAATAAAAAGAACACTAACAGTGATTGAATAACCTATCACTGAATGACCAGATGAAACTAGTAATCACTGGATGGTTTATAGACAGCATTCAACATGCCCTATAGGAAAAAGCACGGCCTTGGCTGTCTCCTCTTCAACTGAGACCTGGTGTTAAGTATAAAAGACACTCGATTTTAATGACTTACTACCAAAAAAAAAAAAAAAAGCAACAAAAGAAAATGTATTATAAACATTTCTTTTTTAAAAACATTTATTATTATAAACATTTCTTTGAAAATGAATTGGATGTAGAAATAATATTTGAGCAAACTGAATTAAATGCATTGTTAAAATTGTTAGGTGTTTTTTACCTTGTTTTAAGTGGGGCTGTTAGACATCACACATGTGCCTTATATTTTCTGTGAGATAATATGCCCCTGCACGCAATCTGCCAAATCACGATTACACACAATGGCTTTTCGAACACAGAAAAAAACTCACTACAAACTGATACTAAGACAAGTACGTGACTGTCCTGAGCACTTCTTGCCCCACCCTTCATAGGCAAGGTCTTTCCTTTGGGTTCTAGATCTTAGGTAACTTAAGAACAAAGGCCATTCTTTGTTTACCTCAGATAGTCAAATGTGTTTGCCTCTCTTCTATACCAAGCAAACCTTAGGCAGTTACTTGATTCCTAGCACTGATAATCCTATGCCTTTACTAAGCTCTCCCAACTCCTTTTCCTGGTCACCACAAGGAATGCTCCCAGGCTGGCATGGACAAAAGGAGAGCAACGAGTATATATTCTCCAGCTCTCTGAGTGGTTAACCTCAACAAGGAGAGCCAGAAGGTAGGCCAGAAGCACAGGATCTTCACAGCCGGAGGTTGCCACCGATAGTGGGTGAAATCAGCCCACCCATGACAGTCTGGCCCACCTTGTAACCTTTACTTTTTCTTCATATATATACCACATGAGAAAGTTCTCATTGACCTCAGCTAATAAATTAAGAGTCTGAAAGAACCAAAAATACCAAGGCAGAGCAGCAACTCAGCCCATCTAAATCCCACATTCTCCTTTGAAAATATCCCAGACTCCACCCACAGGGATCTGACAACTTGCCCTGTGAGCTAACAACCCTATCCACTTGCTATACCCTCCAAGAGGCCTGTGCTACTGGATTGGTGAATTTTTCAAGGACTCCCATTTGTGGGGGCAGTGCTAGGCCTGGAATAACTTCAGAAAAGATCTGCTCTTCAAGCACTACATTCAAAAGGTGAAAAGACTCACGCCCAAGGGCTAGACTCCACCCTTGTCCTGGTCCCTTTGTCTTCTGAGTCCACCTTCATTCTTGGAACTGCCACCAGAAGGACAGTAGCTGAGGTCATAGCAGGCCCACCTTTATCCTCCCGGGGGCTCCTAAAAACATTTCAGGAATGAAGGAAGCCACAGGACCACTCCTAGGTCTATCTCGCACTATCACCTAAGATTCCAGAGTAACTGAAGATAAAGGCTGTGCACAGAGCCTCTCCTATCTGTTCTTTGCATAAACTGAGCCTGAAGCAAAGTACCACATTCCACAACCTACACCTAGAAAGATGGAAGAAATTTAGGGAGCCGACTTAATACAGTCTATTCCCCAAAGACTGGGGCCAAAGAATGGACTATCTTTTTCCTATTACAGTTTACTAGAAAAATGAAAGTGTTTGTATAATCTCCTTCTGTCTCTGTCTGTCTCTCTGACAGACACACATACATACAGAGAGACAGACAGAGAGCAGGAGTAACATTACTTTCCTTTTTTCCTACCCTAAAACAAGAAAGCAAAGTTTGAGGCCAAGAATCACAACCACAAACAGAAAACAAATGTGAACATCATTTACCTCCTGGTTGGAGCCACAGACAAAATTTCAGAATTAACCAAGTGTGTCTTTCCTAGAGCAGTAGCTTGCCTTGGCCCTGTCCTAGCCTTCCTTCCCTTCTCTCTCAGGCCCAACCTTCTGAGATTAAGGCAGCTACATTCCAAACCCAGCTGCTGCATACTCCCCTCTCCCCTCAGGGGCTGATGTGGAAATTTTCTGAGATTAATTGATAAAAAGATGTGACACTTTAGGGGTGGGGATATAACTCAGGGGTAAAATGCTCAGCAAACAAGTACAAGGCAACATTTGTTTCAAAAAGACAGTACATTTTACTATGAAATGGCCTTCATCTCCTCTAACAGAGAAGAAGTAGTATAAAAAAAGTACTCCTGGTCTTTCTGTGAACCTCAAGTATATATATATATATATATATATATATACACATACACACACATACTCACACAAATTTAAAATGGCTACCTCAGCACTGCAGGCTATAACGTTATGGGACCACTGTATGAACTCCGTGGATGACTGGACTGTTCATGGTATGACTATACCTTCAGATTTCCTTCCAAATAAGCTTACTTGGGGGGAAATGTCAGATAGTGTTTAAACAAAAATAGAAAAAAAAATCATCAATTGTAAGTGTAAATGAAGTGTGTCATTTGAGTATAAGGGAACCTAAAAGTTCACAGGTCAACCTGGGGTCCTTCAGGCTCCCTCATGATACCCCCACTCTAGCATCTCTTCCTGGTTGTTGAGTTCATTTGACCCTCACACAGAGGTAGATGGCAGGAAGGTGGAGGTCCACAGAGGGAGGGTTACTGTCAGCTCTAAAGAAACAAGCAAAGGCAAACAAAGCCATATACGGTAAGTGTAAATCTAGTTTCCTCTCCACCATGACTTTGGATTGAACACACACACACACACACACACACACACACACACACACACACACACACACACACACTGCCCCCAAGTAAAGTTTCAACAATAAAATCTCTCAATGCATCCCCCACCCTCCCACCATCTGGGGACACAGGGGTTAAAAATGAGGTAATATTTTACTCTCAGAGCTTATTTGCAGTAAAATCATATGCTTTTTCAGCCTCCGAAGCCGCCCCTAATCTTAGAAATGAGGGGCAGGATTAGGCCAGAAGATGATAAGTACGAGAGTGAACACTGCTTCCTAAAGATTCAATGGGAGCCTCAAATGTAAAGGAAGACCAGTGGAAGCATTACATACATCTGCTTCCAAGCCTGTCCTCAAGGTTAGGGGTCATAACTCAATCCGAAGTCAGGAGTGCAGAACGAAGGGTAAATGTACTCCGCTTAAGCTCTCAGAAATTCAGCGGCAGGCTCCAGTTTGAAAGCATAGCTTCAGAGGAGCTCAGGAGGCATGGCTGAGGTAACTTACCTAAATCCGAAAGAATGAGCTACACCTGGGACGCTGCCTGCCAGGCCAAGCTGAACCCGGAACTAAATCCCAGGACTTCAGCAACACCTGGCCTGTGGCTGCCTCAGGGAGAGGCCCACCTTTAGACAAATCCCCACTCTGCCACACCCCACCTCAAAGCCTGACCGTTGTATGGGATGTCCAAAATATACAGTGGTTCCGTTTAACAAAGTGCTGAGTCCACTTAGACGTTAATCATCTTCATGAATAAGTAGCGTGGACTGTTCGGCATCAATGTGGCCCTACACCACAGTGAGCATCAGGTCACAGACAGTGCTTTCTAGGAAAGAGACAGACGCGTGGATTCAGGAGCTGGTTTACCCATGGGCACAGGAAGCTCGCCAGACCACGCGGCGATGCGTGTCCACAGTGGGACAGTCTGCTGGCATATATATCTGCATAAGGAAGGCATTGTTGTGGATTCTGTTTGAGAACTGAAAGCCTGCAACACTGGGCTCTGGGACTGCAGACACCAATCACCAAGTCCAGGTTTGGAGAGGCAGGACCACAGCCTACACTGCAGGAAAGCATCTCCTTTAAGTCTGGATATTACAGAAAAGCTCAAACCCATGGCATATTGCTGGAACATAATTATTTCAAAACCGAACATTTAAAAGTTCTTTTCACAGTTGTTGAAGTGTGCCCATCAAAAGATTCAAGGATGTATTAAAAGTGATTGTAGCACATCTCAATAATATCAGGATTCTTGTCTCCTGACAACGTACAATTTGATTCTGCAGGTTTCTGACAGGGTAGATTTTAAGACACGTTTATGAGAACACGAATTTGTCACGGCCCCTTCTCAATACCCTGTCTGGGTATTGTCTAGAGTCCCACTCCTCAAAAGAAGGGTGTCAATAAAAGCTGTTCCCATAGTATTTGCTTTATTATCTCCGGTTTTGAGCTCTGCCTAAATATTATTTTATCTAATTCAAACTATTTTTAAAAAGTCTTTGATTAATTTCTCCAGTGTAGTGTTAAAGAAAGGTTAACTGTGTTGAGATTTTTTGAGCAAGGAATTAATAAAGGAATCAAGTGCTCACACTCAATAAGGTAGGACTACCTGTATTTCTAGTGGGAATATTTCATAGCACAAGCATGTTTCCTTTGGGGAGTTTAACTCAAAAAAATTATTAAAAATTGAGATCAAACACTGGTGCAAAGCCTCAAAGGAAATCATATGAGAGTGGAAAGAATTTTATCGAATGAAAACTGAAAAGTAAAGTTTTTATATTAAAAAAAAAAGGTTTCTCCCTCATAAAAGAAAATACTATGTTTAGGGTTTGAACAGCAAAACATTTATGGATATTTAACAGAAATGTAAAAGAAGTGATCACTGAATTAATGGGTGCAGATTCCACAGAGCTGCATCTCAGTGGACAGGCAACCAGCATCCCGTTCCCAACTCTCACTCTCATCTCACTCTCATCAAATGCCTGTGGAGAGGAAGAGGGAACAAGTCCCAGAGAGCTCTGGCACTGGGAGGGAGGGAAGGGGAAAGGAGATCAGAGACTACCAAAAACACAGTGTCATAGTGGCCATCCATCTATGGGCTAGCTCCCTCAGGAGACAATAAGATCTCTGGCTTACAATATGGAAGTCATTATTACTGTGACTGAGACGAGGTTAATAAACACAGACCAGGGAAACAGGGTCTGATGAAGTACATCCCTGACACAATCTTTTAACTATCTACACACCAGTGTAATTTATAGTGATTATTTAATAAAAATAGAATAGTATTGTTTCTCTCTGTGGTTCTAAAACATTCTCTTTATACTCTATTTCTAAAAGGAAACATTAAATTTGATTATTTTTAAAACTAGAGAAACTGTAAAAGTCACCGCTTATGAAACCCACTGAAATTCTTGTTGCTTTGTTTTTTCTGAGATATGTTTTTCACCCTCTAACCCTGGACAGCCTGGTACTTACTAGGTAGACCAAGCTAGTCCCCCAGTGCTCCTCCCTGAAAAAAACCTTAAGTAATCCTCCTGCCTCTGCCTTCCAAGTACTAGGATCACAGCATAAGCCACCACATCAGCTTGAAAATACTATTTTCATCCTTACTATGGTCAATCAAAGGCTGCCACCCAATCAAAGGAAGAATGTGATTCCATTTTTTTTTAACCTAAGTACTTCTAAAGTCTAAGATGATTTATTTCCTGAATTAAAAAGTGAGATATCCTTGCCCTAAACAAAATACGAAATTATACCTCCTTCCAAGCAAAGAACTTTAAACTGGGGGTAATTCCAGATATGTACATCTCAACCTCAAAAGGATTTTACTTCCCCTAGACTACTAGATTTATAAATTCTTTCTTTTCAGAAGTCATCCCTAAACCTCACACGGAAGTATTTTAGCATGCCATACCTCCAGGCTATGGTTTCCAAAGAGTTCTAATCTCACAAGAATAACGCAAAATAGCCAACAGGCAAGATCAGCATTAAGGAAAGAAGGATTTCCTGTGGGATGAGCTCATAAGCAGAGGTGCAGGTTTTTGGATACACTAAAGTAGGGCCGGGAGGAGCAAGCATTCTGTCTCCGGACCATGACTGCCAAACCTGGACGGTGAGCAAGAATTGCTCAACCCAGTCCTGTGAATGGAAGCTCATCTCTCTGTTTTGTTAAGAGAAGGACAGACAAACAGGTCTATTTTCAAGACCAAGCCTGTGTTCATTCTACATAAGGCTGGCTGTGAGGAAGGGGGGTTTCTTAAGTGGTGCTATCAGAGAAGCCGAGAGCAGAGTCTCAGAAGCCTACCTTCATGGAAAGGAATTGTCTCTCTCAACCTAGCTTTCAAGCTATACATCAATCTTCAATATAATTATGTTTGACAGAATAGAAGCTTTTGGCAGTTAACTTGTTTACAATAAATGCTTAGTTTGGGAACATGGACTGTATTTCAGTCTTACAAATATCAAACACAAACCTACAACGGCCCCATTATGGGGCTGAGAATTATTTTGCTATAAATCTTTTTATTGGAGGGCCAAGGGATTTACTTTGCAGCTTGTTTTCCACTAACCACGGGAACAGCATCAAGAGAAGTGCATTGGTATCCTGACCCTGTGCTAATTGGAGTCGCATACATTTTTATCAGACAGGTCACAGATATCCTGAACATTCAGGTTGACTCTGGTTTCCCATGGTGGCAAAATGTCAACACAAATGGTCTCACTAAAGGTGAGACCCCGTCAATCTTCTCTCCCAAATCTCTTAGGAACTAACGATCACTGGCAGACTTTCAATAGTAAGCTCCCATTTCGGGTGGGGTATAAGTTAACCATAAAAATGTGCTTAAGGCACAAACTTGCTGAATGAATGAGCCCGTAAACGGAGTGAGTTGTGCTGAAAATTACCTAGACATTTATTTGAGAGGGGCAGAAAACAAAAATCAGAATCACATTATTTACTCTTGAAAAGTGACTTTACCTGGTCTTCAACATGGAATAACTCCCATCTCCAGAAAAATCTGTTCTCCTTAGGCTCCCTCAACAAAGGGGTCCGAATACCACACTCCCAAATCCAAAAGACAGAAACTTGTCTGAAGATGCCTTCTGATCCAAGGAGGCCAGCTGTCCAACCCACCCAGCTCAGCCCACCTGTCTCCAGAGGGACTGCTCTGCCATAGACCAAACAGCACTGACACTCTGGGAACTTGCTGACTTTCATACCAAGATAATCCAAGTCCTTCTTTTCTTTCCACTTCTATGTGATCAGATGTCGATAACAACCCAATTCTAACACAGTATCAACAAACTACAGAAAAGACCATCTTAGAAGAATTGAGTGGAAGTATATTTTCCAAAATAAGGTTGGAAAGTCCAGTTGTTTCAGACAGAGATTCGATTTTCTTTTCTTTCAGTCAGTGTTAAAATAGCAGGTAACACAAATAAAACAAAATGCCTTAACTCTCAGCATCTAAGACAGTAGCCACTAACTCATGGGTTTCACAGTTTCATACACTGGTGAGAAAGGGAGAAGAAAAAATACTTTCATTGCATTATTGGCTCCTCATATCTTTTCTATTCTTTTCAAAAGCACTAGTTTACAATGTGAACTAATGGAAAATTGCTTAATTCACCTAAAATAATCATTCTGTTTTTAAAATCAAAGATACACTCTTAAAACCTTGACTACTTAATTGCTGTTTGCTCAGGAGAAGAGGGGGGAAAGGTGGTCGAACGAAAGAAATACCACTTTTTACTGTACAACAAAAATTCCCTCCGAGGCAAAGAGAAGTGATGCCAAGTTCCACCCAGAATTAATGCTTAGGTTCAAACTGTGAAGCCCAGAAAAAAAAAAAAAACAGACTAATAGATCCTTAAAGCTCAACCCTGTTTAGGTTATATGAATAGAAAGGTAAAAGAACCTTTGCTGACAAAGGTTTAATTGAGGAGTTATTTAATGAAGGTGCTATTAACTAAACACTCTTCATGGAATACACATGCTAAGCTCTTTTGGATTATTCAATATGAATTCCCTTCTGAAGGGATGATCCCGGGCTGACCAGGGTCTCTGGGCCCTCCACCACAGGATATAACACCCATCCCATCCTTTATGTCACAGCTCACAGAAAGAACTTTTCAAGTAATGGCACCAAGAAAATGTTTAACAACTGATTTTTTTTTTTAATGTCCCTTCTAAGTGTCCGAACTGAGTGCAAGCTTGGGCTGTAACTGTGCTAGGGGCATCCGGTGCTTGAGCCTCAGTGCTTCTCTGTGAGAGGCTGCTGGCTGGCCTTCCTCCATTGTTAGGGCCAGGTTTTCAGGAACTGTGAAGTTTCCCAGTAAGAAGAGCAACCCAGAGTGAAAACTTAGCCAGTGATCTTGGCTGCTGTCTGCTGCTATCCTACAGAGAAGTTCCAAGTGTGGACAGGGGAATGACTGCTGCCAGCCCAACCCAGTTAAGAGTTATGGAAACGTGGGGCATGGTGTGTGCTCCTTTAATCCCAGAGACAGGTGGATGTTTGAGGCCAGCCAGGGTTACATACTGAGAACCTCCCTCAGATTTAAAAAAAAAAAAGAAGAAGACGACAAATGGATATATGCAAGGGTTTACCAGACTCAGAATGAAAGCCAGATGATCTGTGTTCAAGAGACAGTCCTAACTCAACTTCTACCAGAGTAACAGGATGATATCATGAAGACAAGGACGTTCAGGTTCTCCTCTGTGCAGGGGAGAAGACAGGGATGGGTGGGCCTCAACCTCCTCTCTCCAGTTTAGCCTCCTGAGGACTTTGAAAAGGTTTGCTGGGTGGGACCTCACCTAGCTCTTACACATGACAGACAAGCTGTCATTTCTGTGGACATCTATCCCCAAAGGTTAGAAAGGGGCTGATGGGTCTCTTACACCTCAGATAGAACTCAAGAAAAATGTCACACCCTAAGGCAAAGTGCACCTTTGTGGTGCCTGGGCACACACTCCCACAGGCTTTTTTGTGAACTTCCCAGGGAAGGAGAGCCGGTGCAGACCTCAGCTAATAACACCACAGAGGACAAGAAGCTCTCTGGTTAATCTGCACTGCCTTCAAGTCTAAGAATCTGTACACTGTGTGACAGGTCCACCTCATTTTTCTTAATGATGTTTTTATTATTCCTTCACTCAATTAAAGCAGAAATGGATATTGCATCTTCTGACTGTATAATTGTTATTGTAATCTGTTTTCGATCACTGCTTGGAAATGGGTCCAAAACAACATAAACCCTCTACTGCCTCAGAAGACAAGTCATTTTCTTTTACTACGACACTTAAAGAGACATTTATCATGTGGCTCTGTTACCATCTTTGGATTATGACAAAAGAAAGTTTTATTCTATTAAATAAAAAAATAATGCTTCAGAATCACAGCCATTTTAAGAGTTTTATATGAATGCTTTTTTCTAATAAGCTATCAGCAATATCAATGTTGGCTTTCTTTATATGTGTAAGTAATAGAGCAGTCAAATGCTTAATTTTCATGTGCTGACACAATCAGGAAAATATCAAAATATGGTTTCTTATTTTGCTCTTTGCCTTTGGTCAGTTCTCTACAGTTGTGTGATTCTCTTTGCAAAGAAAATATTTCTCTTGAGTAAAATAAAATGATTAGTTATGACAGAACTGATATACTCGTTTTCCAGTTATGGACCCAAATCAAGAAAAGACCTTTAGGAGAGAAAAGGGTAACTGGCCATTACTGTGCTGCGGCTCCAGTTATTCCCAGGAATACCTGTAAACTGCCTATCATACTTCAGTGTTTTAGAAAACACTCTCTTATCTGGAATCTATCTCTCCCACATCTGCACAAGTCTTCCTGCAAACAAAGACAGGCACAGAGCTGTGAGTGGGTATCAAACACAGCTGGAGAATGCATGTACTTTAATAAAGAGGGCTAGCCTTTTCTTTTAGTTTTTTAAAAATCTCTCTTTTTATGTTAATACCACAGTTTAATAACCAACTGTGCTAGGACAGAACTCCATTGTGATAACAAGGCAACAAGAGGAGAAATCATTTCACCTCACACAGTAAGTAACAGTCTCAGTAACAAGCTAAATTGAAAAATATGCTTCCTTGGAGAGTTTTATTTTCCTAATGTATCAGACCGACAGTTAATGGACATGCCTGCTGTACGCTGATTTGCTAATAACTGTATTTCAAGATTTAAACTGTTGGCACTGCTATTTATTTACTTTGGTTCGATTTGTTTTGCTTTGTATTATTTTATACATTGCTCTGGTAACTATAATATCTACTCAATTTGCCTTTTTATTATTATCACAATTTTAAGTTAGCAAAAAATTACTGGGTTTCATCATAGGATCTTTACACACATGTATCATTATACTTCACTCTCATTCTGGAACTTTCTTATTTTGGCGTTAAAGGTTCCAGATAATAATTTTAAAATACATGCCCAAAATTCAGGTGCTGTAACTGCATATCTAAAACACATTTAGGCATTTACAGCTTTTTATCTGACCTGTTGTTCATCTGCGATTAACTAAAGCTTCACAAATAACAGGAAAAGACAGAGTAGGTGACATTTCTAATACCTTGTGTCACCTAATTATCCTTGTTTTCATCACAATTTATCATCTGCAATTAATAAAAACATACTATTAGTTGAATATATATATGTGTATATATATATATATATATATATATATATATATATATATATATATATATTTCCATGACTTTGAAACTTTATCATAGGGGTTTTTTTTGGTGTTAGTGGTTGTGGATTTTGAGATAAAGTCTTGCTTTGTGGCTCAAGCTGGACAGGAACTCAATATTTAGCCCAGACTAGCCTCAAACTCAGAATTCTCCTGCCTCAGGCTCTCAAGTGCTGATATGTCAAGCATAAGCCACCATGACCAGTACCACAAAATATTTTTTCAGAAACGCTATGGTATGTCAGGTTCATCAAATATACTTCCACATAAAGGAAAGAAATAAATGCTCAGTTGCTGGATAGCAATACAGGAAGGAATTTTTCTTCAAAAAATAGAGAACAACACAATGGAGAAGCTACACCTGTGTCAAAAATAAATTAAATTAAAAAATAAACCCTCTGGAAGTCCTCAGCTGACTTGTCTTAACCTCAATTGCATGTCATGCTGACAGAGTCTTTAGTTCTGCAAATGGCAATCGCTTTATCCATAAGCAGCAGGCTGATGAATCCTTTGTATTTAGAGGCCTGTTTCTAATACTCAGTTTCAAAACCTCTCCTGTACTTTAAAATAAAAGAACTTTACAGCTCACCTGACTGGCTTGCTAAATTACTGCTGAAGAGCCGTGATGATTGGAAGGGAGAAGAGATCTGTACAATCAAAGCCAAGAGAAGGAAATCACTCCTTCTCAAATTGCCATCGAGAAAATAAGGAAACTAAAAGGCAAACTCCTCTTCACTTTCTCACTAAGTATAAAGGTCTCCTACTTGAAACCATTTTCAGTTACCCAGTCCCCTCCCCCCTTTTTTTTTTTCCAAAAAATAATGAGTTAAAATGTATGGGTTCAATCCAACATTTCACTGCTGTTCCTGTTCTCGGGGAGCAGGGGGAAAGGGACATGCTGCCAAAGCTTCTGAAAAGAGAGTTTGGGCTGCTAATTTCCCGTTCACAAAATCTAAATTCTCCTTATGCATCTCCTACAACTCACGAAATACTATGAAACAGTATTATATCACTGCAAATTGAGACATTTTTATCAAAATAAAGAGGGATGATGCCAACATTTCATTTGTCATTTCCCGCTTGTCACTTTCCACTGACAAACTGTTACACATACAACTTTTGTCAAATGCTCTGTCTTTAAATATGTTCCAAAATGCCACTGTACCTCAGTCTCAGTGTAAGAAAGACAGCACAAGTTACTATGTTACTACACATTTCTTAAAGAGTTTTTTAAAGTGTACTTATTAAATAAAAATATATAACTATCTTAGTGAGTTATATGTTTCCTGCTATGAAGAATGACTTTTGGCATGCTGAAATAAAACAATATCAAATGTGGGATTATTAGTTTTAATGTTAAGAACTGGAATCAATTTTATCTCAACAGAAGCCAAAAGACAACAAATGATATGTGTATTCAAAGAAAATGATACAATATGGAATATATCTGTTAATGTAGCATAGCTTTTAAATATATTCACATACACTGCTTCTACAGTGAATTGCTTTTTAGCAGAAAAGGAGAAAGAACAGGAGGGGGAAGAGAAGCATGAGGAAGAGGAGGAGGAAGCAGCAACAATGTTTCAATTTACCAAAGTAAAGCCATCAGCCCTCATAACTGCTGTCCTGCCAAGTGGCACCCAAAAAAATTACCAGTCTTGACTGAAATAACTGACTTCCTTGTCCTTAAAATTACCCAAATTCATAGTCTCTGATATCTTATAAATAATGATTAATCTGTTTTCTCTTCCTATAGTGAGAGAGGAATTAAAAAGAAAAAAGAGTCAATACAGGATATCTAGGATGAACAAATTACCTCGGCTAGTCACGGCCTTCAGGAAATGAAGGTATTGCTTATTTTCTGCACCAGTTAAAAAAACAGATGCTTAAGGGACTTCTTTGTAGCTTTAAGCATACTTGGGGGCATGCACACGCACACACATGCACACACGCACACACACACACACCTGTGCGCGCGCACACACACCACTGCAGCAGAACTTCACTATATAATGGTCAGTGGATTTCTGCTGATGGAACATGAAACTTCCAAGATTACTTGAAACACCAAATTACACTCAGGACTTTCAGAGGCGGATACCCTGTGTTCTGTTTAATGTGTATGTTCCATTGCATATATTTTTTTAACCAAGTATGTCTTTATTTTAATAACAGGCCAAGGGCTAAAAACACTTTAGGGAAGAGCTATTTTTCTACTTCAGCAAAACTACAGAGGACATGTTAGGCGGGTAGATGACCCCCAAGCCTAAGTTCATACTCTTCTTAAAAGACATTAAACCTTTCCATTTAAAACAGTAATGACTGCGGATGGATAGAGAAGCCTTCCCTCGTGTGACACTGAGTCCTTCCTACAAGCATTTGCTCCAACTGCCACTGCGCCTTATGATATTCATCCTAAGAAACAAGAATTCTCTCCATTTCCCTGGGTTGACAATTATATTTCTATGTATTTTATATATTTCAATATTACATATGTACAACACACACACATATACTCTTTTCTATAAGCACTGCTTTCAAAAATAAAATTATTGTTGCCCCACAGCTAATGTGTCTCCACCTGACCTGATCCACATTTCTTTGACTCTTAATCGAAAAGGAAATGTTCCACATGTAGACAATTAAGCTAACTGTTGTTGTAGTAGATGATGTTCAGCTCTAAATGAGGCCCTGCCTAACAATCTTGATCACATTTGTTCTCTGTTTGAATGCAGCAAGTGTGTACTGCATAATGATTCTTTCCCCTTGTAACAAGACAGCTATGCTCTAAACAGACCTGGAAGCAAGGGGAGCCATCTAATTCAGGGAGTTTTCTTATGAGGCAACTTCAGCCAGCAGTTCGCCAATAAAATTCAATTATTTTTAAAGCAAAATGTTTTTCAAAAATAAGTAATTTTTTAACAAAATGAACAGGTATTTCAATAAGACATCCTCAATGTTTAAATTTAACACACACACACACACACACACACACTTTTTTAAAGCATTAAAAAATCCTGGGAAAAAGAAAAATACCAAAAAGATTTCTGATGTTTAATGCTTCCTATCAGCAAATACACCATCTGGTATAGCCAAGTGCTGTTCATTCAGTTTAAATAAAGCTGTCTGAAAGTTCCTCTTGAAGCCAAACATTAAAAAGTGAAAATGCTTGTGCTAACAATGAATGAGGCACAATAACTTACTGCTGGTAAAGCACAACGGACCGGCCCCTTCCAGCAGTTCAGGAAAAAAGGCAGAAGCCTGGGCTCCTCTCAGACTTCTCTGGCCTCACTTTCATTTTAGGCTGTGGGTTGCCTGGCTGAGAGGATTCCACACAGCACAATCACATGGGGCTCATGCTAAGGGTGGGGAAAAGGAGTCTAATGCTTAGTTAACTCATCCTTAATAATCTCTTCTTCTTCTAAGTCTTCAAATAGATCTATAAGTTTTAATCAACAATTCTGCAAATATAAATTCCCCCACCATTAATCATCCTTTTCCCAAATCCTTATGGAGTGAATTACTAGCTGAGAGGGGACGCCAATTCTAGTAAGTGAATGTCACCCAGCAGGGATATAAAGCTGTCAACACCACAAGGCTCTTGCCTGTCTAAACTCTCTCCCAGCCTTCATATGTTTTTTAAAGAGATATTAGCCTTTTTCCCCTGAAGACCTTCTACAAAAGCTGACTTTTACATACATCCAAGCCCTTCTGCTTCACTACATACAGGCTTTGAAAAATACAACATAAAGAGCAGAAAAATCCTGGGGACAGAGAAAAGAAAGCGAAGCCAGGGTAGTTGCTGATGGGCATCTAAGGCTGACCACACTGCACACTAGGCACTGTGTACTTAGCATAAGTTGATTCTTAAGACACGTTAGAGACTGGGATGGAGCATTCTCCACTTCAACTGGTTCAAACCAGACTCTAAATACAAGAATGCTCCCCCCTTTATGAATATCTAAGTCTCATCAAAAATCCTAACAAGTTCCCACTCTGTAAAAAGGAGAACAGCAACAGAACATAGTCTTTCAGCCAACTAAAAACATTTATCTCTCCCTGCTTATCAAAAGTGGTGGGATAAATTGCTATTTCACTGAGCAACCAATTAACGTAATGATTTTCCCTATTTTCTGTGAGAACAATTTTCAGGAGGAACTCAAGAGAAACAAGCATGTGCTCCAACACTCTGTGTGCACAGCCCATGTCCACAGCATGCACACAGGGCAACAGCCCCGAAAATGAAAACAAATGGCCAGGGAGTAAATATTTTTGTGACTATCTATGTTTGTTTTACAAAGAATATTTAACAAGAGATGTACAATGGTGAAAATACAATCTATTTATATTTACCCTATGTTAAAAGAAAAAGTTTCAATTCAGAAGTGTTTCTAACTAGAAATAAACTTGGAACATTTTTTTTTAATTTAGAATATACATTTTTTTAAAGGCTTGGCTTTCCTCCAGTCAATATAAATGATTAGAAGTTATAAAGAAATAAAATTATTAACATCTTAGTATACACTTGGGAACTTTATAAACTAAAGCCAACAAAATAATTATTAACAGTCAATACAAAAAGCTTTGCACTGCAAAATTTGATATTCTAAGTTATATTTTGAAGGTCTCTAAATTAATTTATTTAGAATAGATAGATTCCAATTAATCTATTATGCTGTAGAGAATTAAAGCTTGGGGCTGGAGAAATGGCTCAGCCGTTAAAGGCTGGGCTCATAACCAAAAATATAAGTGAATTAAAGCTTTTTAAAAAGAATATTTATAAACCTACCATAGACAAATCCACTATATACCCTTTACTATTAGGCACTACAAATGTTGTGCATTAAGGCAAATCCTGTTATCTTATTTCCAGCTTGGAGGCATCCAATAGGACCCACTGTTTCTAAATTAAGTTAAGCCTCCAAGGTGCTGACTAGAGAAGTTTATTGAAATCTATTATTCTTCACAAAGGCAATAATTTTATCTGTAGCAATTTAGAATCAGTGGTCAAAAGCAAATTATAATTTAAGAAAATCTGCAAAGGAACTATCATTCCATACTAAAGGGACCCTAAATCAGGGACTGAGACGGCTTCTTTCCTAGTTCAATATGACAGGGAAGAAAAAGAAGACAACTTTATTGAAGGATTCTTGATAGTTATTCTCTAAACTGTCTAAAGACCTTAGGGAACTTAGAGCATGCAGCTGAACTGCACTGGATTAACAAAGAGAAACAAAAATCACTAAGTCCAAGATTTTTCTTATATAAAAGGTGACTTTCAGAATATGTGTTTTCCAAGGATTTCCAAAAATGTTCTCATCAGACAAGAGCAGCATGTACAGCCAGGACCCCAAGCTTGGTCCTACCATATCTATGATGTATTTCCTCTCCATTGTGTGTATATTAGTGTCCATAATGTAAGGCTGAGGTCACTGTTCTGGTCTTGGGGCAACACACTCACGAACCCCACTCTTGAAAAGTGAGTCATACCGTTACCAGATTTCCTTGCTCATTTCTTTTTCATTTCTTTTTGTCTCATTAAAAGTATATTCTCACATCTCTAAATGGGACTATACAGAAGCCAAATCATGTTTTCAAAACTTTAAAAATTGAGAGGAAGGCTGCTTCTCAAGAGAAATGGCCAATTTAAAGAATTAAGGCAACACGTCTTTAATGACTACCACCAAAAAAAAAAGTAATAAAATTAAAAACAGAAAAGTGTCATCTTCTTAGGTGTGTGGAGACATTTCAAACTTAGCATTTATTCCAAAATTTGATGGTCACCATAAACACGGACTTGAGGGATGGGGGAGTGGGAGGTAGAACTTTATCACCAAGTTTAAGAATTACATTAAACACGCTGCTTCTCAATGCATTTGGGGTGAGGGGGTATCTCAGGCATAATATAATTAAAGGAATGATTTATCCCAAACAAAACAGTCGGAATGCCATGTAAAACTGTACATTTCATATGTATGAAACAGCTAGTTGCTGCAAACCCAAAAGTACAGTATTTAAATTCCTCTCTGGTCTTATTTTGTAAGATTACTAATCACTATTGGAGAAAGTTATCTGTAGATGTACTGAAAACAAAGACTTCCTTTAAATAATATTAATTTAATTCTTGGGTGGGGAAGCAGCAGGCAGCATACAAAATTGCTTGCTGTTTTTTACCCAATTCTCTAATTCCTAACAAAGTTATAAAGGGTTTCCGTCTAAACTCTGCAGGCAAAACAGCATCAAATCCTCTAAGGACATAATGGATTCACGGTGATGGTGATCCTTCGTTTTTTTTCCCCTAGAACTTTGGCTGGACAGTCTTAGTTATCACTCATTTGTCTCACAGCACAGTCCCAGCTACAAAAGAACACCAAAGCCACTGCTTCTGCTCTAACCTGATCCTAGGTCTCTGTCCCACTAACATGAATGCATACAAGCTTCAGCCCTAAAACAGATCCGTGCAAGGCAAAGGAGTTAAAACACTAAAGAGCTCTCTAGGAAAATCTAGAAACAGTTAGCTGGCTGTGACACAGACCTGCCAACACCTCAGCACACAGTGGCAAAGTGCCCAAAAAATGCCACCCTCTGGGTAAACCACTTTCTTGTTTTAACTCGAGATGAAGCTACTACCAGTTGCGGAGAGGCAACTAGGGCATTATTTGGCAACCTGGATTTGACTTCCTGTAATCCTACACCGAAACAGCGCCTAATCAACCTGAACCCTGACACCCAGGCCATTATCACTGGGCCTCCGCTGCGCGCACCTCCCAGCTCCGGGCTGTTACCTCCCACGGCCTTGGCCACGGCGCCGTTGGGCCTCCCGCGGGCTCCCATGGGGCTGCCGTTCTGCTCCAGCCGGGCCACCTTCACCGGGGGAGGCCCCTTGACGTCGGGGCTGCCGCTTCTTCGGTCGGGGCTGTCCCGCAGGCACGGGCTCTCGCTCCGCCGCTCCATGCTGCTCCGATTTGGAGACAAAGTTCCCACCGGCAGGTCGCAATAAAACGCGCAGGGACCTAGGGAGGGGGCGGAGGGGAGGGAAGGGGGAGGGAAAAAAAAAGAGGGAAAACCGCTCACACACGTGATAGACGATCAGGCCAGTGGCAGAGCACTGCACCGCAGCCACACAAACTTCCTCCCACGCTGTAGAAGGGAACCGAAGGGTCCCGGGAAAGCAAGTCCCAAACAAACAAACACTGGAGGTCCCAAAGCTGCCCAGAACTTGAGGTACTAAGACCCGCTCTGTCTCAGGTCCCAAGAGTTAGCCCTCAGTTGTGAGAACAGAGTCGGACCTCGAAGCCCTTAGCAGTAGCTCATTCATTTCGGGCATCGCTGCCATTAGCCTCACTGATGGAGAGCCCCCACCAACACGTCGCCCACTTGTGGGGTCAGGGTTTTGAAAGGAGAGTACTTAAGTGCAAGAGGTCCCGCCCGGCGGGGGAGGGAGCAAGGACTTACACGGGTCCTTAAGCAAACTAATTGCTTGATAAATGCGTTGTGAATAGCCAAATTGGATCAATGGACCCAAGGAATTCCCCACCTTTTACCTTTATGGACCAAGTACACTTGTGTACACAAACACACATCTTTACACAAAAAATTAACTATAATTCCAAGTGAGTGAGCATCCCAAAACACTTTGAGGTTTGGAAAGGCTATCCTCCATCACAGGATCACAATTATTATTTGAAAGCATTCTTATCTTCATCGTATCCTGGATGTGGTTGTTTGTATTTTTAAGCCATTAATCGTACAACATACGAGAAAGAAATCTAGATTCTTAGGTGCAGGAGCAGCCGTCATTAATCCTAATTTCTAAATCTGGAAAGTTTTTCTCGAGGTCCCTAGGCGAGCAGTGCTCCATACTCTTCAAATTTTGGAGGAATGACCCGGAAGAAGGGAAAACACCTGATGAAACGGCGCCCACATTGTCACTGAAACCCATGAGAACCCCGGAATACACCAGGGGCTCTGAGAATCCTCTAGGGCGCTTTGGATGGGGTAGTCGCGGCGAGTCCAGACAAGGGGGGGGGGGGACAGAGAGGGGAAGGTAGAATGCGAGAGATGTAGGGGAGTGAGCAGAGGGGTTGCGAGTGAAGGCTCCACCGCACTTCCAGGCTTCGCCTAGGCGCGCGTGAGAGCCAGAGCCGGGGAACAGCCAGGGAACTTAGCGCGCCCCGGGCTTCCCGAACTACAGGCGCCGCGTGGGAGCCCTCGCCCAGCGTACTTACTGCTCACGGTCTGTCTGAAACTTGGCTGGCTGGGGCTCTGTCCATGGAGCAAAAGTAGAGAATCCAGGGTGGAAAGTTTTTGGTGATTTGTAGTGTTGTCCTAGTCTTCCTTTCTCTTTCCTCCTTCCCCTTTCCTTTTCCTCTTCCCCGCTCCTAGCGTTTAAGGTCCTGGGTCAGGGTGTCTTCTTCTGGTTCGGAGATGGTTGTTATGAGGATGGGGGCGGGGGGTGGTGGTGAGGGAGGAGGAGAGGGAACGGAGGACTCCTCCAAAGGGGCACCAGAGCGAGCGGGGGAGGGGACGGCGGAGGAGGGGGGGAGAGGGGGGCTGAAAGAGCCTTTCACACCTTCGGGTAGGAGACCGTTTCTGGAGAGAAAGGGCTGAGGACTGGGAGGCTGCAACGGCTGCTGGCTCCTACTGCCGCTAGCTCCAGAGGAGGTGCGGCCAGAGTCGCGGGGACGGTGCCACCAAGAGCAGGGAAGGTGCGGAGACCCCGAACCGCGCGCAATAGAAAACGCGGCGGCCGCACAAGCTGTCACCTCCAACCTCTCCCCTCGCGGCCGCCTCTGCCAGAAGCCAGAGCCGGACTCACTAACAAGCCGCAGAGAGAAAGACACTGAGAGGGAGATGATTATTAGTTGCGTTGAGTCATCAGGCAAAGTGAGTCCTTTTGGGTTGTCCTCGGTTTCCGATTTCTCCCCCTCCCCCTTTCGGTCCCCAGATCTAGCGCCTTCAAAATAATAATTTGGGGTGGGGGTAGGGGATGTCTCTGGGTTATTTCGGGATGGGAATGGGGGGGACGGATCTAAACCCAAGCCAGACTGGTCCACCGCAATGAAGGAGGGGAGTGGGGGGCGGGGAGGAGGGCTGGGGAGGTTGCGGGGGGAGGGGGGGCCCGCCTGGCAGGAAATTAAACATCAATCAATCAATCGCTGTGAGCACGGCGACCCAACGAGCCGGGCTGCGGAGGAGGCACAGGGAAAGGCGAGGGGGTGGGAGACAAGGGAAAGGAGGAAGGGGAGAGAGAGTCGGAGGTGGGAGCAGGGTGGCAAGGACCTCATGCACCGGACGACGAAGGACGGATGGCTGAGGACTGAGTGTGGCGCGAGGCGGTGGCCACGGCCGACGAATGGGTGCGTCTAAGCGCTGACGAACGCCGGGGCCCAGGGTCTGGTCCTCCTCCTTGTAGCTAGTCCAGGGCGCAGCCGCCTCGCCCAGCCCCTAGGCGCACTCGTCCTGGCGCGCAGGCTGCGGCGACTAGGCGGGCGCTCCGTGTCGCGGCTCGCCGCAGAGGCGCAGACTGGCGCTCGGGAGGCGGCAGAGGCTGCCTCGTCTCCCGGCTCTGTTAATTGCGCCGCCGAGTACTTTCGACTTTGGAGATAGGAGGGCGATCGCCTCCCCCACCCACCGCCTCCGCCCACCACCCACCGCCTCCGCCCCTCGGAGCAACTTTTCCCGGTGCGTGCGAGCTCCCCATCAGCTCCGAGCCGACCGTCCCGGCCCGATGCGCTCCCGGCCGTGTTTGGGGAAGGCCACTTCTCCCTCAAATCCGGTGCGGCCGCGGGTCCGGAACAATAGCCCGGGTGTCCTGAACGCCTGGAGCGAGACTCCGCCCGTCCGGCTGTGGGTCCGGCACTGGAGAAAGGGTTGCTCCGTGGGCACAAGGCAGGATGCATCCCTGCCACTCTCGCCACGCGGGCTACGTGGCGAGCGGCGCAGCCCGGGCTGCCCGGAGGCCAGAACACTGTGCCGGCCGAGGCGCTGAGGCTGCGTGCCCTCAGGTTGCAGCACACTGAGGCTCCCGAAGACCCTCACTGCTGGGGACCGAGTTCGGGCACGAGCAGAGCTGAGCCGTGGGGACCTCGCCTCTCCGCCCCGAGCGAGGCCGCGCCGATGAGTCCCTAGCTAGTCCTTCTCTGGCTTAGGAGCCACAAACTTTTGCGGACTCCCGCGGCCCTAGTCCTTCGCTCGGGCCGCGTTACTTGTTTAAGGTGGCACGGGTACTGCCCGCCCAAACCCGGCTGCGGACTGCGCTTTTGTGTTGGCCATTCGGCATGGGCGCGGACCTCCTTAAAAAAAAAGCACGTGGGCAGGGGCCGCGGCCCCGGCGAGGTGCCTGCCGCGTCCGGCGTCTGTCAGCCGCTGGAACCTCAGAGGAGAAAATATGAACCAGTCCTCTCCGGCCTTCGAGCCAGAGAAGCTCCTTGAGCCGGCGGCATCTCCTGTCCCTTCTGTGCACCGGGGCTTTCCCTCCAGTTTCCTAGGACCCCAGGACTCGGCTTCCACCGGTTGCCAGAGCCACTAGTCCCCCTTAAGAAGCATTGACTGTACGGCGGCGCCAGAGGGCCAAACTAAATTCGGTTTCGGGAAACGCGCTCGAGGCAATTCTCTAAATCCTGGCCTTGAGCTGGGCCAGTGGAGGTAGAATCTGGGAAATAGCGCTGGAGACTAGGCTGTTATCCACTTACTTGGTAACCTACTCCTCGACCCCCAACGCCCCAAGATTCGCAAGCTCACGGCCAGGGAGGCCTGAGGGCTTCTGAAAGAAAGAGGGTCCCCGAAATGAAACCTGTCCCTGGCCTAGATCTCGGTGCTCAGACCTGGGTGAGTCCCACTCAAAGGAGCCGCCCACCAACTTCACCAGAAGCCCCAGGCGACCGGGGAGCAGAGCCAAGCGGAGGCTGGCAGGGTAGTAATCCTCCAGCGAGCCACCGCAGTTTTTAGGAAGCCTTTTTCTTTTCCCTTTTTTTTTCCTTCCCCAAATTCCGTGCTCCCACGAACATGCCCAGCCAAAGGGTCTAGAGAAAATTCCAAGCCCGCGAAAGCAAAATGGCTCAAGTAAATCAACCCTTGAAGCTGAAAGGGTTGGGGGGTTTTTTGTTTTGTTTTTTTGTTTTGTTTTTTTTTTTGAAGCAATGAAAGAAAGAAACTGTAGCTTGATCGACAAACTTTAAAAAAGAACAATGTTATAGCATATCGAAATGAGAAGGGGGTGTTTCAAAAACTTAGCTATCACTGTCAAACTTAGCCCGTTTTTTAAAATGGGAAATGCATTTTATTTCTATATTAACGGTAATAACCCGCCTTCCCGCCCCCTTTTCCTTTCTTACCTTGGTGTTGGAACTACAGAATCCACCTCGGGCCCAATGTCCACGAACTAAGAAGAACTGATGATATTAGGACTTCAGGACTTCTGGAAAAAAATGCAAATCGTTTAGTGGGGATCTTTTTTGTCTGATTCGTCACTATTATTATATCTGATGATGCGATGGTTGGAACGATTCTATCCTGTCATTAATGAGCTATTTTATAAAAATCACTGTCGGAAAATCGTCGTTTGCGTTTTGCTAAAGAATCACTTCGCTAACCTCACTGGCTTGTGTCAAGAGTATAATTATGAACATCAGCTACACTCTTATAAACAACACGGCAGTATTGTTTAATCGGTTAATATTTTATAAAGTGTACATATTTTATTATGCTTTGAAGGGAACTATTGATTCTAAATTATTTTTAAAAACAGAAAGTCTATTTAAATAAAGTATGCAATTAGGTTCAATTAAATGTGCATTGTGGCTAGATTCTACACCATTTCCAATTCATTATTTCTTTTGTCTATTTTTGATAATGAAAAGAAAATCTATCATTTGGAACAAAAAATTAATTATTTAAAATTACATTTTAAAAATTAAGCAAATTACATTTAATATACACGAAAATGTGTAATTTGATGTTATTATCAAAACTGTACTTTGAATGTTGGCAGACTTGTTTTTAGTAGAGAATTTTCAAATTTCTCTCATTTCGCAAAAGGAGAATTCTAGAAAGTTTTGCCATGCATACCCAGTGTGAATTTTTCCCTGTAGTTTTGACCCGGATAAAGGCCTTTTCTGTTTCAAGTTACATGTTTTTCCCAATCCAGTTTTGTTAAGTTCATTTCAACTAAAGCAAATAATTTCAAACACTTCTAATTGCTACAGTAAGTTATATTTTAAATAATACTTTTAAAACATTTGTCATTTTCATTTGAAAAACAGCGAATAAATATATTTGATGATGATTCAAGAAACTGTTTGGTTTCATTTTTGTATTCCCTACGACGGTTTATTTCCAAACAATTTTTGAAACAATCAAATTTTTTAAAACGGTATAAGTACATTTGCCTTTTTAAAATACTTTGATCCAAAACTCCCCCTGCCAACCCCACACACACCAGATTAAGAAACAGCTTCCTTGGTGCTCAGAAAGTAAAGTTGTGTGTGTGTGTGGAGGGGGGTGTTTTCTCAGTTGTTTCTGACCTACATTTTTTGAGAGAGACCTACTCAAACGTTTCTCGGATTCTCCTAGCCCTAAAATTCCCCCCTTATGTAGTCAAAGGCCGCCTGTCTCTCACAATCACACTGTTGTTGTTGTTATTATTATTATTATTATTTAAACAACAACAAAACACTGGGACTTTCTAGGCTGGGGTTGAGTGCCACAGTTTCCCTTCTTTGCCACACTGCTTTTCTTTCTTCCCAGGCCTAGGTCCCAAGGCCTGGTCTGCACTTTTAATGACAATGGTATTTGATTTCTCCGGTTGCCTCTGCGGTTTTGGCCCTGCGGATCCTCTGCCCTGGTCAGCTTCTGTTGTGTGCTAGCCTTAGACCACCTAGGCCCGACTGCCCTGGTAGGACGCAGAGTGCCAAGCTCGCCGCTTCGCATATTTTTGGCCATGGACTCTGAAGGCCCAGCGTTCACCCCCAGCCTCTCTGGCTCTTAAGTTTGGTGACCCAGGCACTTCCAGACGTGCACTGCCTCTTTTCCAGCACTGAAAGTTTGTGCTGCTTTTTTTCTCTCCACCCCAGGGCACTCATTTCAAACTTCGTGGGAACCGCCACCTTAAAAGCCTTCGAAGGGACGGCTTCTAGGAAACAAAACGGGCCAAATGCTTCTCCTGGAGCTGGCCCTTCTAGAGGCGGGGAGTGGGGAGCGAGCAGGAGGGAATTATTTCTTACTAAGGATGCCCATGTTTTGTCTGAAGCCAATTTCGGTCTCGGACCTTCGGTGGAAAGTTAGGCAACCAACACTTTAAAAGACCTCACACTGCCTCTGCGTTTGGATTGCAAATCCAGCGAGTCAAGTGGAAAAGGAGCTGGAGGCACGGATACCGGGGAACCCGGACGGGCCTTGAAAGAAGGGCAGTTACTCTAGGATGAGTTTAAGCCAACTTTTCAGACTACTCTTGGGACTGACCAGAGCGCAGCGGCAGGCGACACTTACTTCGTTATCACCCAACTTCCTCGTTGGCATCAGAACCCCAAGAGATCAACCCGCGCCAGGCAAAGATAACTGGACTCGCAGTTGCCCTGGCCGCTCTAGGGGCCTGGGATGGGGACGGTGCGGTAGGACAGCCTAGGAGGTGGTGGGATTCTCCTGGGGTCCGCAGAGGAACACGCCTGTGAGGCCTGGTCAGAGGTGAGACTAGAGGACGCAACGTATTGGGGCAGGGTGGTGGACAACTAGTCCCAGAGAGCCGAGCTGTCAAGGTGTTTGGGAGTTGGAGTTCCGGACAACCCCCTGTGCCAAAGCCCAAGGGGGGGAAAAAAGAGTGCCAGGGAAGAGCTGCGGCTTTCTGTCAGAGATACTAGGTGACAGGGATGGGAGTCCGGTGTGGGCTCTGCTTTCCAGAGGGAGGGTAGTGAGGAGCTGGGAGAGTCCTTGAACGAAGATTTGGTTGTCAGATTCCTGGTCACCATGTGGGAAATCCGGGAAAGGCAGAGTACACTGCTGGCAACTCAGGGCATAAATATCCCCAACACCAGGGCTCCTGGGATCGGCGTTCTTTTTCAATGTCTTAATGGGTAATTTCCTTCCGTAGCAAGGAGAAGACGACGGCCTAGTTAATGTAGTCTATGCGTAGAAATCTACTGCAAATGATGGAAATTAACAAGGAAGGAGGTAGAAAAGGCCAAAGGAACCGCCGCGGCCGCTCTTCCCGATCTTCGGGCTGCGCTGTTTTCCTTTGGGAAACACCTAGCGAGGCCGAGAAATTCAGGCCAAAAGCTAAGATCTACAGGCCAAAGATAGTGGCCAAGGTCTCTCCACCTCCAAGACCAGGTCACTGCCAGGGGTCTCCGCCCAGAGTCGAGGCGATGCCTCCCTACAGCGCCACCGCGTGGGCTGCGGCTGAAACCTGCTGCGCTGACTGGAGCGATCCCTTCCACAGCGCCGGGAATCCTCAGGTTAATGAGTGGAGCGCGTGCGGTGCCCGGCCCAGGGCACCATCAGACTACTCAACACCAAGCTGTGACCGCGTATGCAAAACATTCTTGCCTGAAGTTGCGCCCAGACGCTCGCTCGTAATGAAAACTACACCTAAAAAGAGCAAGGCATGCCATTCCACCAGCATCCCAAACTCCTGGCAGGCCAACCCACACCACCCTAGCCGGGGCAGGGGAACTCAGGCCGTCGGATGCCAGGCAGCCCTAGCCGGAGCATTCGCTGGAGTTCACTGTGACTCCGCTGCTAGGCTCAACTTCACAGAGAAGTTGTTCAAGCCAGGACGCAATGTCTAGGCACTTACTGAGACCACGGATGAGGCGCGTAGTCAAGGTATCCTGTGGATCAAATTGCCCAGGGACTGTTGGGGGACTTAGACTTCCTTGGATGGTGCTTTCACTTTTCCCAGGGTCACAGGAAGCCCACCAGGCACTCTGTTAGTCCAGTTAGGCTTGACGTCTGAACTAAAGTCCGGGTGGCTGAGACTATGCATCCGGGGACTCTCTCCTCTTCATTCACGGTGCCGGTACCTTCCCTCTGCGTCCTGAGGACAAGCCCAGTAGAGCTAGGCGTCACCTGGCTCCGGTCTGGAGTCGCATTAAGACGTGGCTTAGAGTATTTTACTAGGTGGTGGTGGTGGTGGTGGTGGTTGTTATTTAAATTAAATTCTCTACCCACCCCTACCCATTCCCTCCTTCGCACACATACACAAATAAGTACACAGTGGAACTGCCAGCTACTGAAGGGAATAGCCGACTCAGAAAGGTGTAAATTCACCTCGTGCCCACCCTAATTATAACAGGACCATGCTCTGGACTCCCGAACGTGCAAGTTCCACGCTGGGCCAGATCTGGGTCTTTGGGACCATTGACCAGTGCCACCCAAAATATATCACTGCTTTCGGGAGGGCTGAATTGCGGCTCTCCGCGACAACTTGGCCTGCTTTCTCACAGTCTCAGAAGCAGCAGTGACCTGTTCACTTCTGATACCTGGTACCCATGACCATCTTACCCTGCCAAGCCTCACAGTCCCGGCCAAGTGGCTCACCTCAGCTCTCTGCGCTTGCCTTCGCCCCTCTTCCCCAGTCACTAGTGAGAAGTGGTGGGTCAACTGGGCGCCGATGTTGGCTGCTCACCTCCAGGAGCCAAGGAAGGTGCCCTAGGCGTTGCAAGTCCAGCCCCGGGACTGATTTAAATAACTAATAAGCTCAGAGAAATGTACGAGGGGAACTTTTCCTTTTAGTATCAATAAAGCTTAGTAATTGGGTTTGTTGGTTACCTATGCTCCTCTCTCTCTCTCTCTCTGTCTCTCTGTGTCTCTCTCTCTGTCTCTCTCTCTGTGTCTCTCTGTCTCTCTCTCTCTCTCTCTCTGTCTTTCTCTCTCGCGCGCGCTCTCTTTCTCTCTCTCTCTCTCTCTCTCTCTCTCTCTCTCTCTCTCTCTCTCTCTCTCTCTCTCTCTCCCTCCCTCCCCCCCCCGCTCCTCTCCTCTCTCCCTCCTCCACGTTTTCAAAAACTGAGTGACTGTGACTTTGTAGTGTGCGTTTGTGTAGTGTGTGAGTGTGAATGTAAGAAAGTTGTTTGTTTTGTTCGTTTCCAAAGCCCTTTGCATACAGAATAGTCAATGATTGCGCTCAAGAGTGGAGAGTTTTGAAAGGTGGACAGTGGTTATTTCGAAAGAGAAAAAAAAAAAAGCACAAGAAAAATAGCAGAGGAGGAAAGGTTCTGAACACTTTACCATTTTATGTGACAATTTAAGAAAATGGCAGTGTTTCCTTAATATTTCCTTTTAACTAATTTTTACTGTGCTCAGATTCGTAGATTTTAATGATAATTTGGTTTTAGTAAAAAAGTCTATTCCATAATACAAATTAAATTTTTATTTTTACTTACTTCTATTTTGAGCATTTGTCCAACAGTAGCTATTTTCCTTTCCATGTATTAAGTAAGATTTAAATTTTAGGATAGAAAAGATTGTCCCGCATACAAGAATTGCTTATAGTCAATTAATTAGTGTCTTTGCAGCAGTTTCAATCCATATGAAAATCTTGGAAAGTAAAAACAACAGAGGAGTGAAGAGTGTTCTCACAAGCAAGTCGGCTTCTCGGTTATTTTTTCTCTGTTACGCATGGAAGTTAAAGACTGGACTTTAAAAAAAAACAACTTGGAAATGTGTCGTACTTAAATTTACCTGAAGTTAAATTCTTTGTCAAAGGCAGCGCAGCTAATATATACTGGTGTTATTCAAACGAAATGAAAAACATTTTTGCTCCAGCATTATTAATAGGAGAGGATACTAAATAGTCAGAAAAAAAGAAATGAGATCGGAGTTTTCCAGGGGGCAAAGTGTTGGCTTCTGAAGTTACCAGAAGCATACCCAAACCTGTGTGCATGCACACCTCTCCCGTGTTTTCACTATCTTTGGGGAAACTTTTCTTTTTCACTGTTCGCTAGGAAATTGACAGGTTTTCCTTGTTCCTGTGCTTTTAGGCGGGAGACATGAAGCCAGCTGAAGGTTGCCTCTGCCAAGTAACTTCCAGACTTCAGAGATTAGAACTACCCCTCTTCGAATTCCAAGAGGAAAGTGGTCTCTAGCTGACCTACTGGGCTCAGCCTCCTTTTCCCGAGGCCAGCAACACAGGCGCACCTCACCCTTCATACTCTGAAGATTGCCCCAGCCACACTGATGTTCGGCTAAGTGCGACAACACCAGCACATCCTGAAAAGCTCTTGTGGACCTTATCTCTTCTTCCTGCCTTCAGAGAGGGTTACTGGCAGCTTCCAATTGGCTCTCCTTCAGGTTCCTGAAAACACTCATCCCCTCAATTGTCTTCTCCAGCAACCAGGACAGTGCAGTGCCCTGTGTCCAGGGAACTTAATGTGAGTCATCTTTGTTCTCTGCCATGTCAATGAGAGAATGAGGTATTCTCCTGCTGTTGTGTGATTTTGAGGAAGTCCCAGGGAAAGTTGGAAGGAGTAAGAAGAAGAGTGCAGGACCCAGTGGGGGTATCCTGGAGCCTTAGCGCTAGGCTGTCTTCTCAACCTGCCCTCTAGGCTGTTCACTACTGGTTCCCTACTCTGGACTTGGGTCCCAACAGCACTGCCCTGAGAACCCTGGTTGCCCTTCATAACTCCCTGTTATCCTGAGTTTTGGTTTCAGTTCATCTGTTTTCTGGGGATGCGGAAAACCCACTTTTATTCTTTTTCTGGTTTTGCCTCATTTGCACTTTTTTATTTATTTTAAAGAGCATCGCTCTAGCCTGGTTTCTGCCAGACCCTCTGCCATCTCCCCAAGTTCTCTGTGCAAGAGCAAGAAGTGATTTGTCTGTTTATAGCAGGTTTAATTAAGACAGTTATGTGCCGTGAACTCTTTAGGCGCCAATCAATGCACTTTGATTTGGAAAGTCAAATAGAATCACATCTTACAGTTGCAGCGCCGCTGGCCTCGCTGGCTCTTGAAAATATTGGCTGTAGTCCTACACCCACTTCATGGGACCTGCGCGAATTCCTGGTAGGACAAGCTGCTCTTTGAGTTCCTAGAGACCTCAAGTCAGGATTTCGGGCCATATTGAAACCTTCCCGGTTAGGAGCGTAAAGGACTTGATGCTCAGAGCGTTCCTGGTGGCCGGTGGCTGAGAAACTGGCACCGGACTTCCGGGACCAGATTTGACTTCCCAAATGTTGGAGAGTTCTGCACCCCAAGGCCTTTGACCCACAGCTTCCATCCTCCTCACTATGAATCTGGATTCTTGCCTCTCTACTTTCCCCAAGATATGCCTTCCCTCCCCTCAACTCTGTTCCAGCCCTGGCTGCTTTCTGGTTTATCATTGAAAACCTCCAGAAAATGGAGTGGAGCAATTTTAGGTCATTGGCCACGCCTTTCCATTTTTCAGTCCCTCCTTTTCTACCCCAAGTCTTCCTCTCTCAGAAAGAAGAAAAGGGGACAGTTGGGTGAAGATCTGAGATAACTCCCTCCCGGACAATGTTAAATGGGAACCCATTTAACATTCAAGCCATAAAGGCTGAGCTCTCAGCTACCATTCCTCTGCCATCTACCTCCAGCCTCCAGAACTCTTAGACCAGACCAACAACTTAGTCCTCATCACCTTTGAGATTCCAGACTCCTCCCTCCCCAAACCACAGGTCTTCACCAGCTTTTACAATATCATCAGCAAGAGACACCCCCCCCCCCGCCAGAAACTAACTTTTAAAATGTAACAAGGGCACTCCCATTCCCAACCCTAGGCTCTCCAGGTGGACTAGAGCAATCTGAAACATTGCGATTGTTTCTGCGTGGGTCCGAGAAGAGGGCATCTGGGAAGGCTTGACCAGAAAGCAAAAAAAAAAAAAAGCTCTTAGGCTTTTGCTGAAACCCTGACAGAGTCCATTTTGGCAAGATGAGTGTATATTCCCTGGGGGGGGGAGGGGATTAAGGCAAAAAGGCTAATATTCTGATTCTCTCCTCCTCCTCCTCCTCCTCCTCCTCCTCCTCCTTCTCTCCCCTCCACTCTGCATTTCTGTGTAAAAGCAACCCTGGCACTAGGAACATGAAGTGGTTGCTATCAGAGTGGCCGGTGACTCTTCTCCCTGTGTCTGTGTCAAGTCCTTGGAAGAAGGGGCAGTGGCAATTGGGTTAGTGTGGGGGGGGGCAGGTAGAAAGGTCTTTGCTTTTGAAGTTCAGGGAACTGGCGTGTGTTTACTTAATGCTTGGGACCTAGAGTGAAGGGGGTCAGGCTGGTCTGCCTCAGTAGTCACCCTAGCACTTCCTAGCTGAGCCAGCCAGGAAGAGAGCTCTGAATGGATATATGAGTGAGCTCAGTGGTGCTAGCTCTAAGAGGCAAGTCCTAGTTAATTGTAGTGTGGGCAGATGCTGGCGGATGCCACCCCCTCCCGCCGGAAAGTCAGCTTCTGAGCCGGATTGAGGTGGCTGGGCAGCCCATCAGCTCCCGCCCTTCAGGCCCCAGCTCAGGCCCTGGCAATCTCTGCACTTTGTCATCACGCGCGAGTATTTGACATTCGCAATTATCTGCAAATACCCTGATCGGTTTGTATATGAAACACTTTTTTTCTTGCCTTAAGGTTTGAATCTGGTAAATTTCAGACAAGTGGTTGGGGGAGGGGTGACCCTAGAGACCATCGGGCCAAGCCGGTGAAGACGGTTCTGCTTAGGAGGTGGGACTGACAGGTCTGTATGGCTGCTATGGTTCCCTCAGAATCGCCACAAATAAACGCCTATCCAAGAAAGGGCCCAGGCCAGAAACCTGGAGTCCACATCTGACAGAACACAGGCTAATCTCCAGAAAGCGGCTGCAGTGCCCAGGACGATCCTACCACTGACCAACCTACAGAGTTAATCATCTTGAGAAACACAAAGGGCACTAACAAGCCTGGTGGTCCGCACCGAAAGTGTCACTCCCCAGTTCTGGATCCTATGGCCGAATTTACATGCTCAAGGTACCATCCCAGAGAGCCCTGTGCTTAGAGTTCTCTTTCTGACCCCGGGAAGTAAACCGTACTCTTCTTTCAAAGAATCCGGTGCCACTTTGACCCTCCTCCTATCTCCGGATCGGATCCTCCGAGTGGGGTTTCTAAATCCAGAAGACAACTCACCACCTTTATGTCTGACTTTCAGGGCTACCTGTCCTCAACGGGGAGGGAAGGGGACTTGACAGGGGGAAGAGAGGGGAGGGGAGGGGGAAAGGGGAGGAGAGGGGAAAGGGAAAGAGGAGAGGAGAGGAGAGGAGAGGAGAGGAGAGGAGAGGAGAGGAGAGAGGAGAGGAGGACTTTAGGTACAGGCCTAAAGACATAGTTAATTTGACTCCGCTGCTTTCTGAGAAACTTGGTTCTGGCCCCGGGCCAGAGTCCTAGGACCTTGAGCCCCGAGACTCGCGGAGCTCACTGCAGGCTGCACACTGTCCGGGCGCTCCAGGCTTGTAGCTGAGCTCCTCAGAGTCCCGCACTTCAGCAACTTGAGGAAAAACTTCTCAAAGCCCTTCCCCACGCTGTAATTTCGGCTCAGCTACAGACAACCAAGTTGGTTCCTTCTCGCACCTATTATTTTATTCCGATAAAATTTCGGGAGGGGGGTTAGCTTAGAGAAAGGTGTGTTGGGAGTGGGGAGGGGGAGGGAGGGCGTGGAGCCCTGACCCCGAAAGGCGGTGCTGGAAGTTTACGAAGTCTGTCCCTGTAATCCAAACTGCCAGAGTATTTTCTGAACAGTTAGAGGAGGCTGGCTAAAAAGTACTCCTTCTTCTAGAGAGAGACTTTTAAACCTGGCTTGCACCCCACCGCCCGCCTGGGGAAACCTGGTGAGGTTAGGAAGGGCACCGAGTCTTCTCCTTTGGGCTTAGCCTCTTACGGTAAGAAAGTGTGGGTGACTCGATTGGGTCTTTACAGTTTTCAGTGGCGCCCTTGACCCAGGAGTAACCTATACTGGTAGCCACCTCACTGCCAGGTCGCAGCTCTCTTTTAGCATTCCCAGATACGTGCCAGAGACACTCTCCATGCCTGCTTTCTCACTCCTTTCTTTGGAACCAGATCCCTGGTCTGAGCCCCAACCCCACCTTTAGATCGTCTGGCTAGGCCTGTCCTCTGTGGAAAGCATCGTGGGGGTCTTGGCCCCTCAGCAGGGTCCGGAGTGAACAGGTGAGACTCGCAGAGCCTTGTGTGGATGAAGAACTGGCTTGGCCTGCGCAGGAAGCGAGTACAAGACACCCAGAGGCGGATCAATCCTTTCCGCCTTCATTTTTCCCCACCACCGCTCCCCATTTTGAAAGGTGTGTGACAGCTACCAGCCCACTCCCCAGGAAATGCCCCACGGACTGGGTTAGACTTTGCTTATTTGACTAACTCAGTAGTCTGCTCCCTATTCACCCTTAGTCAGTGCGCCCTTTGACAGAATTGATGACTGCTTTGACCCAGCAGAGCGCGCCCTGCACTAACCTGAATTCAGAGAGAACTTTAGCGGGAGCTTCCGCACTGCGCGCCCCTAAAGGAGCTGGCGCCCCGACCTCCTGTTAGCATCCTTCTGCTCTGGAACTAATCGGAACCCTAGTCCATCGCCCCAAATGACTTCATTTTGGCGCGGTTACTCCCATCCGAGATGAGGGCCGGAAGTACTCAAGAGGAGGGGCAATAGGGACTGTGGTCTCCTCTGCTCACCTGATAATTTGACTTGGGGTTCCGTTAAAAGGGTGCAGAAGCTCGGAAACAAGAATGACCGAACCTAGGTCTCGCAAGGCAACCGGAGTTAAGGTGATGTGTGTGCAGACCACGCAAGGATCCCAGGCAGGGAAGAGGGGCTCTGCATATGGGGCACATTGGCCCAACTTAAGAAAAGCCTCCAAACTTCCGCAGCAGGGAGCATGTGTTGAACCTCCCTACACCCCATCCCCACCTTAATCAGCAACCATGGTCTTCCTTAGGTCTCGCTGGGGTCCTGACTTCAGCCGCTGCTCCTAGCATCAGAGGTCAGCTGGACACCTATCAGTCACCAATTTCAAAGTCAGGGCTTCTGGCCTTACTTACTGCTAATTGCCTGTGCTGGGAAATGCTAGTTACCCCAGAAGGCTAGGTGCTTCTGAGGGACACAGGTGAACCACCCTGTCCACAGCTTTCTAACCCCACCAAAGTGCTAGGGAAGCAGCTGTGTCTCCTAGGTCTCTGCCACCTGAAGGTCCAGGCTTAAAGTCACCTGGTTTGCCAGAGTTCTCCTGGGTCGCCTTCTGCTGGTACTCTCCTCATCTGGCCTGTGGATACCTGAACCTAGAGTGGAGGAGAGAACCCGGGTGCCCAGATGGTTGTTCATTTCTGGTGTTGTACAGAGGAAACACTGAGAAACAGGCACAGCTCAATGCGTTAGTTGGCAAGGAGACTGCCTATGTTCAGATACAGTTATACTGTATTTTTTCATGCACACCAGTTACGTGCATGCATACATACTGTGGTAGAACGCAGTCCCACAGATTTTGACCCTTGTTTTAAATATTTTATGGTATCTAATCTCTTCCTATCCCATTTCTTATGTCGTTTATTTCCAGGGGGCTTTATGTAACCTTGGAACAAATTGGAGCGCCTGGACTATGAGACCTGCAGGCTTTATCTCAAGATGATCAACATCAGAGCCCCTCTCCTGACCTCATGGATTTCAGGGAGGATTCAGAAGCTTTCAAGCTTTGACTACTGTTTTAAGAACAGCACTGGGAGAGTGTGGGGGAGTAGAGAGATGGCCTAAGTACTGTGATGGATGTGTATGAAAATGTAGAAATCTACTATTCTGTATGCTAACTAGACATTGTAATAAAGGAAGAAAAGCAACACAAACCCAGGATCAAAGTGATGAACTAAACTGCAAATTCCATGTGCCCAGTGTGGTGATGTGTATCTGCACTGCCTCCAGGTCAGTACCCTCTTGCACACAAAAGTAGACTCTCTCTTTAAATCTGTCCTGTTATGGAAAAACAATGGTAACTGTAGGGAAGTCGCCCTCCTAATGGCACAGTCTCTCCAGAGAGCATGTAAAAGCTGAGGTTTTCACACATGGAAACATGCCTAAAGATCATCTGGTCTACCCACAACACTTCACAGAGGACAAGAGCTGATGGAAGACGAAGAGCGGCTCTTCAGGGAAGAGCACAGACTGAAACTCTTCTGTATATCATTGGGTCTGTCACAGTTGTGATGCCAGGGCACCATATCCCTATATGATCTCTTAGGTTCCACATAGTTCAGTAAGCATGCTACTTAATGCTATCACTTATATTCATATTGAACACTTTTATCATCATTGTAATAAGGTCTATAAATAAAAGGTAAGTGACATAGTCACCCTCTATAATTGCCTTCTTTTAATTTTTGCAATGCCAACACAAATGCTATTATTCACGATTTCACATCACTGTTCTTATTTGTATTCTTGTTCACGGAGGCAGAGACACATTACAAATGGAAATGTCTGCCTCTTTTTCCGTAACTAATGTCTGATCTCTAGCAAATGGGGCTATGATGTCATTGAAATGGATATCGGACAAGGTACCAATTGATTTATTGACTTCCCTTCTTCAATGTCCTTAGAGAATTAGAGAGAAGACGGAAAAAGCACAGGTTGGCTGAGATGTGCAATACTTACTGTATTACACAGAAAAATGGCATTTGGCTGATACAATCAACAATTCAGAAGTCGTGATTGCTGAACTTCTTAAAGGGGCGACACTGAAATCATTCAGAGCATCCACACACTTTCCGTTTCACTTGTCCATCAAATATCAACCTTTTAGAAGCCAAAACCCACTAAGCTTCCAGTCAGGCAGCAAGGACAGAAACAGGAAGAAAGGAGAAGCCCTCAGGGAGGAGAACTGGATATACTTCCGTTGCTTCCCAACATTCGTCTATAAATATGACTAGAAATTCCAGAAGCTATATAGTATCCCTAAAAAACCTGACACTTGAGGCTAATTTCAAAAGGGGCCCCTGTCTTCCAAAGGCTGTTGAAACATCTCATTTGTGGGTGGAAGAGTTTCCTGTGGTCTAAACCTGTCATGGTTCCAGGCATAGCAAGAAAGAAACAACTCTGATGGTCTTTAGCTCCATAGGAGAGGGTTTCAAGGCAGAGATCCTCTTGGCCCCCCTCAATACTTTTTCATGCGTATGTCTGTGTATCTATGTGTGTGTAAACCACATGTGTGTGGATACCCAGAAGAGAGTATCAGATACCCAGGAGCTGGAGTTGTAGACAGTTGTGAGTCTCCCAGACATGAGTGCTGGGAACTGAATTCGGGTCCTCTAGAAAAGCAGGAAGTGCTTTTAACAGCTTTCTGGGCTGATTGGATAAGTTTTTGATGAGAAACACTTTGAATCATATCCTGTTAAAAATGACTCCCAGAGAAAGTCCACATTGTAACATCTGTAACGTGTGTTTAGGAATTAACACACATGCCAGTGTCTGCAGGAAAACTATAAACTGCTGAACAAAAGCAAACCTCAGAGTTCCTCCTTTCGCCCTTGGGATGGATGGACGGGCTTTACCAAGGAACTTATCTCAATACCTTCTAAGCACAGCTGCATGCTAGCTGCTGTGTGCGCTTGCTCATGCCCCACTACAAGACAAAACTGGGTGTCTTTGTCTGCCAGGTTTCCTGTCAGTTTACCCCCATCCTCTAGATTTAAAAGCATCTGGGCGATCCCAGACCACTTTAATGTTCTGCCTTCTGTGTACTGAAGAATTTCCACCAGAGGAGGGATGTGTTGGTATGGCTCATTCTCCCTCAGTCTCAGTCCCTATCTTGAGGCTAGATGCTAGGTATGGTGTGGATCCTTGTCTATCTCAGACCTCTTTCTCAGTCAGGAGAAGTCAGTGTTGATGGTGCTGGACAGGGTACAAGGTGATGGGGAGGCCCAGCCAGGGAGCTACTGCAGAAAACCACTCTTGTAGGAGGTGAGTTTCCTTGAGCAATAAAATCCATCTTCTTACACTATGACAATTTCTGTAACATTGAAAATTACTGAATTTAAATAAGAAATTAAACATTAGCTCTACCATAGTTGACAGGATGTCCTAGAGATAGGTCACACCAATGCCATCCACAGAAATATGGGCTTATATGGAATTTTTGTATAGAATCCATCTTCTTGCAATGTCCTTAAAGACTATGAAAATTTCTGTAACTTCAGCACATAGTTCCTTAGATATGACATTCTATTGTCATGGAGTGGAGAATAAAAGGTTTAGGTTGCCCTCTAGTCTCTTCTTCTGTTGAGGAATGGGGCATCCTATGGCCTGGGTAAGATTCCCCCTAAGCTTCCTCTGAGGAATCTCTCTCTGATCGGTCTGTATTAACCATGCACAGTGCCCAATATTGTGTGATGTTGACAAAGAAATAGAATGACACCATTTCCCTCTTCTAGAGTGATCTGGATTTTAGAAAAGAAAGTAGCTACACTTCAACACCTGGGACAGTATTCCCCATCTGGTTTATACATCCCTACTCTGCTCTCATGGTGGTAACATCTATTTCTGCCTGAGTTCTTTTTGCCACACCATGGGCACTCATCACCCAGGAGGTGGGCAGGCCTAGTTAGTCAGGAGCAGCAGGAGAGAAGCACTCTTCTTCCCTGCTGCAATACCAAATGCAAGGATAGGGGTTCCTCTTGCACACAGAGGTGTAAGGCCAGGCTTTCCACATGTACACAGAGATACAAGGTCAGGGGTTCTACGTCCCTAATCCTCTATTATACTCCCCTCACCAACATTATAAATGTGTGCAATATGCTCATGCACACACACACATACAAATGTGCACCCACGTGCATGTACACACACACACACACACACACACACACAAGCATGCACACATACACACAAACACATACACCCACACAATGCACACACACATGCACGTGCACATACACACACATTCTGTGAGAATGTTGTATAACAAATTTTGATCATTTTTGTCCCTTATCTCCTCCTGATCTACCCCTCCTTCCCTACCTTCTGAATTTTGTGTCCTCTCTCTCTTCCTTTTCTTCTTTTACACTCATCAAGTACAATTTGTGCTGCCCATATAGTCTTAGATATATGTATGTTCTTCCACCTGAGTGTATCAGAGGCTACACTCTTAGAGAAAACTCACTTTCCCTCCTCCAGCAGCTATCAGTTGCCAATAACTCCTCTGCTAGGGTGGAATTTCATGTCCAACCCCTCCCTCCCTTGTAATTGGTCCTATCTTGAGATTGACAGGTCTGTTGCATGCTATCATAACTGCTGGGAGTTCACACGTGCAGCTGCCCTGCAGGGTCCAGAAAACTCTGTTTCCTTGTAGCCATCCGCCATCTCTGGCTCATACACACTTTCTGCCCCTTCTTTGAGATGGGGTCTCACTAAGTTGCCTTACTCTCTCACTCAGGTAAGCTTTGAACTTTTGATCATCCTGCTTCAGCCTCCTGAGATTACAGACCTAAGCTGCTAGGCTCAGATGAGCTAGTATTCCTGACCATCATGTTAGGGCTACCTCTTAGTTCTTAAATCATTACCACCTATCTGATCTTAGGTAAATATTCACCATTTCTGAGTTCTATTTTCCTTACGACTGTCTCTCGAGTCTCCTTTAACTCTGTCACTCTGTTGGACAGCTGGCTTGGCTGTGCAATGATTTGCTGTGATCAGATGACAAGTAGCTGAATCTACTCTTCCAACATCAGTATGCCAGTAGATATGGTACTTGGTAAACTCCAAACACAGGCAATGGTGGTCAAGACCAGGCCCTGTTACATGCCCCTAACTTACTCGTGGCTGACATCTGAAGACTAACAGCCTTAATTTAAAAAAAATGGTAGAAATTTGCTCTGGATTCTCTAATACTTCCAGTTCACATCACATCAGCATCTTCATCACCATCATCATCACCACCACCACTGCCATTACCATCGTCAGCTTCTCACCCTCATCATCACCATTACTACCACCACCACCTCCACCACCACCTCCACTACCACTACCACCACCACCACTACTACCACCACCATCCATCATGATAGAAAACTCTTATAATCCAGAGCCTTTCTGTGTAGCTCAGACTGATTTTGAACTCATTGTGCAGCTCAGGTTACTCTCAAATTTGTATCATCCTCCTGCCTCAGTCCTCCAGACTGCTGGATTATAGGCATCAGCCACTGTATCTGGCCTTTTATAACCATTCCTTTGTAACTCTTCCTCTTTCATCAATGGTCCTTCTCTGAAAAGCTAACAGCATTTGCCCCAGCTCATGCTGAAGTTAGCTCCCAGGATCCTCTGCAGGAGTCTGTCTCTCAGAACCTCTTTCTACTGGAAAAGAGCCAGCCTGCCTTCCAAAAACTCCCAGGGAGGTCACTGAAGGAATCAACAGAGACAAGGACTTCAGAGGTCTTCCTAACAAATGGAAGGCGATGCTCCAATAGAGCCTTTCCCCAGATTCTCAAATGGCACCTTTCCAAATCTTGAAGTGTGTGACCCTTACCTTCCTAATCTTTTAGAGGGCAGTATTGCTTGAATTCAGGAAGCTGTGAACCACTTACTACCAACGCCACTTCAGCACCCCTGTGTATACAAGGACAAGAAGCCAACCTATCCAATAAGACTTTCCACAATCCACGTCCAGTTCTGTCACTTAACAGCTTTCAAATGCTGGTCAAGGCAACCTTTTTTCGGTTTCTTAGCTGTAACATATGGATGAAAAAAAAATCTATACATGCCTTGTGCCTCACAAGATGTTGTGACAATTATAAGTGATAATTTGCTGAAAAGGACATTGAAAACTGTAAACTATTATGCAAAATCCAGTTATTCCTGCACTATACCAGTATCTATGTGTCAATCCACAGCCAGTTTAGGAAAATAATAAAACAAATTCTCACACATAAAACGTATTGGCTGAAAAAAATGTATGTGTGAGAAACAATCTCATATAGCCTAGACTGGTCTCAAACTCTCTGTGCAACCCAGACTGGCCTTGAACTCCTCATCCTCCTGTCTGTATTTCCCAAGTGATAGGATTGCAAGCATCTATCACTATGCTGAGTTTGACATTTCTGTGCCAGCAATGCAATGGAATTAGTAGTGCCCCACTCCCCCACTTCGACTGGAGCATCAAACTTACATCAAACATCTTATGAATGGACAAAGTAGATTCCACACGTGGGATCAGAAAGAGCAGGAGTTAATGCTAAGCCAAAGCTAATGAGAGCCGGGATGTAAGCCATCACCCCTGCTCCCTTACTGTAGGACTGGTGGCCACAAAAGAAAAGTCCATCAAGAGATTCAAAGTGAGCCCCCTGTGTGCTCAGGCAGACCTTCTTCTTACTGGCCTGGTGATAAGGCCTCCCTTTTCTCCATTTGGTCTCATTCCTTTGGCACCTCTGTCCATTCATTGGACTTCAGCGCCCTCTAGGGTGGGGTCTATCTTCTGAGCCATCAACCATGTTGTCCAATATAAATATGCCACATGTGTAATTTTAAAATTTGAGGGACCACCTTTTAAAAATAGACAGGAATGGACTGGAGATGTGCTTGTCTGACACACACAAAGCCCAGGGTTCAATCCTTGGTACCTCATAAACCAGATGTAGTATATATCTGTAGTTTTAGCAAACCAGGGTTTGGAAACATGAGTATCAGAAGCTCAAGTTCATTCTCATACAGGCAATGAGTTTGAGACTATTCTGGGATACATGAGACCTTGTCTCAAAGCAGAAAAAAATAGAGGTAAACAAATTTTTATAATGAGTTTTCTTCATTCTATAGTATTCAATATCTAGCATGTCTTTCTTTCTTTCTTCCTTCATTTCTTCTTTCTTTCTTTCTTTCTTTCTTTCTTTCTTTCTTTCTTTCTTTCTTTCTTTCTTTCTTTCTTTCTTTTCCCTTCACCAACTCTCTGAAAAATGATATGCAGTTTATATTTTCAGCACATTTGAATCTGGACTAGCCAAATTCTAGAGTTGGAGAGTCTCTTGTGGCCGGTGGCTGCTAGATCTGACAGCGTGGCACCAAAGTGAGTCACTGCTGATCTCCAGCCATTGCCCAGGGCAGTCTGGCTTCTTCTATCTTCAACGCTAGCGTTCCCAGTCTCCCAAAGCACCAACAAGATAGCCTGATAGAAACGAACTGTCTTCAGTGGTAAAGAGAAGTACGTCCTCTCTCCCCTTCCCCTTCATAGCCACTGAACACTGTGCACACTTCCTGTGCACTTCCTGCACACTTGACACATTCAGTGCTTCATCCTTTTCCTTCACTAACTGGTGTCTAGACAGCCTCCAGTTCACCATGCCTTGACCCTCGATTCATTTCCATGGTGATGGTGCAAGGATGATATGCATTCAGTAGAAACCACACCTCACACAGTGAGCTGTAAACTTCCCACAGACCAGCAATATGCCATGCAATTCTGAAGCTGGGCAGCAGTAGTTAACTGTAGCTAACAGCCAGTGAACAATCACAGGGAAGACCAATCCTTTCTCCACATGCAAGGTCACTAAGCTGGGATATTTTTCTAAAAGATTTTCAAAAACATTCTATTGTTTTAAAAATTATTTGGGTGTATATGAGTGTGCAGAGAGGGGTACATATGAGTGCCTTTGGAGGCCAGAGGAGTCCAACCCCCTGGTAGCTGGAGCTAAAAGCAGTTATGAGCACCTCTAATGTGGGTGTTGGGAACTGAATTCAGGTCGTCTGTAAGAATATTGTACTTAACCAATGAACCGTCTCTCTTCTCTGGCTCCCTAAATGCATCTTGACAGGTTCTTTCCTTTTAATATATATATTAATATACATACATACATACATATATATACATATACACATATACATATATACACATACACACATACACATAAACATATACACATATACATACATATACGTATACACATATACATACACATACACACACATATGGCTTTTTTGTCTCTATGTACATCTGCATAACAGAAAAGAGCATTGGATTCCTTGGGACTACAGTTATAGATGCTTATAAGCTGCCATGTGGGTGCTAGAAATTGAACTAAGGACCCCTGGAAGATAATTCCAGTGCTTTTAGCAGCTGAACCATCCTAATTCCTAAATGCATTTTTGACTAGTTATTTTCAACTTTGGGTTTATCAACCCTGTTGCCAGTTGAGAGGCAGCTGGACTTACCATAGGAATAGTGATTTAAACCCCAAACCACAAAACTGAAGTGAGTGTTTTATGTCAAGTGGTGGGTGGATAGTGGTTGGTGCATTGGATAGATGGGAGAACCCTGCCAGAATCCTCAAGTCAAAGGTATAAGTAGCTACTGCTTCTCTCTTCTTGAGGAGGAACAAGCCTTCCCAGTGAACACTAACAGAGAGGAGAGGCTGGTGGAGTCAAGGATGGAGTTTTCAGCCTATCACCTCAAAGATTTAGTTCAACAAGCATGAGCGTTTACCACATATGGTTCTAGACATGAAAATCCTGAAGCTAGGAACCAAGTCTTCTTTGCCTCCTTATGGCCAATGTATCAACTGGAGAGTTTACATGAGCTTAGCCAAAAGCAAAAGACTTTTGATGTTTTCTTGTTTCCATCCCATCTTATCTCAGAGAAGCAAACATTTGACATTCAGGGTATTTCAGACACAGAAATCCATGAGTGAATCTATTCTGATTGTGCTAAATGCTAACTATGTGTGGTAGGACTCACTAGGGTGACAACCACAATTCAACTTCTGTTGACTGAGTGAGATGAAAATTGGGGTCTTCAGATCTTGAATACAGCTATAAAAAATATTTGTGTGTGAGAGAGATAAGGTAATCTTCATGGGAGGAGGGTGAGAAGTGGCCAAATGAAGGGTCTAGGCTCCACACTGGACAAAAGGAAGACAAACAACAACGTTCACACAAAGAGTGCAAGGCTCTGTGGCCCAAATGGCCAAAGGGACCTTTGCGCTCTGAGAAATCCACTCAGGCTCTTGACCCACACAAGCTCCCAAACTCTATGGGTCATCATACTTGTCAACTCCACAATCATCAGTCCAATCATAAACTACCCCACACCATTCTCATTACAGAGAGACCTGGAGCACAGCAAGCTGGTCTGGGTTCCTGAACACTCCCCAGAGAACTATGATCTTTGAAAAGCAGATCTACGTGCTCATAATGAAGTTGGCACATCACAGAGACCTCTATATTTACCACAGAAGTATTAACCACTAAGCTTTGGAACCAACTTAGTTGTCCAACTACAGAAAAATGGGTTTTAAAATGAGGCCTGTATATACAATGGGAGTATTCCACCAGAAAGGGGAAGAAAGCCATGTAGTTTTCAGAAAAATAGCTACAACAAGAAAGAATCATATTCAGCAGATGAAGCCAGTCTTAGAAATATAAATATGATATTCCCCCTTATACATGTTCTAGATTTTATACAGCTCCATGAAACCTTGTATGAGTACGGGACATTACATAGAAGTGAAATTATATGGGGGTCCCAGGGGACCCATAGGAGAAGAGAGAGGTAAGAAAGGTGAAGAGATTGAGGTATAGGGAGGAACATGCTCAGTGTACAACATAATAATTATTAAAATCTTTAAGTCACCCAGTACCACATTCAGCGAAAAAAGGATAAAAAATATTTTAGAATTATAAATAAATGAACACCGGTATTGGTTAGGCTCCTAGTTTATTATACAATGATGGTTCCACCCAGAGTACTGCTGAAATATGGTTCTAGCATAGCAAACGGGAAGTTGCTCCCTCCCTGCTAGGAATCAAGTCTATGATCGATTGAAGGAAACCAGAAGACATAACAAGACCCTCATACTTAGCAGAGGAGCTAAGGCTGGAGCCCCTCCATCGCCTGCCTCTTCCTTCTCAGCAATAGGTCTGCTCAGTTTTCTTCACCTTCCTGCCTTCTGAGCTCCCCTAGGATACTGTAATGTGTTCCCTCTAGTGTTTGCCACTGGCCAAGGGTAATTCACCCCTCAATACTGCACCCTGCTGGGCAAAAGGAGCCAAGTCCTCCAACCCAGGTCCTAGTGAAACTGGCCTCCTCCTTGAAAAAGCAGAAAAAAATTCTCCTCAGACACTCCAGCCAGCAAACTAGAGGGGAAGCCTCCACATTGTTTCCTAGGTGAATGACTTCCTGGAGTGTGGGAAAGAGAAACCAAGGTGTTAGGCATGCTCCCTAAACTGGGAGAGTAGAACAAGCCAGACAAAGGGCCGTTTAGAAATGAAACGTTCATGATAACTAAACCTAATGCTAGTGATGTTGGCATAATGCTGTTTCACAGGACTTGATACAGAGCCTACAGAGCCAGAGAGGTGGTGAGTCGTTAGGAGCACATACTGATTCTGCAGAGGATCTTAGTCTGAGTCTCAGCACTCATGTTGTGTAATCACATCCAGCGAAACCAACGTCCTCTTCTGGCCTCCAGGGCACCCACATGCATGTAACATACACTCACATAGAGACAAATTTACACAAATAAGCACAAAAACTTGAAAATAAATATAAATACTGACTTTGACGTTCCCCTCTTGTCTTCATATCCTGAAGTAAAGCAATTTTCATATCTTAAACTTTTGGGCAGACTCCTAAATAGCTTAAAAGCCTGAAGCCTGGACTGATATGAGTTCTGTTAAGAATTAACTTACTTTCCAGCTTCAGAAGTCTCTGAGTGGAGGACTATCATCTAGAGGCATCCAATGAGATACTAGAGGAAACTAATAGCCTATAGTAAAATTCAAAGAGAAAGCCTGAAAATCTACCCACCCATTGCCCAGTATTCATAACATATACAAAAAAGATGCTCAGAGATGTCCACCATTAATGACCCAAAACCTCAGAAACACCTGAGTAACGATTGGAAGGCAGCAGGAGATTTAAAGGCAGACACATCTATGCTACCATCATTCAGGCACTATAAAAGATTTATATTTACTGGAGTGAAAGTAAACACAAGTTTGAAAGAAAAACTATGGAGTGGACATAATTTTGAAAGCAATATGAGCCTAAGTTAATCACATAAAAGACCATATATTAGTTCATAAGAAATTGTTATACATATTCTATAACACATTATATACACATGTAATCGCATAGAATAAAACATTGAAGAGAAGTATCTTATTTTTTTCAGGGGAACTAGACTTTTAATTTTTCTTTTTTTAATAATCACTTAGATTTATTTATTTATTTTATGTGAGTACAGTGTTGCTATCTTCAGGCACACCAGAAGAGGGCATCAGATCCCATTACAGATGGTTGTGAGCCATCATGTGGTTGCTGGGAATTGAACTCAAGACCTCTGGAAGAACATTGCTCTTAACTGCTGAGCCATCTCTCCAGCCCCTGACTTTTAATTTTTCAAGAAGAGGTCATGTAAGAAGCCATTCAAGTTTACTCTTTTTTTTTTTTTTTTTTTTTTTTGGTTTTTCGAGACAGGGTTTCTCTGTGTAGCCCTGGCTGTCCTGGAACTCGCTCTGTAGACCAGGCTGGCCTCGAACTCAGAAATTCGCCTGCCTCTGCCTCCCAAGTGCTGGGATTAAAGGCGTGCGCCACCACCGCCCAGCTCAAGTTTACTCTTTATGTTTTGTATTGTTTGTGTTTTTTATTAGTTGCATTTTTATATTAGTTGTATTTTTTTAATTACATACAAATAATATCCAAAGCCTGAGCACACAGCATAAGTCACTGGGGTAGGTCCAGGTGTGAGCTAAGTCTTACCTCTCCTTTGGGACTTGGCAAGTCTGAGTATGTTTATAGGGATGAATTGCTTGGTATCTATTTTTGATAAAAGACACAGAGCCCTGTGAAAGGGTTTCATCCCAGGGACCTTCTCGGTTCTGGAATTACAAACTCTTCACATACTCTGTTTAGTGGTTATAGGAATTGAAGCCAGGATCCCATATGTGCTAGGCAACCATTCTACCAACTGAACTACATCATAAGCCCTCAGTAGTTCTTTCAAGAAGAGAAGAAAACCAAAACCAAAACCAAAGACTGACTCTCTCTCTCTCTCTCTCTCTCTCTCTCTGACTTATGGTCAGCTGTTTTGTTTTTTTAAATACAAAGGGAAAAAAGGAGAACTGAAGGCACAATGACAATAAACAAACCAAGAAAGTTTTTGCATATGTTAATTTTGCATATGCTAATTTTGGTCCAGGAGGGCCCCTTTGAGAAAGTGGTTTTTAGAGACCAGAGCAAGTGCGTGTCTAGAGGGAGGAGTGGGTGTGGGAGAGGAGGAGAAGACACAGCTGGTGCTTGGGGTATCCAGAGTATAAGTAGCAGGAAAGTCTAGCTGGAGTCAACATGCACAAAGAGCGTTTGAAGGGTGTGGAAGGGGAGGGATAGGGTCTGTGGGCTGTAGTTAGGGGTCTAGGCTTTCTTCTGAGAGTTGATGGAGTGATTAGACAAGGTCATCTTGGCTACTGTTTGAAACAGACAGCATGGGGTGGGTGGTAGAGAAGGGGACTCAGGTCGAAGGCTCCTCCACAGTCCCCACCAGAGAAGGTAGTGGCCTGGTGAAACTCAAGAGTATTGACAAATGTGAGTTATTTATTTAGGGTGGTATATTGTTCAGATGAGACTGTGGCAAATGCAGAAGCCAAAGAGTGGCATGGCTTTCCTGCCTAAGAAACAGGGTGACAGAAAATGAATTAACATGTCTTCTCCTCCACAGTCATCTTCATATGCTGCTTGACAGATGGTAGTTGTTCAAGTGATGTCCCTTAAGCTCTGTAAGGTTTCCAGACTTCTATGTCAGTGTGTCCGTGAGTGTGCCGTCTTCATGTCGGTGTTGTGACTGCTTTTCCATTCACACTTCTGTTGGTTTCTTTGTTTGCTTATGAGACAGTATCTCACTATGTAACCCTGGATAACCTGGAATGAGCTATCTGGACTAGGCTGGCCTCAAACTTAGAGGCCACCTCTGCTTCCAGAGAGCTGCAGTTAAAGGAGTGTACCACTGTGCCTGGTGGCACATGGGATCTTAAATCTGGAATCTGGTGCTAGCTGACCCCCTGTGGCAGGGGTGGGCAAGTGTTGAGTGCCGGGTTGTGTCTGTGCATACACACATGTATTCATTGTTTTATTGGTACAGAGACTGGAAGGAAAGCCATTGCCCTATGTTGGTTTTACTTGGTATTTGGGTTCTTTAAAGTATTTCAGCGTTAAAAATTGTTATGTATGTAGTTGTATTAATTATTGTTCTATTGCTGTGTAGAGATACTATGACCAAGGCAAGTTATAAAAGGAAGTGCTTAATTGGTGGTTTGCTTAGTTTCAGAGGATTAGTCCACAACCATCTTGGCAGAGTATGGCATTAGACAGACAGTCCATCCCCAATGACATACTTCCTCTAACAAGGCCATACCTCCTAATTCTTCCTAAACAGTCCCACTGGGGACTAAACATTCAAACACATGAGGCTATGGATGCCAATCTTATTTTAAACACTACAAGGTAGTTTTGCCCATATGCTTGTCTATGTACCACATGTGGCACTGCTGCCCACAGAGGCCAGAAGAGGGCAATGGATTTCCTAAAACTGGAGTTATAGATGGTTGTAAGCCATCATGTGGGTGATGTGAATTGAATCTGGATCCTCTGAAAAAGTAGACAGTGTTCTTGACTACCAAGCCATCTATCCAGGGCCCTATTCTTTTATTTTTAAAACTATCTGAGAAGTGGGTAGTGAGAATATTAATAAGTGTGGAAAGAATTCAGAAGAGCCCTTGGCTGAAAAGCTCAGCCAGGTATATATACACACACCCACACACACTTGTTCATACACAAACACACATACACATGCACATTCACATGTACACACACACACACGCTTGCTCATACATATATACAGCACATATGCTTATACACATGTACACACACATGCTTGTTCATACACATACACAAACACACACACATATGCACATTCACATGTACATTCACTCACACATACTTGTTCATACACATACACAAACGCACATACACATGCACTTTCACATGTACACACACACAAGCTTGTTCATACACATACACAGCACATATGCATATACACATGTACACACATGCTTGTTCATACACATACACAAGCACACATACATATGCACACGCGTGTGCACGCACGCACATGCATACACACACACACACACACACACACTATCCCTCCCAAACTTTGCTACCTGATTGTTACCTGAGAATTTGGGGGTCACAAGCAGGAGGACCATGAATCACCACCTAGCTTGAGACATGTAACAAATTCCAGGACGGCCTGAACACATACCCCATGCCTTGTTTCATCCTTGTGTTCTAAAAGACAAGTTGCATTCACGCAGCCATTCAGCTGATAGAGTTAAATTCAGTTAGCAACGATCCCTCCCCAGGATGGGAAATCTGCAGAAGCCTTAGAGCTACTACACTCAGGCTGAGGGTGGGGAGTAGAGAATTGCCAGCCATCTTGAATGCCCTCACTGACACAGCGGGACCCTTAGCGAAGAAACAGAGCAAGAGAGTCTTCACTAACGTAGCACTCACTCTCAACTTAGAGTGAAACAGAAGAACTTCACATTTAATTACCCTCCTAAACTTTATGTCCACAGCTCTTTACTTGAGGCCTGACAGGTACAGGTCTGGCTGAGAGCTGGGCTTTGAAGAGCACTGCACATACAAGGAGACCCATCTTATATTATTAACACTCAGCGCCTCCTTATCTGCGGTGCTAGAAGAATTCTATCATTCAAGGCTGGTAATACTTGCTTTGTTGGTAAGAGCCATGCTACAATTGTGTTTGAAAAGATTTTAAAGCTACCCTTCTATGAACAGAGCCATTGATGGGTACATGGGAACCAGAGAGAAGGGGGGTACCCGGGGGATACGTATAAGAAGCATGTGATGTTTCTGCAGTGGTTTGAAGACTAAGTTTGGTCATTATGCTCTTGAATGTGAAAATCCTTGTGGCATAATGAAAAACACACCTCTGTTCTGCTTCCAAAATGAATTTCAAATACTGAACAGTCTTCACAAGGCTGAATGAGCTCCACAGAGCGTGGATTTGCTCCACTTCTGTGTCTCTGAGAACACATGGACAAAAGTAAGAGAACAGAGGGATCTGCATTGCTTGTCCCTTCTGTTCTTATTAACCATTTCCTTCTGCGGCATCACCTACCACAGTCTACTTACTGAACACACACTTACAACTTGTCCTTGGTTGTCTGCAGAGAAAAGAAATATTAGTCATATTTACAAGTCTTATGAAGCAGTTAGAAGACTATCAATCACCAGGGAGAAAATGATAAGAGACTGTAGTGGTTTGAATGAAAATAGTGTCCATGGACCCATATAGAGAGAGACACTATTGAGAGGTGTGACCTTGTTGGAGAAAGTGTTTCACTGAGGGTGTGGAGAAGTTATTTCCTGTTCTTCCTCCCATCACAGTGCTCCCAGAAATAAGTCTCAGACTCAAAACATATATACAAATACCTTGGCCATATGGCTAGCTCTTCTCTTACTAGATCAAAACTAAAATAACCTAATTATTTTAATCTACATTCTGCACATGGATGGTTACCTATGCTCAGGTACCATGCATCTGTTCCCTCACATCTCCCTGGGTGAATTTCCTGCCTGTCTCTATCCCAGAATTTTTTCTGCCTCCCGGATGTCCCACCTTTTATTTCCAGCCTAAGACATAGGGCATAGGTTTTATAATTGACAGGTGATACATCCATACAGTACACAAGATATTCTCTCTACAAGGGTGAGCTTTGAGGTCTCAGAAGCTCAAGTCAATTCTCTCTTCCTGCTGCCTGACAATCCATATGTAGAACTCTCAACTCCTTCTTCTGCACAATGTCTGCCGGCCTGTTGCCACATTTCTTGCCACCATGACACTAGACTAAACCTCTGAAATTGCAAGCTTGACATAATTAAATATTCTCTTTTAGATGGGTTGTTGTAGTTATGGTGACTCTTCACAGCAATAGAAACCCTAAGACAGAGACATCCCACAAAGGTTGAAGAGATGGCTCAGAGATTAAGAGCACTGGTTGCTTTTGCAGAGGACCTGAGTTTGGTTCCTATCACAATGGCAACTCACAACCATTTCTAACCCATTTTCAGAAAATCCAATACCTCTTTTGGTCTCGGCAGTCACCACTTGGTACACATATGTACATTCAAACAGACATACATATAAAACAAAAATAAGTAAATCTTTAAAAATACAAGACATTCTATAGAAAATGTAAGTCATATTTAAAAATAGGAAAAAAGTTATTCTCTGTTGCTGTGATAAATACAGACTTAAAGTAACTTAAGGAGGAAAAGGAAGTGACTTATAGTTTGTCATCTAGGGAAACCAAGGCAGAAAGCTGACAGCTGAAACTGAAGCAGAAACTACCACAGAGGAACCCTGCTGTGTTGGCCAGCTTTCTGTCAACTTGACACAAGCTAGAGTCATCAGAGAGAGCAAAACTTCAATTAAGAAAAGGCCTTCAGGGGCTAGAGAGATGATGGCTCAACAATTGAGAGCACTGACTGCTCTTTCAGAGTCCTGAGTTCAATTCCCAGCAACCACATGGTGGCTCCCAACCATCCATAATGGGATCTGATGCCCTCTTCTGGTAGACAGCGAGTGTACTCATACACATAATATAAAAATTTTTTTAAAAAAGAAAAGAAAACACCCCTGTAAGATCCAGCTGTAAGGTATTTTATTAATTAGGGGTCAATATAGAAGGATCTACCTATTGTGGGTGGGGCCATCCCTGGGCTGATGGTCCTGGAATCTATAAGAAAGTAGACTGAGTAAGCCATGAGGAGCAAGACAGTAAGTAGTACCCTCCATGGCCTCAGTATCAGCTCCTGCCTCCAGGTTCCTATACTGCTTGAGTTCCTATCCACAGTGCTTTTGATGATGAACTATTCTATGGAACTGTGAGTGAAATAAACCCTTTCTTCCCCAAGTTGCTTTTGGTTATGGTATTTCATCACAGCAGTAGCAACCCTAGCTAACCTATGGAGGAGCGTCTGCTTACTGGCTTGCTTTCCCTGGTTTGCTCATTTTGTTTTGCTGTAATTTATTAAAAAATTTTAAAATAAATAGATGTTGATTATTTCGCTTCTCCCAGGTCCTCCTATTTACTCCGCATCTCTCAATTTACCCGCCTTTATGTTCTTTCTCTCTCTTAAGAAAACACCTAAAACCAAGCCAAATCCTCAATTCCCACAAAACATTTCCTATATCCATCAACAATAAAAATAATAATACAAAAAAAGTCACATGGATTTTCCTATAGGTGAATTGATAGAGGCAATTCCTCAATTGAGATTTCCTCTTCTCAGGCATATCTAGGTTTGTGTCAAGTTGACTAAAACTCTGACAATGCTATAAGATGCAAACTATAAATCAGAATTTAAAACTGTAATAAGAGTTTTTCCTTAGTCTGTTAAACATCAACGTTTAGAAAATGGAACAGAAACGGCCAAACTACTACCACTGACTCCATCTCCACCTATGCCATATCGAATTACCACGGACAGCCTGGATGCCTGGAAGATGCCCGCTCAGCTTGCCGAGTCTGGTAGGTCTCCCGATTCGACTCTGCCCATATCCTCACCAGCCCTCAGATCTAGGTCTGTCCCACGGTCCTGCTGCTGAGCTTCCAACCTCCAGGCTTGGGCCAGGATGCACGGCCTCCCCATCAGCTCACCCCTGCATGCCCTTCTGATTTCACCCTGCCCATGCCGTGGCCAACATCCAGGGAGTGTGGCTGGGGAAAAGGAGGTGGAAAGATGGCGAGAATCAGAGGATGAGAAAATCTGCAGGGAGACTGTATCTCCTAGGAATGACTGGAAGCCACATCCATAAAACATCAACAAAATGGCTACCTAAATAACACCCGACAAGAACAACACTAAAGGACTAGCTAACATGGAAAAGGGAGATCTCACAGTGCCTACTCTGAGACTAGACATACAGGCAATTAATGCATGCTGAGAGAGGAAGAATTACTTTTTCTCAGGGACAAGTCCCTCATCTATTACCTAGTACCCAGTGCTCAGCCCTGAAGCCATGCGCAAGAGAGCAACACTAGTTGAAGTCAGCTGGCTGTAGCTCTCTATGTTTATATATGTAAAATGAACAATTAAAGAAAAATAGGTCACGGATTTGAAAGGGGGACACGGGAGAGTTAAAGGAAGGAGGAGAAGGAAGAAATGATGTAATGATAATTATTATAATTATGAATCTTAATATTTAATTTTAAAAATGAAAAACAGAACAAAGTCAGTCTTAGCAGTCATGTATGTGGCAAGTCAATAGTGTAATTCAAATATCATGCCAATAAAACATTCATTAAGTATCCTGTATCGTTATAAAAAGCACAGTTTGTCTTGAGTGGGAATAAGAAGCTTTCAAGGAATTACTGAGTTCAGCGTGGCAAATCAGTTTTTCTTTTGTTGCAAAAATTCATATCTAAGTGTTCTCTAAAATACTGAGTGTCTGGATATATGTAACACACAATGTATACTTGTGTAAAAATGCCCTTAGTGAGGCTGTACATGTGTGATGAATATACGTGTAAAATCACCACCCCCCAAAACCCTAAACCAAGCCAAACAACAATAAAATCATATTTCACCATATTTAAGATATTTTAAACAACAACTCAGACAAATTCTAAGTATATTATCCAGTATTTTGCTCATCAATTTATGTGTCTGCACTCCTCACTGTATTTTAAGCCATTTAAGGACAAAAGGACTTGTTGCCCCTGAATTGTACCTGTTTCTAGACTGGAAAGTAATTTTGTCTAAAAAAATTGTTGTTTTAAATAACCAGTATGTTTACACTGTTAGTTGAAAACACCAAAATAGAAGCTGGAAAACTATTATCCACTACTTCATCTGAAGCAAAAATGACCAAGAAAATAAAGAAACATGAAAAAGAATCATTGTCTACTGATGGTACATTACCGTGAGAGGTGGGGTTGTAGAGCGCCTGCCCAGTAAGCATGAAGCCATGGCTTTAGTCCCCAGAACCCCATAAAACTGGACATTGCAGCAAACCTCTGTAATGTGGGGAATAAAAGCAGGAGGATCTGACGCTCAATTTTTTCTTTGGTTACAAAGTGAGTTCGAGTTCTCAGTCACTCAATCAACCTATTGATCAATAAGTAAATCATCCAGAAATCAAGCGCAGGGGTGGAAACCACACCCACAGCTGAGTTCCAGGTAGCTGCTCCACTCATCAGGAGCCTGCTGTCAGTTGGCAGCACCGCCTTTCAGCAGCGCCATGCTTCTGAAAAGGACTGGGAAGAAGCTGCGTAAGGATGACCATGATGGGATGGAGCTAAGAAGCCGTCTAGACCTGCAGTTTGGGACCTGAGTTTGAGATGTTCAAATAAAGCTTTGAGAAGAGGGAAAGAGGCTAAGAAAGAACCGGCCAGTTTTCACTGCGCACAGAGTTGCCTAAAGTCTTTACCAGTATCCTCTAAAGCCCGATGCGCTCGCTCTTCAGCGCTTTTGGAACAAGGAAGAGTTGTTGTGTTTGGCTTATGTTGGTAACCAATGATGACGCATGAAACGGACATTAATGTGAAAGGAAGGTCCAATATTACCCAGATTACAGACAATTAAGGAATTGATAATGTTGGTCTTTAAATCAAATGATTGAGGAAAATGATATTGGAACAGAGACTATCTCTGGTGCATTAGACACAAGTGAATTGTGTTGGTGCCACGACAATTTTTTTGAATTGTAAATGTATGGTTTTTTAAAGATTTATTTATTTATTTCATGTATGTGAGCACACTGTAGTTGTCTTTAGACACACCGATCCCATTACAGATGGTTGTGAGTCACCATGTGGTTGCTGGGAATTGAACTCAGGACCTCTGGAAGAGCAGTCTGTGCTCTTAACCACTGAGCCATCTCTCCAGCCCTGTAAATGTGTGTTTTGATCACTGTGTCCACACTTTTATTCCAAGCAAGACACTAGTGGAGCCGGTTATTTTCTCTCATCTGTAGTTGGCTGAGGTTATTATCATTAACTTTTGTCAAATAAGGTTTTGATATCTGTTGAAACAATCCTGTGGACAGTCCCTTTAAGTCGGCAAACTTAGTGAGATCTGTTAGTTGATATTTTCAATTTCTTTTGAGTTTTTATTTATTTTTATTTTATGTGTATGAATCCTTGCCAGAATGTATGTCCATATGACTCTTTGCCTGAATGTATGTTCATGTACCACATACACGTATGCAGTACTCACCACGTGGGTGCTGGGAATCAAACCTGGTACTCCTAAATACCGAGCCATCTCTTCAGCTCCTGTTGATTAAAATTTTAAAACACTAATCATCCTTGCATTCTTTAAAACTTATTTGGCCATGATCTTTTATCCTTTTTACATTTTGCTAGATTTAAACTGTTAGTATTTTGCTTAAGCAGAATAAGCTCATATCTCACGTTTGCTTCTTGTTTGTTTGTTTGTTAATGACCGCAGAACACATAGATAACTCATTCCCTCCAGTGATGGCAATCACTTCTCACAACCTTCAAAAGGAAATGCTGCCAAAACCAAACAAAGGTACACATTTCCAAATATTAAGAGAACAAATAATAAGAGAAAATCAGAAAAATAATCCATGAACATCAAATACCATGTGTATTTAAAGCTATGGATGTTAAGATCTGTGTAATTAAAACAAATTTCCATATTAACTGAAATACCAGCCAAACAGGGAAAACTGGAGGATTATAGTATATTACATTTTAAAACTAAGAGTTGAAATTGTAAATTAGAAATGAGTTGGCTAAATGACCACACATTCTTGGAATGGTTCTTAGAAAAACTCTTAACAACAAGCACTAAATTTGGACCAGTATGATGACACGGTCAGTAAAAATACTTGCTGCTCAAGACTCGTAACCTGAGTTTGATCCTTGAAATGCTCAGAAAGGTGGGAGGAGAAGACTCTACAGAGCTGCCCTGTGCCTGCCCTCACACATGCTATGACACACACCCCTTCCATCACACACACACACATACATACAGAACATTAAAAGTGAATACATGTTTCTTAAAAATCCAGTATGCTAATATCGTCCCTTCTGGTGTGCCTGCTCACTTTCTTACTCTGCACATCTTGGTAGAATTGATGTTCATCTGAATCCAGATCCCTCGCACACTTCTCTGACCTCACATTATTCATTTGGAAGTTTCTTTGTAACTCGGAAGTATTGTTTCCATGTTGCACTTTAAGATTAATGGGCAATAAAATGAGAAAGAAATATAATATAGAACCAATTTTGTTAATCTGTGTCTCGAAAGTCAAATTAAAAATCCAGAATCAAAGTGTATGAACAAGTAATTGACTAAAGAGAAAACCAGGGTCTGGGGAGAGGTCTCGGTGGTTAGAGCACTCTTGAAGAGGACTTGGGCTCAGTTCCCAGCACCCACATGGTGGCTCCAGGGGATCTGACACCCTCTGCTAACTTTTACAGGCATCAGGCACACACATGGTGCACATACAAACATTCAGGTAAGGCACTCAGACACATATAATATCATAAAACTTTAAAACAATTAAAAACAATAAATGAAAATATTTAATTGTGTAGTTACTGAAAAGTATAAATGAAGACTGTTGAATATTTTTAATAGCAGACTGGGAAAATTTAGAATTACAAAACCTGATGGGAATGAAATTGAATCTTTTTGGAAATAAAACTTAACAATAAAAATGAAATATTTGAAATGAATTACTAGAGCCAAGGTTGTATCTCAGTATTGAGTGCTTGTCCACCATGCAAAGGTAGGGAACTCTGGTCTCCATTCCCAGCAACACACCAACACACACACACACCAACACACACACACACACACACACACACACACTCATACACACACCACACTACTGATTTTTCTACTTTTTTTTATTATTTTTTTTTAATTTTATTTTATTTTCTAAGTTTTTTTATTTACATTCCAAATCATTTCCCTTTTCCCGTTTCCTCCCTCCCCGAAAGTCCCATAAGCCCCCTTCCCTCCCTCGTTTCCCCATTCAACCCCCTCTCGCTTCTCTGTCCTGGCGTTCCCCTACATCCAGTCTTTCCAGGACCAGGGGTCTCTCCTTCCATCTTCTTGGAAATCTATTGATATGCTGATTGTGTCTAGGGTATTCTGAGATTCTGGGTCAATATCCTCTTATCAGTGACTGCATACCATGTGTGTTCTTTTGTGATTGGGTTACCTCACTAAGGATGATATTTTCAAGTTCTGACCATTTGCCTAGGAATTTCGTGAATTCATTGTTTTTAATTGCAGAGTAGTATTCCATTGTGTAAATATACCACATCTTCTGAATCCATTCCTCCGTTGAGGGACATTTGGGTTCTGATTTTTCTACTTTTAAAACAGAGCATCTAAAAGTACCTAAACTATAACATACTTTGCACCACAAATCATTGACTTCACATAATGCACATGTTCATATGACCACCTCCTAGACTGAGAAATAGAATATTTTGAAATCTACAATTCCTTAAGCCTCTACCAATCTGTCTCTGGGCCTCTCTAGCAGTCGCTGCTATTCTGATTTCCCAAGCTATAGATTCCTTTGTTTGACCTTCAGTGTGAGGAATTGTGCATTGTGCTTTTCCGTGTTTGCTTCTTTCCTTCTGTGTTAACTTTGTGAGATTAGCATGTTCTTGCAGGAGACGATGTAAAGTTTCAATGTATAAACACTCCATAATTTACTCCTGATGAGTCGTGAAGCTGATCTGTTTTCTTTTATCAGGGAATAAGACTACTATGGACATTTTTGTCCATGTCTATTAGGAGATGCATGCTTTCTTGTGTTTAGGTTAGATGTTGTACAGCTGACCAGCTATAGGACATGCTGATCATCACCTCCTCTGACTGTAGAGGAGAACCTTAGCTACATCATCTTCCTCTGTACAGGGGAATTACCACTCTCTTTAGAGTTAGTCTTTTTCTAACTTTTTTTTTTGACTTGTAGGTCAGCTTTCAAGTTTCTTCCTTTTAAGTCTAGACAGGATTTCATGCCTGTGACATCATTGTCTCAATAGCTGCAAGTGTCCCCATCGTTCTATGAGCTTACAGGCCCACCTTCCATGTGCAGACCAGCAAGCTATGCTGCTGTGTTCTCTGTCTTACGAATCATCTCATTTCTCCTCTTCCACCCCTCCTTCTCCTTCTCTTCTGCCTCTTCTTCCTCCTCCCTTTTTGTTTTCTCCTCTTCCTTCTCCTCTTTCTTCTTTCTGCTAGAAGGAATTATACAATAGGTCTAGATGGGAATTGTCATACATTGAGAGTTTTCCTCACAGGCCCTTTTTCTCTCTACCACCCTTCCTACTTTCCTGGTTCAAACTTGGCTGACCTCCTGTGCGTGAGTGCAATGCCATCAGAATAGTCTCTGGATTCTCTTCTAAACTCTTTTCCAGAAAGGTCCTCCCAAAACAGAGCTGACCACACTATTTTCTAGATTAATGTCCAATGGTCCCTACTATTTTCCCTTATAGTGAAACTACTTTCAAATATTTTATACTATCAGTGGCATATTTAAATAGGCAACACTTGATGGATGTCAAAGGTTGTAGTCTACCAATGTTTGTATATTAATACTTCTATTTCTGATCTCAGAAATATAGTCAGTCTCTCAGGATATAGTGTGAAATGCTTAGATTGATTATTTCAGTTTAATTAAAAAGAATGACAGAGGGCAGTGAGGTAGCTCGGTAGTAAAGCCTGAGCTTCCCGAGGTTGATTCTCTAGAGAAATGTTCTCTAATCTTTATGAAGAGAAACTCCTTCAAGTTGCCCTTGGCCTCCACACATGAACTGGAACACATGTATACATGCACACACATAATAAAAGCAATAATTAAAAAAGACTGGCAGGTCTTACAAGACTACTTTTTATCATTTAAGGAAAAACAATCTACAGCCGTCTTTAAATGTGATTTAGGTTTCATATTTTACATTAGGGGAATATAGTACAAGTAGATCCTTTATGTAAAAGGCAAAAAGTCAAGCTCAATAGTAATTTTAGTTATATAGCAACAGTTTTACTCAAGCAGATACCTACAGTGCAGATTTTCTCTGAAAAGGCCTTCACTTGATAATTACAACTGAAGACTTTGTAGGGCGTGGCCATTTACTAGTTTCAATTTGCCTTTTCTTTCACTCCCACTTGACCTCCTTCATTCAAGACTTTCCTATGTTTTGCCTGATTTGTCTTTTTCTGCATTCTCCACCTTGTGGCTCTCTCCTTACTTTTTTGTTTCCTCTTCCCTTGATACCCACACCTGCTGCTTCCTCTTCCCCTTGATACTCATGGCCCCTGCTACAGCCCCTGATTCCTCTTCCTCTTGATACCCACATCCATTCTTCCCCTTCCCTTAATACCCACACCCCTCCTTTCCCTTCCCTTAATACCCACATGCCTTGCTTCCTCTTCCCTTGATACCCACAGTCCCTGCTTCTTCTTCCCTTGATACCCACATCCCCTGCTTCCCCTTCCCTTCTTCATTCTTACTTTAATCCATGTAACCTGAACACAAGCCATTGCAGATACTACAGGGAATGACATTATGGTCATTTGAGCACTTCTTTTGCTTTTTTTGCTTAATCAATCAACCAATCAATCAATCAATCAAATGACCCAGTCAAATGATCGATGGATCAGGGAAGCAACCTCTACCTAAGTCAGTGTAATTTGATTGTTAGGCAAAAATGGAGCTTTTCAACCAGCACAGATAGAAATACTGTATCTCTGAACCCTATCTATTTTGTAGAGAAGACTGAGTACTGGGTTTGTAAAAGGTTTGAATCCTGAGGTTCTCCAAGGAAGCCCAGAACTGATTTTTAGCATTATCTCCTCCTTCTTCCTACTCTCCTATGACCCACCACGAGGCTATATCTGACCTTAAGCAATACTAATTATTACCTCTTACTAGGGTATATGTGGATTGCAGTTTAAGATGCATCAGAATGATCATGCATGCCATTAAACACATGTGAGACTGACATTATTTGCAAGTTGTAGTTGATCAGACCTTTCAAGTATGTTCATTCAATTTTTTGCTTAAGTAGTAAACTTCTCTACACAAGTTCTACAGTTGGTGGAGACAATAGTCTTTAGTGTTTTAGTCAAATAAGATTTCATTGAATGTAATCAAATAATAATAGATACATTCTTGGTTTATTTTTTTTCTGAAAAGAAACTATTGTTGGATTTATGTCAAAGGCAAAAATGTATACATTATCCCTTCAAGATATAGTTTATTTGAGTGGACATCTAGTAGTATACCTTTGTATCACATATAAGAAGGCTATGTAATTCCAGAACTTGTAATTAAATAATATAAATATATTATTTATATTATATAAAATTATTTATATTATATGAAATATAATGTATGAACATATAAAAAAGATATAGGTATGTGGAAACAAAGATTTAGTTGCTACCACAATTTAAATGTTTTTTAACTTCTTGCATCTTGGGCATTTTATCCTCAAAATTAGTTTTTGAATTTGAATATATAATTATGGTCTTGGAAGAATTTGATATATATTTATTCCTTGGAATCTACTACACAGAATTTTTAGCTGTTGTGAAAAATTATATTTCTCCTTTGTATAATAGTCTCTAGTTTTTTGTTTGACTATGATTTAATAAAATATAGGGAGAAATGAGTTGAAGATTTACTCTGTTGAAGACTTAGTATGTGTCTTATGATAGGAAGAATAATTAATGAAATATTTTGGAATCTGTGAATGTAAATCTTTGAAGTGCATAACCATCACATTCAACATATAAAAGTGGCCTATATTGAATAAATGATTATGAATAGTGCCCTAACTCTGACTCAGTTATTTATGTAGTTGATCAAACCTGTCTACTCTGTCAATTTCTTTTCTTTTCCCTTATTAAGTTATAATCTCAAAGTGGAAAATCATGATACGAAAAAGGATGGGAATGTTTCTACTGTTGGGTTATAGAGGAAGGAGGACACGAAACACTTCACTGAGTCTGACTGCACTGAGAGTGAGACCCAGGGCTGGCAGGCCTGTGAAATCAAGCTTAAAATACAGCAGGCTTGTGGATCCTTGAATAGCAATGGGTGTTGGGCGGAAACTTTGAAGACAATAATTTTAAAACAAAGCAAACTAGTCCTTTAATTATAGCATAATTATCCAGATTTTGAACTGTGAATTCACTTTTACTTTGGTCTTTTAAATAAATTATGCATGTTTTCCATATGGAGCCCCACACCAAAACTCCTTTTTAATCTGGGAAAGCATTTCCAAATCTGAGTTTTTACCCAGGCTCTGGGATATTAATTTGACTTCAGATTCCTCCATAAACTCCACGTTTAGAAATCTTTTTGAACTGTCCCTTGGGACACACATGTTTGTGTGGCACATATTCTGTCTTTTAATAGTAACATTTAGGAATTCAGTAGGAAAAAAAAATAATGCCCTTGTAAATATGATCTCTTTTGCAAACATTCAAACATAAAATGTCCTCTGCCTTACCCCCCACCAGGTTTACATTAATAAGCCACCAATTGTAGCCTAGCCATCCAATTCGAAAGAACCTTCCGACTCCAGTATTGTGCACTATTTATTCTGTTGTGCATTTACAAAGGATTAAGGCATAATGCAGTTTTAATTAACTGAAATATTAATGGCAAAAAGCTTTTAAGAGAAAAAATTTTTAAAGAGTTACTCATCACAAACATGGTTTCAATAAAAAATTATTTATAAAGCTGCATAGGGAACCAGGAATGGCTAATTAAAACAAAAAATGAAATCAACATTTTTCCTTTTCTATAAAATCATTAACTCAAAAAAACTTCATAGATAACAGGAAAAAATGTGGGTACACTCTTTGGGGGGTTATGAGCTAATTAACAAAAGTTGAGAGGGATTTTTTTGTTGTTGGTTGGTTGGTTTTGGCTTGCTTGTTTGACTGCTTGCTTGCTGAGTTCTGGTCAGACTTCTTATGGTAAATGTGTAGAGCCTGAAGGAGAACTGTATTCAGCCACCCAGAATCCTTAATGGGTCCACACTCTGTGACCATTAATGCCTTCCTCAGTCACCACTCAGCATCCAGGAACTCCAGCTAATGAGAGGAAGGAGACTAACAAGGCCAGACCCGCAGCACTGGCCACTCTGGAAACTACTTTGCCATCAACTCTACTGTCCAAGCACACGAAGCGAAGCCATGATTTTAGAATTTATCCCTAACAGCATTTCAGTACTGACAACGAGCCAATGTTGATGGCTTTCGATTCCACTGGGGTTGCTTTTAGCTTCATTTAATAGAAAACCACCAGCAGTGGCTTAAGTAATGAAATCTTGTGTTTTTCAAATAAAGAAAGCACTGTAGTCATTAGAAGGATCACCATGGATTGTGCTTCCTCCCCCTTTTCTGTTCAACATTATGCCATGTTAGATTTTCCTCCTTGCAAGAGGGATGTTCCACCTGTAGTTTTAGCTGGAAAAAATGAACATGTGATTAAGACTCAAACATGACAGCTGAATCTAGCCTTTTGTCAACAAGGGAAAACAGTTTTGTTTCTTTTTTTTTTTAAAAAAAATCATATTTATATATTTACTTTTTTTGGTTAAAGGTTTCTTTATTTATTTTATGTGTATGAGTACACTGTCACTCTCTTCAAAAAAACCAGAAGAGGGCATCAGATCCTACTACAGATGGTTGTGAACCACCATGTGATTGCTGGGAATTAAACTCAGGACCTCTGAAAGATCTTGCAGCTACTTGTTTTCAAATGCTGTTTGGGTCCCGCCAAAACCTGTTTGCATGAGAGGGTCTGCACATAGCTTCTGAGAACCTGCCCTCAGTTGGTTCTGATTGGTAAATAAAGATGCTAGCAGCCAGTATCTGGGGAGGACAGAGATGGGATTTTAGGATTCCTGGGCTCAGGACCAGGAGGATGAGGAGGAGGAGGAGAAAGAGATCTGGCATGCTGGGAGAGTGTGGAGAGATGCACATGCATGCACCATGCAGCAGAGAAGCAAGCAGAGCACCCTGGGGCGGCCTGGGCCATAAAAACGAAGCCCAGAAGGCTGTCTAATTGGAGTTCACAGCAGCCAAGATGGAACATAGAAATTAGTAAGTAGTAACTTGGAATTATTGGTGGGAGGTAGATTCTAACAGCATGAAGGTTAGGTAGTTAACCAGTTATTGTGCTGTATAAGGCATATTAAAACATAAAGACTTTGTGTGTGTGTGTGTGTGTGTGTGTGTGTGTGTGTGTGTGTGTGTTAAATTTGGGAACATAAACCATTGAGGCAGGAGCAACCCCTTGCCGAGATTTGCTAAAATATACTACAAGATCTCTCTAGCTCTATTTATTTACTTTTGAGACAGGGTCTTATCATTCTAACTTTGGATGAACTGTAATTCACTACCATAGACCAGCTTGGCCTTGTACTCATAGAGATCCACCTGCCTCTGCCTCCTGAATGCTGGGATTAAAGGCATTTAACACTACACATGGCTTGTTTGATTTGAATAACTAGTAGACTTCTATTTATATCTTATTGACCAGCATTAGTTCATGTGGGCTACTTCTATGTGGAAGATTTTTCTGAGAAACTGAATTCTTTTTCTTTGGACATTTTGCTTAACTCCTCAATGAAATCAGACTTCCACTGAGAAAGAAAGCAAGGGGCAAGATAATAGTGGTCTTCACAGCAGACTGTTGGCCGGTATGGGTGGCCCAGTAAACATTCTCCGTTCTATTTCATTTGAAGGTATGCTGGTGTCTGTAGCTGTGTTCTCTTGTGATAGCAGATCTAAATAGTTATCACAAGAAAACCTTTATTCAATCTTACCTTCTTTCCCACAGGTCTATACAGAGTTTCAGATATTTCTAAATATTCTCAGTAAGATGGAGTGTGGGGTGAGTTAGTTATAACAATGATATATCCAATTTAGTTATGATGCAAGCCCCACCTCACGTTGCTTTCTCTTACTATGTCACTATGAGAATATCAAGTTAAAGTGAGAGTACATTTACTTTGGCATCTAGTTTTAGATTTATTGGTCCATAAGGCATGGCAGTGTCATGGTAGTGAAGCATGGAGCACACCAAACTGTCTGCTTTCTGGCCAGGAAATGAACAGAAAGAGGAAGTGGGTGGAGTCTCTCTCTCTCTCTCTCTCTCTCTCTCTCTCTCTCTCTCAAGGACTTGCCCCCAATGGCTTAAAGACCTCAGACCTCTTAAAGTTTATTTGCTACTTATGGGAATACCTTTTCTCATTGTGACCAAATACCCAATGAGAAGTGACTTAATGAGAGAAGGATACATTGGGATCACTGATGGCAGAAGTGGTAGGCAGCTAGTCTCATTGTCCCATTGTGTTCGTTGTTAGCAGGCAGAGACAGACAGACTGACAGACAAATAGGAAGAAAGGAACAAAGAGGGGGAGGGGAGGAGATGGGGGAATGGGAGGAGGAGGGGGAGAGAAAGAGAGAGGGGGAGGAGGGGGAGGGGAGGGGGAGTGGGAGAGAAGGTGGAAGGGGAAAAGGGGAGTGAGAGAGGGAGGAGAGGAGAGGGACAGGGACAGGGACAGGGAGAGAGAATTGATGGCCTTCATCTGGATTTCTGCTTTTCTCTTTTCTTTTATCCTGGGTTCTCAACTCATGGGGTGTTGCCACCCATGGTCAGGGTGCATCTTCTCCTTTTTCTTCTCCTTTTATTCATTTTCAAAACAGCCTCAGAAACACATCTTATGTCTCTTAGGTGACTCCTAATCTAGTTAAATTGCTAAGAAAGAACAACTATCATGAGGATCACTTCTAAACATGTAGCAAGTCCATTAATTTTCACTTTATATCTGATACTTCTATAAGCAAAGATACATAAAACCTTGAAGGACTTGATAAACGCAATGGGAATTAAGCATGGGGATCAGTGAGGAAGATAGTTTTGAATGGGTATCAGGTGAGCTTTGAAACAGCTGGACTATCTTCACCAATCAACAAAGTACTACTATCAGTTCCCATTCATAATGTAACTCCTACCTAGGCCATTTGTTCAAGATTGAAATAGCTAGCTCTTAAAATAATAGCATAACATTTTTTCCTGATTCAAGGAAGTTATCATATCCCCACAATTGCAAACAGAATTAAAGGTTTTCCCCATTGTGTTCTAAGAATATTTTAGTGCACGCCAATATAATTATTTGTCAAAATATTTTGTCTGTTACTTAACCTGGAAGCATCAGCTTACTGAGATTTTCATTTTCACTTTCTGGCAGAATGTATGAATCACAGCAAGTGCTCAAAGCAGGAATAGCAGAAGAGCTAATTAGTAACTGATTAGGGTTCTAAAAATCTATTTTACTGGTAAATAGGAAGAAGAAAAAGAGGTTGCTTATTATTAATGTGCAGTAAAGGGTTAGCTTTTCCCTAAGAGGCTGGCCTTTACCCTTGGCTCCTCAGAGGCAACCTTTAAGCTCCTGAAATGTCTTTCCTGACAAGAGTGTGTTTTGTTTACCTGGGACTCTGGGCCATGTCAAGTCTATGTTAATAGAATGATTGGCAGTGGGAGGAGCCATTCTTCAGTCGAGCATTATCAGCTTCATCTCTAGAGGGGTTGAAGGCTAAGGTCAGTATTATATCCACTCAACAATGTGGATGTGGCTGAGTCTTAATAAAAACACTGGACGAAGGTCCCTGACTGGTGCTATCTGTTACCACACATAGTCCTTAGAAGAAGACTGAAGTACCCGAGCCCTCTGTGTGAGGAAAACGGAAGATTCCCAGAAAACTTGATCCTGTTCAATGTGCATTTCTCCTTAGAATCTATATTTTTGCTTTAATAAACTGTAATTCTGAAGCTAAGAGCTTTTATGAGTCCTAGCAAACTACTGAACTCTTAGGTGGGCATGTCCCAACCAAAAACTAATGTCAATATTAGGGCAGTGTTGAGGATGTCAGACTTCATAGATAGTAACATCTGGGACTTGAACACATTCTCTATATACAAAGGATAGAAATAAGAATGTCCTTATTAAGCTTTCAGAATAAAAATGTGAGCTTGCTAATATTTAATAATCACTCTAGAGATAGACAAGTAGAGAATTTAAGAACAAATACTTCATCCAACCATCCAGAGAAGAAAATAGTTATAGGGACCTTAAGGTCCTCAAGTCTAGAGCCTACCATCCATCCACCATGACAAAACTATAATATCTCTGCCATGCTGTGGACCAAAGTAGCCATGGCTACTTCCAGCCAAGGTCTCCATACAGTCGGACTTAGGCCTCTGGGGAGATTTACTTTTCACTTTTTTGTTTCCTTGATACCTCTACTTCTTTGATTTCCAGAACTTCAGTGGAAATGAGATATCAGTTTCTAATGAATTGTCTTTAATAGGTACTTTTGCAAAAAAGTTAGCCATTTAGCAAACTGGTCCCATTCTTCTAAATAAACACCCCCAAATATTAAGTGTTTAAGTGGTCTATACATTAGGATTACGAGAACTAACAGTGTCTCAGGGTAGGAGAGCTTGATAAGAAGAGATGATTATTTTCTTTGCCCTTTGTAACTTTAAGATAACACTGCATGAGGAAGAAACACTTCAACAAGGCAACAGTATAGAGACGGGGCTGACTATTGGGCACTGTCACAGGTAAGGCATGGATCCCACCCGTGAGTCACAGGGTAAACAATGTGGTCCAGAATCCAGGTAGACTGCAGGCAGGAAGCAGCACCCCAGCACTCAGATTCGAGGAGTGATTGACCCACAGATATTCTGAGATTCACCCCAGCTCTTATTTCCCCCCCAAACTGTGACTCTTTCATAAGACTTCAGTTTCAAAGTGAAGCCAGGAAGACTTGCCAACTGCTGTTCACACTAGAGCAGAACTTGGAGATCCTGATTTTCACCTGCACTTGAGGACAGAATTCCTCATTTAGATTTGACTCTCCTCTGCCTCACTATGACTATGATTTGCCAGGTTACCGTACAAACCCAAGGGCTCAATTCTCAACATCAGTCTGAGTGGAAATTTTATCTTTGGTCTTTGCTTTTTCCAGAATGATTTTCTTCTAACAATTGTGGCTAGGGTGGGGGAGAAATCTTTCGTTTGACTTATTATAATTGGGGGGAAAAATCAGCAACCACCATAGATGCAGACTCAGTGAATACCTGAGATGCTCCATGAGCTGAGGAATTCAGACGGCACTATTTGTTTATTCATTACAAATATCATTATGAATTAAATTCTAAAGTGCTAAAAGGACTTACTCGAGCTTATCTTTCTGTCCCTTAGGGTTGTTTTGCGTAGTGGTAGTAGCTATTCATTATGCATTTTCTACTAACCCAACTACAGAAACACCATTCTGGTAGATTTTGAAAATGTCCTGGATCAGTTTCAATACAAGTCTCAACAATCTCTCTGGACCAAACATCTGATTTCATAATGTTTTTGGTATTTTAACTCAAGCACATCTCTCAAAAATAATATAACGTAACCAAAAACCACGTGAGAGTATAATGACCGTTTGGAGAAGTTTTGACAACAGAAAAAAAGAAACAGATTTTAGTCATTGCTCTTTAGTTTTAAATTGATAACAGAAAACTTCCCTATGTAGTTTGAATTCTAAATTTACCTCCCCAAAAGATTTGCCAGAATCTAGAATTTTTAAAGAAAAATTAAAAATGTAGACTTATGAAGGACCTCCCTTAACAAGAGAGGTGAGAGGGAAGAAGTGGGAGAGGGAGGGAGAGGGAGACAGACAAAGAGAGGCTTCAGGTAGACCACAACACCCAGCTTCCAAGGCTTGTAGATCAGTAAAGAGAATAGTCTGCAAACCATTTGAACAGGTCCAAGGCCGGCACTTGTGTCTGGAATCCTCTATGTACCTGTATCTGAACACTAGGAAGATTATTTAGGTGACTGGGGTGGCTCACCCAATCTGTAATTTCACTTTTGCCCATAGCTACCTTACTTCCTCTCATTTCATTTTTCCCCATCTCTTTTGAAGTTTTTGAAATTAAACAATGATAAAAGTTGACATTATATGTCATTATAAGAATATCTAGTTTAGGTGGATAGACCTAACCAAAAGGGAAAATATAAACAGATTTAACAGAACAAACCCTTGTTGCAACCAGCCTTTAAAAGCAACATTCTTCTATCTAGCTACTGAAAAAAAAATTAGTCTTGGGACTAGAGAGATGACTCAGTAGTTTAAAGGACTGGCTGCTCATTCAGAGATCCTGAGGTCAATTCCCACCACCCACATGGTGGCCCACAACCATCTATTATGAGATCTGATGCCCTCTTCTGTCTGATACTCTCCTCTGTCATGCAGGCATACCTGAGTGCAAACAGAGTGCTCAGATAAATAAATAAATAAATCTTAAAAAACACCCAGCAGTCTATGGCCTTAGTCACTGGACTGTAACATTTGTAGGAGAGAGAAAAAACAAGAACTTTTGTTGATTTATTGTTTGTTTTAGCAAGAGCTTTTTATGATTTAAAGTATTTGAATTATAGTCTATAAGTTTATGCATTCATTATTGATATTTTCTACAGTAGTCATATGAACATTTCTCTGATAAATTGGAATGATTATGTCTTTGAGACTGTCTTTATGTAGCTCAGGCTAAACTCAAATTTTCTTTGTGGTTGGAGATGACCCTGGACTTTGGATTCTTCTCCCTTCTTCTTGAATGTTGATGTTGGGGGTGAACCAGGGCTTCATGAACACTAGGCAGGCACACTATCAGCTGATTTATATACCTAGATCATGTGCCAATTTATTGATAAATTTTATCTTATCATTGGACTTTAAGACAAAACTATCTTTCCTAATGTTAAGCCAAAATTTCATGAAAAAAAGATATATTTATATAATGCTACAATGCAAAGATTTTTTTAAAGAACCTAGGTTTAAAATTTTAAATTGATTGCTAAGTAATCTTTGAGTATGTAAGCATAAATGATAAAGCAGCCTTCATTTTATAAGTTAAAATGTGTATTTTGGCTTAACATTAAAAAAAGATCATTTTTTTCTTAAAGTCTGAGGATAAGATAAAGTATCTTTTGAGTAAGAAAAATCACTTTGCAAGATAACTTTATTTGCTTGAAAATGGGATATCTACAGGTTGATGGGTTTACCCCCAAACAAAAGAAGACCTATAGATCCCCAGCCTCTATGTATAATAAGAGAACCCGAGAATAGGTTTTCACTCTGCTGAAAATGTGTAAATTGGGTTGGGAGGGATATAGAAGGCTGTTGATTAGAAGATGTGTCCAGGTTGGACAGTGAACCGAAGAGTCCAGACAACAAAACATAGGCGTATTCGCAAGATAGAGAGTGAATGAGCTCAGAAGCCATGGAGAGTATGCTAGCTCAGGAAGGTGCCATGAATCAGCTGGAGGGTAGCTCCAGAGTGACTCCATGGTGTAGGAGGAGAAGCAGAAGCCTCATCCAAAACCACAGGAGTTCCTGGTGAGAGACACAGGGAGTCAGACCCATGGGTCTTGCCTGTGGCTCTCGGGCCTCCGATGTAGTCGCAGGTTTCCAAAGATAAGACTTGATAGGTCAGCAGTGTGGAGCAATTCCCTGGCTCAAACAGCTGTGGCCAGGCACCGTGTTGAGAGGAAACTGTCATTTAAAACTAAGCAACCTTTGACTGACAAGATGACCCCGTGGGTAAAGACATTAACTGCCATGTCTAACGAAATGAGTCAGATCCCTGAGATCTACATGGTGAAAGGAAAGAACAGACTCTTGCCTATTATCCCCGACATACCACCCCATCCCGTCCACTCACAAAGTAAAAATAAATAAATAAATAAAAATAATAAATAAATAAAGTAATACCTCTCCCTTCCCCATCCCAACTGATTTACCTTGAACAATCATAACAAGAAACACTCAGAAGTCAGGAAATGTAGAATCAATCTGTCCCCGAGGCTGTGGGTATAGAACAAGAGGAGGATAAGATAAGTTCAGACAAGGGTCTCCGGCTGGGCAGTGCCAGGAACGTGAATAGCCTTCGTTTGGTGACTATACGCTGAACATATCACCCGAAGATAAAGCAAAAGGTAGGTCCAGAGCCTCTGGTTTGACCTATCTGCCACCTAGTCACTATTGCAAGGACCGGACCCTGGGGCCTGCTGGAGTACTTGACAACTCCAGTTCCATCTCTCCAGCAGAGTACTTGATTCTGAGTGTGTTTTCAAAGTACAGGGACTGATGTAGGGGTGCAGACTTGGTGCTGATTTGCATTCTTACTCCCTTGGGGGACACCCAATGGTTAGATATTAGCCACCAGAGGTGCTACAAACTGAGGACATTCAGAAGCATGGGAAAACCTATCTTACCTATAGACATCAAAACTAATTGTAGTCGACAAAAGTTCCTGATAGACAAGGGAGAAACAAGTGAAGATCACTGTGTGGTACTTCTGACTTGCCCAGTCTAGGCCTCAGGACTCTATGTGGTAGGGATATAAGAGACTCTTAGTTTAACTGACACCCCTATCTACCTGCTACACCCCATTTCACTTGATGAAACTGCTCCAACATCGCATGTTTGTGTGTGTGCAAATGTGTATGGGTATATTCACATCACATGTTTGTGTGTGTGCAAGTGTGTATGGGTATATTCACATCACATGTTTGTGCGTGTGCAAGTGTGTATGGGTATATTCATGTCCCATGTATTTTTTTACATCCGGGACCAGAGGACACCACACCATTGCTTAGGTGTCACACAGCTCCTGGAACACATGAAGTGGCTTAGGCTATTTGATCCCAGAGATCGGCCTGTCTCTGCCTCCCTCCCTGGGATTGTATATATGCATCAGCATATCCTGCTTCTTAGAATATGGATTCTGGAGGTTGAATTCAGTTAAATCTGCTTTTAAGGTAAGCAGTTTACTGAGCTAACTCCTCAACCCTCTAAAATTTGTGACCCTATTTGTTTCTACTTTTATCTCTGCACTGTCATCTTAGTAGTATTTAAAATTCAGTTTATTATTTATTGAAAAGATGTTTCTGGTGTTAATTTTTATTTAACTTTTTCTGTTTATGTATTTTATTAGGGATCCTTTTTTTTTTCAGATTGACCTGGATTCGCTATATAAAACAAAATGTCTTCAAACTCTGAGCAGTCCTCCTGCCTCAACCTCCAAAGATTAGAGTCATGAGTCACTCACTGCACCTGGTTTCAGTTACCTACCTTGGTTGCTATATTGTTTTAATTTCTGTGAAACCATATTTTAAAAAAAATCTCTTGCTTTCTAGATAAAACACACGTTCTTCTCCATTCCTTCCCTCCTAATTAGCCCCTTCCTTTTTTTGTCTTCTTCCTGCCTCCTTACTTTATCTCATTTATTCTTTCTGCATGTACTCTAAGTAATTTTAACTTCATGTCACACTCTACACCATTTTTAAGAATTATTTTATTTCTAAATTACAGTAAGGCATGTATGTTTGAGTGTGGTTATGTGTATAACATCTCAGAGGTATCAGATTGTTTGGAGCTGGAATTACAGGAGGTTGTAAGTTTCAGGTGCTGGGAACTGGACTAAGGTCCCCTGGGAGAGCAGCACACTTGTTCTTAACCACTATGCCGTCTCTCCAGGCCCTTTATATTATTTTTGCTGCTTGGAAATTGGTGATCTATTTCTTGACTTACTTGATTTTGAGTATAATTCTGTATCTTGTTTGACGTGGTTGTTGCTGCTGCTGTTACAGCAGTTTGGTTTTATTGTGAGCAGTGTTAGGCATTGAGTTCTCAAGAGTCAGCTGTTCACTAATAACATCCCCAAATAAATTCAGAAGAGATATCCAAACTAACAGATGTGCAAATCATAACACAAAACAACAAACATGTAAAGGCAAGACATGATGCCTGCAAGATATCATAGTTACTCCACTACCAAATCCAAAGATGACAGAACTGTTGAAATGCCAATGAATTAAAAAATTCTACTTTAGAAAATAATGGGTGACTTTAAAGAGCAAAAAAAAAAAAAGCAAATAGCAAATGGATGAACTATAAATATCACTGCAGGCCAGGCATAGTGTCATATATTTTTAATCCCAGCACTCAGGAGACAGTGGCAGGTGGATCTCTGTGAGTTCAAGCCCACTCTGGTCTACAGAGTGAGTTCCAGGACAGCCAGGGCTACAACAACAAACAACACAACCCCTATCCTTACAAACAAACAACTAAGGACTTTAGGACTCTGGGGGAAAAGTCCCCAGCACAGATGAGAAAGTCCTAACATGAACAAAAATTTAAAGAAAATGAAAATCTTGAGAAGACACAAATAAACAAATAGAAATGTTGAGGCTACTAAACCCATCCAAATAAAAGCAACAGAAAGCACGGCAGCAAACAGACTAGGTCAAGCGGAACAAAAAAGAATATGAGGTATGAAAGACAAGGTCAAAAGTATTATTGACAGACTGTAGCAGAAGAAAACAAAACAAAACAAAACCAAGCAAAAAAACCTAAGGGACGAATTCCGTATCTAAGAACTCAGGGACATGATCAAGAAGTGAAACCCAAGAGTCCAGGAGTCAGAAGAGGGAGCTGATGTTAAAAACTAAAAATGTATGAGTTCCATGCTATAGAATTACAGCAGAAACTTTCCTCAATCTAGGGAAAGAGATGTACAACTGAGCATGAGTCATATATAATCCCCAAATATAATATGGCCAAGGACACATTATATTCAAATGTCTAAGCTAAGAGAGATACTAAAAGATGCAAAATGACAATTCTCTTACAAAGGCAAACATATTCAAATAGCATCCTTTCTCTCACTAGAAATTCTAAAATCTAGGAAGACATGCAATGATATGTTCAACTAGAAATAAATAACTTCCAACCAAGATTACTAAAGATTACATAAACCAACAAAGATTTTATTTAAAAAATTAATGGAGATATGAAGACATTTTCAGTCAAGCTTAAACTTAAGCAATCCATGACTACCAAGCTAGAGTTGTAGAAGACATGAATGAGATTCTAACCACAAAAAAGGAGGAAGAAAGGTGACTGTTATCATGTGAGTACAGTGAAGACTACACACCACAAGAAGACAGACCGGCAAAGGAGAACTAGGGGAGAAACAATTGAATGTAGCTCAGTAAACTAGCAAACCACGAATGCAAATAGATAAGAAAGAAAAGAATAAACAACATTCCAAACAGCTGAAAAACAACTAACAAAATTAGCAAACTTCGGTCAATATTTAAAAATACTAGATGTAAATAGTCTTATTATCCTATTTAAATATGATGACTAGCTGATTAGATTGAAAAACAAAATCAAACTATGTGTTGACCTCAGAAAACACATCACAGAGGCAGAGATGGAAAATGAGGTCAATCAAACGCAATCCCCCAAAGAAATGTTGGCTGCATTTGTACATTTGATGACGTAGGATTCATGCCAAATCAAATGGAATACATAAAGAATCTTATTACATATTAGCAAAGAAAATAAGCCATCAAAATAATACAATGACTGTAAATACGTACGTAGCAAACATTGGTGTACTTAATTCCATAGACCAAATGCTATTACTGAACATAAAGGGATCAGGTAGAGAAATATCGGTAATATCATGTGATTTCATATCTCTCTCTCAACAATAGATAGATTGTTTGGAAAAATAACAACAAACAAACAAACTTCCAAGTTAAAGTACAACATAAATCAAATAGACTTAATAGTTATCTGCAGATTATGTCAACCAATGGCTATATATTCTTCTCAGTAGCCTATGGATCATTCTTCATAATAAATCACATTTTCTTGTACATTATTAGACTATAGTAGAATAAAACAAGAAATCAATGGTAAGAGAATCCACAGAAACTATATAAATACAAGGAGATTGAAGAAGACACTTTTGCTGGGTTTGTAACACATGCCTTTAATCCCAGAAGCACTCACAAGGCAGAGGCAGATGGTTTCTATGAGTTTGAGGCCAGCTTGGACTATGTAGTACATTCCAGAATGGTCAGAGTTATGAAGAAAGACAACAAGAACAACAACAACAACAAACCCTCAAATAACAACAAAACCAAAACCAAACCAAACAACTAGAAATTTTAGATATGATAAATACTTTCATCAGAGTAACAGCATTCAAATCAGAATGTAAAAGTTTTGTCTAGGGGTGGTGAGATAGCTCAGGAGGTAAAAATGCCTGCTCTCTGCCTGATAATTTGAGTTTGATCTCAAGTACCCACATGGTGCAAGGTGAGAACTATCTCCCACAAGTTGCCCTCTGACTTTCACAAGTACATCATGGCACTTCTGTGCCTGCCTCCCCTACTAAATAAGTAAATAGATGTAAAAAACAAAGCAAACCAAAACAAAACATTTTCTATACACCAATAACAAATGTGCTGGCAAAGAAACCTGGAAAAGAGGGGGAGAAGATTCCATTGGAAATAGTTTCAATAAAAATAAAATACCTAAGAATAAAACTAAGGAGAAGAAAGATCTATACAATGAAAACTGTAAGATACTAAAGAAATTGAAAGAAGCAACAGGAGACATTGAGACCTACCAGGCTAAGGATTATGCAAAATCAATGTAGTGAAAATGCTGTATTACCCCAAACAACTTAGAGATTCAACACAATCCCCATCTATATACCCATCTGATCACCTCACCGCTGCCTTAAAGGAAGCCCAGGACTCAGAGCAGGAACTGAATTTGACTCAGGAACACTTCTGGGTCTTGGGGAGTTTAACAACTTCCAGTGGGTAGTCATGTATATGTGAATTCTAAAAGCTTTCACAAATAATATTTATTTCATCAGAATTTTGAAAATAACAATTTTGTTAATTTGTTTAAGTCCTAGAGTCCGAACCAGTGCCTTGGAGTTTTCCTGCAAGCTGCCCTGCCAGAATATACTAATATGCTTTTATTCTTTCCTTTTAGTAAATAAAGAAAGCAAAATTTTGTCATACGTGTACACTTAATGAATCAAAAGATCGTTTGGCAGTCATAAACATAGTAAACAACCATAAAGAGTTTTATTCTAAATTTCATGTCTAAATTTGACAAAGACAAAATTAAGGGTTTCCACTGGAAACAACATATACTTAAGGAAAAAAATCTAGAAGCAACACTTAAAAAATATTTTATTAATTGAGAATGTTGCACAATTTGTTTTGATTATATTCACTCCCTTCCCAACTCCCTCCAGACCCACTCCCTTCCCTCCCAACCCAAGCTCATGTCCTCTCTTTTAAGTTTTCCTCCATCAAGTCCAGCTTGTGCTGATTATATATTCTTAGATGTGTGACCTTCCACCCACAACAGACAAATTTTAAAGCAGCAATTAATAGAGGTCATCACTATGTAGCTTAATTTTCCAAAAGTAAAAACCTTTCAACATTATTTTGAAGCGTGTTAGTGATAGAGTAATTGCATTTGGATACAAAATAACATATATTGAATTTTTTAGTATGGCAAAATGTCTCCTTATTACATTGTTGCACATGCTCACACTCCCTGCTCACATCCCTATTACACTCTCAACTTATTTGCTGTTTGCTGTTTTGTTTTATATTGCTTTGTCTTGAGATGGGGTCACCATTGTTTGTCTGAGAAGGTTCCCACCTTGGGTAAGGAGTTTTTGCTAAAACCACTGGAAGTTGTTGAACTCCCCAAGACCCATTTCTACTTCCAGCAAAATCCCCTTGGTGTTATGGTTAGTGTTAATTAATGATCCCACAGAATCTAAAACCCATTAAGAGTAGTGAACTGGGGTCTTGCTATATTACCCAGTACACTCCTGAAGTCTTGGGCACAGGTAATCAATCCTCTTACCTTAGTCTCTTGGGTAACTGGGACTACAAGTATGTGATACTACACCTGGCAGAATAATTTTTTAAAAAATCTTACAAATTCCAAGAAAAGTTCATCATTTCTATGTTGATTTTATGTCTAAATAAAATGTATTGCTAAACATGCATATCAATTATTGTACATTCTTCATGTTAAGATAGCGTACTTATGTAGATGCAGCAATAGTGTGAAGATTTTTGTCTCCTAGTTTAAATATAAAATGTCAGTTGATGACTTTGATAATACACATTTTTTTGATTTATCAAAAACTAGGAGATTTATCCAAAAATAAGCTCTTCCTAGAATAATTATTGGCTAAGTACTTGCAAGTTAATTTTGTGTGACACCTCAATATAGAATTCTACTATCATCCAACCTACTTTGCTTTAATATATGAAAAGCTAGCAGGAAATGTTCACATTTCTCACCGAAGCATATGAGCAGCTTCCGTTGCCTGCCATCTAGTCATCTTCCATATGACAATCAACCAGGCAATCAGCTACTTCAGGGAGACCATCAGATAAAGACCTGACACTTCAGCAGTGGCCATGTGTGTAGTGTCAGCAACAAGCAGAGCAGTAGGATTCCAAATGATGACTGTTTTGCCTGGAGAGGCCAACACTAGCCATTCTCCACCGTTAATTTTCTTTAAACTACTCTTAATGGGTTCTAGATTCTGTGGGATCATTAATTAACACTAACCACAACATCAAGGGGATTTTGCTGGAAGTAGAAATGATCTGTCATCTGTAGAAGTTCTCATTTTAATTAGCTTAAATCAAGTAGTGACACGTGACTCGAGGCTGTAACCCGTGGACGGTGCAAGATTCTGAGCACACACCTTTTCTCACTCTGCATAGGGATTTTCCTCAGGGCATTGGCCTCCTTTACAAAGCCACATAATGGTCTTTGAGAGGATGGCGAATGACAATCACTTATGGTGAAGGGAGGTAAAATTTAGTTCTTGTCACCTGAGGGACTAGTTTCAGTAGTAAGGAAGTGATTTCTGCCTTGTTTGCAGACTGGCATAGCTTTGCATCATCGAACAGAGACTAATAACCAGATTCTTCTAGCTCAACATCAGTCAAAGATCTCCATGTCATTCAGGAGGACCAGAGTGGGCACATCACAGACTGTGAGCACAGCTCCTCATTCATGGATATCCATGAAGAGTCTGCCATATGGTAAACTGTTCTGTCTATTTTTCTTATAATTTGTTTGCATAATTTTAGATATTCTAAAGCCTGATGTGTTGGTAAATACTGTATTCCCAGTATTCAGAGGATGGACACAGGGGGAATCAGGAGCTAGGGACGAGCATGGTCCTACGTACATTTCAAATGATAGTGACCAAGTTGGCACCACTGTAGCCCTAAATCTCACAACCACTGGAATATTGGGGGCAATACTGAAGGCAATGCTTCACGGCTTGGCAAGAATGCCTATCACTGACTTGGGCTATTTTAGAATATTGTTTCCTAGTGTTTGTGGCTCATTGAAACTACCTAAGGAGAATTTCAAAGCTCAAATGAAAGACCATGTCATTCGGTATCTCTGAGGAAGGGACTCTGGCATTAATATGTTCTCAGGATCCCTAGGAAATTCCAAAGAGCACCTGAAGACACAACAGTCACTTTTAGCAAGTACTTTAATGTAACCAATGAGTTATATTAAAAAGAGAATAAAGTATCTATCATAGTGTCCAAAGGGAAAACATGATAATAATAAGCGTGGAGTCAGCCTGAGGAGTTTTCAGTCCCACAGCCTTTTTGTACAGGAAGCATTTTTATTTGTATTTGCCACAAGAGAGAAATTAGTAGTTGATGTGAACTTCTAAACTCTTACTTTTCAATATACCTAAAAGTTTCATCTCTCTTTCTCTCTCTCTCTCATCTATCTATCTATCTATCTATCTATCTATCTATCTATCTATCTATCTATCTATCTATCTATCTATCTATCTATCTTCATCATCATCATCATCATCATCTATCTAGTCTGTGTGTGATACACGTGTGGTTATGAACATGTTTTGGCATGCATGTGGAGGTAAGAGAAGAACGTTTTGGGAGTCAATTTTCTCCTTCTACTATGTGGGTCGTGGGGATTGAACCTAGGTCTTCTGTTTGGTGGCAAGAACCTTTACCTTCTGAGAAATCTTACTGGGCCCAATTTACTTTTACTGTTCCAATACAGTCAGATGAATCACTAGTAAAGTCTTAATATCATTAAGAATTAGTTCTGGGAGCTGGAAAGTTGGTTCAGCTGTTAAGAACACTCACTGCTCTGGTAGAGTTCAGTTCCTTGTATACACATGGGAGCTCACAACTATCTATAGCTCCAGTTACAGGGATCTCATGCTTTCTTCGGGACTCTGAGGGTACATGTACTCCCATGAACACAAACTCTCCCATATATATATGTGTGTGTATGTGTGTGTGTGTGTGTGTGTGTGTGTGTGTGTTGTGTGTGTGCGTATGTGTGTATATATACATAATTTAAATTTAATAAAATAAATCTTCCAAAGAAACACTTAATTCTGCTCAGGTAGAGTGGTACATGCAGAAAACCCCAGTACTTAGGAGAGACTAAGGAAAGAGGGCCATCACTTTGAAGGCAGTCTGTGAAATATATGTCAATTCCTGTTTCAAACAAACAAAGAATCAATAGTTTGAGCACATATATAACTCATTCACAATTTCTCCTTGAAGAAAACATTTACTTGACACATTTTAGAGATTATTACTATTAATCAAAAATAAAATCTTGTCTTTGAATATCTTAAGTTTGAAAAATTGTATGAGAATTTAGAGTATTGTGCTCTAGACTTCAACTTGGAAAAACATATATTTATTTTGTGTAGAAGATTGTAGAATAAGTCAGATGGTTCATTTTCCATACTTTCTGAGGTTATCACGTTGGTCAAATCTAATGCACTCTTGGAATCAGAGGTCTTAAATATTAACTCTCCTAGTTTAAGGAACTCAAAATTGACAAGATTCAGGGCAACTGAATATTTTTTCTTTTCTATTTAGTATGGCCGTATGTTCTGAGGCTTCCCACTCACTTGAGGCAAACTGACATTCTTGTGTGTAGTGTATAACTCATGATCTCTGCTCCTACGTATTAGTCCTTGACAGTAGACCCTGAAAACACATTACAGCTCGAGGAAGGACAGAATCACTCAGCAGGATGAGAGATTTACAAGCAGCTTTATTTGACAATGAGCCCCAAGAGTATATGCATTAAGGATTTGAAGAATTTTTATTTACTATGAGAAAGACCTTCAAAAAGCAGTTGTTCTTTCTGAGCACACAGCTGGCCCTTTCTATAAAACTTCACTATCCCCCTCCCGTGGACCATAGAGGCCCATTTACATCATATCCTTGTTTGTTTTTTGTTTTTTTTTTTTAAATGAATTTTGCTCTCCAAGGGTCCATGTAAAGACTAATAGTTGGAACCAAGAAAGCAAAGCAAAAGCCACATCCACAGAGTATGAATAAACGTGTGCATGGTTACCTGGGACCTAAACCTAAGTTCTGAAGAGTTTCTGAAGTAAATAGCTTTCTGGTCTTTAATTAAGCAGCTAATTTTAGGAGCATATATTCTTGCTGAGGGGAACCTACAATAAGAACGAGGAGTCTCTCATTTTCTCAGTTTTCTTTTGCAGCAGTGTTAACTTGGTTGACCCTATGGACGTACTTAGAGAGAGGTAGATCATAGTCTATTGTGAATTATGAAATGACAGTGATAGACCTGTGAGGCTGCAGGAGATGGGCTCACGGGGCCAATCTGAATTTCTGCAGCCCCACTGAGTACATGGTGACAGATTCATTTTATCCTTTCTTGGTGAAGATTCTTATTTCCCCTTATGCCCCCATCCTTTCTTTCTCTCCCTACTTCCTTTTATTTATCAACACTTGAATATTTAAGTTAACATTGTATTGTATCAACATTTGGATATGTATGTTAACGTCCTACTGTGCATAAGGTCAAATAAAAAACTTTCTCTTTGGGAGGTATGAATTATTTACAGTAAGTCGACCTTTCTCCTAGGATCTCTGCTTAGTTTTTGCCAGCTTGATGTAAACTGGAGTCATCTGGGAAAACATAACCTCAGTTGAGAAAATGCCTCCATAAGATTGGTCTGTGGGGAATTTTTTGATCAATGATTAATATGGAAGGGCCCAAGTCACTGTTGGTGGTACCACCCCTGGGCAAGTGGTCCTGCATTATATAAGAGAGCAAACTGAGCAAGCCATGGTGAGAAAGCAGTGTTCCTATGTGCTCTCTGCTTCAGTGTCTGCCATGACTTCTTTCAGCAATGATTGTGACCTGAGAGTGTAAGCCAAGCAAACCCTGTCTCCGTAGGTTGGTTTTGGTCATAGTATTTTATCACAGCAACAGAACAAAGCGATCCAAGGCTCTGACATAGATGGCATTTAGTTTGGGTTTCTCTTAGCTATGGCAACAGCTTCTCTGCCAATTTCTTTGCTTTTCAATCTCTATGTTCAATTTTTCTGGCACTCTATTCTCAGAATTCCAAAAGAAAGAGTTAATAATGTCACTTTAAGAATATCCCTTGTCTTCCAATAGACCCATAGGATGAAGGAAACATTCCTTAAGAACCTGTGTGAAGTCCCTTTCAAATCTCTCCAACTTCCCTTTTCATCCAAGTTCCCTAGAAAGTCTACTTCTCCATACACTACCTAAGAAGGAGAAGCCTGGTGATTTGTCAAGCATGGCTATCCAGAACCAGTCAGTCCAGAGGTGGCCAGGCATTACACAGCATGGGTGTGGGGAGGGGGGACAGGGTGATCTGGCAGGCATGGCTTTTCTCATGAGGGAGGGGTCTGGGAGCAGCTACTTAGCTCTAGTCATTTGTTGCCATGTGGGAATGTGGTCCTAATCTTGCCAGATCTTCAGATTTTTTTTTCCCCCAAGAGAAGCCAGAAATCTGGAATTTTATGAGAAATCTTCCAATTTTTAAATCTTGGCAACTAATTCAAAATATTTTTAAAACACTACATGGGCCAAAAAAAGAAAAAGTCTGCCAACTGAATGGAGTGGGACATTAGACTGTGACCCCTTTTGTAGGAGACAGAGACTGTGTGTTATCTGCTAAGGTTTGTGCTCAACCCACACCAGACTTCCTGTGAGTCTCTAAGCACACCAGGCACTGAGAAAGCCTCACCAGTAGTATCTTGCTGTATCTTATTTTCTACTTGGAAACTCCTACCCATCCTTCAGGACACAGTAGAAATGCCCCCTTCCCTAGTGAAGTCTGTCTTTCCTGGGATGCAGTCAGGGGTCTTTCTAGACTAGACTGCTACCTGTACCATCCATATGGCAGCCCTATGAATGTGAAAGGGCTCTTCTGTGGATCGATACTGGCACCTGACACAGGGTCTGGCACATAGTAGGCTCTCACTAGATGTTTGTTGAATAGATGTGTTCCCATCAGTAGGAATATATGAAATTTCCCAAGGAAATAAACACTTTTCAATTCCTCCCATCTTTGCCATGTTGATTTCAATGTGGTAGGCAAACCCATCTGTGGATGTGGGTGTCCTTTTGCAGTTCTGCACTGCGTGCAGACTGTACTCTTTTGCAGTCCTCATTGAGCTCACTCATTACCACACTCATTGGCTTAGGGTTAAGCATGTCTTGGCAGATGGCTATGTAAGCACCCGTCTTCAGTGGGTGAATTATTCAGATCGGCTTTTAAGAAGTGAAGGTGTAGAAGAGTTGTCTCCTCAATCACCGAGGAGTCAGATTTATAGAAATAAAATTGCTGCATGGTGGGTCAGGTATTTTCCATGAAAAAAATATGACCACTAATTTTGTCTAATTCATTTCCAAAACTGTTCTGAGTCCATGTTTGATGTATATTATAAGAATAATTCAAGTTTAAATGATTTCATATGAAAAATGAAAGCCACTTGAATCCGTACCTACCTCTTTTAAAGTAAAAACATAAGGACTTCTAATTCTTAATTTCCTGTGTACAGCCCATACTTTCTAACAAACATACTCACCCACATAATTTGACCACACATCTACCCACACAAAAAAGCCCACAGATTCCACACACACACACATGCATATAAACACAGAAATATGCTAGGCACTTTGCATAATCATCTCATCTACCCAATAATATTTCAAGAAGAATTCCCTTCTGGAATAGGATGTGCTCACATGTTAATTAAGAAACTGCATTCTCTTGCATCCATAAATATATACACTGTTCTTTTTATTTCTTTGAGAATTACTACATTTTTCTAAGATTCAGACAAAACTTGTACAAAAATGTGAAAGGATTTTGGCCAAAGAGCTACCCGTTCTACCATTGTCAACAGAAATTGACTCTTTTGTTCAAAATCTGACTAGAATTAGCTGAATTGTGTAAGGCCTAAGAAAGATAGCACATACCCCGGACCACTATCACTCCTATGAAATTATACAGCTTTTATTTCTTTTATAGACAATTTGAAGGACACAATCTAAAGGGTAGCTATATTTTATAAAATAAAATTTTTTAAATAACTAAAATTACTAATAAATAAAGTTTCCAATTGAGTTTTCTTTCCAAACAATCAGAATATATATATATATATATATATATATATGTATATATATATATGTTTTCATCTTGTTTGACAATAGCTTTTGCAATATGCAGTTTACTTTGCATGATTACAAAACACTAGTTGTAACGATATGACTCACCCTGTACTCCCAGAGCTCCCAGGGACAAAAACATCAATCAGATAGTACACATGGTGTTACACATGGCTCCAGACACATAGGCAGCAGAGGATAGACTTGTTGGACATCAAAGGAAGGAGAGGCCCCTGGTCCTGGAAAGGCTCAATGCAGCAGTGTAGGACAGAGAAGCAGAAGGGGGTTGATTGGGGAACAGGGGGAGGGGAGATGACTTATGGGACTTTCGGGGGTGGGGGGAGACCAGGAAAAGGGAAATCATTTGAAATGTAAATAAAGAATATATCTAATAAAAAACAAAACAAAACGCTAGTTGTTCATTCCCTTACAATGTTTTCTCCTAAAATACACCACTAATAGGATTTCTTAATTAGAACTTGAGAACTCCAGAAAAAGGTCAGGGTAACATACAGTGCAATGCTTGGCAGAGAAATCCAGCCACAACCCAGATGGATCTCCTGCTCCTACCCCAACACACAGGGCTCCAGAGGCACAAAATGTGCCCAGTCATCAAAGTACAGAGAGGAACAGAATGGCGGCTCAGCCCTGGAAGGGATAGGCAACTGCAGACATCCAGTGGTGACACTCAAGGCCACTTAGTGACTGGTCATTTGGTGACCAGTGAGCATTAAATACAAATGGGTTTTGGGCGGTACTCTCTCTTCAGATCTGTCTCCATGATGTTTAAGAGAAACACAGAAACAGAAAACCCCCCTTTTTCTCCCCTTTCTCTTGAAACTACTCATTAAAGTTAAAGATTTTCCTTTCTTCTTACTGATTTAGATTTCTTAAAGATTTTTCCTTTCTTCTTATGGAATTTTTAAAATTCCACATCTGTCTTTCTCTCCCTCCCTCGCCCCTCCCTCCCTCAACCCCTCTCTTCCTCCCTCACCTTATTTCACTTCCTCTTTTCCTCCTTCCCTCCCCCTCTTCTTTCTTTCCTTTCTTTCTTTCTTTCTTTCTTTCTTTCTTTCTTTCTTTCTTTCTTTCTTTCTTTCTTTCTTTCCTTCTTTCTTTCTTTGTCTGAAATAAGTTCTTGCTAGGTAGCCCAGGCTTGCCTAGCAGAATCTTGCACCCAGATTACACTGTTACACTGGACACTGGAATTACAGGCATGTACCAGTAGGCCTCGTTTCCAAGAAGGATTTTCTGATTATCTCTTGAAGCAGGTCAGAAGATCCTCATTGAAAAGGTGCCTTCCCACATCTGCAGCAAAGGAGAAAACAGTCGATCCCAAAGACATCAAAAGAGCTCTGTACAAGTTTTGTGTCAACTTTTCTCTCATTTTTCACTGTTGGATCATTTTCTTCATGTCTCTAGGACCATCCTTTCTTCACCAGGTCCAGCATTAAATACACACACAAACAAGTCTTCTCATTTCTTAAAGCTCTAAATTTACTATGAAGACTTATGTCACAGAAAACATGAAATAAATTTGTCTGCTTTTTTTCTTCATCTGTCTTTACTTACAGAGGCTTTAGCCACAGATCGAATGGGTGATGCAAAGCTGTTTCTCCTCAGTTGTACATTGGTCCCCTCTCTTGTCTATTTATGCTCTCTGCATATACAAATGGGATGATAATTTAGGCTTTCAGAGCATGAAAGTCCTAGTCTGCAGGCAGGGAGCTTGGGCTGGACTCCAGGCTGTACTGTCACCCGTCCTTCCTTCACCTTCTCTTGGCCCTTAGAGCTGTGCGCCATGCTTCATCTCGAGAGCTTTCTTGTCCTGTGGTGGTTCTTCATTGTTCTGACTTATTCGCTATAAAACATTTCCAGGAATTAGTTATGTCAGCACAGCATTAGATACAACAGAGAAGCTGTCTCCAGCACAGAAATATCATGAAGTAAATGGCTTACAAGCAACAGTTCTTTCTCATGGTTCCAAATTCTGGAAAGCCCAATACTAAAATCCAGGTAGACTGACAATCTGGTAAGGGCCCATTTCCCAACTCCTAGAGAATACCTTTTCCATTTGCATATAAGGAGGAAGAGGAAGACAAGGTTCTCAGGCCCCTTTCATAGGGCACCACTCATCTGAGTCTCGGGAGCTCCACATTCAAGATCATAATGACTTCTGAAAGGTCCCAACTCTCTCACCATCAGCATGGAGATTAGGTGCCAAAACATGAATTTTGGAAAAGATACAATCCATCAGGCATCAGCAGGCATGGGACAAAAGAAATCAAATCAAAGTCAGTGAGGACAGAAATATAATGACCTTAGGATAAAATGAGCTATCCTAGAGAAAGGGGGGGGGGGCTTTAAGAGAACTCTCTGGCTCTCAGTGGAGCACAGTTTAAGCTCTCAGTGACTGTAACAGGGAAACACCAGACAACAAAGGTACTCTGAATTTCCACATGGGAAACTATAGCAGGTCATATTTAGAAAGGAAAAAAAAAACCCTACATCTTTCGTCTTAAGGGAAGTAAAAATCCTTCGGTGTGCTGCTGTGGGAACCATGGGTTGCTACTAGGTTGTAAAGTTTAAAAGCTCTGATTAGGACTCCCAAACCAGGAATATAAAAATGCAATTTCCCCTTCCCCTCTAAAGACATATTTATTGGCATCTACAGTGAAAAGAAAAAAAGGGCTTGTGAGATTCCCAAATGTATCCAAATAAGCCCTAAAGAATACACAATGTGCATATGCTACATCAAAAGAGGTATTGTAATTTAAGGACTGTGGGGTAAAAATAAAACCTAAATCTGCCACAGTTACAAAGAAATGTGTTTAATCCTCTGTCTGAGTTATTTGGTATGAAACATTACCTAACCCCCACAAATCTTGACACAAATCTTGGTGGAAAACTAGCCAGACCATTGGGTTCCTGCAGGACATGTTGGTAAGGTCAGCTAGTCTTCATTCCTCTTCTGGGACTATCATGTAACTTGAAAGAAAGGCTAGGAAGACAGACGGTTGTCTGTCTGCACTTGAATTTCTAACATGGAGATGGTCCTGCTTCTGTTCAAGTTGCTTCAGAAAGCGTCATTGCAAAGACCAGTCAGATAGGGCAGCTCAGTTGTACCTGGGGATGAGGCTCCTGGGACACAGTCCCTTCTCATGGGACTCCAGCTGTGGTTAGGATCATGAGGACTCCACATGGCACTTACTGAAAGGAAGAGCTTTCCACAAATTCCATTTGTTATGCTTCAGTGCCAAACAGAAAATGATTTCTAAAGTTCCCATTGCACATGCATGTGATGATCATAAGGCACAGAAGAAACCGTTGGCATAGCGGTAAAGCTAAACCTGACCTTCCCAACATTGTTATGTGCTTACTAAACATCTCCTCAGGTCAGTCCTTGGATCACCGTAGAGTATGCCTGAAACACTAGAAGTCACAAAGGCTAGACAATGGCTAACGACAGGAGCAGGCTCAGAAGTACCATAATGGAATCTGTTTGCAGAGCAGCTAGGGCTAAATATCAGAGTGTAAAATATCTTGTTGGTACTATGGATCCTCTCTCAGTTAATTCTTTCAACAGACTCTCCTCCCACCTTTGGAGAAGGCAGATTCTCTGGTTGAGAACATCACTGAAAACTAAAAGGACAAAAGAAAAAGAACCCTAAATTAAAAATCCACCAGTGGTCATTTTGAACTCATAAACAATTACTTAGCTTTGAACTCATGTGTTTGATTTAGGGTTGATGAGATCTCTACACTGAAAGATCCTAAGAAACTCTTTTGAAAAGGAAGAACAAGTGTGTCTTGTACCTCCAGCTCACTCCAGGACAGGCCCTTACTGCCCTTACTTGGTGATGTGGGATGTAAGACCTATAGCGCAATTGCTATCACTCCAGACTCTTTGGCCAGGGACCTTTAGGTGACTTTTAGAAAATTCAAGGGGAGAGCGTGAGTATCATTGTTTGTCAAATGCATTCGAAGGAACTTGACATGATTATGTTGGTGGTTGTGATCTGCAACTTGTGGTCAGAAGGAGTATACAAGGGAGCCAGGCACACAGAGGACATAGTTGAGACAGGGTCTGCACTGAAGAAGGGAGATTGGTGCTCGAGAGGGTGTGTGCAAGACAGGTAATTTCAGCAAACAATGTATAGTGAGTGAGCTATTGATAGTGGGTAGCTCAGGAAAGCAAAGGAAAGCTTGGCATTTGTGGCATGGAAAATATGGAAGTTATCAATTAAAATCCCTGATTCCTGTGGCAATTTTTTTTTTTTTTTTTTTTTTTTGGTTTTTCGAGACAGGGTTTCTCTGTGTAGCCCTGGCTGTCCTGGAACTCACTTTGTAGACCAGGCTGGCCTCGAACTCAGAAATCCTCCTGCCTCTGCCTCCCAAGTGCTGGGATTAAAGGCGTGCGCCACCACCGCCCGGCTTCCTGTGGCAATTTTAATGCAGTCCTTACCTGAGGCTGTCACATGATTTTTTTTAAAAAAACTACAGATTGCCTTTGGAATTAAGGATATTAAAGTGGTAGGTGGAGACACAGGACTGAGCAGTGAATGATGACTTTTATAAAATGTTTTCCTTGAAAGCCCAAGATTGACAAATCAGAGGTCTACGGATTATATCAGGTTATTAGCAAGAAGTAGTTAGGAACAAAGGCCCTACTTCACCATGGTGCCTTCCTCATGTAAGCACGTCCACTGAGACCAAATTAAGGGAGCACAGCATAATGGGATTTTCTTCCAGTTTGGATTACTTCTAGCATGACACGAAATTCTTAGGATTGAGACCTGATATTTGATATTTGTCACTGTGATGTGAGGAACAAAAGTCAATAAAATTCTATCTTGATATTCTGATTGCTCAGACTAAATATAACCTGCACTCTATTAATTGAGACCATGTCATAATCCCCCCTTTGTGTCCATTTAGAGATGGTTCATGTAAGAATATTATCGACACTGTAAATTATAGTCAAAGGGAAACTGTGTTTGTTCTCCTTATTTTAGTGTATTTATTTACATGGAAATCCTATAGTTCTTGTAAGATTTTACCTAACAGAATTTTGTCTAGGAATTGACATATTTGTATTTTCCCTAAGGTAAATCTTGGCCTTCTATTAATTCTTCTGATTATTTTAATATTAAGTGCAAGCCTAGTTTTAAATTCCAACATACATATGCTCTTAGAGTTCAGTGTCACTAACAATCAAAATATGTTGCAAAAAAAATTTAAAAATAGACAATTCAGATAAAATATGTTGTAATAATGTTTTACTTTTTAAATTAATAAGATATGCTTAAAATTTAAATAAAATAACCCCCTCACCACTGAAGAATATTAAACACAGAAATTAAGTCTGTCATTTTAATTTATTTACTTGTTTTTTATTTAAAGAGGAATGGCTGCACTGAGATCTATTTACTACAAAGAAAAAAATTCTCAGTTTGACTGTCATAACTACACTACATTCAAGTAAACAATATATTTAAATGATTAAAATGATGCCTTACTTCTTTAATGAATGATGAATAAGTTATATATACATTATATGTGTAACAATTCATATGCAATTCAATGTTGATCTCCATAATTTAGAAAGAACACAACCCAGATCTGGACTAAAAGTGCATTTCTGGACTGCTCAGTTTCATTCGTGTGGCTAGGAAAATGGCTAGAAGGTTTATTTAATAGCTACACATGCTGAGAGGGGGAAGGGTGAAAGCTTTATCTACACCCTTGGTAAGGAAGCCCCACATACGTGTGCGAAAAGAGACAAGCCAGAGATCCGAGAACACAGCTTCCTTCGGTGCAACTGACACCCACACTATGACTTCGGAGACCACTCAAGACCCAGAGCAGGGACACCTCCCACAGTCTGGACACAAGGCTCTATTTCTTCTGTGCAGTTGTGTGTTTTCCCTGAAAAATTTGGCCCAACTCTTGGTTTCCTCCCCCTTGGATTCCATACCCTAAGTTTTTTCGGTAATGCTAGAAGCTGGCCTGGATTCCCAACATTTCAACGATCCTAATTAAAGGGGGTGTCTTTCCCCAGCTGGCAGATGGTGCTGCCGCAGCCTGATTCAAACAGAACCGTGTCTGTGAGGCCTTTCCTGTCAGAGATCTACCAGGAGAAGCAAACACACTGGGCACACCTTCCAAAGCAAAAGACTGGTGAGTGACAGGCTTTGGAAGGTGGTGGTGGGCGGGGTAGAGGCAGACAGATGGTGAGAGCGGTGGGAGGGGCCTAGGACTAATGACACACTTGGAAGTCTTTCCCACTAGAAGCTCTGCTCTTTCTTATTTTTCAGGCGCTTATAAAGCGATTCACCGAGGAGTCCAGCAGACCTGCCCATGGATACCCGCTGCTCTACAGCTTAGAGAAAGGCATGGTCTTAACTTTTCTACAGTCTGGTTTCCTTATGAACAAAATGGAAGACACAATTCAACTCCGTTAGAGGGAAATGTTGGTCCAAAGACTCATGTATGCAAAGAGATTATTATGTACTTGATTAACATAAGATTCCCATAATGATACTATATTGCTAAATTTAAGTTAATGGACTAGTTTATATCTACCCTAGATATTGGAGTTTTAGAGAGTGTATACCCAAATATTACTGACCCAGGCCTCATAGCATCTTATCAAACTGCTGTCTACTCAATATAAAAAAAAAAGTACTTAACTGATTGGTTTCCATTTGAGGTGCAATCTTATTTTTTTAACTTAATTATACCTTAAGGTGTTATTTAAAAAAAAAAAGACTGGATTTTAAATGCAATGAGAAATTTAAGTTATTTTTGTTGTTTGCTTGTCTTTTTTTTTTTTTTTAAAAAGCAGTTTAGCTTCTTTCTAATTTTATGGTATTGCTATAGTTCCAGTAAACACTCCTGGAAATGTGACTATAAAAGTGGAGGCTACAACCTGGCACTTAACCCACAGGTGGCACTGTGGTAGCCCTCCACAGTTTTGCATGTTCCTTTCTGTAATCCTCTTTAGAATTAAAGTCTGGCTTCAGCCATCAAACCCTCCTAGAGTACCCTATTTTGATATTGGCTGGTGGAAATTGTGTATTTCTCATTAACGCACACCTGAAAAATGGAGGACTTTATCAGCCAATGAAAACTGTCCTAAGTTACAATATCTTAGCTAAGTGTGTGCTTTGCAGCTTGTGTCAGAATCCTAATTTATGTTTCTGTAGTCATTTACCAAATGGAAAGTGGCTACATATCTAGGGTTAGGACCTGAGACATCGTATGAGTGATTTAAAATAATAAAATGTCCGGGGACAGAAACCCTCTTTTCTTCATTTCCTCCAACTTTTAAACGGGAGAAATACAGCCATATTAGTTTCTTAAGAAAAAAAAACTATTAATGGAAAGTTTGTAAGGTTATGTAACAATTATAGCATTCAACCCTTGCTGGTGAGGTTTTAAGCTGGGACAGTCATTTTTTATGACTCAGCAACTCTCCACCAGTAATGATACCTATATTTATGAAATGCATTAAAATGTCTACTTTATGCATAACAAACAGGGGCTGTAAGCAACTCAAAAGCTAGTAGTTGAATAGCTAAATAAATTGTAGTATTCATACAACCAAGTCTCCTATGCCAATAATAGAATACAAGATTATAGTATACAACACAGTAGATGGGATCCATGAAAATAATGTTGAGTAGGAAAAGTAGATGCCAAAGAGCATACACTTTGTGGTCCATCTCACCTAAAATTCAAAGCCAGAAAATGCAACCAGCACATAGCCATATAGGGAAGATAGAGCTGGGAAGAATAGCAGTGGTTTAGTAGCACATGCTTTGAAGAGATATGGTGTGAGCCATCCTATGAAAAGACATCTAGAGTAGAGTTATGATATGAGACTGTGTGCACTTGTGTATTGTGGCAGAGCCTTCCCCTAATGAATAAAGATTTCAAAGAACCAATCACTGAGTGAGTAGGTAGGACTTCTGGGTCAGAGAGCGAAAGAGAGTGGCAGGAGAAAGAAGACCTTTTGGAGGAATGGAGGGTATGGAGGGTATGGAGGGTATGGAGGGTATGGAGGGTATGGAGGTATGGAGGGTATGGAGGTATGGAGGGTATGGAGGGTATGGAGGGTATGGAGGGTATGGAGGTATGGAGGGTATGGAGGGTATGGAGGGTATGGGGGGTATGGAGGGTATGGAGGGTATGGAGGGTATGGAGGGTATGGAGACACAATGAAGGTTAGCAAGAGGCCCTGGTTTAGGTGGCGGATTCTCTGGAGGATTTATAACTTAAATAACTTACAAATTTAGGATGTGTGGATTGCTTTTTAAATATTTCATGCAACAGTGTATATCATGACATGAGACTGTGTACGCTTGTATATACCAATGTTCTATTACTGTGTAATAAAACATATACAGCAAATTGGTCTCTTATATAGACGATAACAGGTAGTTTATAGTTCGGGGGGACATTACACTAGTTTCCTAGATGCTCTCTGAGCCTTTGCACCCTTCTCTGCTTCTTCCTTTCTCCCATTTCCCTCTTCTATAAAAAAGAGCGATAACCATAGGGCTCCTCAGGCCTGCCTTCACTCTCCATTGCCCACCAACCCCAGAATCAACAACACATCCACCAAACTTCTTGTCTCCTGGACTGGACAAGGGGTCATGTTTTCTGGGGGTGGGGGTGAGGTGTTCCAAAGTTAAAGCTACTCTTTCCTCAAAAGATTCCTGGGCAGTCTGATAGAAAAAAAAAAAACAAACCCTTTAAAACATATTTTTAATTTTTTCTTTTTCTTTTTGAGATTATAATAAAATTACAACATTTCTCCCTTCCTTCTCCTCTCTCCAAACTCTCCCTTATTCTCCTCCTCACTTTCTTTCGACTCTTGGCCTTTTATCATTAAATATTATTACATGCATATCTGTATGTATATATGCACACACACATATACACACACACATATGTTGCAAAAATAACCTGATGAGTCTGTAAAATGTTACTGTATGTCTGTTCTTAGAGCCAACCATTTGGTATTGGATAACCACTTGGTGTGGTTCTACAAAAAAAGATTTTTTTCTTGGTACCTACTATTCCTTCAATGTTAAGCAAGAATGTGTCCTGAATCCTAACAAAACTTAGAGACTTAAACCAAACATTAGAATGGAAGTAAGCAATGCAGAGACGCAGGGTCTTACTAAGGTGTCCGGTAGGGCTTTATGCTTTTGAGATGCCAATGGTGTGATTTGGGTTTTTGATTGCCTACTACACCTGACCTAGTAAACTCAGGTTCCGAACTCTTCCCTGCTCACTAGATCCTGATGAGGAACCTGACCTGAATGAAAGGCAAGCAGATTATATGAAGCTTTCTGGGATATGTTAGTCATGCCCTTTCCTGGGCCAAGAGCTTCCCTAAACCAAGATTCTGGCCCTGCATTGTAGTGGAGAGGGAGTTGGTTTTTTTTTTTTTTTTTTAGAGACCCTTTCTTTGGCTCTTTTCTTACCTTGGGAAAATCTACAGAAGTTATTAGGGCTGAATATTTGCTGAAATCTCTGTACATCTCATTTCCAAGAATTTTCCAAAATAGCAAAAGGATGTTGATTTCCCACTAAGACTCAATCGAGTGTAGCAAATCCAACAATTTTCAGGAAGGTGTTTCCTTCCTCTGTCTGACCACATTTCCCACCCCCACAAAGCAGTGCTGTGGCTGCAACCAAAACTTCTCAGAAACTCTCCATTTGAAGTTCCAAGCTTGTTGCATTTTGAGGGGAGAAGAGAGCAGAGAAAGATCCCAGAGAAGTGGATTTATGAGTGGGGCAGGAAAGCAAGAAGGAGCCCACCAAGGATGACTATGCCATCAGGAAAGAAATGAGAAGAGCACTTAGCAGTTTCATAGGGCTAAGCGGAGGCTGGGAGACATCAGTTCTCCAATGAGAGTGTGTTATGAGTTCTCTAGCATAGAGAACAGTTTAAGATCTTACTCCAGCAATGGCGGGGCTTACCAACATTCCCTTAGCTCACCAAAGGAACCTTGGCTTTCATCGTTCCTCACCTAGCTGTGACACATGACAACTGTTCCTGAGAGGTTGGAAATACTCTTAGGTCAGATTTTCCAAAGAGACTAGCTCCCCTCTGGGCCTGGATCTATGTTAACAGCCTGCCATGTCCTCACCCCTCAACACCTGGGAAGCAGGTTAGCATCCATGCCCAGTCACTACTGGATCTGGAGGAGAAAGAAGAAAACAGTCCAATGCTCTGGGATGTACTCTACTGACAGAAGCCCCTGTCTTGCAGTCACTCGTTACCAGCTCTAAAGCAGAGTAGCCTTGGGAGTTGGCTTCTGAAGACAGATTTGTTGGGGTTTGGATCTGAGCTCCCTCAAGAGGCATGCGTGGAAGGTTTGCTGCTCCACTAGTGATGCAGCTGAGAGGCCTTGGCTTCCAGGTTGCTAACTCCTGACAAGATTACCTACTGGTGAGCACTCAAGCTGAAGGGGATTATTCAGCGACCCGCTCAGCCAGAGGAAGCTCAGGAAGCGCTTTACTGTGCCTTCAGAGGCTATATCTTGTCCCTGTCTTTCCTCACGTTCTCTCTTTCTCTGTCTCCTGCCCCCCATGAGATAAAACAGCTTTGACCTACCTAGCTCCCCTCCAGGAATCTCTGCCCCACCATACACGGGCCTAGCAACAACGGGGTGAACTGAGCTTGATCTGTGAACCCAAATAAACATTCCTTCCCATCCGTTTTTCTCTCAAGCAGTTGATCAGATTTCATTCCTGAAGTCTGATGGATGAAACTTCTAACCCTCGCTTCAACTCTCTCTGTGCAGGTTTAGGAGAGAAGCAGAACACTACACCTAAGGGTGGACCCGAAGGAGCTGTGTTCCCTGGCATCCTGTCTCCTTGAGTAAGACCTTCCTGTTCAGAGGTGCTGTCCTGCAAGGATTTCCCACATGCTTGCATGATCCACTGCCTATCACTGACTTCCAGCTTGCTGACACTGACACTTGCTTTAGAGACCAGTGTACCAGTATAGCCTAAATGTGCTCTCTTCAGAGAGCCATGTCAACTCCTCTTGAATAAAGGTTTCTTCTCAACCCCCCTGCTTCACGCCGCAGGACTCCGCACTCAGAGGCACTTAATATGTGTAAAATAGTGTTCTGTGCTATACCCACTTCCCCCTCCCCAGGCTAGGGAGCGTGAGGGCGAAGGGGTTTCCATCTCCCAGAATCGCCTCACACACTGACAAGCACAGCCAGGACCCCACACAGAATGGCTTTGAGAAAATAGCTTAAAGAATTGGCTCATATTCCTATCCATGGTTCAGAACATCTAAGGGGAAAAAGGGACCAAAGTTGTCATAAAATTAAGGAAATGACTGAGGAATAAGTTATAATGATTGAAGATATTCACGTGGACTGCTGGGGTCGCTTGTACAGGTGCTGTAGGGTGGGAATAAGTATACACACAACGACAAATGATCCATGCAGTCTGCTTGTCCATGTACGAGCAGGGCCTATACGGGATGTTTGGAAGGTAACTGAAAACCACCCACAGTTCCCCTGGGCCATTTCATAGGTCAGCAGAGAGGAAGATCTTTTACTGGAGTGAGATAGGGCCCCAATATTACCACAAGCTGTTTACAGACTTCAGGCCTGCCAGGCAGGGCCAGCAATAATTGAGCCCTCAGTGGTGCCGAGCCTATGTGTTAGGGGTGAGGGGTTTGCACAGAACAGGAGTTGGGATATGCAGGATTTAAAATGAGCTGAGTTAGTAGGCACCTCACACTCTCATCAAAGTCTGCTGCCGGACATGCCACCAAAGGTCTTAAAGTCCTCCATATATATTAGCAAAGAACCGAATTCCCAAGAGGAATGCCTCTATGAAGACCTGGGTCATTGGCATTTAAGGTTTGGTCATGTCTTACTAAAATAATTAATGAGACTTCATCTTAATGAGTGAAAGAAGTAATCTTAGCAACTGAAAAATATCCAACTTACTATTTTGAGTTAACTGTAGTATGAAGGCTGACCTCTTCCTTCCCTTCCTCCCTCTCTTCCTCCCTCTCTCCTTCCTTCCCTTCTTCTCTTCTTCCCTCCCTCCTTCCCTCTTTCAGTCTCTTCCTTTCTTTGGCACTAGGATCAAGCTGTGTAGCTTAGGCTGACCTTGAATATCCTGAATAGCTAGGATTATAGGCTTGCAGTACCAGGATTGTTTCAGCTTCTCTTTCAAATGAGTTATTAATAGGTATTATTGGTGGTATAATGATTTTTCCTTGAGAGAAGATGAATACGAAAAATATCCATAAAATTTTGGGACTGGGGAGATAACTTGTCAGTGAGTCTGAGAAAATGTCTCAGTCAGTGAGGTTGGGAGATAGTTCAGTCAGTGAGGCTGGGTGATGGCTTAGTGAGTGAGGTTGGGAGATAGCTCAGTCAGTGAGGTTGGGAGATGACTCAGTAACTAAGATGAGGAAGAGAGATCAATAAAGTGAGTGCTAGCCATGTGAGCATAAGGATCTGAATTTAATCCCAAGACCTACACAAAGCCTTTCCTGGTGGCTCACTGACCACTCAGACTATCCTAATCCCACAAGATGCAGGACCCATTGAGAGATCCCATCTCAAAACCAAGATTTACAGATCCTGAGGAACAGTCTTAGATGCTGGTCTCTGGCCACTACATGTACACACATGCACACACGGACATACATGCATTCTCACACTCACACAAACATACACATACAACTGTCCCCAGTGAAAAGGAAACTTTCTCAAAATGATTTTTAAAGGTCAAGTTATTAAAATGATGATGCTATTTCATGACTTTTCTACTTTATCTAAATCTGAATAAAGCTGTTTGGTCTCTTACCTTTAATAACTTAAAAACTTGCTTTCTATCTGCCAAGGAAACTCTTGCAGGGGACTTGCTGTCCTCTTTAGAAGGCTGCTTTTTTCTTATTCATCTTTAATAGTCATAAACACTTCAATTTTCTCCCCTCTTCTACTGGAAAAAAGATTCGTGCTTTTCACTTCTTCCCTTTTGGGAAATAAATTAACCAAAATGTAATATGATATTTAAGTGAAGAATACCGCTGACATTAAATGGTCCACATGGCCTTACATTATGTTTCCCATTTCATTCTATGCATTTTTCTAATACAGGCCAAAGCTGGTGTTCATGTAAATTGCTCTGGTTTTATAGAGCAGAGTGCCGCCCTCTTTTTGAAACCCAGGGCTCTTGTGCAGTAACAGAAAAAAAGACAGCAACAAAATAACGGGCATGAGCAATCAAAGTATCATTATAGGTACATTATGTGTGGGGTGCTAAATTGTTAGAAGGCCTTTATTTTTAATTTCTGCTCATCTGTTCACCATTATTAAGCGAGCTTAGATACGGAGGAGATTTAAGAGTGACAGAGGGTAATTATACACTTTAGGAAAAGATATTTCTCCTCATAGGTCTGGAACTACACTGGGCAAAAAGCCTGCGTAGGATTTTATGCAGAGCCTTCCCGCATACATTCTTGTTAGGATATGAACATATTTTCATTCTATAGTCCAGCTTAAGTTTCATACAATACCATTTCTGTTAGATTTCTATGGTTTGGCTGGAAATCCTTACAAAGTCTTCTTTAGAGGTATTATTTTAATAAGTACTTGTCGATTTTGCACTTTACACTAAAAAATAATTCATAAAAGCAGCTGATGAAATTTTAAACCTTCAGTTATGGTTTTTGTCATTTGAGAAGAAGAGAATGTTTAAACCTAATTGGAAATTTTATTTAGCTCCTGAATGATTGAGTGTGTTGAATGGGAGAACCTATAAAAACCTGATAGTTTTATTGGTGCATAATTAGCAGAAAAATAAGGTACATATATTCAAATTGTATATTTTTTGAAGTATGAAGTAGTTTTAAACTGCAACTTCTTATACATTTATATACATAAGGCATCTCTTTTGATATCCACACACTCCAACAAGCATATAGTTGTGTAGTGTTCTCAAAGTCAAGGTAGTGCTTAGAGTCTAACTCCCGAAATTTTCAGATATTTTCCTTATAATGACCCCATTGATAACTTTTCCTAAAATCCAGTGCAGGCCGGCCAGAGTTGATTACCTATCGCTGAGGTGATGCTGAACTTTTCAGTTTTACTTAAGTGGAATCATAGCTGCTCATGTTTGGTGCCATTCATTCAGCAGATATTTTGAGGTAAATCTGTATTGATCTTTGCACCAATAATGTATCATCTGTTGACAAGTATCTCTGTACTGTGTCAATATGTTAAGTGAACCCAATTTTAGGCTAAGCCTGGTTCCATATGTAGTAACCTGTAACCTAATTTAGTAATGTGAACAAATTACAAGTCAAATAAAGATTATCTCCTTAGAGCATGTAGCTGAGTCTCAGCAGATCATAGCAGCAGATTCTTAGTCAATCATAAGTTACCAAGTGACTAGTGTCCAGAAGAGGGTGGATGCTTCAACATACCAAGTTCAGAGAAGGCAAAACTCTAGCTGTGGCCAGTCAAACCATGTCCATATTGCATGTCCTTCTGTCTGTACATACTGACAGCCATCATTAGGAGTTGAAATAATCTCTGCAAAGATTAATTTATTGAAAGCTATATCTTGGGACTGGAGAGATACCTCAGCTCTCCTTCTCATGTGGAGGACCTCAGTTTGGTTCTTAGAACCCATGTCTGGAGGTTCACAGCAGCCTGAAACTCCAGCTCCAGAAGACACCATGCCCTCTTTGGGTCACCTCAGACACCTGCACACATGTGACATGGATCCACACAAAAATATAGACATAAATAAAAACAGAAAGATTTTCTTTAAAAGAGAGAGATATCTCAATATGTGTGTTCATAGACCTTTAAATTATTTCAAGGTTTTGGCTATTACAAATAAATGTGCTATTGATACTTATTTTCATTTGTATGTGTCTATATTTTTCTACCCTCAAGTCCATATGAGTGTATGTGATCATGAGTCCATGGGTGTGTATCTGTGCTGCACAGCCATGCATGTGGAGGCCTTGTGGGGGTCCTGGATGCCTTCCTATATCACTCCCCTATTGTTCCTTGAGTCAGAGTCTCTGCCTTGTGTTTTCTCTGCTAAACTGGAAGGCAGCAAGGACAACAGTCTCCTCTTTCTGTCCCTCCCCAGAGCTGGGGTAACAGGACTTCAAAGACACTCAACTTATTACACAGGTACTGGTCCTCACGATTTTGAATCAAGTGCTTTTAGCCATTGAGCCATCTCTCCAGCCCTGCTATAGATATTCATTTACAGATCAGATATGGATATACACTTTCATTTCTTTGGAATATAATTAGGAGCAGATTCACATAGTAGGTACATGTTCACCTTTTACAGAAACCAGTCACTGTTTTTCTAGATGGCTGTGCCATCATAAGCCCCACTTGCAGTGTATAAATGTCACGCTCCTCCTCATCCTCATCAGCATTTGATGGTCACTCGTTTTCATTTGAGACACTCTTTAAGGGTTTCCCATAGTAGCTCGTTCTCCTTTCTAGATTTTTAAAAATTATTTTTATGTGCAAAAGAAGTTTGACTGCATGTGTACAAGTGTACCATGTGTATGCAGTATCTTCAGAAGTGAACACAGGATCCCCTGGAACTAGAATAACTGAGGATTGTGAGCCATCGTCTCATATTGGGAAATGAACCCAGTCTCTCTGCAAGAGCCTTCACCACAGAGGCACTTCTTCAGCTCTTGATTTTGCTTTTAATTTGCATTTCTATAGAAGCTTATTTATTTGGACCTTTGGGTTTTCTAAATGCGTGTGTTATAATCTTATCTTTATTTATATGAGGACACTGTAGCTGTCTTCAGAGACCCCAGAAGAGGGCATCAGATCTCATTACAGATGGCTGTGAGCCACCATGTGGTTGCTGGGAATTGAACTCATGACCTCTGGAAGAGCAGTCGGTGCTCCTAACCGCTGAGCCATCGCTCCAGCTCTAATCTTATCTTTTATCAATTTTATTTTGAGTAATCTTCATTCTTATTGTTACTATTATATCATTCCTTTTGAATGTTAAATATTTTTATTTATATATTTAGTTAAATATTCATATAATATTATTTATATATTTATAAATATTTATATTATTTTTCTATTTGTTATATTTATTTTTATTATATTTGTATTTCTTTTTTTTTTTTTTTTTTGGTTTTTCGAGACAGGGTTTCTCTGTATAGCCCTGGCTGTCCTGGAACTCGCTCTGTAGACCAGGCTGGCCTCGAACTCAGAAATCCGCCTGCCTCTGCCTCCCAAGTGCTGGGATTAAAGGCGTGCGTCACCACCGCCCGGCTTGTATTTCTTAATTTTAATAAAATTGTCTATTTTAATCTTATAGCTAGAAATCTCCATAAACATGCTTTCTCTGGATCCCCGTAGATTCAACCAGATTTCATGCATAGGTAATCATATTCTCTGTGAATTAACACAATTTTATATCTTCTTTTCTAATATGGGTATTTGTTGTTTATTTTTCTTGTCTGATTGCAGTGGTCCAGCTCTCTGAGTAGGAACAGTAGTGGAGGACGGGCTTGACTTTTACCTATTTTAGGGACAACTTTGAATTTTCTCCCATCAAGGATGCTGGCTCTGGGCTTTTCAAAGAATTTCTTTATCAGATTGAAGAAGTTCTGTTTGCTTCTTTCAAAGAGTTTTTGATAGGACTGGAGATTAGATATGGCCAAATAATATAATATTGTTTAAATAAGCATTTTAAATAGAATTTTGACTCCAGTCAACTCTTGAGTAGTTCAAAGCATAACATTAGAATTCATAATTTTTAAAAAGTGGTCTCTTAAAAAGACTGATGTTGAATTTCCGTAGCATTATATGGGCTATCTAATATGCCATTTAATCCTACTTGTGTAGGTTCAGGACAATTTTTGTTCTTTTGTTCATATAATTACAAAGAAATTATCATACACTTTAAGGAATTGTGTCTTGTGTTTGTATTATTTTAAATTATACAATACATTTATAATTGTCTCTTAAATTAAATTAAATTAAATTTTATTAAATTATTAAAAGAAAGAATTCCATTTAACCTATCCATGTTCTCCCCAACATCCAGCACAGCGTGTGGCTTTCTTACCAGCAGTTGTACAATCTCACTAAGGGTCTAAAATGGATTCATTACCTCTCCTTCTCCTGAAATGCATTTAATGATCTCAGGAGTTTGGACTTTTGAAACAGGAGAAAAGAATAATGTTACATATTTTCTCCACCATCGAGCCTTTAGTGTCTAAGCATCAAATAGCCAGAGGAGAATGAGGTTGAACACCAGAAATGGGGGCTGTTGGAAGGGGTTCACTGTTGCTCTTACAACTTGGGTAAGCATCAGCTGTACATGTAGTCTAATTGCATGCACAATTGAGCACAAGTCCAGTCCGTTGAATTCATATTTACTCTTGAGAAACAGCAGGTGAGATGTGGTGATCTTTAAGAGCTCTTGTGTTCCTAGATACTAACTAGGAGTCTAGGTGTCCAGAGAACACTCTCTCATACACTGTGTGCTCCTACTCCTATAGAATCAGGCTTCTTTTTTCTCTTGTTCATATGATTAGAGAGACATCATTTCTGAGTTTTGTGATATTGAGAATTGAACTTGGGCCTTGCCCAGGCTGGGCAGTTGTCCTGCAACTGAGGCACATCTCCAGGCATTATTTTTACTCTTAGTTTGAGACAGGGTCTCACACTGTTGACCATTCCAGTCATTTTGATCCTCCAGAAGCCAAGATGGGCCTTAAACTTGAGATCTTCTTGTTTCCTATCCATATGCTCATTCACAAAAGTGGAGACATAGAAGAAGACTGGAGGTGCACTAGCATTAATGATAGAATTGTGAGTAATTTAGGATTTTTTTAAATTTTATGTTCATTGATATGAGGGTGTCTGATCCCCTGGGACTGGAGTTACAGACAATTGTCAGCTACCATGTGGGTGTTGGGAATTGAACCTGGGTCCTCTGGAAGGGAAGTCAGTACTCTTAACTGCTGAGCCATCTCTCCAGCCCCAATAATTTAGGTTCTTAATTTACTCTATGATGTTGATTTATTAAAAATTCCCTTTGTAGGAATCTAATTATATCTTGAGAAACTCTAAATTTTACTGTTAGCTAAAAGCACCTAAAAATTTTTTATTTCATGTACACAGGTCTTTCTTCTGCATGTATGTCTGTGTATCTACCATTTGTGTGCCTTGTGCCCACTGAGGCCAGAAGAGGGCATTGGATCCCTTGGAACTGGAGTTATAAATGTTTGAGAGTCACCATATGGGTTTTTTTTTTAATCAAATTAACGTTCTATAGGACAACAAAAGGTGCTCTTAAAAACTGAGCGATCTCTCCAGCTACTATGATTTTAATAAAAAAAATTTAGGTTTTTTTAATTTTAGATTAATAATTATTTTTGACACAGGATCTTACTATGTTGTCCTGGATAGCCTGCTAACTTATTATTTAGATCAAGTTGGCATCAATCTTGCAAAGATCTACGTGCCTCTGCCTCTCTAGTGCTGGGATTAAAGACATTGACCACCATACCCAGTTTACATTTATTTTTAGTGTCCATAGTAACAGATGCCCTTTGGCATTTTATACAGACTTTTGAATGCTTCTTCCCTACACTCACCTTCTGCTCTAGTGTCCCGGCTTCTTGCTCTCATACCCCTGTGTTCTATGTTCCCTCCTCACCCCCCTTTCATGACAGTCCTCCATGTCCTGCCTCATGGTCTCCTTTATAGTTTCCAGGTCTTTATCTACATATCTAGAACAATTAGAAGCTAGCATCCACATGTGCAGCATTGGTCTCTCTGAGCCAGTGTGATCCCATTTAATGTATTTTCCAGGTAAAGTGTTTATAAGTCAGTTAAGCACCATGGATGTTAAATGATCATGGTGTTCTGTGCCAATAAGCAAGTTACTTTTTTTTTCTGTCTTATAATATTAAGAGTATGGCCCTGAAATCTGCAATAAACGGCAGCATTTTGACACCTCTGTCTGAAGAGGAAGATTGTAGTTTGGTGGATGGTATTAATGTTTAGCAAATTCTCTTTCCAGAGCAGAATAAGCTTGAAGAAAATTAAAACATTGGGTTCACTGCCAGAACACGAAAACTGAAAGAGAAATGAGCAGGTCCAGAATCTTGGTATATTTGGGACAGCACAGGGCAGAGGCACTGCCCACTGTAGTCAGACACAATTGGAACCAGGAGCAGTGGAACCAGTCACCCTGTCAGTGGATGGCATCTCCAAGGTGCCAGTTAAAAATCCTCAGCTTCACAGCTTGGCAGTGGCTCACCCCTTTAATCCCAAAACCAGGAGGCAGAGGCAATAGGATCTCTCCGAGTTTGAAGCCAGTCTGGTTTAGAGAGAGAGGGAGAGGGAGAGGGAGAGGGAGAGGGAGAGGGAGAGGGAGAGGGAGAGGGAGAGGGAGAGGGAGAGGGAGAGGGAGAGGGAGAGAGAGAGAGAGAGAGAGAGAGAGAGAGAGAGAGAGAGAGAGAGAGTTCCAAGACAGTCAGGGCTATATAGAGAAACCCTGTCTCGAAAAATAAAAACAAAACAAACAGAATCACAACCTTATCTAAAAATGCCACAAGTTGCAAAACAATCTTGACTATCACCACAAATCACTGGGGTTAGGAATAGTGGGCAGTGAACTCCATATACATCTATTTTTGGTCACCAAATTTTATATAAAACTAAGTTTTCTTGGTATAATTCTCCTTGCATCATAAGTATTGACCAATAATAAATGTCAATATTTTACCCGTATGCAATACATTTTGATATTAGTAGCTGAACAAGTAATTTGCATTATAGATTGTGTCTTATTTCTTAATTGAAAATTATACAGGATTATGTATGCTGTTTTCATGCAAGTACATAATGTGCCTTCTCGTCACATTCTCCACGCCCTCCCCCATTAGTCTCCTTTCTTACCCAAGACTCATTCCCACTTTCATGCCATCTGTACATATAAGATTTTATCTATCTATAAAGTTCTAAGACCCACAAATGAGAGAAAATATGTAGTCTTTGACTTTCTGTGACTGGCTGAATTCATTTAAGATGATGATCTCCAATTTCAGCTACCCCCCACCCTGAAACCACATAAATTCATTCTTCTTCACGACTGACTAAAACATCAATCGTGTGTGTCTCCATATTTCATCTCTCCATTCTGTGGATGGACACCTTGGCGGTTCTCTAACTTAGCCATTGTGAATAGGTCCACAGCAGACACTGATGTGCAAACGTCTGTCAAACTGGTCTCAAAGAATGTGAATACCAGTATCCATAGTCTCAACTGTGCCTCATCAGACAGGAATTGATTAATGTTTTAACTTACCAAGATTTGCCAATTTCTTTCAGATAGCTGCCACTATGTGTGCTAGCTAGTTTTATGTCAACTTGACACAAGCTAAAGTCACTGGAGAGGGAAGAGCCTCAATTGAGAAAGATAAGATCTGGCTGTAGGGCATTTTTAAATTAGTGATAAACATGGGAGGGCCCAGCCCATTGTGGGTGGTGCCTCCCCTGGACTGGTGTCCTGGGTTCATTTAGAAAGCAGGTTGAGCATGCTATGGGGTGCAAGCCCATAAGCAGCAGCCCTCCAAGGCCTCTGTTTCATTCCTGCCTCCAGGTTCCTGCTCCCTTTGAGTTGTTATCCTGACTTTCTTTAATGATGATCAATGATGTGGAAGTAGAAGTCAAATAAACCCTTTCCTCCCCAACTTTTTTGTTTGTCATAGACTTCCATTACGGCGATAGAAACTCTTAAAAATATACGATCTGTAACCCTAAGACACTTTCTAACTAGCAGAGCTTGAACTTGCAACTGTCCTGAATCAGCCCCTGAACGCTGGCATTGCATTTCTGTAATAACTGAAAGCTCAGTTGGAGACAAAGAAATTTTCACTAGGGAATTGTTGGTTAAAATAGGATGCCAGATGCAAGCTTTGGCATCCTAGTCACTTAGCAATAAAACTATTTTCTTAAAAATTATGAAATATAAGAACAAATAAAATAGATTGTTAAAATAATAATAAATACAATTTCATGTGCACCCCCAACTCTCTTGCCCCCTGGTAAGGCGTTCCAAATCACACTCCTTCCTTGTTCTCACGAATGTAACTCAATCCTGCGTCATATTGAATTCCCTATGATTGTGCCATTCATCTATGTTATTATGCATCACAATATTTAATTCTCATGCTTTTGAATCTTCCATAAATAAATTTAATAGTTATGTGTTTGGATTCTTTTACTCCACATTAAGTATGGGATATTTTCCTAACCAGATCACTTAGTTAGATTTCATTTTTTACTGCTGTAGAGTACTCCATTATTAGACAAACCAAATTGGGGATTCACCTAAGAGTCATGTTAGAATTCTTTCTTTCAGTTTGATGTGTGTGTGTGTGTGTGTGTGTGTGTGTGTGTGTGTGTGTGTGTTTGTTGTTGCTGTTGTTGTGTTTTGTCTTTTGTCTTTTGTTTTTCCTAGACTGGGTTTCTCTGTGTAGTTCTGGCTATCCTGGAACTCATCCTGTAGACCAGGCTGGCCTCAATCTCAAAGATCCTCTAGCCTCTGCCTCCCTAGTACTGGGATTAAAGTCATATGCCACTACTGCCCAGCTATTTTGGAAAATTTTAATTAATAGTTTTATGTGGTGTCTGAGTTAGAATTCCTTACTGATATGAGGCCCCTCGTACACATACAACAGAGGACTGATGGGTCTGTGTTAATCCAGAGATGATGCACCTAACCTTCAAGAGACTGGAGGCTTCAGGGAGTTTAGAGGTCAGGGGTGGGGGTGGGGGGTAGGGACATCCACGGGGAGACAGGGGGAGGGGAGGAGGTATGGGATGTGGAACAGTCAGAAGGTGGACAGCAGTTGACGGGGTGGGGAATAAAATATGAAGTGTATAAAAATAATTAATAAAAAAATTAAAAAATTAAAAAAATAAAAAAAGAACAAAGTAAAATCATACACTTAGATGAGGATACTGTGATGAAAAGAAAAAGAAAGAAAATCATGAAAGTGTATAGGTAAGAGCCATTCTGCTTACCCAGTGTGACTCTGAATATGCCACCTAGCTCTCTCTCCACCTGTCTCATGGGAACAACCACATGGCTGTCTCAGAGGGTTGTCACAATGATTAAATGAGAAGATGCATGCAAAATACTCCAACTAATTTCTGGATTGTATTTAAGTGTTCGATATATATGATTCACTGTAAGAAACTGAGGTTTGGTACAAAGACAATGGAAAGTCATTTGAAAAAAAAATAATCCCCAGCTGAGAACAAAAAGTTTTTAATATTTCTGGAGAAAATTGAGACAATTTATCTTTCTTGTGTGTTGTCTGTGACTTTGAATTTAACTCAAAATGTGCCAAAAAAGGAAAAGGATAAAAGAAAAAGCTCTTGAAAGGCTGTGTGCTTGGCCTGTGGAAAAGTGCCATCCCCGCCTCAGGCGTGTTGGCGTTGCTAACTTAGGTTTGTGGTGGTCTTCGCTCAGCATAAAGCTCTGTAAGCGAACGGAGAACTCAGTGAATAGTTAGAGAGGAAACCATCTTTAATAGGATGAAGACAGGGAAGCACTCGGAGATCTCAGCCATCTCCACCTTCTCTGGAAAAGAGTAAGCAGGCATGAGGGAGATGAAGTCTGCCCTCGACACTACCATGGAACGTCCAGTCTAGGTAGACGCTCACTTATTAACTACACATTTGACTACAGGACACTTTCCTCTGACACTGCACAATTAAAATGGAGACTCTGAGTGACTCACACAGGGGAAACACAATTTAGAGGTTTAGACATGAGTCCTTTCCTGAACTTGAGTTATAAGTCGATGTCAAATATAGAAATAAGCTCCACAAGCAAACATTCAAAATCAGGTGTATCTCGCCATTAAGTTGAGATAAATAAAATTATAGGTGGAGAGCCAGCTCACACCCAGACACGAACCATTGAGTTCTATCAGCCACACACACAGCATCGAAGGTCATGCTTGCCTCTGCCCTGTTGTTCAGAACCCTGCTTACCACAGGCTACAGGGCATTGCACATGGATTACATTTCATTGATTAACGGTAGACTGGAAAATATACAAATTCCTGTACTACCTTGAAATTATCATGGTCTGAGTTACTTTAGCCAGTCTCCAAAGCACAGATAATTCTTACTGAAGGAAGTTAGCTTTCATGCACACTCTCCGCTCAGTATTATGCTCAGTCAATGACTCTCAATTTTTTTTTAAAAAACTTATCTACTTTTATTATAATTTTTTAGGCTTTTAATTTATTTGTGTGTGAGTGTAGCTTGTCATGTATAAAAGTCAAAAGACAGCTTATGGGAGTTGGATTTTCCGTTCTACCACTGGGTCCAGAGATTCAAACTCGGGTTGCCAGCGTTGGTGGGAGTGTTTTTATCTACCTAACCATCTGACTGGCCGCATACGTCCCCTTTTAAGGATGATATTTTATACTGATCTCCCCATCTGTTATATTGTTTTGCTTTTTAATGTTGGATAAGATAAAATTGAAGATCCCTAGAAATAATTCAGTGGCAAACTTTCCTGTTGCCTTCCTTACAGGGTTGGGAGTCCACAAACAGATGCCCCAGCTCTAAAGCCCTCGTGGTATTCTCGTTTTAGATAGGAGGAGAAATGATTGCTTCCATCCCTAGATGAAAATCTTTGATGTGATTGCTCATTAGTATTTTTAAACCTTAGCAAAAGTCATTTCCATTAATCCAGCTCCAGCCCTTCTTTTTCCAGCACTTCTATTTTGACATCTTTTCTGAACCTTCTCCAACCTTTCCACATTTTGAAGTTGCAGAAGCCACAAGTGGCCATAGCATTCTGGTAGCAGTCAGTTAACGAGTGTCACAGGGTGATAGGCTTCTTCAAGGCCCATACTTTTAAATATAGAACACGGTGAATAAAAACCCAAATATAAGTAAATGCCACTGAACAATTTTGGCCTATAATTCCTGATGAAAAGGTTATCATAACGCTATGTGAAGTTACTGTGTTTCTTGGACCTTATCTTGCCCATGCTCCCGTTGGTCTACTGTGTAACAGGATACACAATTCGTGTCTCTAAGCCATAAAAATGCAGGAATGAGTCCCATATGTACCTTGGCCTAGGCTTTCTGATGGAGATCCTGATTAGCCCCTTTGGCCACACAAGTAGAGTTAGCATGTCTTTCCAAACAATTCTGTTATGTTTCGTTACTCTGATTCCCTCCCATTGAGAGCTGCTGAAGTGGAAGGCTGCTTGCTCTCCTCCCTCCTCCTGCCATTCGACCTCTTGGTGTTTGTGCCTGGGAACTCAGCCTCCTCTCCCCTTCTCTGCCTTGAAAGTGGCAAGGAAGCACACATCACTCCAGTTTTTAAATCAGTGTAGGTGGGAATTATGATCTAACTAAAAATCTCCCTAAATTCTGAGTTGACTGAAAGTTAATTGGTAACTTATCTAGACCTGTAGGGTCACAGCACTGTGCAAGAAGTGGGAGTATGTGTGTTCTTGGGGTTTCATTCAAACATAAGCTTGGAAGTTCCAGTGGACAGACATGTTGACCATAGGTTAGCAGCCTTCTCAATCCAATCTGCTAACCACCAATACGTTTTCTGACTCAAGTGTTTCACAGAAAGAGAAATAATCATTAGTTGCAAGATATGTTCATTCTTGACTTTCCCTCTTAACATCTGTACAGTTTTGGGGAAGCCCCTAATCATTTGAGCTTGTTTTCTCCAACATCTGTATGGTTTGGGGGAAGTCTACCTGTTTGAGTTTGTTTTCTCCAATACAGGCACGATGCTCTTTGTCATACATGCTATTTTGATAATCAAATAAAACAATGATCCAAGATGTGCTGGGTAAATGATAACAGACTGAGATGTACAGCATGGCTACTCTTAGTGACATTGGTACCTGGGTGGGCAGGGGCAGGGAGAGCTTTTCCCTTCCAATGAGCTTACATAAGTGGGTGGGCAAACTGAGCCAGAGAACAAAGTCCAACTCAAGACTTCTGGATTGAGTTTGTGAGTAAAGAATGCCTTTCACATTTCTAAAGGGTTGTAAAAAACAGATGTAAAACAAACTAACAAAGAATAATAAGACTATACAACAGAGACCTTTACCAGTTATCACAAATAGCTTACTTTCTGCCCTCTTCCCAAAGGAGTGTGCTGATCCTTACGGGCAGAAGCGAGCCACAAGACTGTGTTTGCAACCTCCCTACCAACATGGCTCTGGCTGTCTCCTCAAAGCCTCCCCTAATCCTACACACAAGAAGATGAATGAAAATAGGTCATTATTTTGTTATCAACTCATGGGAACCAAGGCTCTTTAACCACATGCTAAAGATCAAAAGGACTCTCAGCTTAGGAGACCCTCAAATCTGTGTTCAAATTGAGCTGTGGGCACAAATTATTTTAGAAAAGACCAAAGGATTTCACATTTTGTGTTTTTGTTTCCCCTCTTATAATCTGCTGCAAATAGAATTATCTCGTCTCTCTCGTTTTCTCCTATCATGGCAATCTTCAAAACCCCTTAATCTAAACTGATACTGGAGGCAAGGATCTCTGACATAATTAAATTGAACCACATGAATTCTGAATCAAGATTAAGCAAAAAAAAAAATTAAAGCATTTATTGTGTTGAAATTTCTTATGCCAATTTTCTGCTAGTGGGGAGGATCCAAAGGTCAAGGCTTTTGCAGCAGACTTAGTGGCGTATTAGTTACAGTAATTCAGCCTGAAAATTCCAGCAGAAATAAATACAATAGAATGTCATGAATTACAAGAGACCACAACTCTAATCAACTCCTGGGAAAAAAAAGGAAAACATGCATTTTCTTATTGACAGTTGATAAGCTTAATCCAGAAGCTTGTTTAGAGACAGAGGAGAGCGAGGGTCTCCCAAGGCTGCTGGTAGGTTGAAGTGAACATTTTGAGCTCCCCTTTCCCGCTTCTGCCCACTCAGACAGGAAGGCAAAGAGAACTGAAAGCTATCTGTGCTCTTGCTTGTAGATTTTTATCACTTTCATTCAGTGGGTGTTCTCTGAGCCAGACAATGCCGGAAAGCATGGGAGGCAATATGGTAGACAGTAAGCAACAGAATGACAGAAACCTTATGAATTATTTTGCCCTAATATTAGAAGCAACACCAAACATTCTACCACAAACCTGAACATACTTCTGCCACAGATCTTACTTTCACCAATATGTAACCCAAGACTCATAACTGAACATGGCTCATTTTGTGAATAGAGCTTTTCCCCTCAAAAATCATGTAGACCTCTTTTTAAAATTGAAATACAGCATCCAGATTTCTTATGAATGTCAACTTGTAAGAATAATGTCAGCATTTACAACTGCCCTTTTGCTTTTTAAGACTAAATAATTAACAAGGGGGCCATGGGGATAGCTCAGCTGGTAGAGTGCTTGTTGGGCAAGCATGAGATGCTGAGTTTGAAGCCCCATTAGAAAAACAAGGCCATGCTTAAAGGGCACCCAAGGTTGATCCTGGCTACCACATGTGTACACACACATGCGAACAGACAGTTCCCCTTCTCAGCGATCACATAGCTAACAAGAAGAGACTAGCAGATAATTCTGCTCTATTTGAGTGGCATCACTAGTGCTCAAACATGAAAAGAGATGACATAGAGGTAAAAATCTCTAAATTATGTGATATAGGTCTCACAAATAAGGACAAACAATCACGTATGTGACAAAGAGATGTTTTCCTAAGTACACAAGGGTCTACACATCCTAAAAGAACAAAAGGATAAAGAATATGATTAAAATATGAGGCAAAACATGAAGGGAAATCACAAAAGAATGTTCTAGCAATCTATAAATAGATGGGAAGGTCCTCAGAGCTGTTAACAGATATGGCCATGTTAACTACAGGATAGAAAATTTTGTCTTCAATTTTTAAAAATTTACAATTACTTATTTATTGTGTATATATGTGTGCATGTATATGTGCATGTGTGTGCATGGATGGGCATGTGTATGTGTGGAGATTAAGGGACAATTTTCAAGAGTTGATGCTCCCTTCCTAGCATGTGAATACTGAAGATTCAATTCATGTAGTCAGCTTGGTGCCAAGTGCCATTGAACATCTCGCCTACACATTTTCACTTTTTTTTAATGATAATATGACACTATGTACAAAATTTGACTCCAGAATCTTACTTCTAATATTTTGTTATAAGACATAAAACAAGGACATGTTAGTAAGATTAGACACATGAGGAAGAAAATATGGAAGAAATTGCATTTGCACCTAGTAAAACAAATTCTGGTATATAACTAATTACCTGAAAAGAGAGAGTAGTTCACCTAAAGTATACCGTATACTTCATATAGTGGAATATTGTATAGTGGAATATAACTTGAAATAATACGAAAACCCACTCATGATTTTTCAGTGAATAAAGGAGACCAGAGGGCAGTGTGTGTATTGTGATGTCATTAAATAAGAGACAGATAATAAAAGAAAAAAAAGGGGGTGGAGCCAGAGAAAGACATTCCAAGGGCTTTCCTGTTTCTGTGGTTGAGAAAGGGAGATTGTGAATTTTTGTATGTGTATTTTCTTTTTCTTCTTAAAATTTGAAATATGTTGTTCTTGCAATAATTTTTTAATGTTTTTAACTTGAAAGATACCAAATATTTGAACTCAGAAGAAGTAGCTAATTATGTGCAAGCACATAGTAGGTCTTCATGAGCTACTTTGGATTGATAAGCCCTTAGGCATCTGAGGTTCATCCTTCCTTTCTGCTTCACTCCTTTCTGCTTGTCACTCCTTCCTGAGCTAGAGACAGTAGTAGGCAGCCTATTGACAGTTGCACATAGTAGGACATTTCTGTACGTGTAATACTTTACCTTGTTTCTTCCTTAAAGGAGCAACTGACAATTGTAAAATTAATAAATGGCAAACTTTCTCATTATGTACTGTTGCTGCCCCTACCCTTCCTGTAGCTCAGGCCAATTTTCCATTAGTCTAAATGGGAAACATCTTTGGGAAAGATGGAGATTTTGGCATAAAAATCATTGGTTAACATGTTCTTTCCGGGGTAAAGTACTCTGTAAAAGAATTAATAATTGACTCCACGTCTGTAGTCCTGAAAGAGTGGCTGTGTGTAGCCCCCTGGTGAAACCTACGATGCTAATGCTTATTTAGGCTATTAATAAAATATACATGCTCATTATCCAATGGCCCATTAGCTCTCCTTCCAAGACTCGCTGATGCCATAAGAGGCCCACACTGTGTGTGTGTGCCATTCTTACAGAGAACAGAATGTGTTCTGAATTGCTACCAAGAACCATTTAAATTCTTACTCAGGCTATTTAAAAAGTGAGTATCTGGCTCTAAAGAGTCGTAGTTTCTCTGCTCTACTGAGTAAAGATAGATATTGGCACTTCTCTGACACTACCATGAGCCAAACTCCACAGTAAGTGCCATTACAGAGATGGGATGCAGAAAACCAGCCCAGGAAAGGGCCCTACATAGGTAACAAAACCATAACTGACCCACTCTCATGGAGCATGACACTCTGGTCCAGAAACACAGCACCACACGAGCGACAGCTAAATATCTCTTTGCATAAGGGACATGTTTTTGAAGTTTTTCCCAGTCTCACCTGCCCTCAGGTAACTCACTCTCTGCCTGTGGCATACTGTCCCACTATACCTAGGAGTTGGGCACTGAGAAGGAGGTATGCTGTTCATCTGAGGCACCAGAGTAAGGACATGCTGCCTTCTGGGTTCTTGGGTTCATTTTCTGTAGATTAAAACCAATTGAAGATTAGACGTTAAAAAGAAATAATGAATTGTCTCTATACCTAGCACATGATAACTTTTTCCTTATCACTACTCTCTAAACAATAAAATGACTATTCACATAGCACTTAAAGTTATTAGATACTGAGGACTCACATCAGTATATATGAAAAGACGGCACCATCTTATGTAAAGGATACCAACAACCACAGACTTTGGCACCTGAGGAGGATCTTAGAATTGGTCTCTGTTGATTCCAAGCCATGTGTGTGTAAAAGGAAGGCAACATCTTAGGAACTGGTTGATACTACTCAAGGGAGAAATGATCAGAAACATGATGTGTAATGGTTGGTTATATACACACACAGATCCTATGAAGATGGTGAGCAATCCACAGCCAGACAGGACTGGGTGTCATTCATCTGGTACGGAGATACTCAATGGAGTTTGCCATGTCTTAGAAACACAATAGGAGCCTCCCTGGCTGACATGGGCTCCAGCAGACCATTTAATCCTAGAGTTCTAGGTCACTTCTTTGATTATGTGTTCCCTTAAAGAAATCATACATCTCAAAGACCACAGAATTAGTTTTCAACAGACTGAAATCACTATAATACTTCTAATATTGTTTTCATTTTGGTAATGGTGAACAGGCCTTTGGAGCAGCAAGGGTGTAAGAGGATACTGAGAATTAAAGAAGCCCATATTTCTGCTATGGCTTTAATTAGAAGTAAAGTCTTTTCTCATGGAAACTTAGTAGAAGATTTTAGGTTTCATTTCCAATTTTCTTAAAATTGTTGTTTCAGAAGAGTTATTATTCCAAGTAAAATTTAAAATATAAGGTGGAAGTACTAGATGCTTAATTTTTAAAAAAAATCAAATTGAGTCTGTATATTCATTGTACTTATATATATTAAAATAATTTCTTATTCAGATCAATTGATAAAAATCAACTGACCTACACAATTAACAGAAAGTCTTTTGTTTTTATTGTTATCTTTTTTTGATTTCTTCATAAGCTACGGTTTCAGCATAGCATAATTATTCTTGTGAAGATTTATGTATTTTTATTTTTATGTGTGCATGCATGAGTGTGTGTGTGTGTGTGTGTGTGTGTGTGTATGCATCAGGTCTGGAACTGGATTGTGAGCCACCATATGGGTTATAGAAACTGAGTCAAGGTCCTCTGCAAGAACTGTAAGTGATCTTAACCACTGAGAAAACTTTACAGTCTCTCAATTCTTATATTTACTAATAAATATAGTAGAACTTTGAGGCTTAAAAAAAGTTTTATCAAACTTTCATTTTTCCAAAACATCTTTAAAATATAAACTGATAAATATTAATTATTACATTATTTCATAAAAAGGATGCTATACAAGATTCAGAAGAATCTACTAGTATAAATAGATATTTAAGTCAAATAAGTTTAGTTGTCAGAAGTCCACTTTATGTTTTAACTATTTTCTTCTTGACATGGACCAATGAAAATTTTGGTACATACAATTTCAAAGATTCAGTCTTTAAAATTTCTTTAGGTTATTCTTTTCTCTCATCCCTTCCTATTCCTTTCTATAATCCTATGCACCTTGCCTATTCCCAGGGGTCACAGTAAGAAGATCCATCCAGTGCACTTTCCCAGCGCTATTGAAACAAGCTGCTCCTGATAGGAGCTCCTTAAGTAGTTCCTCCTCTGCAGTGATTCAGGCTAAGTATATATCACCCACTCCTCTCCACTGCAGTGAATCAGACTAAGTACATAGCAACCACACACTCTCCACTGCAGTGAATCAGACTCAGTATATATCACCCACATGTTCTCCACTGCAGTGAATCAGACTCAGTATATATATATCACCCACATGTTCTCCACTGCAGTGAATCAGACTAAGTACATAGTAACCACACACTCTCCACTGCAGTGAATCAGACTCAGTATATATATATATATATATATATATATATATATATATATATATATATATCACCCACATGTTCTCCACTGCAGTGGATCAGACTCAGTATATATATCACCCACATGTTCTCCACTGCAGTGAATCAGACTCAGTATATATCACTCACATGTTCTCCACTGCAGTGGATCAGACTCAGTATATATCACTCACATGTTCCCCACTGCAGTGAATCAGACTCAGTATATATCACCCACATGTTCTCCACTGCAGTGGACCAGACTCAGTACACATCAGTCACACACTCTCCACTGCAGTGAATCAGGCTCAGTACATATCACCCACATACTCTCCACCACAGTGGATCAGACTCAATACATATCACTCACACCTGACATTAATTTCAAGAGTTCATAAAGAAAGAATTAACTATTTTTATTTTGCTTAGTGTTAAGCAAAGGAAGAAGACTTTCCTAAAGTATAAATTGGGGTCTCACTATTGCATATGTTATTACAATGTAACTTTTTAGAATTAAGGTAATAAAATCTATTATTATAAAGAGATTTTTACTTTGTAAAGTGAATTATTACTCTACTCTGTACACTGAAGAAAAATTCTAGCAGTAGGGAACAGCATATGGTGGAAGTCTTCCTCCTCTTTTTGACTCCCAGTTCCTCAAATTCTTCCCCCAGAGGTAACTACGGCAACTGTGGTTACCAGAATTCTATTCATCTTTCCATAGATAGTCTATGATTATGCAAACACATATATCCCCAATTCTTTCTTTTTTACAAAGTGATAGCACATCATATATATAGTGTTTCCCTTTGATTTTTGAGTTAATGTATCTTAAGGCTGATCTGTGTTGGCACCTGTAGGCTTTTCTCACCCCTTTTAAGATCTGTATAGTATTGTATTACACATTTGCACACAGTTTACTTAATCAGTTGCCCACTACATTTATACAGTCATTTGCCATTTTGAACAATAGCTGCATCTTACATGTGTACTCTTGAGAGAATAGCTATGGGAGGTGCTCCTGAATGGAGCTTCCAGAATCAGTACTGGGCACATTTCTGATACTTCCTCTGTGCTTCCATAACTATTGGCGGCTTTGAAAGGAACAGCCCTCTTTGGACCTTGCCCTTTGGCTCTTCTTCAGGATAATCCCAATTCCGACAAGAGCCTGGTGTTTCTGAGAAACATTGAACGCCACATTCACCATGGTTTTGTTTGTTTGTTTGTTTGTTTTGTTTGTTATAAGGTCAGAGTTGCCATCTCAGAGACTCTAATTAGTGACTCTAATGTGCAGTTTTTCAAGGCCTATCACCACTCCTACACAGCCTCACCACTCCTCCTTGGGTAGAGAGTAACTCCAGGCAGCCCAAAACAAAACCACGCAGGACGCTGTTCTTAGAAGCTATGTGTGAGGGAGCTCACCCGCAAGCCTGGCATTGGTCAGGTTGAAGCAGGATTCTGAGCTACATGAAAAGACTTGACACTAAAACAAACAATTGCTGTTGGAATCTGAAGAAGAAGGCTGAAAGGGAGCCAGTGGATAAAAGGCTCCGTCTCTTGCCCCTCAGCTGCACCTTTCATGTGTCCACTCCTTCTCCTTAAGCAGCTCCACAGACATTGCTGGATCTTCCATTCCTTTATTAAATGAGTTACATGACATCAGCATTAGAAGACGCCGAAAGCAAAATCATGCCAGGCATGGTGGTGCACACACATTGCTCCATCACTCGGGAGGCTAAAGGAGGAGACATGAGTTTGAGGTCAGCCTAGGCTATATAGCAAATATAGCAAAGATCTAAAAGAAAGAAGGGAAGAGAGAGAGGGGGGAGGTGGAGGGGGAAGGGGAAAAAGGGGAGAAAGGGGAGAAAGAGGAGAGGGAGAGGAAAGCAGGCAGGCAGGCAGGCAAGCAAAATCAAGAGTAGGGTAGGGATTCGTTAAGAGCTGAACCCTTCCTTTTGCTATTATATGCAATTCTTACAGATCTGTGCTTCCTCCTTTTACACATACATTTTTATTTCACTTTCTCTCCCCTTCTTTCCACTTCCTTCTTTTTATGATCCTTTTCAAAGATTCCAGTCACTTCTTGAACCTCTAAAAGCAGTGGTCTCCAGCCTTCTGGGGACCCCATTAATACTCATGTTGTGGTGACCCCAACCATAAAGTTATTTCCATTGTTCCTTTATATCTGCTATGTTGTTACTGCAATGAATCATCATGTATGTTTTGAAGACAGAGGGCTGCTAAAGGGGTAGCGACGCACAGATTGAGAATCACTGTTATAGAGAAACACACTCCTTTGTGGATCAGGTTCTGACTAGCAGCATCAAGTCGAAATTATTTTTAATTTTAATTTTTAATAATATGTATGTGCATGGGAATATGCAGTATGTGCACATGGGTTCAGGCACTCATGGAGGCTAGAAGTGTCAGATCCCTGGAATCCCACCTCAACTTTGGGGCGGTAGTGAGCTCCTCATAAGAGTGGTACCTGCTCTTAACTGCTGAGCACCTCTCCAGCCCCCTAAATAATTTCTTGATTTTCATGTGTCACAGGGATGATGCTGTCATGTGAATTTTCCTGTGTTGTATGTGGCAAAGCACCTATGGTTGGTGGGCTTTGACAATTATCTGTAGTTTGAAGCTCATGGGTTCTAGAGAAAAACTAATGAAACATACAGCCTTTCTCTTTAGCTATTCAATCACAGATGCTGGAAGCCCCATTTGGGGCATCTTTATAAGGCTGTTTTATAACAATTAAGCTAGCTGTGGTAGGAAATTAGTTCCAGCATGTTTTATGGGCAACTACAATTTTGGTTCAAAGGATGGAGAGCGTAATCTCAGCTATTCCAAAAGGGAAATATTACAGGCTAATTCCAGCATCTTTCCAACTAGGTGGGGCTCTTTCAAAAACCACTGACACCTCTCATCTGTGTGCTCACACAGCTAGTAGTGAACCTGGGGGGCAGCCCAATAGACCCTTAGTCTGATAAGCTGGTCCTGTTCCATTAAATCACAACGCTGCCCCCTCTGCACCCCACTTGAGCGGCTGAAGGGAAATTGTGGAATTGCTAACACTAGCTGCAGCTGTCAGGAAATGATACTAATTAGTTTAATTTGCAATAACACAAGCACTTAACTCTCCAAATAATCTAAGTTAGTAAGTCAGTTTTTATATCATGACAATAGCATGCTTAAGAGACAGGGGAGCAGTGCTTTTTTGACCTTTGACACACATTTCTGATAAAGGAGTGCACCAAATACATAGTTTTTGATGTCTCAATTATACTTTTGTCTGGTTTTTTTTCTGTGTGTGTGTGTGTGTGTGTGTGTGAAAATAACTTAATACACTAGAAGATTTGGTAGCTTTACGTGAGAAAAGGGAAACTAAGGTTGATGTGTCCAAAAACTAAGAGCCAAAAGAATTATACTGTTTAAAAAAAAAAAGTGATTGTCCCTAAGGTTCACATTTCTTAAATTGCTAAATCCCAGCAGCATGAGGTTCACTTTCGCAGGTACCCATCTTCTTCCTTCACTCCTTTCTGTGGCGATTGTTGGCTCTAAAGAAGATGGCTTGGTGCACTTCACATCCCATTTCTCTGCCCTCAGAAACAGCCGGCTGCTGCTGTTTCTGATCCAGAATGTCTCTTTCTTCCCAGTACACCTAGTATCCACATTGCTTTCCCAAGCCAGAAAGGCAAAGCTATCAAAATCATTTGTATACACAGTCCTCGGGCCCTCGGAGCTGAATATGCTGTTTCTTTCCAGTTGCTTTCCTCTTGTTATGATCGTCTTCATTCCACAGGAGGCTGGAGGTTTGCGGCTGCCCCTGAGGGCATGAACCGGTCCACAGTGAAATGGCATCTTTATCCAAGAACCATGTATACCAGGCTGTCGTCCTGAGCCTGGTCTCAGCTTGCTTATTTCCATATTTCAGTGATTCTATTTCTCATTCCCTTCCCTTTCCCTCCCCTCCCCTTCCCTGTTCTCTCTTCTCCTCCCCTTCTTATCTCATTATTGAGCTTAAACTGGGTCTGTGGAGCTTTTTGAAACCTCCCAAAGAGAAGTACTGCAGTGGGAGTCTCTGTCGGGAGTCAATGGGCAGAAATCTGTGTGGTCCCTTGGAGAACTCTTATTCCTAGCAACTCCTGTTTGTGCTCAGAGAGTGACTTTTTTTAAAAAGAAAGGTTGGCCTTGTCTTTCTCCTCCCCCCACCCAATTGTAGTTCAGAGGTAAAAGCAAAATGGTGTTTTCTTGTGGAAGATTTAATCATAGTCAAGGGGGGTTAAGTTTAAAATCAAACATCCAACAGCTGGAGGATACTTCTCTGCCATGTCTTGCTCTTAAACCAGTTACCGAGGAAACGAGCACAAGTGTTACAGTTAAAACACAAAACCCCACAACATGAAGGCGTCTTTTTCAAATGATACACAGCATTGCTATCAAACATTTAAAAAAACTCTAAAAATGGATAAAGTACACTTTAAATTGGGGGAAGGGTGATCTCGCACAATGTTGAAGGAAAGGCATTAGAAAAGATGTTAAAGAATTTGACCATTTTTCTAGTTCAGAAATTGGATCTCTGTGGAGCCTGTGTCACGGAAGCCGCCTTAGTTAACATTCTGTCAATGTTTCCATCATAAATAAGACTCAGTGCTGAGAGCTTTATAATTTGGTTATAAAAATTTGCTTTCTACTAAAATTTGACAGGATACACAAGATCCAATTGTCCCAGAGAGCGATTGTTTTAAAAACATTTGGGAGGAATAAATAAGAAAGATTAACATATTGTGAAATGAGAATCAGGAGATTTTTATACCGTATTTCTTTTAGTGGTCTAAGCTGCAATGCATTCAAATGAATCTTGGCCCCGAAGTAAAATTTTAGAAAGATTTCACTTATCCATGTGTAATGGCTGAATAAACATGGTTTCAGATCCCACCATCCCAGGTGGCATTGGCTAGAATACAGGCGAGAGAGAAAGGCAGGCCGTGGTCTCCTTTTACCTCTGCTCCAACATGACTTTACATTCCATTATTTTTTTTCATTAAACATTTAAAGATATTATCAACTAAGGACCTAGGGCCCTAGTCACAATTCTGTCTATGAGCAATACTTAGGCTAAACTAAATTCACGAAAATTGAGCTACACATTTTTTTTTTTTTTTTGAAGAATAAGTACACAGGGGCCAAGAATCTAACCTGGGTCCTGCTGACGATGGTGGAGCTCGGCAAGCCATTTAGTCTCTGTGGAGTTTGGTTTACTCAGGGTAAAACACGGGCATTGGCAATCTGGTCCTTTCTTTCTATGAGGACAATTTTATTCTCAGAGGTAAGAAGGGCACAGTTTACAAAGGCTGAATTCCTCCTGTTGCATGAGCAAAGACAAAATGGCTTTGGGAGGGCTTTGGGCTTCACCAGAAGTATGACTTCAAGCATGATCGCAGTGCCAGAGCCAGCAGGTCTCTCAGACCTCTACTGCGGCCTCAGTCCCAGTGTCGCCATAGACATAGCCGTGCATGTAACACTCACCAACCCTCGCAACATTACTTAGCTCTTTAGTCTTATGCAAATACTTATACATATGGCAACAATACTGCCATGTATGCTGTATATTTTATGAAACCACTCTCCAACATATCGTCCATTTCATTCTTATGAAACATTTAAGGGTTAGACATCATCTTTGGGTAGGTAAGAAAAGTGAGCACCTCAAGTCCTAATGACTCAGCCAGTGTGGGAGCTGCTTCAACGCTCAGAAATCCATTCTGTCCTGTTTCTGGACACTGTACCTTCATGTAAATTTCTCTGAGAATGCTTCTGCTAAATCAATGGGACTTAAAGTCTCTCTGTGTGTATCCGCTGACTAGAGAGCAGGAGCCATTGCTTTGTTTTATGGCTTGGATGGACTCAAAACAATCAGCACATCTCTGTACCTCAGCCTCTTGATCAGGTGCTGCATGTCCTAGTCATCTACAGATCGGGTTAATCCCGCTTGCCAAAAGGCTCTCTCTCTCTCTCTCTCTCTCTCTCTCTCTCTCTCGCTCGCTCGCTCGCTCGCTCTCTGTCTCTCCACCCCCCCACCAAAGCTTCTCTCCTGGCTTTTTGTCTTGTGTTTTTTCTCTCACACCCTTTTTTTTTTTGCTTTCCCTTTGGTTTGTACAGTCTCTTTTAACACAGACAAATATATATATATATATATATATATATATATATATATATATATATATATATATATAGAGAGAGAGAGAGAGAGAGAGAGAGAGAGAGAGAGAAGCCCTTAGATTCTTGAAGCTGAACAGCATTTGTAACATTATCTAGAGCAAGACTTTCTGCTTCCAGAAGAATCAAAAGCCTAAGCCGCTTGGCTGGTGGGTAGATGTGATATCAGAGACTGATCTCAGTGCCAGAGCCAACAGGACTCTCAGACCTCTACTGCGGCCTCTGATGCCCCCATATATGTAACCACGTATGTAGCATATGGACCACTCACCAACCCTTGCAATCATTACTTAGTTCTTTAAGCTTATACACATAGAATCCTCAGTTCTGTGATCTCTGAAACATGAAAGAAATTCAGCCCTTAATTCAAAACAGCTGGGTAAGGGCTATTCGTGTTTAGAACAAATGAAGAAACTCCTTTTATCTGTGATACCCAAACTGACCAAAACATGAGTTATATGATTTGTTCAGATAACAGTAGGGAGGGTGAGGAGTGGAGCCGAGAACACGATGGACGAAAGAGCTCTACTGCCTAGGGTTTTAAAGTAGGCATCAATATTTCTGGTCAAATATTCAAGGTCTTGACTTTAGTGAGAAATAAAAAAGGATGATACATTCCCTCACCAAAATACTCAGCAGTTTTACATCATAAATCAGTTGTTTGAAACCAAAAAGCCTTCTATTATCCTCTCCTCTTACAACAGCGCCCACAATAGTGTAGTGAAACTTGACATTTCAGTCTTCTCCAGGGGGCAAGGCCAGACCTGCTGGGAATGGTACCCACAGTGGACTTCATTCTGGTTTTGCTTCTCAAATCCATTATTATTCAGAACCTGCTATAATGTAGAGAGCATCCCTTGTTTCTGAGATGTATCACTTGCCTTTGTGATTTCTGTCTACACTTCAATAAACAGAATTCAAGAATTCAGAGGAATTAAAGAAGGTCTTGGAACCAGCCAAGCAATTTGGAGAAAATAAGAGATGTGTTGATTACATAGACTCACTCGGACTCCAGTGCTAGCTGTCAGGCGGCATGCATGTGACATTCAAACCCCAGGGCTGGAGAATTCTTAAGACATGGCTAACATCCTGAAGTCAGCGAATTGTACCACATTTACCAAACTCTCCCAGGGGAGACAGCATGGTGAGGAAGGCGGATATAATATTAGATGGATGAGAGTCATTATTATCTTTACAATAGAATATAGACCATTCCCAGGAATTCACTATTACAGGGACCCTGGTAACTGGTACCATATAGTATATACCCTGTAGGTCAGAAAGGCACAGTAGAGAAGGAAGAGATGGCTTCTGTTGGCTTCCAAAGCTCTGAAATAGGCATCTATGTGTCCTCTGTGTGAGAACTCAGTGTGCTCATCACTGTCACCCTAGATGGGTACCCTAGGAGGCGCAATTGCAATTCAGCAGCTTAACCCTTCCACTTAGGAAGCCAAAGCCACTTTGCATATTAAGGTGTACCGGTGATCTCTGTCTGTTCTTCGTCATTCATAGAGTGCAGCTTTATGGCTAAATGTGTTTGTTCAAAATCCCCCCTTCCCAAGTCACAAGGGCTGCTCACTATAACCAGCAATTTAGAAACAATAAGAACACTTTTCAGTAGAATTATAATGTGGTTGTCTGATACCCAGAATGCCCCCCTGTCAAAGCTTCACTTATAATCAACATGAGAAATGCAGGGTAAGTTGGCCAGGCCTTGGAGAAAGGGGTGGGTGGGTGGGGGGAGTGGACGCCACATTGCTGCTGGCTTGATAGAACTTTACTTTCTTCCCCTTAAACACACTGAGACAGAATTATCCCAATCTATGGGGCCCCACCCCGCTTCGACTGGGGTTGCTGTCACTTTTCCTGTCCACAAAATCAAGAACAGATGTATCAGGGGTCATAGAGTGCTTTGTAATATGCTCAAAACTTATCCTTGGGCTTACATATAATTAAAGCATGTCAGAATTCATGCTTCAACAGTGTCTAACACATTGGAAGATTCTATGTCTTGTTCTCAATAAATAGATGTTTAAAATGTCTCTTAAAATAATTTTCAATAGCTAAATTTACTACATATCTCACGTTACAGTTAAAACAAAATACTCAGTTATATTGATGAAGCACATATTAACATGAGGGCAAGGCATGAAAATCTTTATCTATACAGGTCTGAAGGTTGAAAGTTTTCTTTTTTAAGTGTTTTATTGGAAGCATGAAAGATACCTCTATTTAGGTTTAAGACACCAAGATCTGGGGCATGCTGGAAGCTGCAAGCAAGCATTAGGTTCCTCTTATGACAGGATTTACCCCCACCTGTATTGCTACATGCAATTCTGGTCACTGCTTCTCAAGAACTATGAAAGAGACCATAAATTCACAGAGAGGAATATGGAAAAACAATTCTGGATTTTAAGGACACCTTTTGGGTTTTACTGAGATTAGACCACAGGAGTAGCACATGTCTATATGGAAAGGCAAAAGCTGGTTAGATGATAATGGGATAAATAGCTGCTTACCAAGGCCCAGTTCTCTAGATTTAGCAGAAGAATAGCTTCAGGTAAAATCAAAAGATGCCCCTGTGCTGTAGTGAATTTGTAAACTTTGCTTCCTTAAACATTACTCTGAGTTTAGATGGGATTGTAGCTGTAACATTCTAACTGGATATGAGAGGAAGATGGAAATTCCTCTACCTCTCCTCTCCCTCTCCCTGTCCCTGTCCCTTTCCCCTGGCCCTTCTCTTCTTTTTTCCCAGTGCTGGGGACTGAACTCAGAACCTCATAAATGCTAAATACACTACCAGTAAACAGCCGACCCTTTTCTGATGTGATATCATGGTGATAATCCCCGACACTTCTATCTACCAGAAATACATGTAGGACCTAAACCAGGATGGCACTCTCTTGTTCCTATAACCTTGAGGAGGAAAAGGAATTCATCAGGTGAGTGTCACAAACTCTTGTGCTTCAGCTGTCTGTAAAACACAGCCAGGAGGCTTTAAGAGCCAACTTTTACTAAGAAGTTGTCACTGTGTATCATTTAACACAGCTTCATTATTATGGTTATTATTAGTTCTCAGGAAAAAAGAACGATGCTCAGATCTGAACTATACGATAATCCAAATTGCAATGCAAATAGGAGAACTGGAAGGAAGTGTCTTCGTGCACAGACAATGCTAAGTGAAGGTAAACACGGTAGGGTTGTTTCCTTTGCCTCACCCCATGGAAGCTTACAGCTCTTTAATGTAATTTACAAAGGGCAAAGGTCAAGCATGTACTGAGGGCCCTTGGGGATGCTCTGCCAAGTGGACATCAGGCATTGTGAAGGGACAAAAGAGTCATGCTGTATGTCTGTGCTAGAGACTGACTCAGAGTGACCCAGCCTTTGAGAAGACGGTGATACTGCTCGGAGAATACCAGTCCTTGGTACCTTCCATCCAGTCCTGGGCTTCCAGAGAGACAGAAAATCTGAGCCCACAATTTTCCTGTCCTTGGGGGTCTTGTTGGTGTTTGATCTTAAGACAGACAGAATGACTGGTCATCACCAATTAACTCCCCGAAGCTTGTCAGACTTATAGACCAGACACACACCTCACCCCTCCACATATACACCACCCATTTCAACATTCCCATTTCACATTCTACACACACACAGACATACCACAGACACACCCACAAATGCACACACCCACAAATGCACACACACACACACACACACCATCCCACATATAGAATATGTGCACCTCTCTCTCTCTCTCTCTCTCTCTCTCTCTCTCTCTCTCTCTCTCTCTCTCACACACACACACACACACACACACACACACACACACACACGACTACATGTTAATACTAGTCCCTGGAAGATGCTGGTGTCTTCCCCCAGAGAAAGACGTTTCTTTTAACAGTCAGGAGTGAAGAGAGAAGGCAAAGTGTTTGGACCAGAGTCCCCTGTATGTCACCTCATTAGGGCAGAACATATGACACAACTCTAACCACTAATGCCAAAAGTGTTTTCTCTTTCTTCTGGACCTGAACCATTGAGCTGTCTATTGGACTTTGTACAACTCTGGGCCCTATTGTACTAAGGTGTTTAACTGGTGAAATGTTTTCGATAGCTCTGGATGCCAAAAAAGTTAGAGAAGTTGCTCTGTGCAGTCCTAGGGTGCTGGAGTCCCCAGATCCTCCACCTTCCACCAGATTCACACTGTCATTCCAGTGGGCAATTGCTAAGAGGGAGGAAGGGAAAAAAGCAAAAAGAGATCCCCCCTCTAAATGTTAACTAAAAGTACCTTATCGCTGCAGCGGCCCTAACTACCTCACTAATTCTGGTACCAAAGTCACGCTGTTAAGGAAATAGCTGATTTAAACAAAGCAGGAGTATTTTTAGAACAATAAAATACCCTATTCAGGATATCTAATTATGCAAACTGTGAACAAGAAGACGCCAGTCTTGCATTAGCAGAGACTTGACTCTTCTTGTAATTTGCTCTTTTTTCGCAGCAGAAAGCAGTTCCTTTTTGTCACTTTGCTGCCTTAGCTTGGCTTGGCGCTTCTGCCAGAGCGGTGCAGGTCACCGCAAAGTGTTTCTGTTGCTGCTGTAGACTGCAGTTAGGGAGCGTGGCAGGATAATGTATTGTAATGCAGATTACGGTGGTTCGCTGCTGCGTGATTCACAGATATGATTGCATCTAATTTCAGAAATAAGTGGAACCGTCTGCTCTTTTGTGTGAGCTGAAAAGCTGTTCGACGGCGTTCAAATGACTGCTGCTTTTGCACCTAGAAGAAGAGAAAAGAAACCCACCCCGTGTCACGGCAGTAACTTTCCTCACCCAACGTGTCCCCCTCCAACCCAGCACCATACTGATTTTTATGAGAATTTTATTTTTTTTTATCTTTCCTCTGAAAAATTGTATGGTCTGATGTTTTGGGGAGTAGGCACATTTAGTTTTATTAAATTTTCTCATCTCTCCTCTTACAGAGGGGACCTTGTTACATGCTCCTTTCTCTCTCCCTTTCCTGCAGCTCTACCACAATACAATCCTGACTCTTTGCAGAAAACATCCCCATGTAGACCCACGGTGACAAGTTCCTGGGGAAGAACTTAGTATGCCCATACTGGGTAACTCTTTGAGGCCTGCTCTGTATAGACTATCCCGTATTTGGCTGTGAAGTCGCATTTGGATGGACTTTCCTTTGTGTAAATAAGAGTTCAAGGTCTTCTGTCATGTTCTCTGTCACATGTGTATCCCAGCTTACCGTCTCTCTGTGTGGGTCCATGCTATAAAGCTTATAAGGAGACCATGGTGGGGGAGAGAGTTTTGAGAGGGAAGGAGACATTCATTCTGTGGCACGAAAATGGGAAGGAGCTATAGGAAGCTTGGAAAGGTACAAAATGAACAGGAAGTAGGGAGAAGTCAAGGGAAGAGAATCAACAGCAGATTTTGTTTGAAATACCATAATAAAGCCTAATACTGTGTAAGCTGATTTTTTAAACAATAAATGAGTGAAAAACAAAAAATAGTTTATGATATTATGACTCACACAAGATTCTACCCATTGAAAAAGGATAATGACAATATTTGCAATTAAGAAGTAGTCACAGTTTTAGGTATTAGATCTGATTAGGCTATTGACTTTTTCCAGTTTTCAGGTTCCTTTTAACCTGCTAGCTCCCCGGATTTCACTCCTGAGGGAGGCTTTGGGGGAGCAGGCCAGCCATGCACACCCTCTATCATCTAAGGCCACACACAGTCCTCCTTTATGAAATCAGCCTCCCCAAGTTTGAGTTTGCACCCCCTAATTATGTGCTTTCTCTGTTTGTTTTCCATCGCTCTGACTTTGGTTTTACATATCTCTCTAAAAAAGCCCACAGAAGCGGCTGAACTATATTTTTCATTCCAAACAGAAAGTAAACCTAGGTAACAAACCCTTTGGCAGGAAAACAGTGGCATTTCCCAATGAGCCACATGAATGTAGATGATTCTGGAAGCCAGGGTCACTTGGGACCCACAAAGGGAAGAGGTTAACGTAAAAGGAGATGGACCAAAGGACTGCAAAGACACAGTCTCCCATTGCATGCAGATGCCCAGTTTACCCCTGACCCTGATGAAACCCAGGCAGGATCTCTCCTCATCTGAAACATAGGTAAGTGTCAAGTTGATCAATGAGCTCAAAGAAAAGATCTTTTAAATACACATCCCTCAGTATTACTCTCCCTCCGACAATCTGCTCTGTGTCCCCAGGCCACAGATGTTGGAGTCTCAGGCTTTGATTTGACCTACGATAAATATAAACCTATAAAGCAATGAGCTCTCCCAAAAGGCAGCCATGATGTGGCTGTTTTCTGATACGGTCTTCAGAAATTATCTTATATCTGCTGTTCAAGTGTTTTGCCAGTTGCTTTCTCTGAGTAAGTAAGGGTATAAGACATATTTTGTGTAACATTCCATCGCCCCTTTTTAAAAATGCAGTTTTTCACACCATTGACTCTGAAATGCTCTGTTGACTGGTTATTTCTATAGTCTCTTCTCTGATCATCTGAGGGCTGAGGCTGGGGCACTGCACACAGAACCTCTAGTGAGTCACGTGAGAGCTGTCTTTCCAGCGGAACATATCAGGAGAAACCCTAGGCATCCAAGGTGGAAGGCCCAGGAATCCCCTGTAACCAGACAGGACTGTCTACTGCAGAGAGCATCAATATCCCACTTGATGAAAAAAAAATCAAGATGGAAGAGGAAGGCCAGTAGAAAACACATCCCTGTAAGAGCCAAGGCTTTAGTTCTCCTATATATTAAAAACTAATTATTACATTTAAGCAACTGTTCTGAATATTAGTGTCTACTTCAAAGAAAACAGGAACTGAGCAGTAGTGCAGAAGAATAGAATAGGTCTCCTTCAACACCGTCCCCCAGTGGGAGGCAGGGAGAAAGGGCACAGGCAATAATGAAGAATCAGGGAGGAGTCTTTCTATGTTACAGATCTTTAATTCTATTTTAAATAAACAATGAGATAATCCATCACTGTGGACACACATGCACATGCATGCACACACGTGTGTGAATGCCTTCTCAGCTAGCATAACTCTGTAGTTACAAAAGCAAAATCAAGAGGATGAACAGGTCCAGTGTGAATCCTTAGAAATAAAGGGCAGCATTTTCCCTGGGCAACCAGGAAAATTAGGTTACCCCTAATCTAGGCTGTCTTGGGAAAACCCAAGCCACACAGTCTGTAAAATGTAGGGTAGCTCATCATCTTCACACAGACTATTCAGAAGAGTCCCTAGACATGTTGGGAAGTATACATTATTACATTATTTTAAGATGTCACACACAGCAGGACCCCGAACATGCACCTGGAGTTCATATTTAGGAGTATATATGTACATACAAATACATATATGCATGCAATAACAATTCATAAAAAAGAGGCCATAGATTTGAAGGAGACAAGGAGAGATAAATGGGAGGGTTGGGAAAGAGGAAAGGGATGGAAGAGAGACATCTCAAAAAGAAATAACACAAATCAAAAAGGATATGGCCAGTGTGAGTCTAGGGAGCTGGTTGGTGCAAACTCCATAGCAACCCTATGAGGCAGAATTAGTGTTATTAGGGACAGCTGGGCTAGCATGTCTTGTCACTGACTGGAGACAGAAGAGAGGCCATGGAAAATGTGCTTTTCTCTGTGGAAGAGCCACTCTCTTAGAGTGCCAGGGTAGACAGGTGTGTCCTTGTCTCGTGTCCTCTTCAGTCAGCCAGGTCAGAGTCTGCCTGTGGAGAGAGCAGCTTCCTCGGCACACTGGAGATGGCTCTACTCTGAGACTTCTCATGCACAGCATTGCTAATCAGTGTGGAGATGCCTATGTAGTTGACACTCTGACCTCCCTGAGCCTGGTTTGCTACCACATGCCAGTGTTACTTAGGGAGAGAGGTGGTGACTCCTTGTCATTGTTTTTGAGTGAGGAATGGGGCAATTACCCAAGTTTTCTGGAAGCTTCTGTCTTCTCAGCACCCTAATGGAGCATTTGATTCCGAATATTGGGAACATAAATAGCAGTGAGGGTGCCCACATATTTCAAAGACTGTAGAAATTACACTGCACAAGTTAAACCACCGGAAGTCAGCTGGCTTTCTGAAGGGATCCTGCTGGGATATTTTTCATCACTTTTTCAATATTTTTTTCCTTGCTGTCATTTAAATAGATCCTTGGAAACTTAAAACTTAAATCTGTTTCCCTACCCAAAGTTTTCCTTGCAGGAGCGCGCGCGCGCGCACACACACACACACACACATACACACACACACACATACACACACACACACACACAGACACACTCACAGACACACATGTACACACTCACACACAGACACACTCACAGACACAAACGCGCACTCACACACACTCACAGACACAAGCACACACCACAAATACACCACACACACACACACACACGAACACACAGACACATACCACACACATCTGTCTTGTTATTTTAGGATCTCTTATGAATAATAGCATAATAATAATAATAATAATATCACATAAAAGTCTCCTGTCTACATATTCTTCTCACACAGGCTACATCTTACAGTGCAAATTAAAGCCACGTAGACAAGAGAAAGACAGACCAAGAGAGAGAGAGAGAGAGAGAGAGAGAGAGAGAGAGAGACTGACTCATTGGCACACAGAAATAGGGGTGGTAAGTGTAAACTGCCTCCCCAGTCAGTCTCTATCATCTTTCTTCTTTCCCTTTTCCTCCCATTTTTCTTTTACTTTTCTTTCCTCTCTCCCTCTCTTCCTCCCTCTCTTTCTACACCCCCTTCTCTGCCCCCTTGCTCTCTCAGTCTTTGTTTTTATGTTGTGGTGTTTCTTTAATCATTTAATTATGCCAAGCAATGTACCGAGGATGGTTTTGTCAGGCGTAGAGTCTGCAGACGTGTAACAGTCAGAGCATCCAACATGAGCAGGTTTCCACAGTCTAGATACAGAAGCCCAGCAAGCCATTATGTCTCACATAAGGCCTTGAACTCAGACATCGCACTTGAAAAGCTACATAAATGTGCTCTGTGTTAGCTCTGTTAACCTTACATTCACTTTTTACTTTTAAAACTTTAATTGTTTTCCCTATTGTCTCTCTTGTGTTCTTATGATATTTGTTCCTCCCCCTGGTAGCTAAAATTACACCTGTAACTATCCAAAACCATTAGCAAAGTCAGCTTTGCCCATGGGATAAAGTATCTGTCTTGTATTTCAGACAGATTGTGTTCCAACACCATTGTGGTCAGATTTTTATTAAAAATTCTTCATATTTCTTTTCTCTCGGTGCCAAACAGATCGCTACATTTTCAACACTTAATCATCTTCATCATCTAAAAATATTTCCACATTAAAGGGAAATATTTAAACTTCTTTTTTGATGCATCAAAACTTAGAACACTGCATGAAGTCTGGTTTTCATAAAGTTGTGCAGAAGGGTAGTGTGTGCATAGAAGCAACTTTATAAATAATTGTCAAGGTCAGCTCCGGGGAGAGCTAGACTGGTCACACTGGAATGCTCTGTGCTGGAAATCTCAGATGGCTGCCTCTGCAGGCAAGCTTCCTGCCTTTCTTTGAACAACATCTTTGGAGAGTTCTTACCAATGATATGAAATTGGCTTCCCTTAGGTGGGATGCTTTTATCAAAATCATGAGGTCTTTCATGGTGGGGATGGGGAACTGGAAGAGAAGGGGATAGAGAGGAGGAAGAAGAGAAGTTGAAGGTAGGTGGGAGAATGAAGCCAAGACTATCCCTTTCTCAAATGGACATGGCAAAAATCCTTAATTAGTTGCTGATCCTTTAGAATCTGACCAGAAAAGAAGAAACCTCTTTGTGCACACAAGACAAAAGGAGTTCGGCACAGAGATAATCATACCGATGCTGGAAGAACAAGAAGCAAACAAGGCGCCCAGGAAACCCAGAGATGTGCTACAGTGTTAAGCCACAAATGAGAGACACAGAAGGAGAAGAGAAGCTGCAGTTTAGAGTGACTGTAACTCATCAGATGCTACTGGAGGCAGGGAGACAGGGACGGTGTAGCTTTTAGGGCAAGATGTAGGCCAGTACTTGAAAGTTTTACAGCTTCTTCTGGCACTACTCCAGCTGGGGAGCTTGTACTATGAAGAATTCAGGGTGTTACCAAGGGCCTTTACTTGGGTGTTGCTTGGGACCTTAGTATTCCTTCTAGATACACTAGATCAGTAGTTCTCAATCTGTGTGTCACAACCCCCGACGGGATAATATATCAGATATCCTTTATATCAGTTATTTATATTACTATTTAAACTAGCAAAAATAATAGTTATGAAGTAGCAATAATTTAATTTTATGGTTGGTGGCTACCATAACACGAGGAAGTGTATTAAAGTGTTGGGAAGGTTGAACACCACTGCTCTAATGGAAAGGCAAAGAAGCCTAAAAGCCTGAGATGCCAATGGCAGAAGGGAAAGGCTTATGACTTGCATATATCAGATAGGGATACGTATGCATAAGAAGCAAGTGGCTGGCAGGCCAAAGGCCAGGTCTAAGCAGAGACCTAGTCAGCTAGGGTGGAGCAGGAGCAAGGTCCATCTTGCTCATGTCTAGGTTTGAATTTTCCAGAGACCATGAATTCTAGTGAAGTAGCCCTCAAAGTCAAGAGGATGGGAGATGAGGTAAGAGGACAGTGTGTTTTTAACAACTGGCTAAACTTGTTTTTCGACCAGACTTGGATGTGTGCATTACAAGAGCGTCCAACTAACTTGCACACTGTAATGTTAGAAGCATGCCTAGGGAAGGGGAAGAAACCCTGACCCTCTCACCTTTCAGTTCCAACAGAATCTACCATGGCTCACCGCAATGGTACAGGCTCCATTTGATCCAAGACAAAGTAGAGGATGTGAAGAAAGGAGGATATGGAGTTTAGAGAGCTCTGTGCCGGATGGCCATCTGGGAAGGCTGTGGGTCTCCAAATCTCCTGTCAAAGGTATACACAGGGCCATGTATGTCAGCTGTTGCCTGTTACCTGAAGCTAGTTTAAATTTTCCCAACTTTTCCCCTTACTTCTCTTATTCTCACACTTCTTAATGTCTACAGTTTTTTGTAGTTCTGGTAATATATATATAGGCTAGAATCTACAATTCTGAATCTGATGAGGCTAAGGAAGAAGATCACCGTGAATCTGAGCTAGCTTGGGCTACAGAGTAAGATTCTGTCTCAAGAGAACCTCAAGATTCTCCCTTCTTAATTTCCCAAGTCTGGTCACTATGGGGAGGGGCAACAGAAATTAAATGTGTTATGAAGCCTGACTTCCAGCTTCCTTTACAATGCAAATCTCAAGAAAGACTAGCAAGTGAAACCCTCGGTGCCTTGTTGGGAATGGGTGCATTAAATATCCTTGTGGTCTGGATAGACTGAGGAAATGCTATCTCACAATGGAGGAGAGAATAGAATGGGCACCCAGCAATTTTGGACAAGAGTATTTTTGTAAGAACATAAACAACAGTGACATCAGCTGTTGTGCCACAATAGGAACATGAAGACCAAGGTCACCGGACACTTCAGGTGACGTTTTACGTATATGACTTCTTACCCCCTTCTTTTATTTATTTGGTGGGGGGTGTACTTGCATGAGAGTCACAGTTGGAAGACACCTTGAAGAGTTCAGTTCTCTCCTTCCACCATTTGGGTCCTGGGATTGAACTCACATTATCAGGCTTGACCACAGGAGCCTTAATCCACTGAGTACTCCTGACCTCCCTACATTGATATGGGGGTGTAGGATTCAAGGAAGTCACTTGGCCATGACAGTGGAGTCCTCTTGTCACTGGCACCTTGGTCCTGGATTTCTGAACAGTTAGGAGTGTGAAAAATGAAGCTGTGTTCAAGCCACACAAACTGTGGTACCCCACCATAGCATTTGGAGTGGTGACTTCCTAAGACTCTTACTGGGTAAAGTGCAGTAGGGACAAAGGAACCAGAATGAAAGAGCTTACAACCTAGGGAGTATCACAAACTGTGATGTGAACTGCGACAAAGAAACGGAAGGCTCACATACCCAACTCAAGAAGGTAAGAAGTGATTCTGAATGGAGGACCTTTCTCCAGGGTGCAAGGGCTAAACACAAATTAACCAAGTTGAAAATGCTGGCAATGCTGGAGAGGAAATACGCCAAGTAAGAAAAGTCTCCAAGGCATGATTTATTCAGGGACAAGTTAGAGTAAGGAGTACAGTGAACTAGAGGGAAGATAAAATTAAAGCTGATTAAGGGTCGGGTTACAAAATGTCTTACATGCCACTTCATAGAGACCAGTAGTGTGGAAACAGAAGAGACTGAAGAGTGGATGGATTTCTGTTTGTCTTGGGTCTGATTTTTCTACCGATAGTAGTGTGATATTGACCAAATTATTTAATTTTAACTTCATGTAAAAAATACAAATGGAAGCTGAGCATGTACTTCAGTATGCAGTGTTTGCCCAAAATGTACAAGGCCCTGGGTTGGAATACTAATACCGAGAGAGAGAGAGAGAGAGAGAGAGAGAGAGAGAGAGAGAGAGAGAGAGAGAGAGAGAGAGAGAGAGAGGAGAGAGGAGAGAGAGGAGGGAGAGAGTTAACAAACATGGAGACATATTTCTCCTCTTATCAGTAATGAAAAAACACATAAAGCAAAAAGATAGCCCACCCCCAGTACATTCAGTTAGCAAGCATATCTGAGTGTAATCATTCAATGTTTCAAAGATGTGGAAAAGCACACATTTCCCAACATTATTTGGGGTACTGTGCTGTTGTTTGAGCATAAAATGTCCCTCTCCTTGTGATTTGACCTCTGTGCACAGATGTCAGCACCATGTTGGGAGGAAGTGGAAACTTTAGGTCCTAGGGCATCTCTGGAGCAGGTCAGTGCTCCTAAAGATGATACCCAATCCCCAGCCTCTTCCTCTCCTCAGGCATCCTGTTTACTCTGGAGTGAGTATTCTCTGCTACATATTCCCAGCATTAGGAGGATCTGCTTACCACATGCCAAGAATCAACTGAGCCAAGGACTGTAGTCTCTAATCTCTGAAACAGTGAGCTGAAACAAATCTTCTCTCCCTTTAGCTGCTCAGACAGGCACTTTATCACGGTGATAGGATCTTACCAATACATATTACATTAGTACAACTTACTGGAGAACTGCCTAAATATTTTATTTATTTTAAAGATTTACTTATTTATTATTATATGCAAGTACACTGTAGCTGTCTTCAGACACTCCAGAAGAAGGAGTCAGATCTCGTTACAGATGGTTGTGAGCCACCATGTAGTTTCTAGGATTTGAACTCAGGACCTTCGAAAGAGCAGTCAGTGCCTTTACCCTCTAAGCCATCTTTCCAGCTCTAAATATTTTAAATATTCCTCTACTCTTCTATTCCTTACTTAGCTACCTCTGAAGGAATTCCTTTGTAAATACATCCTCCTTCATTCATTCTTAGCTGAGTGTTCCAGCTCTGCCTCATTAGGACTCTGAGAACATCAGTCCTCAGAGTCCTTGGATTTTTTTGGGGGGGGGTGTTGAGACAGGGTTTTCTCTATGTAACCCTGGCTGTCCTGGAACTCACTCTGTAGACCAGGCTGTCCTCGAATTCAGAGCCACCACTGCCCAGCTCCCTTGGCTATTATATAGGGCCCCCAGTATTTTACGTTCCTCCCTACCTCTCCATGAGGATTTTGTTGAAAATTATTAGAAACACACACACACACACACACACACACACAAAACGTTGTCATATGATAAAGATGATTAAAACACAGGCTGCCTATTCCTCTCTCCAGAGAGTCACTACATATTGAGCATCTCCACTCACACACCTGAAAAGATCTTAAACACACAGTCTCCCACTCGGAGCTCAGTACATATCCTGAACCAGGTTTACTACCTGTGCTCACAGTCATCCTTCTGGTTGTTCAGGTTGGAAAAACAAGGACTCTCTTGGGTTCTCCACAGCTAGTCAATCACTAAGCCACCATGGTTCTACTTCCTAAACATCTTTCCCAGTACCACTTTCCTTCCGTATCTCAGTTCATGTCTCTAGAATCACTCATCCACATACTTGTAACCACCTCTGACCAAATATCATCCTATTCCCAATCTGCCTTTCACACTATTGCAAGATCAAACCATCTAAAAGGCAGATGGTGGCTTCATTCCTCACTGGCGTGGTTTGACACTTGCCTCTTCCTTTGGCCTGAAGACCACCATGTAGCACCCAAACCGCATTGTCTGTCTCCAGTCTCATAAGGCAACTAAAGATGGAAGCTGCACTACCCGCCCACTGGCTTTGACTCCTGGCTCTGCACTTCGGAGTGTGAGATGTCGCAAACCTCTTCATCTTTAAAGCCAGGACATCCATGTGCCTGCTTCAAAGAGTTGCTGCGAGGTGTCTGGCACACAGTGTGTGTTCAGCAAGGGGCTGCTACAGCTCTGACTCCATTTCGTGCTGCCTTTCTTCCTTCTGCATGAGCGTATTTGCCTTTTCTTTGCTGACCCCTTTGTATGTGGTTTTCCTTTTCTACCTGCACACCTGCCTTCCACTCCGTCCTAAAGTTGATGTTCTTCACTGAGAGTTTGTGTGGTCCTTACTCTGTCTTAGGCTAACAGCTAGGGTTCCCTTTTCCTTCCTAGAACATAAAATGCTCTTAATAAATACATTTGAAATGGATACACACTTTATAGAAATTGCCTTTCTCCCCATAGATTCTCCGAAGTGGTAGAAGTGATGGTATTTACCCTATTTGTTGAGCCCTGGCCTCCTAGAGTGAATGGCTCCTAGCAGGACTGAGTAAGGTGTGTGTAAAGGTGGTATATCTGTGATCCTGGATAAGCACTGACTTTCAAAATCTATGTACACCTTCAAATGGATCTACCAGGAAGCCCCAAATACTACAAAGCAAGGCAACTTACAATGGAGATTTTTTTTTTCGAAAATATTTCATGATCTATTCAAATTTCTTCCTCTTCCAATACCCGCACTTCCCTTGTATTCATTGAGGGGTAACTGAATTCTGAGGCTCTTATATTGTGCTCCAAAACACTTGAGGTGAACTTTAAGCCTCTTGGATGCAGCTGTTTAAGAGATGAGACATATATATATATAAGACAAGTGACCCAGTATTTTGGAGGTTACAAAAAGTTACCAGTTAAAAGAAAACCACCAGACTCAGCATCTCAATATACTTCCAAATCAAGAAAATGTCCTAGTGTGTTCTGTCTTTCAGTCACTTTATTATGACTGTTAATGACACTACTTACTGAGTAATGACCAACTTAACTCTTGAAAGCAGTTCTCTTGTTAAGTTATATCAAACACAGATCAATTATAATCAAAACCTTCTATTACATAAGCTTTACTTTTTGCTCAATATTTAAGAAGCACTACAACAAAGAGACAAGTGTTAGCTAAAACAACAAATATTTGCGCATGTATTATGGGCAAATGCATGTTAATTACAAGAACTGTTTTTAAAAGAATGACTGATCTAGCAATATACTAATTTTCTGATGATTATTTCCCTCATTCTATCTAAAAGGTAGAAGAGTGAAATTTATTTATTGATTTATTTTAAAGTATTAACAGAAACAAAACAATTTACCAGTCTGACCCTCAGGGAAACAGAAAATCATTGGTATCTCCACAAACTATGCTTTTCTTGTATTTCTTTTAAAAAGGACTTTTTAAAATTAGTGTGTGTGTGTGTGTGTGTGTGTGTGTGTGTGTGTGTGAGATGTATGTGTGTAGTATATGTATGTGAGGTCTATATGTGTCTGTCTACGTGTGTGTGGATGTTTGTGTGTATGTGGTGTGTGTGTCTATGTGCATATATATATATGTGGTGTGTGTATGTATATATGTGTGATGTGTGTGCATGATGTATGTAGTATGTGTGTAGTGTGTGTATGTATGTGGTCTCTGTGTGTATGCGTATATTATGTATATTTCTGATGTACCTGGTGTGCAGGTAGTGTGTGTATGTATGTGGTCTATATGTGTGTGTATGTGTGTGTGTGTGTGATGCATGTGGTGTGCAGATAGTGTGTGTATGTATGTGGTCTATATGTGTGTGTGTGTGTGTGTGTGTGTGTGTGTGTGTGATGTATGTGGTGTGAGTATAGTGTGTGCACTGGGTCTGGTCCTCTAGTAAAGCAATTTTTATAAGTTTTGTAAGTGACAGTCAGGGTGACATTAGGTCATGGGCAACATTAAGGTCCCATTGAGTGGGAACCTGAAGCCCTGAAATAGGGCTGTTAAATATTATACGCACAGCCACGCCTTGCTAAACTCATTTTTCAGGACAGAAAAGCAGATTGTGGAATTATTCACGCCAAAGTAATCCTTGCTTAATTTAATCATCAGACTAGCTTTCCTAATATGGATATTTTCTTAGGCTTCAATTTGTTACATAGCTAACTTATTTTCTAATAGACTATGTTGGTAATAAGAAAATGAATTACATGCTCTTGGCAGAGAGATGACAAGTTAGATCTGAATTTATCCCACACAAACTTGGTACCCCCTTTTAAATTCAATAAGCTTGGGATCCCTCTACAACATATCAGATCTGGATGCCAATTACAAACAGATGGCAAGCCCCCGCACCCCACTGCTCAGCAGAGACCGAAGGCCACATTATAGTTTTATCAGGAACTTTCTGGGGAGTTATCAAAAGAACACATGGTCCAGTCCAGCTCATTCTGAGTAAAGACTGCTCAGCTTCCTATTTTGGGGTCTTCTAAATGCATGCAACCAGTTGGCTTAGAAAGGCAGAACCTACCAGCAAATTTAGTATAGTTCTCCTCCCAGGAGGGGCAGTGACACGCCCTAGGACCAACCCACACATCCCAGAGGCCTGAATGTGAGCTAGAAAAACAATGGATGAGGTGCCTGGAGCTCACAGGCCTCTGGTCTGTCTTTATCCATCATCTCCAGACCAAAGCAGGAGAACTGAGACAGAAAAACAACAGCCACCATGTCACCAGCTTTCTCATCACAGCAGGAGCAACCAAAAATAAGAAGGCCTGTCTATGATAGGAAACCGAATTATTAAGAGCATTTAATGCTGAAAGATTGCCGCCCTTCACACAGGCTGCAGATCGCTTGTCTCACTTGTCAAACACGGGTTCATTTTTGACACTGATTTCTTAAATTTCCGCTGACTTGGCAGTCCGCAGCCACTTCGCACAAGCTCTGTAATATCTTAAAGACTTCACAGCTAAGCAGTTAGAAGGGATTTGGGGTTTAATTCAGCTCACTGACCTGTTTAAGAGAATAACGGAAATAAAACAATTTTCAGCTAAAAGATGGAGAAGGCCTCTCTCGCTCTGAAAGACTCTTTGTATCAATGCCATGAATCAAATGGTTTGTCTAAGTGCTTATTCTGTACCACCAGTGAGAGCACAGCAATGTGGCCGTGAATCACATTTAATAACTTGTGGTTAGCTGTCATGAACACTTAATTTGATGTTGAACACAAACCCTGCAGGGCCAGAGGGGGCTGGGGAGCAGGGAGGTGGTTGGGAGTGGGGGGCAGAGAGTTAGGATTCACTTGGGGTCTCTTGGTTTCTTCTCCATTTGCTCCAGGTCACATTTTGTCTGCACTTGGTTCTGCAGTATTCTTATAGCCAGGCTGGAGAAGCATTTGAATTTTTGGTATCTATTGTCCCTTGCAGCTTTCCTGGGGTCCTCCTGCCCTCATCAGGAAGACTCACCCAGTGCCACAAGAACATCACCACCCTTTGCAGTATGCTAGTAGTGGAGAGCCATCAGGCTGGCTAGAGGAATTCAAAGTGTCCAGGGAACCCACAAAAGATTTCTTGCAGCTTTTTAGCTGTCTGGCATGCAGCAGAAACCCCTCTTGTGTCAACTGCTAAACACTGCTGTCCCTGTGTCCTGAATGGAATGCGCCAAAACGCTGCAAGACCACAGCTTCACATGTCAGCCATGTGTGCTGGCGGCAGCCGGCTCCAGCCGCCTCAGACATTTTAATTTGTCACTCGGGAAAGCAGATGTGTCAGGGAGTTAGAGAACTTGGGAGGTGACCACAGCAAACTCCCTGAGGGGCCTACCCCACAAGGACTTCTGATGGGCCTCATCCAGGCAGGCTCAGAGCAGAGGGGGCAAAGAGAGGGAAAGGCCATCCCAGTCCTGGGCACACAGGGAGAGGAAGGCCTGTCCCTGCCTGGGAATGGGACAAAGACTGAAGTCTGAGTCCCTGTCATCACCTGCCCAGCACTCTACAGGCCCTGTATTGCATAATCCACATTGGCAAAACACTTTCCAAATGTGTCATTAACACTCTCAGTGGTCCTTTGAGTAGAGCACCTATCCTCCGAGATTTCTTTAAGTTGGTGTGAGGATCTGTTAACTGTCCTTTAAATTCCACTTTGCATTAACATGAGCCCCAGGAATATGTCCCATTTGTTATACTTTAGTTTGTACTCAGGACATCTGCTTCTGAGGGAAATGGAATTTGACATTAAAAAAAAAAGTCCTGTTTTCACAGTGCAAAGGAGCCAATAAATGTGTTTTCAGGTAGCATCCATGCATTTGAATCAAAGCAAACTCTAATATATTCAATAAACACTAATTAAGCTATAACACCTCTGAAGGCAGTAAACACTCTTGTGGTATTCCAAGAAACTGAGAGACCTTCTTTTTCTCCACACCAACACCTTTACCTCTGCCCAGCCCTCACCCGCCCACCACTGAAACTACCCCATTGCTCAGTACCACTGACAAATGAGGGCCCGAGCCAAATTATTACCGCTGACACCACAGGTTCACACAGACTGAATTGTCTGACATATTTTTATTTTAATGTACCTACTGAAATAAGAGAAAAAATTATCTTAAAAATCCAAACTCTTGAGATAAAAGCAGCAAGGGTAAAGCTGCTACAAAAACAGACAGACAAACCAACCACCACCAACAACAATAAAACAGACACCCCTCCACTTAACAAACTCATTATCCATGAAATAAAAATGCACATGCTTGGAAGTTTTGGGGCCTTAAAAATTAACAGGTCCATTTAAATAAGAATTATGGCACCAACTTTCATGGGAGCAAATTAGCTCTCACAGTAAAAATAACAGACACATGCCTGAATAAGAAAAAAATTAACATAGTAGACAAAACTGGAAAGGGCCACTTTAACCAGGATCCATGAGGTTTGGGGGAAGGGGAAAGCAAGGAATTTAAGACCTGAAAATCTTTGATTACTTAACTATTTCATTGAAGCGGAAGTGAGCTAAGTTCACTTTCATTGTTTAGCTTATTTTCATAAAAAACGAAACTGAGGCATGGGGACTCCTGACAGTAGCCTGAAGCCCTGAAGCAGTCTGGAGAATAACAGACCATGCATGAGAATTAACTGCACAACTGAACTGTGTCCTCAGCTGCTTTCTCCACCAATGCCCACAAGCGAGACAATTTGCTGAACCACAATTTTACGGGGCAGAAATTGAGGCAAATACAGGTTAAAAAAAAAAGAGGCCAATTGATAGCAGAAAGATTTAGAGGAAATTGAACTGCCCCTACCCAAGACAATGCTTCTGAAGAAGTGATTTTGTTAAACAATTTAAATTTTCAGAATATTATGGGTAACCTGAAAATATGCAGCTAAACATATGAAAACGCGCCCAAATGACTTCCTTCTTACTCACTTTCAACCGAGATTCTCTTGAAAGAATTCTCAAGCCTTCTTTTCCAAGTAGGAGGACTAGTCCTGTGTCAGGGCCCTGTGACTACAGAGCACGGGAATCCAGGGTGGGGAAGCTCAACGAACTTCTCCACACTCAGCTTCGAGTCTTTGGACTTGGTCTCAGCAAGAAGGCAGTAAGCGCATTGTCCACAACCGTTACACATCCACTAACATGCTAACTTCACTCATTTCTGAGGAGTTCATCCAGCACTTGCCTTCCTACAGCTCACCTCACCTCTGAAGAGAGTTGGGGGAGGGGGGCTGGAAGAAGGGCAGGAAGAGGGGAAACCTGCAGGATTCTGACTAGGATGGTTAGAACGTTGTTTTTAGCATTTCAGTCAACAGGCTTTCTGCATGCCACATCTTCATAGAAATCCTATCATCAAAGCCACCAGACACTATATTTGTTTTCTAATTACAGACCCAGAGCTAACACTTACTTTTTCTTCCCTGTAATAACAACAACACTTTGTATTTATCTAGCGCCTTTCATCCAACAATCTCAAAATGTGGCCCAGACATTAACTCTTGAACCCCAGGCCTCTGGGGATCAGTGGTGACTTTCAGTTTCTACATTTTGAAGGTGGAGAAAACAAGGCACTGGGTAGCCAAGACTTCACAGGCAAAGGACACATCGAAGGACACAGTGATTGGGTCTTAAAGTAATTGCACCTCTTCTCCCATTCAGGGGTTGACTAGGAGACAGCCAAACGGTGGGCAGCTGGTGCCCACAGGTGACACAGGACAACACCAAGTCAGGCCAGTCAGGAGCTGTCACGACATTCCAGGAATGTTAGAAAGCAGCTAAGGTACAGGGAGCATGACACACAGCAAGACTGCACCACCAAAACTAAGGAGTAAGGATGAGGGAAGGTGGATCTCGGCTTCAGCAAATGATGTCGTCCCAGAAACTACAAAGCCCAGGCCAGCCACAGCTCGATGATGGAGCAATTTCCAGAATTGGAAGCAACAACAAACAGGCTTGCAATTTTCTCCAGTGTTTTAGTAGCCGGGCTGTAAGAAAGGACAAAGGTAAATTCCTCTAAAGGTGGAATGCCTCGAGGCTAGGTGTGACAGGAATAGAAGAGTCGGCTGGCTTCTGTGTGAATGCCACTCTGGCCACAAGGTCCAGCTGAGGGAAAAGCAGTCACAGTGTGGGAGCAAGGAAAGACTGAGGCATTAAAAATAGGAAAGCAGGGTTGGGAGAATGACAGTAAGAAAGGCCAGAGCGCTGGAGATGGCCTCAGTCTCCTCCGTCATGTCAAGCAAATTTTCAAAGCCTTCCTTTCTAGCTTCCATCTCCCAAGTGACGTTTCCTCCTCTTGTCCACAAGGCCACTTGTGAGCCTTTGTTAAAGAGCTTACTAATTAACCACCCATTACACCCCTAAATTATCCATCCTACACCCCAATAAAAATATAAGTGGTTTTTGCTCATCTCTACATTCTTTTTGAAATACTTGTCTTTTTTTTATTATTTATTTTATTTTATTTTTTTTTAATTTACATTCCAAATCATTTCCCCTTTCCCATTTCCTCCCTCCCCGAAAGTCCCATAAGCCCCCTTCCCTCCCTCTTTTCTCCATTCAACCCCCTCTTGTTACTCTGTCCTGGCGTTCCCCTACATCCAGTCTTTCCAGGACCAGGGGTCTCTCCTTCCATCTTCTTAGAAATCTATTGATATGCGGATTGTGTCTAGGGTATTCCGAGATTCTGGGTCAATATCCCCTTATCAGTGACTGCATACCATGTGTGTTCTTTTGTGATTGGGTTACCTCACTAAGGATGATATTTTCAAGATCTGACCATTTGCCTAGGAATTTCGTGAATTCATTGTTTTTAATTGCAGAGTAGTATTCCATTGTGTAGATATACCACATCTTCTGAATCCATTCCTCCGTTGAGAGACATCTGGGTTCTTTCCAGCTTCTGGCTATTTTTTTTTATTATTTTATTTTATTTTTTTAATTTACATTCCAAATCACTTCCCCTTTCCCGTTTCCTCCCTCCCCGAAAGTCCCATAAGCCCCCTTCCCTCCCTCTTTTCTCCATTCAACCCCCTCTCGTTACTCTGTCCTGGCATTCCCCTACATCCAGTATTTCCAGGACCAGGGGTCTCTCCTTCCATCTTTTTAGAAACTCAAGAAGTTAAACTCCAGAGAGGCAAGTAACCCTATTAAAAAATGGGGTACAGAGTTACACAAAGAGTTCTCACCTGAAGAATATCTAATGGCTGAGAAGCACCTAAAGAGATGTTCATCATCCTTAGTCATTAGGGAAATGCAAATCAAAACAACCCTGAGATTCCATCTCACACCAGTCAGGATGGCTAAGATCAAAAACACAGGAGACAGCAGTTGTTGGCGAGGATGTGGAGAAAGAGGAACACTCCTCCACTGCTGGTGGGATTGCAAGCTGGTACAACCACTCTGGAAAGCAGTCTGGCGGTTCCTCAGAAAACTGGGCATGACACTCCCGGAGGATCCGGCTATACCACTCCTGGGCATATACCCAGAGACTTTACCCGCATGCAATAAGGACACATGCTCCACTATGTTCATAGCAGCCTTATTTATAATAGCCAGAAGCTGGAAAGAACCCAGATGTCCCTCAACGGAGGAATGGATTCAGAAGATGTGGTATATCTACACAATGGAATACTACTCTGCAATTAAAAACAATGAATTCACGAAATTCCTAGGCAAATGGTCAGATCTTGAAAATATCATCCTTAGTGAGGTAACCCAATCACAAAAGAACACACATGGTATGCAGTCACTGATAAGGGGATATTGACCCAGAATCTCGGAATACCCTAGACACAATCCGCATATCAATAGATTTCTAAAAAGATGGAAGGAAATACTTGTCTTTGACCGATTACCTAGTCTTGAAGTTTAGAAGCGGCCGGTGCGAGCGAGTCATTGCATGTTTTCTCTTTCCTGGATACTGAGGGAGCATTTGGCCGGCTTCGCTCTCCAAGCGTTTCTCCGTCATCTCTCACAGGTGCAATAGTATCTGTGAAATGAGACTTACGGTCCTGGGTTATCTATGCCTTACCTGGGACTGGAGAGATGACGATCCCTTCTCTGTGAAGGACCGCCTCTTCATTTCTTTGCCAGCCTGCCTAGGTCATGTAAACTACACAGTCAACCCCGAAGTCAAACCTCCCCATTTGTAATCCTTCTTATGACATGCCAGCACAATGGAGAGAGAAGCCATGGGTAGACTGCTGTTTCTCCAGACAGCACCTAACACGGTTTGTAATTAAGTATTCATTAACATCTTACCTTCTTAGTATTTGTCTCCTTCGTTAGACCAAAGGATCCACCAGGGATGGAACATATTTATTTAATTCTTTAGCATCTAGCCAATCCTAGCTGCTGAGTAGGTTTCTATTTTAAAGATTGTCTTGAGATCTGTCATCTGACATCAAGCTCATAGATCTGAATTGCAACCTAGCAGCTTCCTTGTATAAAGCACCCATCACCACGTAAGGAAAGGTTATGGTGAAGTCATAGCTCATCTGTCTGGCAAGGCAAGGCTCTGTCTTTGTCCCACTTGGGAAGCTCTTGTGGCCACAGTGAGTCAGACTTAAATGCCCACGGAAAGAGTGACAGTGAGGACCAGTCAGCAAGCTTCGGCTACAGTGGCTGGGATGATGGCTGCTGTGACTCTGTGAACTGTATCATCTCTGTCACACTGTCCAATTCTGTTCACTCACAAGAGCAGACATGGACAATTACACGAAGAAACAAGCGCAACTGTTCCAATAAAACTTTAGAGAAATGCTCAGTGCCCATAGTTTTCCAGTCCTTGGGGTAGGAGGCTAGCAGAATACAAAGAACTCACAAAAACTATGGTCCAAAACTATGGTTACCCTGCCTGTGAGATGTGCCAGAGACTGTTGCGTGAAGTAAGGCAACAACTTTCTCACCAATTCCAAATGGGAGTTGTCTGTGAAGTCCATCAATCAAGCTCTGCAGCCTGCAGTCCGAGGTCACTGTTTATTCTGGACCAAAAACTTAAGGATCTGGGTGGCAAGCTTGGGAGTCAGGATAAGGCTCCAGCTCACAGGACACCACCATGACCTACAGCAAAAGCTGAAGATGACCTGAAGTCCTCGCTGCAGCTTTGTCAAAGGAAGATATTCCCATCAGCCACAGGCCCACATCACTGGGGATGGCTGTGTAGAATTCATATCTAAAACCACGGGGTCTTCACCTCCATCCTTTTTGCTCTGCTCACCAAAAAATAATAATAATAATAATAATAATAATAATAATAATAATAATAATAATTTCTCAGCACCTAATGCTGTGTCTGAGTCTCCACTTAGAGTGTCCAGGTTGTTGAATCAACTTCTGTCTGGGGCATCTGCACAAATCAGGACCTGTCCCCAACAATCCGGCAGATCTGGGACCCTAAGATCCCTCATTTACTTTAAATCTGACTCAATTTGGCCATCACATTGGGGTATTACATTTAACATATTTTCTGCTTTTAAATACTAAATACTAAATATTAAATACTAAAAGGAGTGTATGTGTGTGTGTGTGTGTGTGTGTGTGTGTGTGTGTGTGTGTGTGCTCACACACACTCAGGCGTGCGTGTGTGTCTTCATTTCTATACCTGTTCAAACTTTGATACTTAATCTTCTATTATAGTAAAAGGACTCTAATTATGTCAACGCACATGATTAAGGGTCATCTTTTTTACTTGAGCTGAAGATTTCTTAGTGTTTCTTTAGCTTAGGTTCTGAGCTTTTGTTCAACCTACAGCACTCTTACCTGATAATGAGTTTGAAAGTAAAGAATACTGGGTATCAGAGGGAGACGTGGGACACAGTGTGCAAAGAGAGTACAGATCATATATGGGATGGAAAGATACTAAGAAGAGAAGGTTAGGTAGCGGTGACCATGAACTAGGTGGAGTATAGGAAAGGTCCCCTGCTCCCCCCTCGCCACCCCCCCCGCAGTAGGTTATGGGTTGAATTAAATTCCTAACATTTTGGTGCATTTTAGAAACTCTGTATATTATTAAGTGGGTAGAGAGTAAGGGACACCAGTGAACACATCTTTTTTCTATTTGATGTCAACATTCAAGTAAGCACATTTTTATGCCTATAAATTATAAAGCTGTGTTGTAAAAAAACTGGGCCTAGTGAACACGCAACCCTGCATGGTCAGCGATCCAGTCTAGCCAGTTACATTTGTCCACAGATGACGCCCTGGGCTTTGTTCCTTGAAAGATGTTAGGTCTGCACAAACATTCAGTTTTTTCTTTGATGTTCATTAGAAATAAAAATTATAGATGAATTTTATATTAAAGAATGGTGTACTTTGGGGAAAATAATGTATAAATCTCCATATCATCATCATCATCATCATCACCATCATCATCACCATCACCATCATTATCCTCCCTGCTGTAGAGTTTTAATCTCTCAGAATTCTTTATCCAAATCAGAGCCCTGGCTTGCACTAAAAGAGAGGGATGCTTAGGTATTTCTGAGAAGCCTGATTGAATCAAAGTAGGGACCAGAGCTGCAAAGTCCACTCTCCACATCACAAGGAACAGAATGGCACTCATTTCTCTGCAAGTCCAGCATGAAGCTAGTGCCTGCTCCTCGTGAGGGCTCCATGAGAACCAGTGTGTGGACTGACAGAGGGACAGCAGCAGTACAGACAGGGAGCTGGAAGGACAGCACCACCCACAGTTACACCTCCACCCTTAGCAGCAACATAAACCTCAGAAAAAAAATCTAGATTTCTTTACACCTTGTAAATCCAAGTTATTCCTACTACATCACAATTGTGACTTGAAAAAAATCTGCTGCCATTGTCTCTAGGAGACGGCACCTTTAAGGCCAAGTCAGATTACTTTTTAATTTTCCATAGCCCACCACCATCTGCTTCTAAAATCCCTGGCTCTGGGCCACCTTACCTCTCTGAAAAGGAGTGGATAACGTTATTCTCTTGTCTTGGATGGGGTTTGCAAGGACATGGGCTGAGACTTGTACAGGGAGAATTCTTGGAAGATTTCTCTCAGAAATAACCCTGAGAGAGAATGAAAAAGGCACGGTTGGGCGGTGATGGAGGTTAAACCAGGGTGACATTCCAACAAATCAATTACTATATAAAGGGATTTCTCGATGGATGAAGCTCTTAGAATTGTAATGTCCTAGGACAGTGACCAAGCTACTGGACGCAGACTGCTTCTGAGGAAGGACGTCACTTTTTGAGGAAGCAACTCGCATTAGTTGGCAGCAATGCCTGGGGAGGGATTCTGCTGTGTCGGAAGTCACCAGTGGCATAAAAGCAGACAGCAGAGAGAGTAAGAGGCTGGCCCTGGAGAGTGGCATTATCTGGCCATACCTCACCTCCGTACATGCCCTAGTACCTCCGGACACATTGCCTCCCTCTGTTTGAACAGCCCATCTGGAAACAGCTCCTTTAAGATTCTGGTTTGTGTGTTTTGAGGAGTTGGAGTGCACTGGAGTGTTCATGGGATGTCAGCAGCCCCCGCCCCTGGTCCTGAGGTTGCAGCTGTCTCTCATCCTTGCCCTGCTACACAGAGTCTGCTTCATCAACCTCGGCTGCTCCTTTGTTAACCAGAGTGTCATGGATGTGGCCTACCATTGAGGCAGACATAGACTGAGGTAGAATGCTTTAGCCTCTGGGACTCTGAGTCCTCACTGTGAGCAGACAGTATTTCGTGCAAATGAGCCTACTCCACCATCCACAGGCAAGCATCCTCCAGCAACTGTGGAAAACATTCCAATACAGAGGTGTATCTGGGGTGGAGATATATCTGGGGTATCTGCTACATCTTCTAATGCTGTTCTGAAATATTAATAACCTTGTGAATACAGAAAGCACAAGATGTCTATAACACTTTGTAAACCCAAGTTATTTTTGCTACATCACAATTCTGACTTAGCAGAATCAGCGGCTATCATCTCTGGGAGAAGGCTCTTTTAAGGCCAAGTCAGATTGACCCTAAAGCTCTAAGTTCTTGGTTGTCTTCAGGAAAAATATCTTTAATTGAGCTTGATGTGAAAGGTCCATATTTGGCATTATCAAGGGGCACAAGAAATATATATTTTTTTCTTGGTGATCACTTAGGAACATCTGAAAAGTAAGATGCTAACATCACGAGAAACTTGAAAAAAAAACAATAAGCTTAATATTTTTTTAAAGCCCAAGTGATTTAACATGACACCAAGCCTGAGTTAACATGTAACATGGTTGCAGAGATATTACAGTTTAAACAGATGTCGGCATTTTTTTTAACCATGCGGAAATTGGATTCTACAGATGTTGAGGAGTAAGGAGTTCAAAGTGGCTGTGTGCTAAATAGTATGAACATCTGAGGGGAAAAGGAACCCTTTTTGTATTTCATGTTGAAGATGTACTTTGGGGAACAAAGATGATTTTCCAGCTGATCGGACAAGAATCTATTTAACTTTTCCAAAGTATGCTTTCTCTTTGTGCCCGGGTCTAGGTGTGCCGGGATTTGCACAAAAGCGCAGGGCTACTATGCCCCATCCAGCGCTCAACTCCAGACTGTGCCACTGCGCCCCCATGATGTCCATCCCGCCTCTTCATGGTTTGTGTACCAACAGGCTGTGATGTCATAACCATCATCTCCTTGCAGATTTTTATCATTTTTTTCTTGGCAGCTGGGTCTCTTCAGAAAGCATCATTTCAGACACTGACTTAACAGAAATTCTTTTGCCGATGAAGAAAAGGGTTTTAAGGTTGCAAGGAAATGAATATGCGCATACCACTCACCTCTTATTAACAATTTTTTTAGTTATATTGCCCAGTTAAAAAAGCACACTTTGATGCCTAATGGTACTCTACTATACTCACAGATGGTGCCTAACTCACTTGTCCTCAAAGAGGCTTCTTCCATCATCCGATGGGAACAGATGCAGAGACTCACAGCCAAACATCGGGCAGAGCTTGGAGGACCCTGAAGAAGATGGGGGAGGACTGTGGACGCCATGAGAACACAACCCACAGGATCAACTAAGCAGGGATCATGGGGGCTTACGAGACAGAGATGACAATCACAGAGCCCACAGGGCTCTGCATATATGTTGTGGTGTATAGCTTGGGATTTTGTGGGACTCCTAACAGTGGGGATGTCTCTGACTCTTTTGTGTGTTCATGGGACCCTTTTCCTCCTACTTGATATGAGGGTTTGTGACTAATTTTATTGCATCTTGCTATGCCAAGTTCAGTTAATATCTTTGGAGGCCTGCTCTTCTCTGAAGGTAAAGGAAAGAGGAGTGGAGTGGATCTGGGGGAGAGGGATGGTGGGGGGGGGTGCATATGTGGAGTGGAGGGAGGGGGCTGCAGTCAGGATGAATTGTATGGGAGAAGAATAAATAAAGAACAAAAGGAAAAAGTACATTATATGTAAGAGGACAGAAATCTATATTTTAAAATGGAAACATAAAATAATATTCTGTAATATGATCACTTTGGGAGTTTTCTTGTTTCTGTATATGAATGTGTCCATGGTGTGCATGCACGCATGCTGTGCATGTGTGTGCAGCCACATGTGTGGAGGTCAAAGGTTGACGTCAGCTGTCTTCTTCAGTCATTCTTAGTTTTTGACAATGGGTTTCCCACCAAACTTGGAATTTACCAATTCAATAGATTGGCTGTCCGGTAAGCACCAACAATCCTCCTGTCTCAGCCTTTGTAGTGCTGAGATTACAGGTGCATGCTACTGGGCCTGGCTTTTACATGGGTGTAGAGATCAAACTCAAGTTCTCAGGCTTATCCAGCAACTCTTTACTGACTGCGCCATCTCCCCAGACCCCTTTCCTATTTTTTTCAAGTCTACAATCAGTACTGTGTGCTTGCAGTGGTGGCTTAGCTTGAGCAAATACTTCCAGATAATCTTAGATTCACAGAGCTGCTTCAGAAGAAATTTGACCAGAGAGCAGAGTAGTAAGACCAAACAAGAGAGAAAGAATATTCTATGAAATCCCATGAACTGTGGGGAGTAGGGACTCTCCATCCAAGGTGCATTCATTTCTAGCTCAGATGTCTAGAATTCTCCTTAACATCCAGGATGTATCTCTGGGGAAAAGTCAGCCAGTTGGCCTCCAGAGACAGAATGAAATTCAAGAGGCTCTCGGGATTTCAGTTTTAACAATCTCAATCATACAGACTCCTGGCTCTTCATCACCAAGCTCTGCATGTCACCAGAGGTCCTGTGCAAACATCTTCAGGTCAGAAACAGCTCCTACAATCTATCCCCTTTCAAGTCTATTGATGCGAGGACCAACAGAGACTGAATATGAAAATGTTCTGGAAGCTCACTGCACTCTGCTTGCTGAGAGGCACGTATCTGTTTTATATGTGAATGTCTTATGGCTGCTTTTGCCTTTTTATTAAACCTATTTTGAAAGCATAGCCTAAAGCCATTCCCGCCACTGGCTTCTTTCTCTTTGCTCCCTCATTCTTTGAGCTCTGAACAGAGCACATCAATCGCTGCTCTGAAAGCTTTGATGGTTCTTTGGCAGTGACTTCAGTCCTGTTGCGCTCACCACAGAACTACAGTGACTGTCTTATGTGGAGAAACATATTTGTGGTCGATAAAACGCTAGTTCCATAGCAGGAAAAGTGAATTGATTATATTGGGCATTCTTATAACTGTCACTTTTCTAAATGACAAAAGAGAACAATTTTGGTTTCTTCCTCCATGCCACATACATGCTGATTTTTAATTATAATCAAACATTATTAAAGGAAATCCAAATGAAACCAGGGAAGAAATTATAACTATGGTTTATTGCATAGGACTTGGGGTAGGAGGAGGTTAGCAGGCACCTTCAAGCTCTTAGATGTATGCAATATTTGATTATGTATACAGTTACTCAGAAGGTATTTCACTCCGCATAATTATACACAGAATAAAGCATGGTAACTGTTGCAATCTTCTTCTGTAGTCTGAATGCAGAGACACAAAAATTCCACTGCCCTTTACTTCCAAATGACTGGATTCATTTTATCATCTCCTCCCCTTTTTAACTCAAAGATTTTTTTTTTAAGCTGAACTAAAATGTCTTTGTAACTTTCAGCCTTTCTTCAGCTGTCTTGCCCACTGAGCTTGGGGTTGGGGGAGGGGGCTTTGCCACATCCACATTCCACTCAGACAGGCAACGAGGCAGTAGTTATGTGCAGGGATTCAAAAGCAGGTAAAACATGTTCAAACCAGTGTTTCATCACTCAGCACCCTCACTGGTAGTCTGCATGGCTGGGAAGGTAGTCTGTCTTTGTTTCTGCACTGGTTAGTTTTATGAGAACTTGACTTGAGCTACAGTCCTTTTGAAAGAGAATCTCAACTGAGGGAATGCCTCCCCCCCCCAAGACTGGCCCGTAGGCAAGTCTGTAGTTCACGTTGTTAATTACCATTTAATGGGGGTGGCATCATCCACAGTAGGCTGGATCACCCCTGAGTTGGTTGTCCTGGATACTATAAGAAAGCAGGTTGAGCAAGCCATAAAAGAGCTAACAAGAAAGCAGTACTCCTCCATAACCTTTGCTTTGGTTCCTGCCTCGAGGTTCCTGTCTTGAGTTCCTTCTCTGACATCCCTGGGTGGTGGACTACAGGTTACAAGTTAAAATAAGTCTTTCCCTCCCCAAGTTGCTTCTGGATATGATGTTTTATCACAGCAGTAGACACAAAGACTATGGCAGAAGTTGGTACCAAGAGTATTATATTTTTGTGGTAAACATGACAGTGGTGTGTGTGTGTATGTGTGTGTATGTATGTGTGCATGGTTATGGCAGCATCTCAGCTGGAAAAGCAGTGTAATATTCAGAGCTCAGTGGGATGCTCTATTGGAGCTTAAAAATAATCTCACTGAGCGCAGTGCACATTATGGAAGCCTGGCTTATGAAGTTTTGGAGGGAAGTTTGGGAGCCCATGAGAGACTCCACATTTGTGTGGTGTTTTGTGTTAGAACCTGTGATGTCTGGTCAAATAGAGCTGAAGAGTTGGCACTATTAAGACAACAGCAACAAGGAGACAGAATCTTCTGGGAACTGTCTCTTCAGGGTCAGCACATGGAAGTTCTGGTCAGGAGGCTCCAAGGCTATGCCTTGTGCTGGAAGCTGAAGTTGGTATTAAGAATCATGAAACGGTACTGGTTTTGAAGGCTTCAGTGGTCATAGAGAGCAGCTAAAGCTTGTCACTCTGTGACAGGGCTGGAGTTCCTGCAGAGAGCCCAGGAAAGGCCACTGGGGAAGGTGTGGTCGAAAGCCCAGGATTGAAGGGGTCATGGAGGAAAGTTGAGACTCGGCAGCCTACAGCAGGGTGAGAATCTCTGAAGATAGCCCAGACAATTTTGGTGAAGGTGCTGCTCAGTTGCTCTGAAGACCTGGGCATTTTGAAGATAGCATGGGATCTCCAGATCCCAAGACTCCAAGGGTCTGAGCCCTTGAGAGGAGGCCAGAAGATAGCGATTAAGTCCCAGTCTGACATAGCTTTAAACTGTCAGAGTTTGCTTTGGCTTCACGGAGGAGGCCCTGTCCTGGTTCTTCCCTCTTGGAGTAAGAAAGAATTTAATCCATTTTTCATTTTGAAGGAGCCCACAGTTAAAAGACTTTGAACTTCTAAAGAGACATTGGAGCTTTAGAGAGCCTATAGTCATTTTGGTGAAACTATGAATATTTTAATGAGACTTTAGATAGTTTAAAAAATTTAAAAAGACTTAACATTTAACATGTTTGAATTGGTAAAGGCCATGGGACTCCAGAACCCATGTTTTAAAACAAAACAACAAAAGGTGTGGTAGTCATACATGCTTGAAATCCAAGTGCATGGGAAGTAGAGATGGGTGGGTTCCTGGGACTCATGGGCTAGCCTTGTCCAATCAATGCGCTCCAAGCCTGGGAGCAGCCCTGTTTCTAAGCAAAGCGGGGGGAGCCTAATAGCAGTTGAGGCTTCCTTTGGGTTTACATTCATGTACACACATAAACACAAGTACACACACATGTGGACACACACATGCACATACATATGCGCACACACACATGTACATACACATGGACACACATAAACACACATACGGACACACATATTCATATACACATGAACACACATGGACACATACTCGAACATACAGATACATTTATATGTGTACATGCACACAGACAAACATATACACATATGGACACACACATGCATACACACATGGACACAAACGGACACACATATGCACACAGATTGGATTCAGGCTGTTATTTCTAAATGGTTTTTCTTTCTTTTAAAAATAGCTATCCATCAGGGAGTTGTGATAACCGTGATGGTGATGGCTGCTGTCAAGAAACACTTCTTTAAAGTGAGTAATTGTTCACTAGTAGGGATAGTAGGAGATGGGGGAGCCTGCTAAGGGACAGCATTTATAGTCTCCTGTGAGCTATGCTTTCTTCTTTGTTTGATGATTTGTCATTTGGTTGGTTTGTTTAAATCTGTGTTCCTCAATATGATGTCTTCTGGGTCACCTGAAAGGGAGGTTGTTGACTTGTTTCCCTGAAGACTTTTAGTATCCAAATCTCCAGGGATGGAGTGAAGCGGTTTCTGTGTTGACTAGACCTAAGTGGGACTCAAGTACCAACCATGAGAACCTCTGAGGCAGAGAACACTGGAACATGTTGATATTGCTGGGATCTTAGCACAGGAGAAAGGTTATTAATACACATGTGTACATTTATTCACGGCTGGGAGCTTTCTTGTTCCCCACTTTCTAACACAGAAACTTTGAAGTTTTCTGAACTCTTTAAAATAAGAACGAATAAATGTTACTGTTTGCTCTTTGCTGAGGGGCAGAGTGGATGCGGCGAGCATTATTACAGGAGAAATATATACATGGAGTTGACACGTGGACCCCTAGTCCTCATTTGCCATAATTTAAGAAAATAGATCTTGAAGTGGTGCCAGGGAATCTTACAGCTAAACTACTGTCTGGCTCTATCGAGGGGAGCACACTTACCCCAAAGGAGCCGTAAAACATCAGCTGAGCATTGATGGGGCTGGAGTCAAATAGAATTCTGTTCTCCTGTGAAAACATGCACATCTGTGGAACTGCATTGCTATAATCAGGACACAACCAAATTCACAGATGTGCTCAATTTTCTGTTTCCTCAACGTTTACCAGTTCCACAGCACAGTGACAAATGAGGAAAGGATTGCACCGATTTCTCATAGCATCTTATGAAGCCACTCACAAATCCCTATGGTGGGAAGAAACCTCCCACATGCTAACGGTTATGTGCCGCATCTGTCTAATCCATCTCTGAGACACAGTACGCTCTCTGTTTCCCTGAATAAAGCAAGTTGAGGAGATCCCAATATCCTAAGTCACATTGCAGAAGAAAAATTTTTTCTTTTAAAAATCTTACTCTTCCCAGGGGTTTCCACTCTTCTAATTTTATGTTGTTAGGTAAACAAGTACATATGTCTGATAATTATGAGATAAAATCCAAAAATATCTAATGAACATAGATACACACTCAGTCTTGGTTCTCTGGATTTATGTGGTTTTTAACCTTTATTTTTTTAGATATTGAAATGCCAGAAAGTTCTAAAATCCTCCTACCATCACTGAGAAGTGGAAGATAAGATTTTCATAATTTGTGGACACTGCAGGACAGATGTACTCCCAAACTCACCACAGCTGCGCTGCACAAGACCCACACAAGATAAAGCCAGCCACCATTCTAGCATGCAGGGAGCAGCTCTATGCAGTGCTCACCAACACCCATGCAGAACTCATAAGTAATGGACAGTTGATGACTTCTCAGGGAGTCAGTTTTCTTTAAGAGTGTGATCCCTAGTAGGTTGACCACACGCCAGTGAATGGTCTCATAGCCATGTGTATGTGGTCAGTACAAACTAGACTTGGATTATCAACATACAAAGAGTACAGGAAGTGTGTGTGGGGTAGTAGATCTGGGAAGATTAGAAGAGAGGGACATGAGTATGCTCAAAATCTACGAAATTCTCAAGACAATAAAAATCTAATATTAAAATATTTTTGTAACAAAATTCATAGTTTGGATAAAAGAAAAATACTACAGTGGATGATTATTTTATTCTGACAACTGTTTCATGTCAGAGCACACACACATACATCCAAATGCATACACACAAATGCACACACATTCCTTCCTCTTTTGTGTAACATTTTGCTTTGTGAAAGTTCATCTGACTTCACATGCAGTAATCTTGACTGACCTGCCAATTCAGATGCTCCTTGTTCTAAGTGACTGAGCCCCTGCCATTGCAAGGCCAATCAGAGCTGCTTTCCCCAGACTGTGTTAAGTGTAGCATAGCAAAGACAAGCAGGCACTTATCCCTTCTAGCATCTGTCTTGCAAGAGTTTCCCACCACTTTCTGCTTCTAGAGACTCAAATTTTCCCAACATGCTTCTTTAGTCTTACCTTTGCTGCTTTAGCCACTCTGCCTCTTCCTCACAAACCTAGAAAACTTACAGGGTCTTACTGTGGTGTTTCCCATCAGAGCTGTTAATCAAAATCTTTACCAGTTGTCTTGCCTTTGGTAAGGGACTAGTTGACCATGGCCCTCCCCAAAAGGAAAGGAGGACAACCAGGGTTGACTGTGGGCAAATAAAGCATTTTCCTGAAGGAATTAGTTCTGTGTTCTGTATGATTTAGAAGTGGAGATGTTTTCTTCCAAATGAAGATTTACATATGGCTGTGGGATAGAAATAAAATATTGTAATCTAAGTGCGAACGTGGAGAGAGACGTGTATATCCCAGCAAGGGTGAGCAAGAGACTGGCATACAATGGTGGAAATGCTGGCTAGTATGGAGGTCAGCACGGAGTGGAACTCTCAGATCTTCAGGATTTCAGAGATACCTTTGATTTTGAGATACAGGATCCATGCCTAAGAAAGACAACCTATGGTACTAGAAAGGCTTATGTGTATGTGACTACAACTCACTCACAAAGCCACCAGTCACAGCTGCTCTGATGCGTGATGCTGATCCACACCATGGCAGCTGTCCCTCCTCTGGAATATTCCTGTCTACTCAGGAATGCCTCCTTTCCTGTGGTCTTTAGCACATGGCACCTAGGAAGGTACCCTTTACTCAGAAAGCGACATTTGCCTTTGCTAGAAAACTGCTGAGCTACACCAATTTTGTTAAAGTCAAACACTTTTACATTCTTTTGTATAAGAATTTAAAGAGTTCTTGTAGTTGGGTGGTGCAGATGGCCCACTCATCCTTGGTTATAGATGACAAAATGTTTACAAAGCCTCCTCAGAAACACTTCCCCCTCGTGTGTCCCCTTTGACTGGAAAGCTAGCTTCATTGAAACACCTCTCACAATGTGCGATTGTTCACAGGTCTCTGATCTGCAAGAGATAGGGGAATCCCTCAGAGAGGGGACACCACCCCTTATTTACTGATAGCTCCAGCGACCCCCAGAGTATCAGCAAAGAAGTGAGGCTCAGTAGATTGTTGCCAAAGAACATTAATAATACAGGCCTGCATTGAACATAAGTACTGTATACTGAATGAATTTTCAGATACAAAAAATAGGTGGTTTTGGTACTTTTATGTCATCCAATTTAGATATTGCTTGATGTGACGTGTGTGTGTGTGTGTGTGTGTGTGTGTGTGTGTGTGTGTGTGTATGTGTTTGTGAAGGTATTGATGATAAAGGGCTAGGGAAGTGTAAAGTATTTGCAATGAGGACCTTAGTTCAACCTCTAGCATTCATATAATCCTACATCACAGTTCAGGGTGGCAGAGACAGGGGAATTCCTCAGGCTAACTAATTAGCTTAGTCAAACCAGGATCCTAAGGCCCAGTGAGAGACCCTGTGTGAAAATACGAGGTAGACTACTCCCAAAAAATAACTCCTGAACTCGTCTTCTGACTCCCTTATACATGAACATAGAAGTGCACACTCATATATGTGAAGGTAAGTGTGCACACAATATAATGAAACACACAATTTTAAGTGAGGCTATTTTCAACTTCTAATTACAATAACTTCTAATACAATGTCTTATGAGTACTTCAAACACAGTTCGTTCATTTGTCAAGTAAATACATGTGTAAACTTGGGTGAGACAGTGTGGTCAAAACAAGATGTGTCACCAACATTCTTTTAAGAACCAGAAGTAGCGAGACATCTTTTCTTAAGGAAGTACAGAGCTTGGGGTAGTTGAATAGTTTTCAGTATCATGACAAAAGTTCAAGAAAACACAGTTTTCCCTACCTTACATCCGACAGAGGGCTAATATCCAATATATACAAAGAACTCAAGAAGTTAAACTCCAGAGAGGCAAGTAACCCTATTAAAAAATGGGGTACAGAGCTACACAAAGAGTTCTCGCCTGAAGAATATCTAATGGCTGAGAAGCACCTAAAGAGATGTTCATCATCCTTAGTCATTAGGGAAATGCAAATCAAAACAACCCCGAGATTCCATCTCACACCAGTCAGGATGGCTAAGATCAAAAACACAGGAGACAGCAGTTGTTGGCGAGGATGTGGAGAAAGAGGAACACTCCTCCACTGCTGGTGGAATTGCAGGCTGGTACAACCACTCTGGAAAGCAGTCTGGCGGTTCCTCAGAAAACTGGGCATGACACTCCCTGAGGATCCGGCTATACCACTCCTGGGCATATACCCAGAGGCTTTACCTGCATGCAATAAGGACACATGCTCCACTATGTTCATAGCAGCCTTATTTATAATAGCCAGAAGCTGGAAAGAACCCAGATGTCCCTCAACGGAGGAATGGATTCAGAAGATGTGGTATATCTACACAATGGAATACTACTCTGCAATTAAAAACAATGAATTCACGAAATTCCTAGGCAAATGGTCAGATCTTGAAAATATCATCCTTAGTGAGGTAACCCAATCACAAAAGAACACACATGGTATGCAGTCACTGATAAGGGGATATTGACCCAGAATCTCGGAATACCCTAGACACAATCCGCATATCAATAGATTTCTAAGAAGATGGAAGGAGAGACCCCTGGTCCTGGAAAGACTGGATGTAGGGGAACGCCAGGACAGAGTAAGGAGAGGGGGTTGAATGGAGAAAAGAGGGAGGGAAGGGGGCTTATGGGACTTTCGGGGAGGGAGGAAACGGGAAAGGGGAAGTGATTTGGAATGTAAATTAAAAAAATAAAATAAAATAAATAATAAAAAATAAATAAATAAATAAAAGAAATGTTATTTAAAAAAAAAAGAAAACAAATTCTCATTGAATTGTTTGAAGGAGTAGTATACAGAAGCATAAAAGCCCATAATAGAAGAAGAAGGATAAAATACTGCTGGCAAGTCAAAGGACTTCTCCCTGCTTTGAGAAACAGCATTGTAGAGTAGATGACTCGAGGACTATTACATGCCTTAAGTATTTCAACTGGTCATTGTATTGTGACATCAGCAAAAACTACCAGTTATGGGGTCTCTCGACTTTTACCAAAGTGCCAGAGGCAGAAAAGTAGTTGGCAGAGAACTTTTCTTTTAGAAAAAGAAAAAGAAATTAATGTCCAGAAAAGAACCAACCAATTGCTGAGACATTCCAAATAGACACACCTGCAGAGTTTCTTTAAGGAAGACTGGTGTTGGCTGTGAAAATCTTCAGTCCCCATAAGGATCAGTTATGTTTTATTCTATATTGCTATTCCCTGGGGCTGTAGAGTTATCTGAAACATGGAGGACTGAAGGAAACACGATCTCTGCTTAGCCTCAGACACCCCAGATTTCTTTTATAGGGATGCATGTTCCAGTTTTTCAAGCTTGTATGGTACAAGTCAGCATAGTAAAATCTGTGGTACTACACCTGTTAATAGCACCAAGAAGTCCTCTTATGCCTTCCTCCATGTTCAGAGCACGTATAATGGGCTGAGTCCATGGGGCCAATAGAATTTGCCAGGCTGTTTTATACTTGGGAATGAAAAGTTAGGATCTGTCATATTTCTGAAAACCCCGGAACCAGTTGAAAAAAAAAAGCTCAAATTCATTTTTAAAATCATTTTTTTGAGATACAAAAGAGGGTAACACTGAAATCAATAAGTGTTTATTTCCAAACTGCAGTGCCATGACATATTTAATGTTCAATTTAGACTCTGTTTTTTTCATTATATTTGAAAGCAATTCATAGGTTAGATTTCATTATTTTATTAAGTGACCAAGAAATAACAGGGAATCATAAAATGTTGTTCATGATTGAATAATTATTAATGAAGAATTACAAGTACCAACTTCTCAAATGTATAAGAATTATAGGCAACATGTAAAGAAAGGATATTTCCCTATATTTGGTATCATGTTCACTGAAAAAAGAGGTGGCCTGAGAAAGACCACCCAGTGTCTAGAGTTCAAACTCACCCAAGGTAACACTGTCACTTAGAGTAAATATAACTCTCACCCTAAGTCCTCCTGCTCCCTCCTTGGATACCCTTTGAAGCTCAGACCCCCAGGCAGGATGGAGCTAAGTAAAAATAAAAATATGTGAAAACAAGTCATTAAACTGGATGGTGGTGGTGCACAGCTTTACTCCCAGTCCTTGGGAGCCAGAGGCAGGTGGATCTCTGAGTGCAAGCCCAGCCTGGTCTACAGAGCGAGTTCCAGGACAGCCAGGGCTACACAGAGAAACCCTTTATGAAAACAAACAAACAGATAAGATAAAATTAAAAAGTGTGAAAACCGAGCAGAGGGGAGTGCAGGGCAAAGATGGCGCTGGCCTGGGGCCAAGGCACTCAGCTTCACAGTGCAGGGCATGGACCTCTTGTTACAGGATCTCACAACTGTCTCAGCTTGGGACTCAAGGTCTGTTCGATGAGACAAAATGAGACAATAGATCAGCTTGCAAAAGATGAAATGGCTATCATTTTGGCAGTGGGGAAAGAGGCAGCCACAGCCGCAGCAATGGCCTGTGTTTTAGCACAACGCCTAAAGGTTCTTGGCAAAGTGAAAGAGACTCCAGGGAACAAGCATCAGACATGGGTGAGATGCCAGCGAACAGCTTTGCCTGGTTTCACAACAGTGTGAGTGCTAAAGGACCACACCACACACAAAGGCTCTTCCATGCCTGGTCTGGCACCCTCAACAATTATTTTTTCCCCTCCTAAACCTGCCTGAAAACTGTTAGTACTCAGAGGTGTGTGTAGGACATTTGTATGTCCCCAGTAGAAAACGGGATCTTCTTCAGAACTCATGTTCCTCTCTTTCAGAGCAAATGGAGAGAGTGGGGTATAGCTGGGACAGTCACTTGCTCTCAGGCTACTGGCTCCTCTCAGCTCACATATTCTTCAGAGCTAGTGCATTCAGAATCTCAATATTCTACACAATTATATTCTCATTTATCTATTTAAATGCCACAACTAGGCACAGGATTACTATACATAGTCCATGTATTTTGCCTCAAACAGACTTCCCTCTTTTAAAATCACAGCTGTAGAAGTACCATCTGCCCAGCTTGATTCCATTCATGGAAAGAAAAGATACTCCAGGCACATTCCAGAATGGAGAGAGGCATCTTCTTCACTCTGAGGATGGTGAATCCCCCATCTTCTCAATGGCTAAAAACAATGGTCACAAAGAAAGGTTAGAAACACTTAGATAAAGAAGCATTGGGATACAATGGCAGGAAGGTCCTCAGTGGGCTGTTTGGCCAGAAGAGAGAACATCTTCTGTAATTGCTTTGAAAAGTTTCCTTACGTTGATAGATTTTTTGTTTTTGTTTTTGTTTTTTTGTTGTTGTTTTTTTTTTTTTTTGGTTGTTTTTTTGGTGGGGTACATAGAGTCAGAGAAATTTCCAGAAAGTTCTAGAATGCTCTCAGGATCTCCTGACTCTATGCCACTGCTCTGTGAAAGTGGAAAATGAGAACTGGAAAGGAGGAAAAGGAGAAAGGGAGCCCATCTCTCCAGGCTCCTCTCCTCATGGCCTCCGGTTTGTAGTGCTGGGGCCCCGAGGATTCTCCAGGCCTGGACTCTGTCCACCCTGCTAAGATGAATTATTTCCTTTTACAGAATCAGTCTTCGGTGTACTTAATGAGGGAGAAATGGGATGTGACTTTGCCCCTTCGGAATCACTCCAGTATGATCTTCAGGATGATTAGCGTGGCTCAGCCATGACTGGGACATTATGGCTTAAATTATTCCTATTAGTTTCCAGCTGACCTTGGAACACAAACATTACATCTGATTTCAATGAAACATTAGACTTTGTTGTTCTCAGTCAACTAATGAAACAGTTGAACCTTCCCATGACTTGTGGTGACTATAATAAAGGGTAAGTATTATCACAAATAATGCAAGCCAATTGACAAGACAAGGCAGGAGTCTGGCAGTTGGGCACCAAGGATTCTAAACATGTGACCTGGACACTAAGAAAGGAGACGAATACCACCCAAAGGGCTGGCATGGCTTGGTGTGTGCCCGCCAGGACTCAGCCTCTGTGGCTTACAGCAGCACCACCTTTAGACAACACGTTTTGGCACAGTAGACCAGTTACAAGAAGCATTGTGTTAACAGGAAAAGCCACTTTCAAAGTCTGTTTGATGCTTAAAGTTCTCAAGTACACACGAAACATTCCAACCAATACTCCAAACTGATTAAAGCATTTATGGAAGACAAAAGTGTTTTGCCAGAAGGGAAAATCTGAGGGAGCTGGGTTGTTGTTGATGCTTGTTTGCTTTCACTGAGGTGTAGAACAGAAACCCCAACTTTGACAGATTTCCAGGTTCTAATTTAGTTTTAAAAGTTTAAGAGTTTATGCCACCCTCAAACAATTTATACAAACTCAGAGGGTTTCCAAATCAAATACAATGGCTCTCTGTAATGCTGTAGGACAGGGAGGGTGTCCTCCTCTTGCCCAGAATCCTTGAATGGAATACAGTGACTCACACAAAGCACATGCTTCATAAATTAATGAAGAAAATGAGGTTCAGGAAGGATAAAGAGACCCTACCTCATAATTCACTCCCAAGATATCTGCTCAAGTCCTCCTTATCCTTAAAGTTGCTTCTACTGACCTGTCCCAAGCCCATGATGCCTAAGACCCTGGGGGCAAGTAGTTTGTGCTCAATCCCCCATTCTGCTCATTGTAGGTAGATTCTGGGGCCACACCAATGGCTGCACCTTAGTGACTCCATATGTGAGGCACTTTTGTGAGGAGAGTGGGTTGTACTCACAGTGCAGCATCTCTAAATGTGTTGTTCTTTAGCACCACAAGTGTACTGTGTTTGTCTCCTTTCTGCCTCCTTACTCACCGTAACACACCCTGAGTGGGGGACACCTCCCTTTTATGTGTGTAGTTCCTAGATTACAAAGCAGAGGCTCTAAACACACACACACACACACACACACACACACACACACACACATACACAGAAACACAGAGTATTCAGTGCTTGCATAGGTCTAAAGCATCTCATCCTCTGAAGCAGGGTGGGGGAACATTCTCCTTTCATCTCTATGGAGTCTTTATCAATGGGAGGATAGTTGGGTAAAAATCCCATTGCCCTGGGTGTAAGCAAATTAGAGAGGTCATCACCAAGAACTCTGAGATAGCCAAGGAGCTGCTTGCTTTTAGAGGCACACAGATTGACTTGCAGATGGTTATCCCCCGCTTAAGATGTGTTTTCCTTCCCCTGTTGTTACTTGAGAAAATCTCCATTATTCTTGTAGAACTTGATTTTTTGAATGAGTGTCATTCTTTCACGCTTGCGCAACCAGGTTTGGGGAGAGGGAAGGGGAAGCTTCAGGCGAGACTTTCTGCCAAAGCTATCATTGATTGGAAGAATCTGTTTTTCCCTCAACTTTTAACCACATTTTTAAAAACTTGTACAGTGTGTTTCCCCGGTTTCTGTTCTAAGTGATGTCACTCCCCAAGAACCTAAGTATTTAAAAAAGAAATCATAATAAAAAAATGTGCTTTCCAGCCGCAAAAGACGGAATAAAACTGAGGCTACCTCATTGTTTCAAGAAAAATAATTGTTCCTGTACAGAATGCTCAGTGTTATACGGTTGCTCAGGTTAATAAAAAGGTGATGAATTTACAGGTCAATGTCGAGGAAATACAGATACAGCTGGCTTGGACAGGACAAACATTGTGCCAGACTCTCCCATCTGGGTACCTTCTGGGGCCCGGGGGTGGGGGGAATGTCGGCCGCTTGCTTGGTGTTTGGAGGTCCCAACAGCTAACTATCATTCTGCCATGCTTGTGCTGGGAAGCAAGGATGACTCTGGTGTCACATATGTTCTCTCAGAAGAAGAGAGGTGGTTTAAAGCTTTGGTTCATATTCAGATATTTCTTTTCTTTTCTTTTCTCTTCTCTTCTCTTCTCTTCTCTTCTCTTCTCTTCTCTTCTCTTCTCTTCTTTCCTTTTCTTTTCTTTTCTTTTCTCTTCTTTTCCCGTGAGGGAAATAGACCTTTGATTTCTCTTTCTGAAACAATTTGCCATTGAGCCAAAAGGTAATTAGAGACAGGAGCTCTGTGGGGCCATTCACTCTGCCTCTTGGCAGCCTGGGCCTGCCTTTCTGTGGGATTATTTTAATTTCTTTGTCTACTTCAGTTTCTAGTGTCTGAAAACCTCTCCATTAAACATTGCAATGCCAAGAGACATCACAGAAAACAATTCTTCTTGACAGTAAGGTGTATCTGATTCTCAGGGCATGGGTCACCTGTGGTCCCAGACTCCCACCCATATAGCCTAACACAAAATCCTAAACCTACTTAAAATACGGGTGTCTTTTCTTTTTAAATGAGGTTTTGTTTTTGTAACTCAGTCGCATGGTTTTTGACCTTCGATTTTTGTAGGTGAAAATATTATCACAATGTGAAAGAGTTCGGGAGTTCTTTTTAGTCCTTTTTTCTTGATCATTCTTACCTTGATTCCTCCGAGGGAGTTGTACTTTTTCCTCTACTGAACACAACACACCCTGAGCATTCACTGTATGCCCAGTGAGGGAGGAAGAAAGATCCTGGCCCTGAGTGGTGGGGCCACCGCAAAGCGAACTCTTTTTACCAGTTCCTCCCTTATAGTCTCCTCTGCTCTTAGCTTACATTGAGAGCCAGTTCTCGGACGGGCTGGAAGAGAGGAGTCGAGACTGAGATGGAGGAATCTGTTCCCTCTGTATTCCTCTCTGGGTATCCCAGTCCCGCACTGGGTACCACACAGATCTCCAGACAGAAGAGTCTGTCTGTCTTCTCTCTGTCTTCCTTAAGAAGCACGGCCTAGTATTGACACATGATAGCAATCACTGTGTATGATTTCGAGCTCCCCTTTTGTATATGAGTAAAAAGTCCATGCTCCATCAGAGAAAAGTTTTCAAGAAGTCTGAAACTGCGCCCCACATGGCAATTTAGAGAGCACTTTTATAAATGTATAAAGGGAGCCAGGCACAGGGGTGGAGCCCTGTGTGGGAGCAGCAGTCTTAACGGGGGGGGGTCTTTAAGCCCTGGAGAAGTTCAACAGCTTGTCAACAGTCATCTATCTAGTTAGGGGTGAGCTGGCACTAGGTGTTCTGGACACAGTCAAATACACTTCCCAGCATGCCCTCTACCCTACGCCCACCCCAGGCTTCTGTGTAGGGTATGCCACTTACTCCTGGGCATGGAAGAAAGCAGGCTGAGCAAATCATGGGGAGTAAGAGAGCAAGCAGTGTTCCTCCACGGTCTCTAATTCAGACACCCCCTCTCCCCCGGCTCCAGGTCACTTCCTTGAGTGACTCCCCTTTGTGACGGACTGTCATGTGGAAGTATTAGCAAAATAAACCCCTGTCCACAACTTTCTTTGATCTTAGTCTTTATCACAGCACCAGGAAACCAAACTAAGACAACCTTTCTCAAGAAATACTGTGGATAGCACCCGAGGAATAATGACACCTGGAGTTGCCCTCTGACCACCAACCACATGCATATGTACCTGCACACACATTCACACACGCACATGCACATGCACATGCGCACTCTGAATTGCTAGCACTCTCTTGGTGAGTTATACCATATTTTCCTGGTTTTGATTTTTTTTCATCCTTATCTCCATATCCTCTATTTAGATTCTATTTTACAATTATAATAAAATATTTTAGTTTTGCGCAAAGAGATTAGAAATACTGAGTCAATATACAATATGCAATTGATGTTATATATAATGGTATATCATTTCACATACACATATATAAATGATGCAATATATAACAAATATATGTAATACTTAACAGATAACATGTACCATGTAACATATATATTATTACATACATTATACATATAAATACAGATATAAACAATATATAGCTTATATATAATATTATCTTGTAATTTGTATGGCTTTCTTCAGGTTTTTCCTATAATTCTGGTTTCATTTCCATTGTTTATTGACTTATTTGACTTCCTGTAGTATCATGTGATCCCAAATAAGGCAAGGACTTTGTGTAACTTGTAGATTATTTCATGTTACAGGCCTATTTGTGATAGTTTTCTCAAACAACACTGGCACTCAAGTACGGTGAGGAGCATCTCATTTTCTTCTGAGTCCTTGTAGGTGACAGAGTGAAACTTCGAGCCAACAGTAAGCATGTCTGGTGCAGCTTCTTGCTGGGACTTTGGGAAAGTGAAGTATTGATGCACTTACACTTCACTGGGGTCACATGGTGCCAAAGGACTCCTGCTAAAGAGTGTATGCATAGGGTTCTGTTCTGTGACTCCCCTGAACCCTCCTCATTCCTACTGCCATGGTGTCCCTTCCTCCCTCAGTCTAGACCCCAGAGTGAGGGGGTGACAAACTGACTAACAGATCCTCTTATGGCTTTTGTATGCTCTGCCAATTACTGGCCTCTGCTCTTTGGTCCTTCCCACAGCACCATTTCAAAACTTAAGGTAAAAATTTCTCACTTCTTTCAGAGTCTAGCTTTCTAACTAGCCCCAACATTGCCCTTTCCCAGCACTCTAGCAAGCACGGAGGTGGGATGCCCTTCCTTAGGATTAACCTGGCAGCTAGCTCACCTTGCCTCTGGCATTCAGGGACTTTGAAGTGCAGATTCTCCTGGGAGCCTGAGTGTGTTCAAGGCTCACCTCCTGGCATCCTGCTCTCACCTCCTGTGTCCAGGGCTCACCTCCCTTGTCTGGGCTACGGGGTTTCCTTGGTTGTCTATCTCATCACTTATGTTTTTTGTATTCTCCAACATTTTGGAGCAACAAATGTTTTATATTATTGTTCTGCTTTCATTCAAAAAAAAAATCTTAGCTTGTATTTCAGAGAGATCGTTGGAGGAAAGAGGAGCTCATGTCCAAGCTCGGCCTGCCATTTTAAAGCAGAAGTCAATGCTCAATTTTTTTAAACAAGACTTATTTCAAGAAAGAATTCCTAATGGAAATAAAACAAAATCAGGTTGCTTCTGAGTGGTCTCAATAAAAGAGCCACATGTGAGGGTCTTGTGGACAGAAACTCTCTCTGGCTTGGCCTTGCATGAGTCTTTAATAAACAGTTACACTTGAGCTTTAGAAGCACAGCTGAGGAGAGCATGAACATATTACAGAGAACTAAAAGGATGCAATAAAAATGATTCAAGCTTGGGTAATAGGGTATTTGAGGAGAAGTAAACAGAATCAGGACTATTTATCCCAGCCAAGCAAAATTTCAGATTGTCCTAATATAGTAAGGTTTCCAACGCACAAAACACTAATGGTGCAGATCAGATTTTCTGTATCTCTATTAAGGCCAAAATAAGTAGAAACTGACTTAAATTGCAGGACACAAAAGATGAGAGAAAAACTGCTTTAGGACAAAAGTACAAAGGAACTTTCTGAATGCTGGGTTATTAACATTGGCAGTGGAATACCCAAGGAAGGTACAGAGAAAAGTCTTCCAAAGTCTTAGGGAAAGAAATGAGGGGGCAGGGTATTTAATTGAGCTCTGTCTGGAGAGAGGAGTCCACAGTAGACTCCCTGGCATTCTTCTCTCTGAGGGAGTTGTGGTGAGTCTGACAGAATAGACGGAACATGATTGTGTCCATAAAGCTGTACACAAGCATCTCTCCCATCTTTCTTGTAACAAGTTCATTCATGAGAAGCTGGAAGGAGAAACGTATTGTGTTGGGAGATTTTGTTTGTTTGGTTGGTTGGTTGGTTGCTTTTTGGTTTTAGTTTTGTTTTGCCAACTACTGAAAAATCCACTCTTAATTTTTACCTTATGACCTTCTTTGCAAGTTGGGTTCTCATTAAGTCTTCCCAAAGGATGTTTTCTCAGCAACACATGATGTAACAGCCCAGCACACACCCCCTGGTTATTTACAGATGTTTAATTGTTTATTTTCTTTAGGCATCCCTCTGATTTACTATTTTGATAGAATTGTCCACATGAAAAGCAGAAGACAAAAAGAATTTATAGTGAAGATTACTTAGTGAAATGAGACTTCAGATTCTCCTAATATAGTAAGGTATCAAACACATGAAGGGCGAATGTGAGGTTGCATTTTCTGTATCTCTCTGAAAGCCATAATCAGTAAAGTTAAACTTTAGAGTCAGAAAAGGAGCTATAGGTGAACAAAAAAATTACAAGAACTTTCTGACTGCTCAAGGGCTCAGCGCTAGCAGTAGAACATCCACAGAAGATGTAAATAGTTGTCCAGTTCTTAGGAACACTAGAAGGTGTTTAGCCACAATGACTGACAGTGTTTCAGTGACAGAGACTGTTCAGTTTATGAGGTACTGGGGGTTCATTATGTCTTTCTATGCCTGGAGATGTCATGAAGATCTTGCAGATTAGAGGTGAGTCCTGGAGTTGACTTTTCTGTATGGCAAGCTCAGAGTTTGCTAGCAGGGGAACAAAGTTCATCTCTTCCTCCTTTGCCTGGATGATGGGAGAGGAGATGTGAAACCCATCAGACCCATCAACTCAGAACGTGAACTTTGACGACATTTCCACAAAAGCACAAGAAACTCCTCATCGCTTCTCAGCCTCCTGGATAAGAGAGCAGAGCCTTCACATTACTAAGTGGTGTCAGAAAAAGCAGTGGACTTGAGGTTGATTCCACCCAGCCCGTTCCCTGGCCTCCACCCCTTCTCTAAGCAGATTCAGTCTGTGAGAGCATCTTGACATTCATCTGGGAAGTCCTCGATCTTGGAGGGCATGCCATCTTGTTTAAAGGAAATCTGCCCCCAGGTGACGTGACGACAAGGTTCTTGAGTATCAAAGTGTTAACATGAGAAACATAGGAAATATTTCTCTTAGGACTTCAGAGAACAGGTAGAGTGGATAGGTTAAGCTGTCACGGAGGAAGAAGTTCTGAGGTGCTGGAACACAGCTCTAAAAGAATGACTATAACTTGAGCATGGATCAGAATGGCATTTGCTCAAATAGAGTGTTGGACTTAACCAGTCTCCCGCCATTCCACACACACACATACACTGCTAGCTTCCATTTGGTGGAAACGAGGTAGGAGCCCAGAACTTGCCTTTCTAACCAGGCACTCTTCCATTTCCCTGCTCAGGCTGCTGAATGGGAACTACTCTGAAGAACTCTGTGGTACAACAGAGATTTCCAACAGGGCTGCAGGAAGCTTTACAGTGCTCTCCCACAGGGGACGTTTGGCAATGACTGCAAATCTCTTTGAGTGATACAACTGCTGCTGGCATCTAGTAGCTAATGACCCAGGGATAGGGCTAACTATTTCACAGTGCACAGACAGCCCCTCGCAGCAGCAGGATGCAGCCACCAGGGTCAACAGGACAGAGGTTGAAAAGCCACATACACACACACACACACACACACACACACACACACACACACACACACACCACACACACACACACCCAGCCCTGGCTGCTCCTCACAATGGAAACAATGGAAAACCTGAGGAGTCCTGATCCCCAGGGAGGCACCCAAGGTCACTGAAGTCAGACTCCCTGGGAATGAGAGCTGGGGACCTAGATGTCAAAGCTCTCTTGGTATATAGCCAAGGTTGATGAAAAACCTCTGAAGAATGAAAAGTATGTAGACAGGCAGATGAGAATGATTCCCAAATCTGTTTTTTGTTGTTTTTTTTTTTTTAAAATATGTATAGCTAGGTCCCCAGGAGTCCATCCAGCACCATATTTCCCAGCTCCCTTCTTCTTCAACTGCTGGATTTAAGGCAGGAATAGTCATCTTGGGGATGGAGGCCAATGGCGCAGCTGAGAAGGAGCCAGCAAGTGGCTGCTCTGTTCGCTCTCTCTCTATTTTGCCATGATTCCGACAGTGGCTTTGTTTCCCTGTAGCTTTAGATATTTGGGGGTGGTGGTTATGTTTTTTACGTTATCTTTCACCCAGGTTCTGGTGATCCCTCCATCATCCTCCCATGTCCCTTTAGGCACTCCATTGCCAAAGTTTGTTGTTATTTCACAGTGACGATGACTTGGTACCTTCATCCCTCTGCAGGCTTTTGTAAGTGATCTGATTAAGTAATAACTTCACTTGCCAGGTGAATATGCCATGTGTGATAACTGGGATTGGAGACAAGTTTTGTGGGCTCAAAATCCTGCTGAGGAGGTCCCCATCCTGACTTTGATACTCAACCACAACAATCCAGAATTCTTACTATACTGGAAGAAGTGCCTGCATTATTGATCACTTGGCTCTGAAAACGGTCTCTTACCTGTTATAAAACAGCACAAGGAGGACGCGATACTATAAGCATACTTAGTTTATTTCCACAGTAGAGTGCAACTATTTCTAGCATTGCAGGGAAGGATGATCTAAGATTGCACTTACGAGCAATTCTAAGGTGCTCAGAAAGGGATGGGGGGACTTAGTGTATTGAAAGACAGCATCACTTGGCTTCAGTGAGCTAGCTTAGGTGGTGATGAGTGCTGGCCTAGGAGTAACAAGTTTCTCTTCTCAAGTTTTACTGAGGGGCAATTTCCAAATAAAACCGTCTATGTTTAATGTCCACAGTGTGCTGATGTTATATCTCTGTGACCCGCAAAATGATCAAGGCAGCCGGAATAGTTTACATGTCGATCATTAGAGATACCATTTTGTGTGTGCTGTTAGAATACACAAGATCTGTCTCTTAGTGAACTTCAAGTATACAATACAGTGTTATAAGCTAGAATTTCATGCTGTCCAGGGACCCCCCAGGACAAATTTCTCTTATTACTTAGGCTGTGTATTCCTTGCCCCAAACCCAATCCATCCCCATAACCAGCAGTCTGCTTCCCTCTGTAAGTTTGGCTTTTTAACAATTCCACATGCAAGTGAGGATATGCGGCTTGTGCTTTTTTTCTATCTACTAATTTCACTTGGAATATTGACCTCCAGCCTAATCTACATTGTCCCATATGGCAGCAGTTCTCTCTCAATTTATGAGTGAATAATAATAATAATGTGCAGCTATATATTTCCATAATATTTCCTTTAACTATTCATCTGTCAACAACACATTTTCATAGGGCTGTTAGAGCATACAGTGGTGCTCTAGTTAAGCTTTTGAGGTGCTTCTGTATTATTTTCATAAAAGCTGATGCAGTTTTGACCAGCAGCCAACACTTATATATCATGTCCTTTTTGACAACAGATAGTCATGCTAGCAGGTATGAGATCATAATTCATGGTGATTCTGATTTGTGTCACCGACAATTAGTGATATTGACTGCCTTTGTTTTTAACCTTTGTTTCTGTGTGTGTGTGTGTGTGTGTGTATGTGTTCATGTGTATACACATACACTTGAACTACAGTGTGCCCATGAAGGACAGAGAACCACTTTATTGAGTCAGTTCTTTCCTTCCACCATGTGCGTCCATGTGGAACTCAGGAGCTTTTCACATACCTTTGGGCCTTGTAGAAAAAGATCTCTTCAGGTCCTTCTTCATTTGGAATTGAATTGCTACCATCATTGTTGTTGCTACAAGTGTTGTAGGAATCCCTTATGCTTTTTGTATGGTTTTATATACATTTTAATCCATTCCACGGGATCACTTTTGTTTCCCGTTTGCAGAAGCATTTTTATTGGTAGCAGCAGCAGCAGCAGCTATACTCAGATGCTTTTGCATGTGTCACTTAGGGTTATTTATTTTGTTTTGTTTTGGTTTTGTATATCTTAACAAAAACTTCATTGTCAAGACCAAACCAATGGGCTCACATCCCTCCAGGCTTCATGCTTAAAGCCTTTAACCCACGTTGAGTTAATACTGTTTGTTGTGGTTTCAATATGGGTACTGTCCCCCAAATGCCATGCTTTAAAGATCAGTGCTATTGAGAGGCATTATGAGTCTTTACAGATGGGGTCCAGAAAGAGTTCCTTACATCACCATGGATGAAACCCTGATAGGCATTGTGAGATACTTCCCTGGCCTCTTGCACTACGCTTCTTGGCTGAAGCTATGTGTGGCTTACTGTATCAAACTCTCTTCTCAAGAGTAATGTCTTTGACAGAGGTCAAAAACATAAGGCAAAGAAAACTCTTTTCTTTATAAGTGAATTGACTGAAGCACTTTGTTATAGTAACACAGTTTACTAATACACCATTTCTTGAAGATATTCTTCCTATATCACTGTTTTTCTTGGCATCCTCATCAAATATTGTTGACTATACATGCATATATTCATTTCTGGGCTCTCTATTCTGTTTAATTGGGACACATATCTGTTTTATGTCTAAACAGTATGGAAGTTTTGTGACATAGATTGAAATCAGATCATGCAATGCCTCCAGTTTTGTCATTAGGAGAGGGATTACATTAAATCTATAGGTCATTTTGGATATCTTCGACATTTTATCATTTGTTAATTATTTGAATCCATAAATACTGATATCTGAAGTGGAAATTTCTGTTTGTGTCACGTGATACAGACTCATGTGTTGTTTTGCTGAAGCAGACCCATGAGAGGACAGGAGATGCTTGGAGAGAGCATAAATAAGACTCAACATACAGTGACCGGGCACTTGTGTGGCTAGCCTTGCAATGCTTAATAGGTCTTGCATCTTCACTAATCTTTGCTTTGTTGAGAGAGGCACGCCAGAGAACTTCTCCTGGTGTCCTGACTGGTTTTGGTCACTCCCGCTGACTCATGCCGATTTAACGAAGGCCTGAATGTTTCTGCTGGATCGTGCCACTGCTGCTGATTCCTGTTTGGTATCCTGAGGCTGCTAAACTGGACCGCTGGTATTCTGACACTGGAGACTGGAATTGCCCCCAAAGACCTACTTCTAAATATGCCCACATCCCCTTGTCCTATTTACCATCTTTTCTCCCCTATCTTTGGACAGTGGGCTAAAAGAGGGGTTGGAGCATTTGAGAACCCTTATTAAAGTAGGTTTTGAAATCTAACCTTACAGATGCCCCCCCCCTTGTTTGTGACTTCCTTAATTTCATCCATAAAACTCAAGGTTTTTAAGGTACAGATCTTTCACTTTCTTTGTTAAATCTACTCTGAGTGCTTTATCTTTTAGTGAGATTGTTTTCCTTGGATTTTTTTGAAATAGTTTGCTGTTGGTGCATAGAAATGCCATTTCTATTTTGTATTTTGGAAATTCACCAAATTTTAAAATAAACTTTACTTTGAACATTAAAGGTTTCCAAGTATAATCTTTCAGGTAAGGATGTCCATTCCCTCTGCAGATGTGCCCACAAGCCAATTTAATCTTGGAAATTCCTCAATCAAGCCTACATCAAATTGACAGTTTAAACTTACTAGCAGATCCCCTGACCAGGAGCTGTTGTTGTGGCTCTCATGGGGGCAAACCTGTTGCCTTGGCTGACCAGTGGTGAGGTCGCACCTGGTTACAGAGCCACTGAGAACTATTCACTAGTCACTGCCCTTCTTCATTCCTAACAGACCTCAGGTAAGTCAGTCCTGTCAATTATCCTAATGGTCCCCAAGGGACTAGAGAGAAGTAGAGTTCCTACAAAGTGCCCTGGAACTTCTAGGGCACTGTCTACTATGAGTTCTGTTTTCCCCACCAGAGAAAACCAGAAACCCAAAGGATTCTTCTTAGTGTGATCTAAGGGAGGAGGAACGTGAAAGGTCTTCTCTTACTCACCCAATACTGCTTCCTTCAGCTTTCTGGTTTCAAGGATATATACTTTGGTCCCCCCTTTTTTTTGGTCCCCTTTCATAGTTCATGGCTTTACATGAAGGCATTTTTATCTGTGTATATTTGGTAGTCAGTATTTCTGTGAGCTGAACTAGAGCCCATCTTAGGATACCTGTGACTCCACAGTTATATCGAGGCCACCCTTCAGGAGTTACCAGTTGTCCACATTCCAGTTTTCCATATACTCCAAAACTTACCCCAAAAATCACATGCTTGATTTGAAAGACTCTACAAGGAATATGTGCACACTGCAAGAAAAAAACTATGTACAGATGCATTTTGCTCATTTTATTCTGACAATACAACATATGAATTGATGGTTCTGTAATAACACTAATGTTATAATACATTTTTGTTGGCATGAAAAACAAATAGAGAAAAGTGTTCAAGTCATAAAACACATAGTCAGGTAATTATCACAAGTTGGACAGAGCTGATGCTCTGATGAGAAGAGAGAGCGTCATCGGCTCCGCTCTTCTCTTATGTAGCTACCATCCTTACTGCCAATGCCAGAGGGAAGTGTTTCCTACTTTAATGAAATAAGAATCAGAAGAGACTCTCTTCTTTCATTGCATCTTAGCCCTGTGATGTCTAAGGTCTTTGTATTAGCAGTGTCTTCATCCCCTTTGTCTTACATTAACCTGTTGTAGATTTCATACAAGTCATGTACTCATTCTAGGGTTTATGATACTCAAGATGCTTTAGTGTTTGATGAGTATGAATTAGGCTGCTATGGACATCCCTGCCCTGTACTTTGATGCATATACATGCATGGAGGTATAGACTGAGGTTGATGTGCTGTAGAACATGATATTTTTATGCTTTGGTTCTCGTAGCCAGACAATTTTCCAGGGTGACTGTGTCAGTTTACACTGCGGCCACTGGTGGGTTAAGGTTCCAATTGTTTCATATGTACACAACACCGAGTGTCAGCTGTTTGTGATTTATTTCATTTGGGAGTTCTTAGTGCCCTCTGAATGAGTGCGGCTTTAGTTATCTTTTCCTGGCATTTAACATGGATCAACCCCTTGTCATAGACTTATTGTCTGTTTGCATGTCTTCCTTTTTGGCAGTTTTGTTGAAGCTCATGGCCATTTTACTAGTAAGATGATAATTCTAAGTTATTTTTAACTTTATATTCCAGAAATGAGTTCTTGTGGATCCATATACCTGCAAGTATCTCGTCCCACTGTTTGGGTTCTCATGCTCTGCACGTATCGCATCCACAGGAGCTGGAGAAGACTGTCAGGTGTCCTACTGTATCATTCACATACATGCCCCTCCTCCCACCTTGGCAAGACCTCGCAATGAATCCAAAGGATCAGTCCTGTCTGGCTGGTTGACAAGTTCTCAGGGTGCACACACCTCTGTTCCCCAGCACTGGAATTAAAACCTTGAATGCCTGTGGGCAGTTTTGTTTTGAATGTGGATACTGAACATTAAAACTCAGGTCCTCCTACTTATACAGCAAGCCTCCTGCCCACTGAACCATTATCTCAGCTCTTTGCCTCACATTTTTAATGCTCTCTAGTTTGGAAGATTTATTATTTTTAAATATTTATTTTATTTGTTTATGCGTGTGTATGTGTAAGTGTATGTGTGAGTGAGTGTATGTGTGAGTGTATGCAGGAGTGGTGTGTGTGTGTGTGTGTGTGTGTATGTGTATGAGTGTGTGTGTGTGTTGCTATGTAAGTATGTAGGACGTGTATGGGTATCCACAGAGGCCAGCAGAGGACATCAGAGACCCTGGAGCTGCAGTTAGTGTTCTTGACTGCTGAGCCATCTCTCCAGCCCTTGATGCTATCTTTTAAAGAAAATGTTTCAGCATTTTCACATAGTGGAATTTGGAATCTTTATTTTTTTCTATTTCATAGCATACAAAATTCACTGGCCTGATAACAAGATCACATACAAATATCATGTTTCTAATTCAAATTCACTCCCACTATTTATATTATTCTCCTTTAGTGATTAGTACTTTTTTGTCTTATTTTTAAAATACTTGTCTGCCCAAAGTCATGTTAGTATTTTTCTCTGCAACACTGATTACTGATTTCCCCCTTTTCTCATTTCCTCTTTTCTCTCCCTCCTGTTTCCCTGCCTCTCTCCCTCTCTCTCCCTCCCTGCCTCCTTTCTTCCTTCCCTGCCTCTCTTCCTCCTTCCCTTCTTCCCTCTCCCCTCTTTCTTTCTCTTCCTGTGCTAGATATTAAACCTAGGGCCTCCATCTAGGTCCACCCCATGGCTGAGTTATGTTACTAGCTCTCCTACACTGATTTCTTCTTTCAAGGTAATTCAGCTGCATTAATAAAAACTCCAATGTTATCACTGGTGAGAGGTGCATATTAAGGTTCATTTCCTTTCATATTAAAAAGCAGATGGTCTAATGACCATTTATTGAACATGCTGCCTTCCCTCTATTGTTCTCTGATGCCAGTTTCACCATAAATTTTGTTTTCAGCTATGGCTGCTTTTAGCGTTATAGTAGTTATAGTAGTCCAGCAGTTGAAGCACAGAACAGTGGTTTGCAAGGTGTCCATTGGAGCCAGAATATGCATCCTATGATAGGCTCAGAGCAACAGGAAACCTCAGAATCACTTTAGGCATATGGATAACTAAATCAGCTTGACATGTGCAAGACATTACTGCGGCTGCAATGTAAGGACAAGACTGAAGGAGAACAGGGTAGCTACAAGTGGCCTGCTAGAAGACTGCCTGAGTTGTTCAGGGAAAAGATGTGGGCGGCTTAGATCATAGCAGTGATGGAGAGAACTGAACTGCTTAGAGAGAGAAATTCGAAAGAGGTTGGCGTGATCTCATGATAATCTGTGTCCTTAAATTTACCTGCTGAGTTTCTTGCTGGTGCTTCTAAATAAAGTGACGTATCCTCCACAGAGACTACTTAATGAGAAAGACAGGGACGTTGCTAAGCAAGTTGTAGGACACATTCTTATTTGCATTTAAGAAAAGTAATTTTCAACTCACACTGAAAGAAAAAAAAGCAAATAAGTCTGATCAGGGACTGTAGTGGTTTGAAAGAGAATGATCCCTGTAGGCCATGTGTTTGGATACTTCACCCTCAGTTGGTGGAACTGTTTGTAAAGGATTAGGAGCTGTGGCTTTATTGGAGGAGGTATAGTTTTGCTGGAGGAAGTGTGGCCTTGCTGGAGGAGTTGTGGCCTTGCACTTGTTTAAATAAACAGGCTTGCCACTTGGCCAAAGGATTATTTTGTGTTCTCAAGGGTGTGAGGTATTCTAATAACGGTAGTAACTGTATGTCTCTTGACTTATTTCAGGGTTTCCACTAAAAGTCTTTGAAATTAGGTACACATAAGGAGAGTTTTATTCTAGGAGAGGCTAGATGGAGCTAAATCGGTCACTTAATTATAGGGGTACAACTCTGAGGAATTCCAGTTTGGGGGTGTTACCTGAGAACCTCTGCAGTGTTAGTGAGTGAACTTGGGTTCTGAGTAAGGACTCAGACTGAGCCTCCCTCTCTCCAACCCTCTGCTAGGAACTCTAGTTACAGGTACTCACTAAAGTGACTTGTGGGAAATACTATCATTTCAGATGTCGTAACAGTATCCCTGGAGCAATAGGATGAATTGAAAAAAACCCAGCTGGGCATGGTGGTACTGGACATGGTGTTGCATGCCTTTAATCCCATCGTGCTGGAGGCAGACACAGGTGAATCTCTTAGCCTTTAGGCCATCCAGGCAACTACTGAGGACTTAATATATGCTATCTGACAAACACTGTTTTGGTTGAGCAAGACAAACTGTTTTAAAAACTATATTTGGCCACAGACCTTGATTTTATCCATGAAATGAATAATAACTTCCTAGGAAGGTACAGGGCTTTTCACAAGCTTCAAAGACCCTTGAATCTCTAACAGTGTCTGAGTCTTTTAATTCCAAAAACCTTTAATACAGAGAGGTGCTTGAAGAAAATTCATGGTAAAATATGAGTAACTTAAAACTCGTCATCTTTTCCTTAACTTTAAAGTTGTGTGTTTATATGTGTGTTTGCCACATGTGTGTATGTCCATAGTGGTCAGAAGGAGTGTTTGATCTCCTGAAGATAGAGTTACAGGCAGTTGTGAGCCAACTGATATGGATCCTCTACAAGATCATGAAGTGCTCTGAACCACTGAGCCATCTCTCTAAACCCATTTTGTCATTTTATAAAAACAACAATGGAATATTTGTTTTAAAGTTTAATCATTTATTTACATGTATGTGTGCATGTGCATGCACATGCTTGTGTGTGCGTGTGCGTGTGTGTGTGTGTGTGTGTGTGCGTGCGTGCGTGTGTGTGTGTGTGAACAGATAACTGCTGAGGTCAGAAAAGTGACCAGATGTGGAGCTGGAGTTACAGGCAGCTGTGAACTTAACTGTGGTCCTGTAAGAGTATCTAATACTCTTAACCACTAAAACATTTCTCTAGCCCCTCCCCCAAATTGGAATTATTAAGAAAAGATTTTAATATATATTTAAGTACAGGCAGAGGCTGGGTGATGGGGGTAGTAAGAGCATGCTATACAAGGATGTGGGCTTCTCAGGAAAGAGAGCTGCCAAATGATTCTTTTCACTATTTTTAAATGCAGCATTCAGTAACATTGGGTATGTTCACACCATTGTGCAGCCGTCAGCACTATCCACCTCTAGAACTTTCTCCTCATTTTAAATGGAAGCTCTATTTCCATTACATAATAGCCCTTCTTTCCTCCTGTCCCAAGTTCCTGGTGACCACTATGTTATATTTTTCCTCTATAAATATAACCACTTTAGTTACCACATATGAATAATAGCATATAATCTCTGTCATTTTCTGTCTGGCTTATTTCATTCAGCATAATGTCTCCAATATTTTTCATGTTGTTTCATATATAATAATAATAATTCTATTCCAGATGTGTATTAATCAGAGTTCTCTAGGGAAATAGAACTACTGATAGAATGGGAAGGAGAGAGAGAGAGAGAGAGAGAGAGAGAGAGAGAGAGAGAGAGAGAGAGAGAGAGAGAGAGAGAGAACTTAAGAGATTTATTAGAATGGTTTACAGGCTGTAGTTTTGCTAGTTCAAAATCCAGGAGTTGTCCAGTTCACAGGGCTGGGCATCTCAACTGCTCTTTAGGATCTCTTTAGTATGAAGAAGTAATCTGTAATGTCAGTGAAGGAACGGACTTCTCACAAAAGCAAGGACAAGCAAACAAAGAGAGAGCTTCCTTCTTCCATGCCCTTTATATAGGCTACCAGGAGATGGTGTGACCCAGATCAAAGGTAGATCTTCCTACCTCTAAAGGTCAGGATTAAAAGTGTGTCTCCCCACTTCAAATGATTTAATTAAGGGGGGGGGCGAAGCCAGTCATTTGGGTTTTAGTTAACCCTAGATGTAGTGAAGATGACTACACCGAATAGCCATAGCAAGGTAACTCAGCAGTTTAGAGTTCTTTCTGCTCTTGCAGAAGATCTGAGTTTGCTTCCCAGTTCCCATGGCATGGGTGGGGTAGAGCTCACCTCCTCTAACTCAACTTCAGGCAATTCTGTGCTATCTTCTGGCTTCAGTGAGTACCCACACATGTGTACACATTCAAATACATGCATACACAAATAAATCTTTAAAATATTATGTTCCTTTTTGAAGAGAAGCAATCTTCCAATGTAGGTCTCCATTCACCAATCCATGAACATATGATTTGTTTCATCTTTTTTAAAAAAATTGAAAATAGCTATTTTAAAAATGCAATATATTCAAATTATGTTTCCCCAACCCACAGGTCCTTCCTTCCCAAGTCCTGAGGGGAGGGATTTATTGAAGACATCCCATTTGGGGTCAAGTATGACAAGTTCTCTCACTCTCTGTATATTGTAGATCTCTGCATTTATTACCCTCTGCTCCAAGAGGAAGCTTCTCTGATTGTGACTGAGCAAGACACTGATCTACGAGTCAAGTAGAATGTTGTTAGGAGTCATTTTGTTGCTACATTCTTTTAGTTAAACAGAAGTATTTGTTTTTCCCTAGGTCTCTGTCACATCTAGTGTTAAGCTTTGTGGCTCCATTTAGACCATCTATTGAAACTAGTACATCTTGCAGGCAGATCACCATTGTAAACTGAAGGGTTTATAGGTGGGTTGATGTTTACCTTCTTCTCGTAGGAGGCAGAGTACCTTCCAGTACCCTGAACACTATTCAGTAGGAGTAAAGACTCTAGGTAGGCACCATCTCAACCTCTCCATGTTCAGTGAGTTGTGTAGGTATTGTCTTCATCAATAGAGCTTTACCATAAGTTTATGAAGAATAAACAATAGCTTCGGCAATAGCCTGGGTTCTTTGGGGGTTCCCATGAAGTACCTCTTGCCAATAACTCAATTGGATGCAATGCATTCCTGGGACTTCATTTGGCTAGATAGAGATCCAATTAGGGCTCCATCTTCCCCGTTATTTAGCGATTCCAATTAGATCATCTTCATATAAGTACATATTTAAGGAAGCTTCTACTGTATTAGTTTCCATAAAAAGCCTCAAATAGCCCATAGTTTTAGCTACCCCTCCCTGTATAATCTCCCTCACCACCCTCTTCCTTCCCCATTTGGTCCTCTCATTCAATCCCCTGTCCCTGTCTGATACATAACTATCTATTCTATTTCCCCTTCCTAGAGTTGTCCAGTCCACTTCCATGCTTTACTTTCTATATAATATCTGTGGCTATAGTGATTAGAGTCTGCTTGTTGAAGACTTAACAGCCAATATTCACATATAAGCAAATATATACCATGTGTATTTTGGGGGGTTCTCACTCAAGATGCCTTTTTCTAGCTCTACCCATTTACCCGTGAATTTAATAATATCATTTTTAACAGCTGAAGAATATTTCATTGTGTAAATAAATCACATTTATGTTAGTTCATTCATCCCTTGATATACTTCCCTGTTTCCAATTTCGGATTATCATGAATAGAGCAACAATGAACATGGCTGAACAAGTGTCTCTGTAGTGGGATGTAGTGTCCTTTAGGTACATGCCTAAGAGTGGTGTAGCTGGATCTTGAGGTAAATCTATTCTCAACTTTCTGAAAAAGCCACCATGCTGATTTCCAAACTGATGGTTCAACTTGCACTCCCACCAGCAACCCCTACTGCACAACCTCACCAGCGTGAGCTTTCACTTGTTTCATAGATCTTAGCCATTCTGACCGGTGTAAGATGAAATCCCGAAGCAGTTTTGACTTGCATTTCCCTGATGACTAAGGATGTTGGATATGTCTTTAAGTGTGTCTCAGCCATTTGTGCTTCTTATTTTGAGAACTCTCTGTTTAGATCTGTACCTCATTTTTAATTGGGCTGTTTATTTCCTTGGAGTCCAGTTTTTTTGGAGTTCTTTATATATTTTAGATATTAGCTCTCTAACAGATGTAGAGATGGTAAAATATTTTTCCATTCTGTAAGTTGTTACCTTGTCTGAATGAGTTTCCTTTACCACACAGAAGCTTCTCAGTTTCTTGAGGTCCTATTAATCATTGTTCTTAGTTCCTGTGCTATTGGTATTCTGCTCAGAAAGTTATTTTCAATGCCACTGAATTCAAGGCTGTTCCTCATTCTCTTCAATCAGATGCAGTGCATCTGATCTTATGTTGAGGTCTTCAATAGACGTGTAGATGAGTTTTAGGTAGTGTGATGTCAGCTCTCTGCTGGCAGGTCTAGGCTGAGAGGAGAGGGGTCCAGTTGGGTCTCTCCAGGACTAAGCAGGATTGTTTATGAGTGTTGCCTCTCCGATCTCCTGCCAGCAAGAAAATAACCACTCTGAGCTGGGAGTCTGTCAAAGCAGGAACTCCCTTAATTGTATCAGTCTTTGTTTATAAAGGGCTGAGGGAGGTGGGGTTTTTTGCTGAGGTGAGATGACTTAGGGGGAGGAGAAGGGTGACAGAGGGTAGGGGGTGACTGACAGGGCCAATGAAGTTATTCTACATCAGCATTAGGTAGGCAAAGGAGGGCTTAAGCAGGTCATGCTGAGTCACAACAGTACTGAAGTGACTGAGACAGGTCTATAAACTGGAACAAAGGCTCAGGCTCCCTCCCTAGGCCTCAGTATCTGGCCAAATAAGGCCCAACAGCGTGATAAATGTGGATCTATGTGGATTCTTCAACATGAACCATCAAGTTTGACATGCACTATTTGCTGAAGATGCTGTCTTTTATCCAGTGTGTGTTTCTGGATTCCTTAAAAAACATCAGGTACTTATAGGTGGATTTATAGCTAGTTCTTCAGTTCAATTTCATTGATCAATGTGTCAGTTGTTACACTAATACCATACTGTTTCTATTAGTATAGATCTGTAGTATAAGTCAAGGATGGTGATGTCTCCAGAATAATAATAATAATAATAATAATAATAATAATAATAATAATAATAATAATAATAATAATAATATTAATAGTAATAAATTGGTATCAATTTATTGATATTAATATTAGTATATTATATTATTAAGGATTATTTTAGCAATCTTGGGCTTTTTGTGTTTTCATGTAAGCTGAAAATCATCTTTTCAAGGTGTGTAAGGAATTGTGTCAGAATTTTGATGGGGATTGCATTGAATCTCTTGATTGCTTTTGGCAGGATGGTCATTTTTACTACATTAATTTTACTGACCCATGAGCTTTGGAGGTCTTTATATCTTCTGATATCTTCTTCAACGTCTTAATTTTTTTAATATACAAATCTTTCACTTGCTTGATTAGAGTTACCCCAAGATATTTTATATCTTTTGAGGCTACTGTGAAAGCTATTGTTTCCCTGATTTCGTTCTCAGTCCATTTGTCATTTGTACATTGGAAGGCTCATGATTTTCGTGAGTTAAGTTTGTATTCTGTTACTCTGCTGAAAGTGTTCATCGGATGTAGGAGTTTTCTAGAGGAATTTAAGTATGTGCACTATTATTTCATCTATAAATACAGATACTTTGACTTCATAGAACGAGTTGGGTAGTGTTCCTTCTGTTTCTATTTTGTGGAATAGTTTGAAGAGTATTGGTGTTAGGTCTTCTTTGAAGGTCTGATAGAATTCTGCACTAAAACCATCTGGACCTGTGCTTTTTTTGGTTGGAAGACTTCCAATGACCACTTCTATTTCTTCAGGGGTTATAGGACGGTTTAGATGGTCTATTTGATCCTGATTTAATTTTGGTATTTGGCATCTGTCTAGAAAATTGTCCATTTCCTCCAGATTTTCTAGTTGTGTTGAATACAGGTTTTGTAGTAGGATCTGATGATTTTTTGAATTTCCTCGGTTTCTGTTGTTAAGTAACATACAAAGGAAGACCTATCCCTTTTCATTTCTGATTTTGTTAATTTGGATACTGTCTCTGTGCCCTCTGGCTAGTCTGGCTAAGGGCTTATCTATCTTGTTGATTTTCTCAAAGAACCAACTCCTAGTTTTGTTGATTCTTTGTATGATTTTATTTGTTTCTACTTGATTGATTTCAGCCCTGAGTTTGATGATTTCCTCCCTTCTACTCCTCTTTGGTGTATTTGCTTCTTTCTGTTGCAGGGCTTTCAGGTGTGCCATTAAGCTGCTAGTGTATGTTGTCTCCCGTTTCTTTTTGGAGGCACTCAGGGCTATGAATTTTCCTCTTAGCACTGCTTTCATTGTGTCCCATAAATTAGGGTATATTGTGCCTTCATTTTCATCAAATTTTAAAATTTAATTTTAATTTAAAATTGATTTCTTTCTTTATTTCCTCCTTGATCAAGGTATCATTGAGTAGAGCATTGTTCAGCTTCCACATGTATGTGGGCTTTCTGTTGTTTTTGTTGTTATTGAAGACCACCCTTATTCCATAGTGATCTGATAGGAGGCATGGGATTAGTTCGATCTTCTTATATCTGTTGAGGTCTGTTTTGTGACCAGTTATATGGTCGATTTTGGAGAAGGTGCCATGAGATGTTGAGAAGAAGGTATATTCTTTTGCTTTAGGATGAAATGTTCCATATATATCTGTTAGTTCCATTTGGTCCAAGGCTTCAATTAGATTCACTGTGTCCCTGTTTAGTTTCTGCTTTCCTGAACGATCCATTTCAGAGAGCAGGGTGTTGAAGTCACCCACTATTATTGTGTAAGGTGCGATGTGTGCTTTGAGCTTTAGTAAAGTTTCTTTTATGAATGAGGGTGCCCTTGCATTTGGAGCATAGATGTTCAGAATTGAGAGTTCTTCTTGGTAGATTTTTCCTTTGATGAGTCTGAAGTGTCCTTCCGTGTTTTTTGTTTTTTGTTTGATGACTTTTGGTTGAAAATCGATTTTATCTAATATTAGAATGGATACTCCAGCTTGTTTCCTGGGACCATTTGCTTGGAAAATTGTTTTCCACTTTTTACTCTGAGGTAGTGTTTGTCTTTGTCACTGAGGTGCCTTTCCTCAAAAATGCAGCAAAATGCTTGGTCCTGTTTACATATCCAGTCTGTTAATCTATGTCTTTTTATTGGGAATCCAGTCCATTGATGTTAAGAGATATTAAGGAATAGTGATTGTTTCCTGTTATTTTTGATATATTTTTTTTACGTTTATGTGGTTATCTTCTTTTGAGTTTGTTGAAAGAAGATTACTTTCTTACTTTTTCTAGGGTGTAGTTTCCCTCCTTGTGTTGTTGTTTTCCATCTATTATCCTTTGTAGGGCTGGATTTGTGGAAAGATATTGTGTAAATTTGGTTTTATTATGGACTATCTTGGTTTCTCCATATATGCTGATTGAGAGTTTTGCTGGGTATAGTAGTCTGGACTGGCATTTGTGTTCTCTTAGGGTCTGTGTGAGATCTGCCCAGGATCTTCTAGCTTTCATGGTCTCTGGTGAAAAGTCTGTTGTAATTCTGATAGGTCTGCCTTTATAAGTTACTTGGAATTGTCCCCTTACTGCTTTTAATATTATTTCTTTGTTTATTGCATTTGGTGTTTTGATTATTATGTGCCAGGAGGACTTTCTGTTCTGGTCCAGTCTGTTTGGAGTTCTATAGGCTTCTTGCATGTTCATGGGCATCTCTTTCTTTAGGTTAGGGAAATTTTCTTCTATAATTTTGTTGAAGATATTTACTGGCCCTTTAAGTTGGAAATCTTCACTCTCTTCCATATCTATTGGTTTGGTTTTCTCATTGTGTCCTGGATTTCCTGGATGTTTTGGGTTACAAGCTTTTTGCATTTTGCATTTTCTTTGACTTTTGAGTCAATGTTTTCTATGGTATCTTCAGCCCCTGAGATTCTTTCTTCTATCTCTTGTATTTTGTTGTTGGTGCTTGCATCTATGACTCCTGGTTTCTTTCCAAGGTTTTCTATCTCCAGAGTTGTTTCCCTTTGTGATTTCTTCTACCTGTTGACCCATGTTCTCCTGTATTTCTTTAAGGGAGTTATTTATGTCATTCTTGAAGTCCTCTAACAGCATCATGAGATGAGACTTTAAACCCAGCTCTTGCTTTTCCGGTGTGTTGGGATATCTGGGACTTGCTGTGGTGGGAGAACTGGGCTCTGATGTTGCCAAGTAGCCTTGGTTTCTGTTGGTAGTGTTCTGTGCTTGCCTTTAACCATCTGGTTATCTCTGGTGTTAGTTGATCTTGGCATCTCTATCTGGAGCTTATCCTTCCTGTGGGCCTGTAAGCCTGTGTCCGTACTCCTGGGAAACCAACTCTCTTCTGGTAGTGTCTATGCACAGAAGACTGTGGAGCTGCCTGGCTCTCTGTTGCAAATGGTGATTGGAAGGCTCCTGTCCCAGCTGCTCTATTTATCGTATGCCCTGTGTGCTCCTAGCTCCAGAGAGATATTGGAGAGAAAGTGGAGCTCTCACCTCTGGGCTCAGAAGTGAAAGCACTGCTGGGAGATCACTCTCTCCTGGTGGGCTATGTACAGAAATCTGTAAAGCTGTCGGGCTCTCTGGTGCAAATGGCGACCTGGTATTGGCTTTTATTGTTTTTGGTTTTGTTTTTTAATTTTCTTTTATTTTTTATTGGATATTTTCTTTATTTACATTTCAAATGTTTTCCCCTTTCCAGGTCTCCCCTATCCCGTTCCCCCTTCCCCCTGACTCTGTGAAGGTGCTCCCTCACCCACCCACCCACTCCAGTCTTCCTGACCTAGCATTCCCCTACACTGGAGCAACGAACACTCATCCTCCCATTGATGTCCAACAAGGCCATACTCTGCTACATATTCGGCTGGAGGCATGGGTCCCTCCATGTGTAATCTTTGGTTGGTGGTCCAGTCCCCGGGAGCTCTAAGGAGGGGATCTGGACAGTTGACACTGTTGCTCCCTCCATGGGGCTGCAAACCCCCTCAGTTCCTTCAGTCCCTTCTCCAACTCCTCCATTGGGGAACCCATGCTCAGTCCAATGGTTGGTTGTGAGAATTCTCTGTATTTGTCAGGCTCTGGCAGAGCTTCTCAGCAGACAGCCATATCAGGTTCCCATCAACTAGCACTTCCCAACATCCACAATAACGTCCAGGTTTGGTGACTGTATGTGGGATGGATCCAGAGGTGGGGCAGTCTCTGGACGGCCTTTCCTTCAGTCTCTGCTCCACACTTTGTATTCATATTTCCTCCTGTGAGTATTTTGCTCCCCCCTCTAAGAAGCACTGAAGCATCCACACTTTGGTCTTCCTTCTTCTTGGGCTTCATATGGTCTGTGAATTGAATCTTGGGTATTCCAAACTTGTGAGCTAATATCCCCTTATCAGTGAGTGCATACCGTGTGAGTTCGGTTGTGACTGATTTTATTCAGGATGATATTTTCAAGTTCCATCCATTTGCCTGTGAATTTCATGAAGTCATTTTTTTAATAGCTGAGTAGTATTCCATTGTGTAAATGTACCACATTTTCTGTATCCATTCCTCTGTTGAGGGACATCTGGGTTGTTTCCAGCTTCTGGCTATTATAAATATGGCTGTTATGAACATAGTGTAGCATGTGACCTTGTTACATGTTGGAGCATCTTCTGGGTATATATATGTCCAGGAGAGTTATAGCTGGGTCCTCAGGTAGTAAGTACTATGTCCAATTTACTGAGGAACTGCCAAACTGATTTCCAGGGGGTTTATACCAGCTTGCAATTCCAACAACAATGGAGGAGTGTTCCTCTTTCTCCACATCTTCTCCAGCTTTTAAATCCCAAAGTCTGTACACTTTCTTCAACTAGGCCACACTTTCTCCGACAAGGCCACACCTCCTAATCCATCTAGTTTTTTTCAAACAGTTCCACTCCTGTTGCAGTAGCCAATTAATCTCTACTCAAATTAACCCCTGCAATGGTGGCCCATGTTCCTCACTACCCATCCCAATGTTCTGAGTTCCCAAGTGAAAGTCACACACACTCACCCTTATATTTTAATATACCTTTAACAGCTCAATGGCTGGGCCACTCTCAAACCTGCACATGGTTAACATACTCCCCTCCATTATTCCTGCGTTATTACTAACTAAAATCTATATTCCATCTTTACTGCCCTACTTCCAGTCAGGGCGGTGCAGGGTCCTGGAGCTGCTCTTCCCCAGCTCCTATGTATTGGCTCTCTTTCTCTGTCCTGTACTTCTCAAGCCTGGTGTTTACTTCCTTCCCTTCATGGCAGTTCTTCTTCCCTCTCTTTCTCAGTCCCTTCCCCAGGAATCGTAAAAGTGCTGCCTCTGTCTCTCTGCCCAGCCATTGGCCACAAGCAACTCTACTTACCATTTAAAACCAATTGTGGGCAAGGTCCCTCAGCATCTTACAGGCAGACGTGCAGATTTCCATGTAATTCTGGGGACCAAATTAACATAAGTAACATTAGACCAAATCCACAACACACTCCCTGGTGACTAAGCATTCAAATATATGAGACTATTGGTCCATTCTTATTCAAACCACTACAGTAATTATATTTCTTTGATGAGTTTTACGTGATTTAGATATTACAGTAACTGTGGCTTTGCAAAAAGAATTGGCCAATGTTTCTTCTATTTGTATTCTGTAGAATAATATAGCATTGGTATTAATTCTTCTTTTAAAGTCTGATAAAATTCTGTGCTAAAACCATCTGGACCTCAACTTTTGTTGGTAGGAAGACTTTTATTTACTCTACTAGTTGACTATGGGTTATAGGTCTGTTGAAATTGCTTATCTGATCTTGACTTAATGTTGGTATGTGGTATATATCAAGAAAATTATCCATTCTTTTTAGATTTGATAGAGTATAGGTGTTTAAAAAATATGACCTAGTTCTCTGGATTTCCTTGATGTCAGTTGTGATGTCCTCTTTTGTCTCCAATTTTGTTAATCAGATCTTCTCTTTCCATCTTTTAGTTAATTTGACTAAGGGTTTGTCAATGTTATTGTTTTTTTCAAAGACCAACTCTTTGTTTCTCTGTATTTTTGTTTGTTCATTTCAATTTTATTGATTTCAGCCCTGAATTGGACTTTTGGCCATCTATTTAGATTTAGTTCTTTTTATTCTAGAGCTTTTAGATGTGTTGTTAAATTACTAGTTTGTGATTTTATTTTTAAATATTGGCACTTAGCACTATGAACTTGCCTCTTAGAACCATTTTCATTGTGCCCTATAAGTTTAGGCATGTTGTGTCTTCAGTTTCATTCAATTCTAAAGTTTTTGATTTCTTTCTTAATTTCCATCTTGACCCATTTATTCACTCAGCAGCAAGTTGTTCAGTTTCCATGAGTTTGAAGGTTTCTGTTATTTCTGTTATTGAGATCTAGTTTCAATCCATGGTGGTCTGATACGATGCATGGCTCTCTTTCACTTTTCTCCTATCTGTTGAGGCTTGTTTTATGTCCAAGTAGTTGGTCAATTTTGGACAAAATCCCATGAATCTCTGAGAAGAAGGTATATTCATTTGTGTTTGGGTGGAATTTTCTGTAAATATATTAGGTCTGTTTGGTTTATAACATCAGTTAGTGCCAGAATTTTAGTGTTTAGCTTTTGTCTGAATGACCTGTCTGTTGGGTATTGAAGACACTGTATGAGAGGGTCAATATGTCATTTTAGCTATAGTAGTATTTCTCCTATGAACTTTATGTCCTTGAGCTTGGTGTACAAATATTCAGAACAGTAATTATTCTTTTGGTGGATTTTTCCTTTTACAAATATATAGCTTCCTTCCTTATCTCTTTGGGTTAATTTTGGTTTGCAGTATATTTTGTCAGATATTTAAATGGTTATATCAGCTTTTGTCTTGGTTTGGTTTGCTTCCATCCACATCCTTTTACTCTGGGATGATACCATACTTGATGTTAAAGTATGCCTCTTGGGTGCTGCAGACAAATCAATCCCATTTCACACCTATTCTGCTGGTCTGTAACTTTTTACTGGGGAGTTGAGACCATTGATTTTTCAGAGTTATCAATGAGCAGTGTTTGTTAATTCCTGTTGTTCTGCAGTGGTGGTGGTGGTGTTCCCCCCTCTCTTTTACTTTGCTGGTCTGAGATTATCTATTTCTTGTGGGTTTTTTGGGGTGGACTTAACCTCTTCAGCTTGAAAATTTCCTTTTATTGCCTTCTCTAGAACTGGATTTGTAGATAGATAGACCTTAAATTTATTTTTATTGTGGAATGACTTTATTTCTCCAATTATTGTGATCAAAACTTTTTCTGGGTATATAGTTTGAGCTGGCGTCCATGGTCTCTTAGAGTTTGTAAAACTTTCGTCTAGGCCCTTCTGGATTTTAGAGTTTCCATTGAAGTCATGTGTTATTATAATAGGTCTGCCTTTATACATTATTTGGGCTTATTTCCTTATAGCTTTTAACATTATTTCTTTGTTCTATGCATTTAGTGGTTTGATTATTTTGTGTCATTGGGAATTATTTTTCTATTCCAGTCTATTTGGTGTTCTGTATGCTTCTTGTATCTTGATAGACACCTCCTTATTTAGGTTGGATAAATTTTATTCTATAATTTTATTGAAATTGTTTTCAGATCCCTGGGTTTCTTCTCCTTCCTTGATTCCTATTATACTTATATTTGGTCTTTTCATAGTGTTCTAGATTTGTGATTGTGAGCTGCCATGTGGCTGTTGGGAATCAAACCCAGATTATCTGCTAGAACAGCCAGTGCTCCAGTGTCTTAATCATTAGCCCTGCTTTTACTTTTTGACAATTGTGATTAATGCTACTATATATGTCAGTTTATCAATACATCTTCATGCCCTTACTTTAAGTGTGTGTGTGTGTGTGTGTGTGTGTGTGTGTGTAAGTAAAGCATTGCATGTGTATGAAGGTTAAAGGACATCTTTTGGAGTCATGTCTCTCTATGATGGGTTCTAGACATAAATCTCAGATTACTGAGTTTGCACAACAAGCATATTTACCCAGTGAGTCATCTTGCAGGCCTAGAGTAGCTATAACACTATGTCTTAGCAAGGGTAAGTATCAAATGGAACCTCACATGTAAGCATGCACTTATTGATAGATCATCCATTTTACTTCTAGGTACTTACTGAGGAGAAATGAATCATGTCCTACCAAAAGACCCACATGCTTTGGGTAGAAATTTTCAGTGTCTTGACTATGGTAAGTGCTGGTTGTGCTGTTGGTGTAGATTCCTGTTGAAACATCTAAATGCACTATATTAGATACCGTTCTTGTTATGACTAAAGTATTTGACTAAAATAAGTCAAAGAGGAATCATTTATCCTGGCTCTGTGCTTTAGAAGGCTTACTCCATGATAGTTTGCCCCGAGCCTCTAGTTCTGAATTTAGGCAGTCATTGCAGCCAGAGGCTATGGTAAAGAAAATTCTTCACCTCGTTTGGAACAAGAAGCAAAGAACAAGACAGGAACTTCAGTCCAGGTATAACCCCCAATCTACTTCCACCATACCTTCTAAAATTCCATACACTCCTAAAATAGTACCACCCTCCTGAGACCAAGTGTTTAAACACATGGTGCCTGTGGGCAACGTTTCAAATTCAAACCACAACACATACATTTTTCAATAGCTCCATCTCATTATATGTAAATTATTGCCTGATAATATTTTTTAAGAGTAAGTTTTCTTAGTAACCTAGAAACTATTACAGTAATCTCACTCTGAGTCCCCACCATCTGCCTACGTCCTACAGGTTAACTTTTTGTACTAAAGAATAAAGTATTTCTGCACTCACTTTCCTTTAGTTATGAGCCACAAAGATTTTCCAGAATCTTTCATGAATACTTCAAAAAGACTTAGAATCAAACAAGGTATAGTTAAAACATCTGCCCTAAAGTAGAGAAAAAAATTATTTTATAGCATTATTTATAATGCCTCCTAGGTAAAATTAAAACTTCAAAGTTACTTCATTTGTATTTCAAATTTGCCCTTGAATTGGATGTCTATTTAAACGTAAAGCCAGCAAAAGGGATGTTCCTAGGTTCAGCTCCTCATTGATGGGACTGAAGAAAGCTGCCCACCATAGCCTCCGTTCAAAGCTCAGCTATACGCTCTGCTTGTAGTCTTGCCTGAGTCAAGCATATGCACCCAAAAGGAAGGTTTCTTTACAAATCACAAATTATTTGTTAAAGCATTATTTAAAAGAATACATAGCATTTTGAAACTGTTGAAGGGCCATGTATAGCCTTGTGTTAAATTTCAGCATCAAAAGCTTAAGTTACTGTTGAATGTGTGTATGTGTTTGCATGTGCATGTGCATTAGCTGCCTAGGACATGAACTGAGTCAAATACTGGAATACTGAATTTGTTGCCCTAATCTCAGGTTTGAGATTAATTAACATCAAGAAAATATTCTTTATTGTTTTATATTTTCATAACAAAAGAGCCTTTCACCAAAAGGATTAGCATATATAAAGGGAAAAGGCCAGAGAGCAGTGAATTCTTCAGCAGGCCAGCATCAGGACTATGTCTTTATGAACCTGATGTGAACATCTATTGAGATGCAACTGTTGGTTTGCCTTGTAGAGAGCTATAAATAATCACACAGCTTATATAGAGGCATTTCCAGATGAATTCAATACTTCATAAGGAAAACTTGGCATGTTTTTAAATATGTAAAACTTAAGACTTTGAAAAAATATATTTTCTTTTCTTCAAGCAGTTCAATAAAAGCCAGTGACAAACCACACTTTTCTCTGCATGCAAACCAGTGTGATCTCTAAGCCTTTTGACTGTCCAATTTCAGAATATAAAAACAGGAGACTTGGGTTTGTATTTCCAAAAACTCCTCGCCTAGAATTGCATGGGGTGGAAAGTTGTTAACCACATTCCATGGCTTCAAAATCTATCCTCTACTTCACTATCACAGAGTCTTGGGTGCTGAGATAGAATAGCGTGGCAAGAGCAACTTAAGGGAGAAAGGGTTTGCTTTGGCTTGTTGTTCGAGGGTTCCATTCATCATGGCAGAGAAGTCATGAGAGCAAGGGCTCAAGGCATCTGATCACACTGTGTCCAAACCCAAAGGAAGACAAATGCTGGCGTTCTGCACACTTTCTCCTTTTTAAGTCCCACCCCACTTTACCTGGGTCTTCCCACTGCCAATTAGCAAGTAACTTAATCACTTACAGGCATGCCCACAGGCCTGTTTCCAAGGTGTTTCTAGATCCTGTCAAGTTTGACAAGTTTAACTAGGACAGTGTTCCTTAATGTCCTTCATTATAAAAGAAAAAGTGTAATAAGCTACTCATGCTCCAGAAAGATCATATGCAACCTCTCTTAGAGTCCAGAAATCAGAAATCATACAAGGAAGGCAAATACTATGATGTCAGTGTCAGTTGTTATCCACTGTGTTCTGTGTTAGGGAGGGAAAAACTGTAGCAAAATTAAATAAGGCCATGGCATAAAGAAACTGCAAAAACAAATATAAGAATAACCCAAAAGTTAAAAAATCTATAATCAATAAGAGTGGATAGATATGGCAGAGTTCTTAGATAAAACTGCATTTTCAACCATTTTTAAAATGTTTCCCATTTGGCAGAACCCCAAATGGGCTTTGCCAAGCACTTTTCTCTGCACTTTTTAAGTGCATATGTATTTCAAGGAAAATTTAATCCATATGTTCTTCTCTCATTTACACAATTTATCAAAATGTTGCTTTGAATGAGCCATTTAATGTCTAAGAAAACTAAAGAGTACTCCTTTCCCTCCCAAATAAGATTTTAACTTTTTTCTTTCTGAATTAAAAATGTATTCTAAACCACATGGAAAACTAATTGAAAAATAGTCTATTCTGTTTTAATATTCAGAGCCAAATAATATCTAATAAAATGCAAACTAATAGAAAAGCACAGATTCCCTTCTGCTACTGTTTCCAACTTCTCCTCATGGTTCCAAGAAGCCAAAGAATATCTGAATTAAAGATATCATGGAAATAATTTTTTCTGTCACTTTGGGGAAACTGAATCTGAACAAAGTTGAATAGGCAGACATCACAAAACAAGGATTAGCAGTGGAGCCAAAGTATTTGTCCAGTTAAGGAAGTTCTTTGTTAATTTTTAATCTCAATTAGAATCTTATGCTGTAATATATTAGTGCTTCAGAATAATACAAGACCATGAAAACACAGTGCAGATTATCCTGTATGAAATGTGCCCTCTGCTTTCTCTAGACAAATGTTAGGAACACTGAGAAACTTCAAGTGAGAAATTCAGCGTCTATTGCTGCCACTGAAAATTTCAGTTGTCAAATTCACCAAGTGAACCTAATACAGATCCTTTACTCTCCCCAGAAGAGTCTGCAATGCATCTGTTGTGTGTGTGTGTGTGTGTGTGTGTGTGTGTGTGTGTGTGTGTGTGTGTGGTGCATGTGTGCATGCACACATACAGTCATATGTGCGCTATTGTAGGTGTGTAACATCAGAGGATGTTACACTTTCCAGAACTTACAGGAGTCAGTTCTGCCCTTTCATTCTGGGTCCCATGGGTTCAATTCAGATCACCAGGCTTGGGTGGCAAGCATCCCTAGCCAGTAAGAAGTCATCTCATTGATTACCACTCTTTTACAAGTCTAGCAACATCAGACACTGTTACCCAGAACAAGGAACGGAATTACATGGACTGCACCTCAACAGACAAGGATACTCACCCTCTCTTTCTTTCCTTCTTCTCACAGAGGATGTCACTGTGGTCTATACACAAACTTGGTCATGGGTGTTCTGTTTCATCTGAAAGTCAGTGATGAATCCACCCCGGCACAGCCATAGTTCACTTCGGGCTCAGTTTCTGTTACTAGTGTCTTCAGACACCTCAGTTTCTCCAGAGAGGGAAACAGAACTGGGGAAAGGATAGATTGCTTCCCCAGGGAACTAAAAAGAAGAGGTTTAGGGTGTCTCATGATCATGTCAAAAAGGAGTTTAAAACTATAGATCAAAAGATTGGTGAGAAGATCTCCCCAGGCTTCTATATCATTATGGCTTCTCAGTGTTTAGGCAGGAGTGCTGTCTTTTTATTTTTTTAAATTGAATATAATATTCATTCACATTTCAAATGCTAAAACCTTTCCAGGACCCCCCAAAATGCTCAGCCCCTCCTCCCACCCCCTGTCTTCAAGTATGTGTCCCTCCACCTAACCCACTCCCACCCCCCCCCCCAGATTTCCCTTTGTTGGGGCATCTATTGAGCCTTCACAGGACCAAGGACCTCTCCTCCCACTGATGCCTGACAAGGCATTCCTCTGCCTCATTTTTGGCTGGAACCATGTGTACCCCTTGATTGATGGTTTAGTCCCTGGGAGTCCTGGGGCATCTGGGTGACTGACCTCATTGTTCTTCCCATGGAGCTGTAAACCCCTTCAGCTCCTCCAGTCTGCCCTCCAGCTCCTCCATTGGGAACCCCACGCCTAGTCCAATGGTTGACTGCTAGCATTTGCCTCTGTATGTGTAAGGCTCTGGCAGGGCCCCTCCTGATACAACCATAACAGGCTCCTTTTGACTTCTTGTCATCCATAATAGGGTCGGGTTTGGTGACTGTATATAGGATGAATCCCCAGGTAGGAGTGCCGTCTTACACAAAGCAGTGACTACCAGAAGGTTCCCATTCTTTCAATGCAATGGAAGAGAGCGAGCATGTGATAAATATATGCATATCACCTGCAAGCAGTAACAGAGAGAATCATATCTTTTGTGGAGGGAGGAACCAAGAGGATGCCATGTAGGTGAACCAACTGCTTGCTAGTTGTTTAGTCTTGGGAGGTTTCCTTGATCTCTTTGTCTTATGGGATGCTTTTAATGGAATGATACTTTTAATGGAATGACACTTTGCCCGACTGCATAAGGATCCGTGAAACAATTTGTGTAAGACACTAGTATGCATAGAACTCAATGAAAATAATTGTGATTAACTCTCACTTCTTTCTTTATTTTACTCATACAGGAAACTAGGTAAGTTTCTAGGACTTATAGCCAGAAAAAAAAAAAGGGAAGGAAGGAAAAAAGGAAGGAAGACAGACAGACAGACAGACAGACAGACAGACAGACAGACAGACAGACAGAAAGAAAGAAAGAAAGAAAGAAAGAAAGAAAGAAAGAAAGAAAGAAAGAAAGGAGGAAAGGAGTGTTATTTAAAACTGATAGGTCTGGCTCTAAGCAGGTAAAAGAAATTGCAAATCAGTAAACTGTTATTCTAAACCCAAACATATGTTCAAAATACAAAGCAAGTCCAACTTGAGGCAATCACAGCAGGTACCCACATCTCTCAATGTGCAACTTCTAATAGATGTACAGTCTTTCTATCCTGATCTCCAATTGTCAAAATGAGCTAACTAATCTAGCTTACTCATTAGAGAATTGAACGATATTGAAGTATCACACGGTAGTCTGTAAATATGCACAGCTATTATGGATCAATTCAAAAGAAAATTACCTTTAAAACGGAAACAAGATTTCTAAATTAATAATAATAATAATAATGATAATAATAAAACATACTCAAAGATTAGACAGCCACTGTAACCAAGAGCAAAATTCTCATCAGTGCCCTCAGAAGTTGCAGAACCGGAAATGATTATGTCAGCAAAGAGCTTGGCAACGTGATATCTATGGGTCACATGTGAAGCCCAGTTCTGATTTGCTTTGTCTTGGTGACTGAAGAGGATGTTATAGTGAAAAGAATGCAATTGTTGTCTAAGTGTCATTACCAGGGAAAGTGGGGTCCCCACTCAGCGTTCTTAGCTTCATCAATAAGATGGTTTAAGAATGACTCAGAAGAACACTCAAGGACATTTTTATTAGTGTTCAAAAGAGAAATCACAGGGCAGGAAACCTGTAAGTCTTGGCAAGCATCCAGTGGAGGAGGGTGGAAAAGGGGGAGAGAAAGCCGCGGCTTTGTGAGGTAGTTATGGAAGCTTAGCAATCAGCCATGTGGCTAAAGGGAATAGGCTTCATAGAAAGACTGGGGAGATCCCAAAGTATCAGAGAAAACATGCTTGGACTGACCACCATCCAACAGAAAGAGACAGAAAGGAAGAAAAACGAAAGTTATATTTCTCTGAGTCAGGACCCAGAAAGGCTGAGAGACTTAAGAAGCCTCAAGGTGGCTTGGTAGTGAGTGGGCAGAGAATATGGACTCTGGGGAGGGAACATGTATTGTCTCCTTAAAGGGATAATTATTCACCCTATCCAGCATGGAGTCAGAGAAATGTGACTTTCTTAGTGATTCGTCTCTTAGCCAGATGATTGACCAGTCCAACTGGATTAACTTGTACATTTTTGCGTAGTTTAGAATGTTAGTCTCCACCTAAGCCAGAGGTAGATTTCACTCTCTTGATCAGAAAAAGTAGGCCTTAATCAGCCTCAGCAGAACATTCATGAGGGCTATAATCACACCACTGTGAAGATGACATTCTGTTTCGAGGTTTGCAAAATGAAGTTAGATTTGGTGATCATAAATGTACCTAATTCTGGGATTGTAACTTCTGTGGTGGAGGGCTTGCCTTGCATGCTCAATTCCCCAGGTTTGATCTCTAGTCCTGCTAAGTGGGAAAAATAAATGAACCTACTGAACTAACATCTTATGGACCTATCATGACCTAGAACAGTGAGATCAGTTCTAATACCCTCATCCCTGTCCTGTAATAATTGGTATGAAGAGTGCCAGTAGATAACAAAAGCTTTAATGGTAGAATCAGATTCCTGTAATGTGTTCTACAATGTGCCTACAATGGTTCAGTGGTTAGAAAATTAACTGCTATGAATCTAAATTGGCTCCATCATGATGACCATTTTCTATTGTATAGTTTTGCATAAAGGTTAAATAAGAGCATTTTCTTGTCCACATAAAACAAGATACACTGAAACTTATAGACAAGAAAGTGGGGAAGAACCTTGAACACATGGGCACAGGGGAAAATTTCCTGAACAGAACAACAATGGCTTATGCTCTAAGAACAAGAATCTACAAATGAGACCTCATAAAACGTCAAAGCTTCTGTAAGGCAAAGGACATTGTCAATAGGACAAAATGGCAACCAACAGATTGGGAAAAGATCTTTGCCAATCCTACATCAGATAGAGGGCTAATATCCAATGTATACAAAGAACTCAAGAAGTTAGACTTCAGAGAGTCAAATAACCCTATTAAAATGGGATACAGAGCTAAACAGAGAATTCTCAACTGTGGAAATTCGAAGGGCTGTGAAGCACCTAAAGAAATGTTCAGCATCCTTAGTTATCAGGGAAATGCAAGTCAAACAACCCTGAGATTTTACCTCACACCAGTCAGAATGGCTAAGATGAAAAACTCAGGGGACAGCAGATGCTGGCGAGGATGTGGGAAAAGAGGAATACTCCTCCATTGTTGGTGGGATTGCAAGCTGGTAAAACCACTCTGGAAATCAGTTTGGCAGTTCCTCAGAAAATTAGACATATTAATACCTGAGGACTCAGCTATATCACTCCTGGGAATATACCCCGAAGATGCTCCAACATGTAATAAGGACACATGTTCCACTATGTTCATAGCAGCCTTATTTATAATAGCCAGAAGCTGGAAAGAACCCAGATGTTCCTCAAAAGAGGAATGGATACAGAAAATTTGGTACATTTACACAATGGAGTACTATTCGGCTATTAAAAACAATGAAATTCTTAGGCAAATGAATGGAACTAGAAAGTGTCATCCTGAGTGAGGTAACCCAATCACAAAAGAATACACATGGTGTGCACTTACTGATAAGTGGATATTAGCCCAAAAGTTCAAAATAAACAAGTTACAATTCACAGACCACAGGAAGCTCAAGAAGAAGGAAGACCAAAGTGGGGGTGTTTTGATTCCTCTGAGAAAGGGAACAAAATACCCATAGGAGCAATTATGGAGACAAAGTGTGGGGCAGAGACTGAAGTAAAGGCCACCCAGAAACTGACCTACCTGGGGATTTATCCTATAAACAGTCACCAAACCCAGAGACTCTTATGGATGACAAGAAGAGCTTTCCTAAAGGAGCCTGTTATGGTTGTCTCCAGAGCGGCCCTGCCAGAGCCTTACAGATACAGAGTCAGATGTTAGCAGTCAACCATTGGACTGAGTGTGGGGTTCCCAGTGGAGGCTTGTAGGGAGGACTGGAGTTGCTGAAGGGGTTTACAGTCCCATGGGAAGAACAATGATGTAGGCCAACCAGACCTCCCAGGGCTCCCAGGGACTAAATCATCAACCAAGGGGTATACATGGTTCTAGCCACAATTGTGGCGGAGGAATGCCTTGTTGGGCATCAGTGGGAGGAGTGGTCCTTGGTCCTATGAAGGCTTAATAGATGCCCCAGCATGTGGAAATTGAGGAGGAGCAGGTGGATTGGGTAAAGGGACATCTTCTTGGAGATACGGGGTGGGAGGATGGGTTGGGGGTTTTCTGGGAGGGAGGGAAACTGGGAAAGGGTATAACATTTGAAATGTAAATGAAGAATATATTCAATAAAAATTTTTAAAAAGAGCATTTGCTTGCTTCATGATAGAAGCTCAGTACAAAGGGTACCATTTTCAAGATGGCAGAAGAGGGCATAATGGATTCAGATACTGGATGGAAGGCTTTGTTCATCAAGGGAATATCAGTTGGCACATACATAATGCTTCTCAACCCAGAAATTGCTCTACAACTGGAGTTTTGACCTGGCCTGTGTGTGATAGGAACTGAACCCAGGTCTTCTGTAAGAGCCGCAGTGTCCTTAACTGCTGGGCCATCTCCTCAGTTCCTAACTCACATTTCTGATTATTTCTATTGTTTAAACATTAAGCATCTTATTTGCTCACCAATTTGAGGCATGCTGTATACCTCAGGTCCCATCACCTGTTAGGTGTCAGTATATAAAAGCAGTATGATATCCTTTGTCATAAAAGTTGCTCCCTCGAGTCAGACTTTGTCAGAGACTTCCAAGGATTAGAGTTCAATTCCTTCACATGCGGGACCATCACATTCCTAATGCATGACAGATCATAGCTGCCTGTAATTCCAGTTCTAGAATATCCAACGCCTTTCCTGACCTCTGCAGGCTACTGCATGCACACTTGTGTATATATACTCAGACGCACACCCACAAAATAAAATAAATATTTTTAACATGAGGAGTACCCAAGAACATGCCAAAGAAGCTATACACAGCAATAGAGAGAATTATTCTACATCAGAATGTTTTAAAAGTTTCAAAATTCCTGTTAGGGGTTCTTATCATTGACACCAGAAGCAGGCAAGAATGTTGCAATCCAGGTAGTAGCTCCAGTCGCTACTATCCCAAGGGTCATCTCCAAAGATGAATAGACATTGGGAAGAGTCTGCTAGCTGAGCTCCATGGTCAGAACAGCCTTCAGGGCTGCTGAATTCAGTCCTCCAGTGACAGAGGAAGTGAGAAACTGATGAACCGGGCTTTCTTCACAGGTTTTAAGGAATTGCAAGCTGGTACAACCACTCTGGAAAGCAGTCTGGCGGTTCCTCAGAAAACTGGGCATGACACTCCCGGAGGATTCGGCTATACCACTCCTGGGCATATACCCAGAGGCTTTACCTGCATGCGATAAGGACACATGCTCCACTATGTTCATAGCAGCCTTATTTATAATAGCCAGAAGCTGGAAAGAACCCAGATGTCCCTCAACGGAGGAATGGATTCAGAAGATGTGGTATATCTACACAATGGAATACTACTCTGCAATTAAAAACAATGAATTCACGAAATTCCTAGGCAAATGGTCAGATCTTGAAAATATCATCCTTAGTGAGGTAACCCAATCACAAAAGAACACACATGGTATGCAGTCACCGATAAGGGGATATTGACCCAGAATCTCGGAATACCCTAGACACAATCCGCATATCAATAGATTTCTAAGAAGATGGAAGGAGAGACCTCTGGTCCTGGAAAGACTGGATGTAGGGGAACGCCAGGACAGAGTAACGAGAGGGGGTTGAATGGAGAAAAGAGGGAGGGAAGGGGGCTTATGGGATTTTTGGGGAGGGAGGAAACAGGAAAGGGGAAATGATTTGGAATGTAAATTAAAAATAAAATAAAATAAAATAAATAATTAAAATAAAAAAAAGGACTTTCTCTTCCTTATTTCTGTCTCCTGTGATTTTAGCCAAGTTTCTAAAACATACCTTAGATAATGTGCATTCATGAGTGATGGTGAGCACCCTCTTCACACTTGTAGGGAGATGAAGTTGCCAAGGACAGAGAGCAGCTACTTTGGAAGAATTGAGGAAGGGTTGAGTTCCCTGAGGACCTCAGGAAGGAAAGGGGAAGCCTCGGATCTACCCCGGGGGAAATTCTGGAAATCCCAGCTGAGGCAGAAGGCAAAGGGAGGAAACTACTGTCTCTCTATTTCTATCATTGTACACTTTCTGTAGTCTTTTACAAGCTTACAATCTCTTTTAAAAAATTTGGTACATAATAATTCTTTCTTACAACTTTTTCAGAGTGCTTTCTGGGTTTGGAGAATGTTGAGAAGTCCAGCTCACTAGGAAATAAATTCAACCTGATTACTTAACCAAACTTCCTGAATGGCCACAGTAAGAACTCATATCCAATTCAAGAATGAACGGAGCATTGTCTTGTAAAATATCATCATTTCCTGACTTTAAGAAAGGGGATAGAAGGATGCACTGAATTTGGGCAGAACGTTTTGGTCAGGTCTTCAAGTTGAAACCTATAAGTCAAAACAAAAGAGAAGAAGAGGAAATAAGAACAAAGTTTTGTGAGTTCAGCAAACAGTTTGGTGGGGAAAGATAGTGTTCAGATGTCTCCACCCACCCCATGCACACCCTTTTCTCTTCGAGGACCTCGCTGCCTCTCGTCATGTCAGTTTCGAGTCAGGCATACTGGAACTGATCACTTTTCAGCCTCAATAAGTCCTTGTTAATTATTTTAACATTTCAGGTTTAGGAAACCCAAACCCAGTGTTTGCTAACTGCTCTTTTCCTTGATTTGTGTGCCCTCTTACATTACAGGGGAGGTTGGGGCCATGTGGTTCTGATTCATTTTTACTTAACTCATGAAGACATTGTTTCATAAAGGCCATGTGACGTCCAAAGATTCTGCTCAAAGTTTTCATCCTCAAACTGTCGAGCCAGGAGAGCTGCACAGTCTGTGACAGAAGGACAGAATCAGGAGGCCTGGAACTCACTCTTCTTACCTCCCCTGCCCTGACTTGCTTTCAGAAGGGTGAATTATTTGGATAGTGATAGCAGTGTTTCATGGAGGGTTGAGAAACTGCATGGAAAATTATCATTTTGGAGACTTGTTCTTAAGACCCTTTATGAGCTGACACCTAAATAACCCTTGAAATGAAAGAAAAAGATTTTGTTTGGTTTGGTGTTTGGTATAGCAGTTCCTTTATAAGAACCACAACTCAAAATTGAAAATTTACATAGTAATTACATAGAACATGTTTCTGCCTGAAAGCATGCTTACATGGGAATACTGTCTTCCTACTGTTTCCTTTTGAGTAAAATTCACACTCCAACTTTTTAATCCATTTGCAGGACAGTGGGAAGACACCCAACACAGAGGAAACCCTTCTGTTGCCAGCACTAAGGCGGAAGTTCTCCTGCTGTTTTACTTTAGAACACCAAATACTAAAAGTTAAAGCTCTTCTAAGTGAAATGGCCCCAGAGTTATCTTCTATCAGCAATTAATTTTTTAAATTTTTTTTCATAACTCAATATCTCTTGCTGGAGTCTAGGTCCTTAGGTAGAAGTCCTGTCAGCTGCCCAAGTCTCCAGAAAGCAAAACAAAACTCAAGAAGCATTTTGACCACAATCAGAAAGCACATAGCTTATGAATCAAAATAACAAGACATTACAGTAAATGAGTTTAAGTGAAATGATAACATCTGTTGGGCTGATACTCTGCAACAACCAAGAGACACAAAAAGTAGCCACAGGCTGCTGAAGAACTTGAATATTTTTCTCTCCCCTAAAGTGCTTATTTCCCAAAGAATTCAAACCTCCACCCCCTGTGAGTGCACTCATTCATGTGTGCATGTGTCTGTCTGTCTGTCTGTCTGTCTGTCTATCTATGTCTATGTCTATATCTACCAGTCTATCCAAACATCTTCTAGTTATCATTTAATCTCCAGAGAGTAGTCTGGAATTAGGCAAAGGGCCCAGCTGAACACAGCGCAAGAGCCGTCAGAACAGACATGTGGAGTCAGTAGAAGCTGGGTGCCCCTTTCCTTGGCAGAATCATAGTTAGATTACTCATTGCTGGGTTAAAACATGTGTGCTGCAGAAGAGAAAACTAGACCCTTCTCTTCTGGCTTTTTACAAGGTTCTTATGAAAGTAGTGTTGTGAGAAAGGAATAGATTTTTGTTACCAGCTGTACAGACAAGTAAGTAGCAGTCCTGACTATACCTGTGGCTCAGCATCAATGTCCCACGAGGATCTGCAGCAAACTGAGATCAGCCATTATCTCTCCTTCTGAAGATTGGAACCAATCCTACCTAGTTCTTGCCAAGCAGCCTTTAGAAACTACACAAACATTCCATTTGTGCCTCTATGAGGGACATGTTATTAAGACCCTTAAAGAGAATATCTATTGCTTGTTCATGGAGTAGGATGAGGAAACCAGAAGTAAACTATCTTTATCTCATTTATACTGAAGAACAAACAAACAAAAAGATCCACAAAAACCAAAGATTCAGCCATGTAGTTTACAGTTGAATAGATGAAGCAAGAAATAAATGATCAACGGAAGGATAAATGCCACTGATTACATCACAAACATGGTGATGATCAACCTCAGAGGCAAGAAGGAGAACATGGTTACAATGAGCAGACAGTCTCCAAGGATACAGGCTGAGTAAGGGAATTCCAGATCAAGAGAACCACAGACAGGCTCTAATTACAATCAAGCCATAGACTCTGAAAGCAAAGGGTGCCTTCACACATATACCTCATTTTACACACCAGAAAAGTGTCAAACCGCAAGAATCTGAAGTTCCCCCCCACACACAACAGTTTTTCAAAATGCTACAATTAACAAATGCCAAACCTTCTATGGACACGAACTTGAGAGAGTTTCTCAAAGTCTTCATCTAGAATTCGATAAGCTGTCCCTCCAGTTGGCGTTCTTTGTCCTTCGGTTAGTTTTCCTATACCTTACATACAGCACAGGACCTGGGAACCACTGTGCCTTAAGAGAAATGCACCATTCTTTTATGGGCCAACCAAAGAACAAAGCTCATAGACACAAAACAAAATCTCTAAGAACAAGAGACTTCTTGTATCTAATGTCCATTGCCCTTGTTTATAACTGTTTCTAGCCTAGACTCTCAGGCTTCGCACGTGGTGAGTGGAGTCTTGGTGACATCTTTCAGATGTGTTTCCTTCTGTGTTTTGGGTCATAGAAAAGCTGACACCTGAATTCTTCATGGTTATTTGTCTTGACCCTAAAAGAACTATACTGTATCAGGGACACCCACACACTGCAGTCACCTGCTCCCCAACCTTCACAGCCACGTGATACCCTTCCACAGTTGGGAGGAAATGAATCTACCTTCTCCACAGGTCTAATGGCTGCACAGTCTGAACTTCCATAGTCATAGCTTTCAAACTGGCACAAGGGGGCCTTATATGAAAGAGTGAGCAAAATCAAGAAGCACAGTCTTGCTTTTATTATACATCTAAACATGGTTTGAAAAGCCTGATGTACTTGAACAGATGGATATGGATGACTTTAAAGATAAAATTTTAATGAGAATGTGTCTGTTGCTGTATAGAAAAACTATCCCCAAGTTTATGGGTATAAAATAGTAAGAGATATTTAATAACTGTTCCTGTGCCTCAGAAATTTGGGAGTTACCCAGCAGGGGGAGGGGGAATCCTGAGGTTACAGTGGCTGACTGGGGTCATTTTAAAGACTTCTTACTTTTTGTGTCTGAAATATCAGCTAAAAGTTCATTCTGCTGGTGGCTGGAATACCTGGGACTCTTCCAGGCTGTCTCCCAACACCTAATGCACACTGCAGCATTAGGGTATGTGGAATTCTTACCTTGTAGCTCAGCTCCTCCTCCTAACGGGATGTACTATGATATGGAGTTAGACAGAAGCTGAGCTATTCTTCTCAACCTAGCTTCAATAGGTTAAGAGTTGGTAGATTTCTTAGGATTTGGTAAAGCTATTCTAATTTGATAGGACAAGGCTGCTGAGGCTGGCCCATCTGCAAAGATATGTAAGTAGACTAGAACTTTTTAAGACAAGGTGTCATGTAGCCCAGGCTGGTCTGGAATTTTTCATGTAATGAAGATGACCTTGAATACTGATCCTCCTACTTCCACCTCTTGAGTGCTGGGATTACAGGCACGCCTCACAAGCTCATGCTATGGGGTGCTAGACATGGAATCCAGGACTTGCTTAATGCTAGTTAAACACTATACCAACTGGAGTACATCCTCAGTTCTGAATTCTGAAACTTTTACATTGCAGGACAGTTTGAAAATCTGAAGATTTCTTTTAGAGGATCACCAGCACGAAGGGTTATAGCGACAGAAAATGATCAGCAAGCAACCAACAGTAGGAGCCAATCACCATTTATGCCTTTGAGAATCCAAAATACATAAAACCCAGCCATTCAAATGCCCTCAATAGGATTTTTAAAAGATTTTTCATCTTCATCTTTAATGATGTGTATACGGTGTATCTCCTTGCATTTTTACATGTGAGTGCAATGCCCAAGGAGGCCTGAAAAACGTTTCAGATCTCCTGGAGCTGGAATTACAAGTAGCTGTGAACCTCCCAACAAGGGTTCTAGGACCCAATACCAGGTCCTCTTCATGAGCAGTAGAGGTCTAACCACTGATCCATTTGTCCTACCCCCAATATGACTTTTGCCTGTTTAGTTTCTAACTTTTATTCCACAGTTACACTTCTAATAATATCAGTTTCAATTTCATTCAGTTGGCCTCCCTAGGTTGTGCTTCTCAATCCTAGGCATGTGTAAAAACTGAATGCATGGTGGAAATGAACCTCACCAGTTAATGTTTTGAGGAAATACTTGGCCCAGGCTACAGAGATGGCTGAGCAGTTAAGAGCAATTTCTGTTTTTGCAGAGGACCCACATTTGGTTTCTGGAAGCCATGTTAGATGCCTTACAACTACCTGTAACTCCAACACCAGTAGAATATGGCTCCCTCTTCTGACCTCTGTAGATGCTAGCTCTCATGTGCATGCACATACACTCACATACACTCACAATTAAAAAATAAAAAATGTCATAAATGTTATAAAATTTAAATTTAAATTATAATGTTATAAAATTATAAAATTAAAATTATAAAGGAATTCACAGTCAACTTTACAGTTACATGCAATAGCTACATTAGACCCACAAGTAAGACAGAGATAAAACAGATAAGGAAAATAAAAGTAGCACAATAAAATTATCCCACCATCCCATTTCATGGACTTGGGGAATCACACTTCCCACCATATCTGTTTGGAATTGGCATAGACCAAACTGTTCCTACTATGGGATGTGTTTCCTACTGTAGTTCTTCAGGATAATGACAAAATGATCTCAGCTCTTGAGATAGCATCTAGTCACCCTATGCATCCAGACAGACCATAGCTTCACTCAAATCTATCCTCCTGTGTTCAAGAAGGTGCTCTCACACTGTATAGAAAGGGTATGTTTTGTGCTGCAGGAGGTCCTGCGGCACCCTGGAGCGTGGGAACCCTAAGAGGAAGCTCGTGGAGGAGGCTGCATGCAGAGGCTGGAGGAAGGAAGAGAACCATCTGAGAAACACAATGATGTTCATCAGGGACCTGGGCAAGTGACAAGGTAACAAAGATGCAATATAGCACTGAGCATGGCAGCCAAGAATACAGACTTCCCAGAAGAAAGAGAAAAAGCCCTATGAATGAGCAGCATGGGTCCAAATTAAGGCTGTGGTCAGCGCCTCGCCCTACATGGCCTTCATGAACTTCCTGTAGCACTACACTGATTGGTTGGAGAAGCCGCTGATTGTCCTGACCTCCCAGCACACTATTTCCAAGCAAACAGTCGTGTGGCTATCTTCCAATCTTCCAAACAAATCAACAAGAGGGCACGGGTGGGTGCTGGGTTTACAGGCGCCTTCAGTGGTTCCAGAGGTCAAAAAGAATAATGCCCCCAGGCCAGCGTTGCTGCGTCTTAGTATCAGTTAGCCTGGTTTATCCACCACCGAGCCTCACTGTATCTGACAAAAGATGAGTTTATTCTAAAACGCCCTTACGCTACGTTTATTTCTAAATACATATCTAAGTTTTTATATCTCCGGTTGTGGGAAAGAGGTCCATCAGGACGTGTTACAAGAAAATGGAATGTTTATGTAAAACTTTTAGATAGAATTGGGGAAAAATAATCTTTCTGGTTAGAGAGCATCACTGAAGGAGGTGAGGAGCTGACTTTTCAGAAGGGCTCTTAATTGCATTTATCAGAAAAAATTGCCTCAGTGTTTATCGTGAATGCTGTTTTCGTTCCAGGAGACAGTTGGTTATGAAGTATCTTAAACACAGAGGTTGGTTCAGAAATATCTGTATCCCAGAGTCATTGTGGGAAAGCTTTCCCCCAATCTATTTACCCTCCCTTACTAATACTTCAAACTTCCTCCACATCAGCGTGTTTCTCTGCTCCCAAGTGCTAGCTGTTACTACGCCGTTTCTTTCTCATTGGTTCAAGCTAAGATCGAATGTTCTTTTCTCACAGTGATAATCTTCTTTAGAGTTCCCTCATTATTCAAAGCTTGCTTTTGGTTGTTCTTTCTTGTGTGAGTTGGCATGGGGTATGAGTTTTGATTTTTTTTTTTCTTTTTAGAGGGCCTAGGCTGTCCTAGAACTCACTCTGTAAGACTAGCTGGTCCTGGACTCAATGGCAATCCTTTTGCCTCTGTCTTATGAATCCCGGTACTGCAAATGTGCACCTCCATACCTGGCCTTGTGTTGTTCTGAGCCCTTATTTTAACTGTAGGTGATTTTTTATTTTTCTTCTGTGTGTACACACTGGTATTCAAAAGTTTTGCTAAGTGACTTCACAGTCCTCTTGTCTCGTTGCTCTGTGTTGCTCAGTACATGGCTTCTTCCTCAGGATTAATGGTGGAAGCCTGATCACCAGCCATCACATCTTTCTCCTGGCAGTGGAGAGGCAGGGAAGAATGGCATAGCCCTCCTTCTTTATGGGCATGTTTCAGAAGCCCCATGGCTTCTCTGCTCACCTCACCTCAGCCTTTGCCCAGGTGCAGACAGCTGCCAATGGTAAGGGAAACTAAAGAAGGTGATGTTTAAAATTCACGCCTTCTGCTTCCTGAGAGGACGGAAGACGGCGGAACAGATACTGAGGTCAGCATGAAGTTCCCTTTGCTTGGTCTATTTCAATGTTGGTCAGTGCTTACAGGCCAGCAAACTCCTGTTCTTGTTTGAGTTGTTTTCTCATGCCCTAGCCTGTTTGTTCCTACTGGTTTCTCAGTAGATCATTACGTAGTTTATTTTTAAATATTTTTGTTCATTCTTTCCAACTTCATCCGTGTATATAATGTATTTTGAATGTGATCACCCTTATTATGCTTTCTTCCCGCTTCCCTGCAGTATAGACTTTATTTTTTAAATGTGGTGAAAAGCCAATTCTAAATTCTGGGTGATTTATATATAACATTAAAATGTTGATTATATGTGTTTACATATGATTTCTATATGATTACATATGATTAGGTGTGTATGTAGAGTCAACAATGGGGACTGCTTTTGGATGAATCACCTCAGTTCCCAACTCTTTTCATGTACCACAACCAATAAATTTTAAGCTCTGTAGCCTACAAATGTACTGCTGCATTAATATGCCACACACATTGTCAAACATGCACATGAATTAAAACTTGTGAGATAAAGAGAGAACATGTCAAAGTTCAGACGTTTTCTTCCCTCATTCTAGAGGACTCTCTGAGATATACCCAGTATAACAACTGCCAGATACCTTGGTGAGCTCTCTGTATCATGCATAGCACTATTTCAACTGAGAATTCACCCAAAACCTAACAAGAAAGACCCGGACAAAATGCTAACAGTAAATGTTGTTATATTGTTATGTCTCACAGGGAGGAGGGGAAAAAAAAGAAAACAATTGTTGAAACTCCCACATTTGGGAATCTGACAAACAAATTAAATGTCTCGACAAAATGTCTACATTGAAAAACCCATTTGGGCTTTTTCACAACAGAGTGGAGTTTGCTAAAGAGTTCAATCTCTTCTTGTTTATGAACCCCTAATTTCCCCACTATTGGGTTTCACCAACGGCATAAACAAGGGACACCGCTGTTCTGTTCATTGTGGTCATGAATTACAGGGCCCCGGAGAAGCAAGTGGAGGTACTTCGGAGTCTGGATTTCAATGTGCTGTGTGTGTAGTCTATGTACTTGTATATTTTGTGTATGTCGACTAAAGCTTTTCAAATGAAGCTGGGGATGAATTTCCCAGGCCAGTCATACTGCATTTCCCTAAGGACAAAGCCCAAAACTGACAGATCTCATTTTGTGTTACAGAATAAAACCAAGTAATCAGGACCCTGCAGACCCCTGCACAGGGCTGCGCACCGATATCAATTACTTCACTAATTAGCCTGACAAAATGTGCTATTCGTTTAGGTCTCTCATTGGCAGGGACAGTGAAACAGTAAGGACCAAAGGAAACAGTGACCATGTCATCTCGGAATTGCCAGTGTACAAGATGTGGTCATTTGATCAGAGTCAGGCATGTACTCAAGGCCTTAGGGGGTAAGGATAAATTTAGAGAAAGTTCAAATATGGCATTTTGAAGAGTGGATCTGAAAGAACAGGCACTGGAGAGATTGTAAGATTCATAAGACAAATTCCACACATTCTGATGAGTGATTGTGAAGATGAAGACATCAATAAGACCAAGGAAATTCTATGATGAGTTTAGGTTTTGAAAGGATCTGTACCAGGAAGGTCATATAACCAAGGTCGAATTGTGAAATGTATAAGAAAATTGTCAAAATTGTTAGTGGCCTGATAGGCCAGTGCTTACAAAACTGACCAAGGCGATAATACTTATCCAGCTTGTCTGCCTTGAGCCCTGATTGCAAACAAGAGAGGGGACTGTCTAGCTAGTGAAGATGGTTGATACTGGCAGATGAGACAAGCTTTTCTATCATGGGAAATTACATTCAAAACGTGAAAGGCAAGCATGGGTGAAAGGGAGACAGTCTCAGAGAAGAGTGGACTGCTGAAATGGAGCCTAATCTCCATTTCCAGAGGATTCTACAGAAACCTGATGTCATGAATCTGAGGTCCCTGTTGAAACACGTCATTCTAGAGACAGATGAGAAGACTCCAACCAAACAGACGCTGGCTGATCCAAAATGCAGAGCAGTGGAGTGGAGCAGAGTCAGCACAAAGTCAGTGAGAAGACACAATGTTACCTTGCAAAACTCTAGAGAGGACTGTTTCCTGGGTCCTGTGTGGACTTAAAAGCAAAGTTTCATTAGTAGCGTCTAGCACAGGTGTCCAGTCTTTTGACATCCTGACATGATGCCGTCATCTACTGTTGGCAGTAGATGTGTGTTGTATTCATAACTATCCAGGGATGCACATAGTCCACCAGCCACAGGTTGGATACATTTAAATTATACATATGGGCTCTTCAGGGTGATAGACGAACAGCCGGCAGGCAAGCTCTGACCAGGTGCAGAACACCTGCAAGACAGTCCCTTTACAAATGTGACAAATGGCCTTTTAAGGTACGCTGCTCTCCTTCTTTGTAAAAAAAATGATTTATTTTCTAGGTACCTTTTAAGCATGCAAATATAATACTTCCTTGAATGCATCATGAGACAATCTGTACATTTAAAAATCATTTTTGATTGAGGAAGACTATATTAAATGTATGATGTATGCTAATTTTAAAGAACTAAATATTGGAATCTATCTTAGAATTGAAAAGAAACACATACATAAACACAACATGTGTTAGAAGATTGGAGTCAAGCGTTTTATGCACTTGCATTTTAATCTTCATCAAAGTGCCATGAATAACTCCATAAACATCATTTCTAATGAACCAAGATCCAGTTATAATTCATATAATTATTTCCTTATTGTTCTAAACCTTTAAGTTGGTTTTCTTATAATTTTACGTTATATTTTCCAGAAATGCTTTTCTGACTTTCCCTTTGCCTTCCTACAGTACACTTCTATAAACAGAATTATTGAACAAAAAGATATACGTGATGAGAAGACTCTAATACACAATACCAAATTGCTTCTCAGGAATTCTGTACTAACTCACACGACCTCCTGTTCTCAGAACAAGGACCTGTCTTTCAGCCACCCAAATAATCTATTCAATTTTTATGTCTAATTCCTAGGGGCAGGTATCTGTTCCCTTTCTATGTGATTTGGGTTTCACTAACTGCAAGTGAGTTCATTACAGTATCGGACAGACATCACCATCTTTGCTACAGTATCAGGGAGGTATTACAATCATTGCTTCTGTGTCAATCACTTCTTTTAATAGGTTAATTTTCTACCAAAAAGCTATTATTTTTCTTGTTTATTGTTGTCTCATTTACAAAGATCTGAACCTTATGGGTCTTATTTGTTCACATTTGCACATTAAGCATTTTGTATTTTATTTTATGTATGGCATCGTCCTTAAGGCTTACCTTATAGAATGTGTGCATTTTCCACTGGAAGGTTTAGAAACTTTCTCCTGCAGGCCTATTTGTTGTTGACAGTGCTGAGCCTCTGTGGCTGCTGTTATTCTGGGTGACATTTTAGTGTGTGGTCTGTACGTACCTGTCTTTTGCTCTGTGCTTGGATTTTGATTGTTTTTATCTTATGGGGTTATTTAGAACATAGAGGTTCTGTTCCATTAAAAGCTTTGCCCATGGTTGCTGCTAAGTTTTCAAATTATATGGGAACCTATATTTTATAAGATATCAAATCCATGCATGAAGAAAAGCCTTTGCTTTTTACTCTGTGAGGCTGGGAATTCAGCACATTTTCACTGTTCCCACCCCCTCACTCCCCTACACACACACACACCATTCACCATATTTGCTCTTTGGTCTTTCTTAATATTATCTGGAATCTAAATCTGTGATAATTTCTATCAAATTGTTACTTTTCCATTTAATAAAGTTAATGACAATTTCCATGTACTCTTTTCAATACATGATGAAATCCTATTTGCATCGCTTTTTGTATGAATGCAATAGCAGTTACTTTTATTTAAAAAGATATTTTTATGCATTTCTGCTGTTCCTCCTCAAACCCACTAACAGTTCTTTTCTGTTAGAACCTTTTCCTAGTCTAGAATCCTTCAGCTTTATGTGATTTCTAGGTGTCTAGATTGTGAGAAACCAGAGATCACTTGACCAGATGCAACTTCTTCTATGGAAGCAGCAGGTCCCAAGAAACAAAAGGCCATGAACAAACTCAGGCTTCTTGGCTTAGTTATTACACTTAGAATAAGAATTACCTTATTATGCAAAATACAAGGAAAACTGTGCATAATATTTTAAAGGGTTGATTGATATGCTTTTAAAAGTTAAAATTTGAAAGGAAAGTTTGAGGATGTGAAGCCCTGAAGCTGATATAGGTGAACAGGAGAGAAAACAGATATGGCTGGGAACTGGTTTAGAACAGCCAGCTCCCATCATAAAGAAAGAAATGGAAACATGGGCAGGGCATGGTGGCACAAACCTGCAATGCCAGTCATGGGAAGGCTGAGGTAGATTGTGAGTTCAAAACCAACCTGGGTTATACAGAGATTTCAAGACCAACCTGTACATACTGAGATTCTCTCTCTCTCTCTCTCTCTCTCTCTCTCTCTCTCTCTCACTCACTCTTTCACACACACACACACACACACACACACACACACACTATCCCCTACCTAGATTGGAATGGGGAAAAAAGGAGCCACAAAACATGATTAAGAGTTTCTTAATACCATTTACCCAGACAAAAATCACAACACTCTTAGTGACAAGAGCTAAAACTTTCGGAACCTTCTCTCCCTTTAAACTTTAAGCAAGGGGCCAGCAAGATGTTTTGGCAACTCGCCAAGGACAGTCTGATTCCATCCCTGGAATCCATTTAGCAGAAGAAGAGAAGAAAGTCCTGCAAGCTGTCCTCTGACCTCTGCACATGCACCATTGTGTTTTCACATGCACACAGTGTATCAAATGGAATCTTAAAAATATAATTATTTTACAAATGGTTCTATATGTGGGGTTTCCTCTCCAAAACATTAGTTCACTCAGTCTCTGTTAACTACATGGTGCTTTCTTATAGTCTGAATTATGAGCAATTTGCATGTGTATGCACACAAGCGTGTGTGCTAGTTTCTATCCCACTGAAAATCTGATTGTCCAAAGATGCTAGAAAAGCAGAGTGACCCCTTCCAAGCTCTGTCTCAGTTTTGTGACTGAAGTTCAGTGCTGCAATAGTTAACTTCATATCAATTTGGTTGGGCCATATTGCCAGATATGTGGTCAGAAATTCTGGATGTTTCTTGTGAGGTTTTTTTGTTGTTGATGAGAATAACATTTAAATCAGTGAAATTTGAGTAAAGTGATTGTCTTCTGTAACGTGGGAGGCCTCATCAAATCAATGAAAGACTTGAGTGAAATAACAAACTGACCTCCTCAAGTGGGAAGGAATTCTGCCAAAAGATATCTTGGACTTGAGCTACCATGTCATTTCTTCTCTGGTTGTCAGCCTGATGGCCGGCCCCACAGATATTAGACTTCTCAGCCTCCATAATTATGTGCGACAACTTCTGAAAGTAGATCCTTTTTTTTCTCTTGCCTTTCTCTTATTCTCTCTCAATCTCTCTGCCTCTCTTTCTCCTTCACATGCATGCACACATGTGTGTGTGTGTGTGTGTGTGTGTGTGTGTTCTAGAGAACCTTGACAATATGTGTGCTATCTATTGTCAAAAGACACCATGACCCAAAAGGAAATCAGACTGTATAAACCAGAACTCTCGACCTACTCCTTTAAGATTGTGCAGACTTAACATTGAGATGCTATATGGAGTTATACTGAATTATTTGTCTAGCACAATATTAATACATTTAGGGTCACAGTTCATAAATTTTGTAATTAGCAAAACAAATGCATAGGAAAGCATGATTTGAGTGAGGATAGTCAAGTCATATATATTAGGTGTATTTGTAAAAACTGTGAATTAACAGGCAAATTCTTCAGTAAAAGAAAAGGTCGAGGAAAAATGCCTATTCTAGATTCTGATAATCTTATGCAAACTGTTCTCCAAGAGTATAGGCTATTCACACTAAATGATAAAATGATAATTCTTCTATAGAAAATATTTTATAGCTATCTTAGAACATAGACAAAATAGTCCCTGGGTGCGACAAAGCCTTTTGAAAACAGAAGTCCCTTTCAGCTCTTCTTTCATCACATAAGTCCAATGAGGTCTGAGATTTTGCATCCAAAACTGTGAGCCTTCAAGCTGATTCTCCTTCCCAGTTTCCAAGAGGATTGTTCTCCCATCTCTTCAATAGAAGGCGATTCCAAGGGAAGCCCGATGGCACTCATACCTTGGTGGACCTACATTACAACAGAATTTGCATGAGACAAAATTGCTGAAATAAGAAGAGGGCTACTGACTGTGATGAGCCACAGTGCACATGAAGGAGTGGGACTTTCTGCTTAAACACGTGGGAAAGACAATAAACAGGGCAGCCCCTCCTTTCTACTCAGATGTTCCAAAGTAAACCTCAGTCAGAAGTGGCACATCACTGCAAGGCATCTTACAATTCACATACCTTCCAATTTGACAGACTCATTTTTAACACTGCCATTGATAACCCACTGGCAGGGATGTTCACACAGGAAATGAATAATTGATAAGTGACCTATAAGATCACTACCCAAGTCCAGCATCCTTGTGCTTTCTTCTTGGAGCCTATTTTAGCCAGTGTGAAGAGAGCTCAACACATTCTCAGTCTTGATGATCTATTTCCTTCCTGTTCTGCACGCTCTTATGACCCATGAGTCCATTTCTGATTACAGCAGTAGTACTCTCCCAGAGACCACATTTCTACAGCAGCTTGCCCACATTTGTGGCAACCAAACAAGTCATACTGCTTGAACAGCAAGAGATTAGTAGGGATTGAGGTCAAACAGTCATCGTCCTGCTACATGGTCTCTATATGGATGCCATGCCTATGGGGAAAGAACTATGCCCACATTAGCAGCTGATGCATTTATAACATAGAGCTAATGACCTACTGCTATTTAAAAATGCTACCAAACACTAACCTCCAGTATTATTACCAAATAATACTGCTATAGTTCAACCATTATTCCTGTGACAAATTCCTCCCACTAGAATCCAAATTCTGTCACTTGGGATGGATTGCGTGATAGTGGCAGCTATTTATGATGAGCAGGGCTCCATTTTCACAAATTACACCAACCTTTAGTCCACCACAGGTATTATTACCCAAATGAGCAAAGGGTGGGGTGGGAGTGAGAAATTCTCACCAAAGACAGATGGTGCAACAACTGCTTCCATTAGTTACTTTGATTGCCATGGTAACAAAATAGTAGATGAAAATGATTTAAAACAGAAGAGATTGTTTGGCTCACAGCTTCAGGGCTATTTCAGCTTGTATGGCAGGGAAATCATGGTTGTTGGAATGACTCCACCTTCTCACACAGAAGGGCAGGGCAAAGGATCTTCATATGTGAGGATCAGGAGACAAAGACACACAGGCTAGAAGCATAGATAGATATAAAACTTCAAGTCCTGTCCCCTATGACCCATGTGTCCTCACTAGGCCCCACTCCCCAAAGGCTTCTAAACCTCTCAAAACAGCATCTCAAGTTGGGGACCAAGTGTGAAGAGACATGAGATGTTTTAAATTTAAATCATAAGACCCAGCCTACTTTCCAGAGTTGGGTCCCTTAAAAGCTCCACACTCTTCTTTCAAAGAACTTTTATTGCTAACTCAGCACAAACACATAGTCAGTATACCCACACAAGCATTACAGCCACCACACTCTGGACTAAATTCTTTTCAGTTACAAAGATGGATCTAAAATATTTATTAGACAACAACATATACTGTCACAGACCCAACAGTGGATGTGACCCATAGACTGCTTTCCCTCTCTTCAGTAATACCAATTCTCAACACCCCCCCCCCAATCACTATGATCAATTAAGAACCACTTTCTATCAGGGCTGGAGAGACAGCCACTGTCTCTCTGCATTGTCCTGTAAAGGGCATAGGTTTTTGGGTTTTTTTGTTTTGTTTTGTTTTTTTTAGTACCCACCTTCAGGGGCTCATACCACCTGTAATGCCAGCTCCTTGGGATCTGTCACCGTCTTCTGGCCTCCGTGGGCATTGTACTCACATGCAGAAATCTCTAGTTTCACACACATATACAACATTTTAAAAAATATTTAAAACCTCCAAAAATATCAGTTTTATTAAATGTCAAGTTAGTTGTTGATCTGGTCAATACGAGAAGGAAAGCATTGACAATGGGATGCTTCTGGTCACTAGGTCACCTTTCATAAATAATTTGTTTTGTTTTGTTCTCCCTTTGAAATGGGTCCTAGAGCTGAAAGGAGAAGTGAACACGTGCCCCATCCCTGACCCAGAAGCTATCTCAATTGATAACCACTTCCAAATGAAAGTTTAGTTTCCTCCAAGGGAGACTCACTGGGGAAACAAACTACTCTGAAGGGTCGGCTGCTTGCCCAGCTCTAGACGGTCCACAGAAAACTCACTCGATGGCATCTCTGGAGATTCTTCGTCTCATAATGTCATGTCAGGGGTTTTTAAGTGTTTTTTTTTATCTCATTTTAATTTTAATCATATATATATGCATATGTTTCTTCTTTCTCTCCCTTTTAACCTACGGGTTTTTTTCATATATACTGTGGCTTCCAGTTTAGTGTTTTGTTTTTTTTTTTTATGGGATTTCTGTGTCTATGACAGTTTCTTGTGCCTTCTCTTTGACTCTTTTCCTTCTATTTGTTAGTATTGCGATGTATTAGGTTTTGTTTATCTTATTATATTTTATTTATTATTATCTCTCAGAAGCCTGTTTGTTTTGTAAAGTGAGACAGAAAGGGAGTCAAATCAGATTGCGGGGGGGGGGGCAAGGATGGACTAGGAGGAGGAGGAACAGAGAAAAGGAAAGCAATAATCAGGACATAGATGTGAGGGGACAATCCATTTTCAAAAAATAAAAAGGGGGGGGGAATATACTTTAATAAAAGAAAGAGATCTCAGTGGCTGATAGACACTGTCCAGGACCAGAGTATGTGAGGAGAATTCTGGGTGCTTTTGAGAAAACAAGACAAGAATTTTGTAGCCTCAGTTTTTTTTAAAAAAAAAAAAAACATGAAATTATTCTTGGATTATGTTTTCATGCCTCTCCCTGCTGTGGCAGATAGGAGTGAGTTTATTTTATTCATAAACAACTCCAAAGAAGACATGTCAGCAGTAAATACACACATGAAGAGACATTCCATGCTCTTTGCCATCAGGGACACTCAAACCAAAACAACCACCTCATGTATCCCACAATAGTTACAAATTCAAAAAGACAAAGTAAGTGGGGTTGTTGATGCATGGGAGGTACTGGAACCCTCATACACTGTTATGTGATGGGAATGGTCTAACTACTTTTCTTCAAAGCTTCAATACATGCTTGTGCATGTAAACATGGAAGTCCAGTAACTCCACTCCTAGGTATGTATCCCAAATGAATACAAATATGTATCTATACAAAATTTGGAATGTTCATAATAGCCAAAAGTGGAAGCAACAAAAAATACCCATTAGTTGATGAATAAATTAGTGTATACTCTTATGCTAGAGTGTAATTCATGATGGAAGACAAGCTAAAAGAAGGACAACTCTCCAAGACAGTGTGGGAAAAGGAAGACGCAGTGACAAAGGACCCCGTGGTGTATGAGTCCATTGATACGACATGTCTGGATGAGGCAGTTCATTATAAGTGAGAATATTTGTTGTTGGAGAGACCTATAGAGGAGAAAGGAAGATAGAGAAAGGTGATAGGGAGTGCTGTGGATGCCATGTTTATTTCTGTAGTGTCAAAAATGTTAAATGTTATATGTATAACTTTCAAGTGTATTAAAATATCATCAAACTGTAGAATTCAAATGGGTTAAATAATGCACAGATTATTTATTAATAAAGTTGTTAAATTTCAATGATTAACACTTAAAAGAAATGGGTCTCATTATGTAATCTCAAACTGACCCTGAATTTGAGATCATCCTGCCTCAGTCTTCCAAGTAGGAAGATAATAGATATGTGTCTGCTTTAAGCATAAGGACACACAAAAAAATTCTCTCTAAAATTTACTGGTTAAAGAAAGAACAACTTTTGATAAAATGAATATGCTTGTTTAAAGTGTGGAGGGGAGACAGGTGGTGTGCCTAGGAATAGATTTCAACTGCACAGAATGGTTGTGCAAAAGCATCTTCAGGCAGTCAAAGGCTTCTGTGCTTTTCTTTTTCCCATTGACAACATTTTATTAATTATAATTTATCAATACTGGGTTAGTGAGGCATTTGTAGCCAAGCCTGATGAGCTATGTTTAATTCCTAGAGTCCACATAGTGAAGGAGAGAACTGATTTATTTCCATGGCCTATTCTCTAACTTCCACATGTGCAACACACACACATACACACACACACACACACATACACACGTGCACACAGTGGGAGGAGAGAGGGAGAGAGGTTAAAAATACTAATATTTTAAAACATCTTACCAATGTGACCTACTTTTCCTCTATGTCTCCCACATTACTGTGACTTTCCCTTTTTTTCTGATTCTTTATTTCATTGAATAATATCTAAAGTATAGTAGCCTAGATGTGTAAAACATTTTTATCCAGACTATGACATACTAAGATTCAAGAATCTAGCATGGAATTACTAATACAAATGGAGACACCAGCCTAAAGACTTTCGGACAAAAGAAATATCCAGCCAACACTGATCACCGTTCTCTAGCCTTTGGCCATAATATGACTCCAAATCAGGGCCTTGGCTAGAATACAGTGTCTTGGTTCAGACAAGGACCTCCTACCACATACATCCTCTTTCTATCTTTACTTCGGGCCAACAATTCATTCTACTTTGTGTTCATTTAACTGTGCAGGATCTTTTTTGAGATAAGAGACTTCTGGAATTTATAGGTAGCTCCATCCTTCCTGTGTTACTGGTGGATGTGAGAGACTTTTTCTAACTGTAATATGTTACACATGCATATGTAAGGGCAAAAATAAGAGAATTCCTAAGTTATCCAGACAGTTGCAGCTAATTCAAATGACTCAGTCGATACATTTTTAAAAATACTCTGTTCCTAATCCAATGTTTCAAGAATACAGAATCCAATTTACAGCCCCAGGAGCCTGAAATAAACCAGGTGCAGAATACAACAACGCAGACACAACGGTGACAACAGAGACATTTATATTATGTAGGACTATGAATAGTGTGGTAAGAGTCCAGAGGAAGGTCTTGAAGCACGTCAAAGAAGCTCTAACAGAAGAAATCACAGATGCTTAGACCTGGCATGTTCCTGGAAGACCCATGCATCTATTCACTTTGCAGGTGAGAGGTCTGACTGGAGACTCAGTTGGCAGCAAGAAAAGTTATGGAAAATAAATTTTACATTTTCCCTTGGGGAAATGGGCAGGCCCACCAGGCAGAGCTCAGCTAATAACTGGGAATGAATGTGGACATGCCAGGAGTGCTGGGAAGTAGCCCAAGCTTACTGCAAATTGGAGAAAGAAGCCAGTGAGCTATCTCCACTCTTCATCATGAGTGTGAACAGCGATGTGACCATGGTGGTAAAAACCAATGGCTTTTCAAAAGGAAACCCCTGGTAGTCAGATTTATTTTTCTTTGTCATGCACTATGAAAAAAATGGTGCTCACAACACTGCACAGCTTGAATTATTTCCTGGAGTGCAGTTGGGCTTTGGAGCCCAACTGATCACAATTTTAAACTAACTCTGTGGTATGGGAAGGAGTTGGCAGTGCACTATGAAGAATTTCATCACCTAGGCTCCTGAACCTCAAAAGGCTCTTTATACTTTAGATACAAAAATTCCTCCACTGTTGCCTGAGATTGTGTTTCATTATTCCACCGGTTCAGTTATACACCCCAAATGACATATGATCAGCTGTCTACTGTGTATCAAATTCACGCCAAGTGATTGGAGAATATGTTCCGAAATGACTGACAGCTCCCCAACAGTAACGGTGTATTACCTGTCAAGTTTCAAGGAATGTTTTTGATATAATGGAAGTGAAATAACATAGAAATACATGTAACTCTAGGTTAAAAGAAGGAATTCCATTATTCAAAATAGGTCCCAGGTGGCTGGGAAAAACGTATTTGTCTGGGCAACAATTATGCCCGTGCTACATGGGCACCTCAACAATCATACACTTGAATGCAATGGACCATGTAACCATCCCGTTAGGAGAAAAAGCAGTACAGAACTTGGTAGCTCGAACAGAAGAGCGATTTGGAATTCTAAATTTGGAGACAAAAGTTTGCTAATTAGTATTAAGAAGCTGACATTTCCTGTAAGTTGGGGGCTTACCTCCAGGTTTTAGACCCATGCATTAGAGGCAATGTGTTATAATTGGTTCGCTTTGGGTTAACTGGTGGATATTTTTAACATCTGAAACCTGTTATTTTGTCGTTGAGGTTTATCCTGCCTCCCTATAGCTTCACAAACTTTCCATTTTAAATTCTAGAACTTCCATGCTAATTATAAACTTTTATCTTTAAAAGTGCTGCTGCCTTTAATCATTCCCTGTAGTTGGGTTTCCTTTTTCTTTCTCTAAATAAAACATTCTAGAAGATGGCACTGTTCTTAATTTTGACTGAGAAAAAAAGAATCTACTTGTCTAGCAAAGGCTCTTATTAATTCCCTAGGAAGCCTGGGTCAAGATAGATTTTAATGTAAAACAAAATGTTGTAAGGATTTATACTTGCATCGTCAAGTCAAATGTCAATTTATCTTTTAGCAGCAGAAAGTGACATTCTGGTGCTCGGGTCATTCCTCTTGCCTAAGGAGCACACTGAGTGATGTTTCGTCCACACCAAAGTTAGCCCCAGCCAAGCTGCTCAGGCCACAGATGAGGAAAGCTCTGGTCAGTTCCTGATTGATGCAGCTTGATCCTTGGAATTGACAGGTGAAGTGCAAATGTGTCATTGGAAGGACCTAACCTGATAAATTTCCGTGCCCCAGGGAGAGCTGTTCGGAATCTTTAACCCTGAGTAATGAACACAGTAATGGGACCAGCCGTACTAGCTCAACTATCAGTAAATGGAAGCAATGCTATTACTGTTAACAATAGCCAGGCATGGAGCACATGCCTTTAACCCAGCACTCAAGCCCAGAGGCAGGATGGCTAGGGCTACATAGAAAGACCTTGTCTCATGGGAAAATAAATGAAACAAAACAACAAGTAAGAATTTCTTAGTTCTCCTGAAGATCAGTGATTGTCCATGTGGGTCCTTTTTAGTCATCCCATGGGTATTTTATCTAAGGCTTAAAGTTTACCTAACAGTAAGTACTACTGTTACTCTGAAACGTACTCTGGAGCAGATATGTCTTATTCCAAAGCCCTCACTTGTAAGCCAGAGGCTTTCAGACCTTGACCTGCAACTCAAGGACATGAGAATTGCCACCACCACCCCTCTTAGAAGCTTATTCTGAGTACATTTCCTGTCCCCATGACATAGTTCTTGGCTGATGAAAAGATTTCTTTGAACTTCTCTGGAAGGTATGAGCAGAGTATGGCAAGAGACTACCTAAAGGCTATCTCCTAAAACTTGTAGGTTTTACGTCTGTATTCAAATCTTGACAGTCACTTACTGGCTTTATGATCCCTAACCCTGGTCTTGTGTGTCTTCTGAGGGCATTCTATGAGAAATGGCAAGCATCCTTCAAATGCTGACTGTTATTATCTCAGCCACATTTATTGAAAATGCTTATGCAGCGGCCCAGGCATGAGGCTTTCCCCACATCCTGGTGTTGCTAGGATCGTGCCTTGAGCGGAGTCTGTGGCTGCCCACTGCTAGTCTGCAAAAGGAGCTGCCTGCTGCTGGCAGACACTCTAAGCATGTGACCACTCACCGGTGTCCCTGCTGGAAAGCTAGGAGTCACCATGGCTTCTGCTCAGCCGAACTAGAAGTCTTCCACTCCATTTATTCCTTTCTGTTCTTCCTCTCTAGCTCCTTCAGTCTAGAACATTCTTTCTCTTTCTTCCTTTCTTCCTTTCTTTCTTCCTTCCTTCCTTCCTTCCTTCCTTCTTTCCACTCCATTTATTCCTTCCTGTTCTTCCTCTCCAGCTCCTTCAGTCTAGAACTTTCTTTCTCTCTCTCTCTCTCTCTCTTTCTCTTTCTTTCTTTCACATTTATCTTTTCTTCTAGTTAACATTGACTATTTAAAGGCGACCTGGTCCTCACAGCTGCTCTGTGCCATAATGGATTGTTTCCTTACCTGGGTGAAAAATCTGTCTTGGAAACAGCCATCTTTCCCTTAAAGCTGTTCTATCCTTAGAGCACAGTGTCTGGTGCAAAGCTGACCTGTGTTTGTGTGTTGAATGAATGATTTCATTCCTGTGTCTTTCCTTTAAAAGGAGTAATCCTCTAAGTATCCAGAATTCCCTTTTTACTTAGTGACAACTGTGCACCTTAAAAGTCATCACTGTTTTCAACTTTAAAAGGAGGTTGGCTGTTAAATCACAGGGTCCAGGCTCTGGGCTGCTAACGAGAGGAGAGCTAGGTGGAAGCGCAAGGGAGGGAGGTGAGAATCACTACACAAGTGTTCTACTCCTCTGAGGGAGTTTCACTCATTCAAGTCTTGGTTCTTCATTGACAAAAGTAAAAAGGAAGATCTTGTCTGGCTGGGAAATTATGTTAATATTAATATTTTTTAAGATAACAGGCTTGAAAACAGCATCAATTTCCTTATCAGGACCATTGAGAACAATCACTTATAGGCTTTTTAAGTCCACATTCTTTTAAAAAATAAATTAATATTTTCTTGCTCTTCGTTCTGTCTTCTCAACTACCCCATACAAAGCACTTCACATTAAGAAGCCGTGTGTTGATTTGTATAAGGTAGAGTCAGTTGAGGTTTATCTCAATGAAGGGAAGAGTTGTCCTAGTGTCCTGAGTCTAGGTGATCAGTTCAAAAAAGGTTAAAAGTCAGTGATGCTATTTCAAAGTACAAACACATGTGTGGGTGTCATACATGTACAGAAAAGTGACCATAATGGTGGTAAAACAAAACATGAATAGTCGCTATATCTCAATGTTTGAAATATATGCATTTGAAGTTTCCATTACAAGCATCAAGCACGTTTTGTAATGATAATAACAATTAACAGTTTCGACCTTCTCTGGTTTGCCTTTATATACATCCAGGCTTATATGTGCCTCACTCCAATGTGAGCATACACTGACTTCTAGGTCTCCTCCAGTTCCCAAAGAAACTGAAGCCCAGTCATATTTTTCCTTGTCAAATACAATAGCAGGAAAATTGTAGAGTCTCAAAAACACATGAATGTAGGCTGCAGACTTCCTGTGTTTTCAGTAGCTGTAGCTCAGTTTCATAGTCTTGTTCATGTTAGGCATCCCAAGAAACTTTTGATGCAGTGAGATTTGCATGCTCAAATTGATCACCTTTCAAAGATGCTTATTTCTGTCAGATAAGCTCACTAAAATAATAAAGACCCACATAAAATATAGAGTGACAGTAGAGAAAATTAACAAACAGTTTCATTGCAATGTACAATGTGATGTTGAGGTCCATCAAAGGGACCTCAAAATTTAATTGTGTATTTGATTGGAGTTAAAAGTTTTTGGTAAAGAATCTCAGAATATCCTAGACACAATTCAAATATCAATAGATTTCCAAGAAGATGGAAGGAGAGACTCCTGGTCCTGGAAAGACTGGATGTAGGGGAATGCCAGGACAGAGAAGCGAGAGGGGGCTGAATGGGGAAAAGAGGGAGGGAAGGGGGCTTATGGGACTTTTGGGGAGGGAGGAAACGGGAAAGGGGAAATGATTTTGAATGTAAATAAAAAAAAACTTAGAAAATAAAATTAAATTAAATTAAAAAAAAGTTTTGGTAAGAAATACAGCCAGTTTTATCAATACTGAATAATTTCAAAGTGATAAAAGCCACACTTTTTAGGATTATGATTTTCTGAATAAATACTTTGCTATAAATAACTATAAAAGTCACTTTACTGGTGCCAATATTATAATGTAAAGTAGGTCCAAGCATTCCGTAAAACTAGAAATAAAATTGTCTTCTGTTTACTACTTTTACCAGAATGTCTCAAATCTGTATTGAAATATCATTAATGTTAAGAAAAGTTTTTCATAACATCATCACAAATGAATGAGTCTTCCATGGAGGAAAACCATGTTTAGGCTCACTGACCAGTGTTTTAGCAAATGTTATTGATCCCTGTGTGCTCTTGTCCTCTTTCTCTTCCCTGTGCACAAGGAAGACTTTAAGACATGAATTTAATGGACAATTGTCTCAGAAGTTTAACAGAGAAAAAATTATTAACCAATCAATGAGCAATCAAGAGACACAAAAGTGGTTTCTTATTACTGTGCCCAGAACCAGGAGGGAAGCACAAATCTGCTTTCTTGAGCTAGCACCCATTAAACACAGCAACACTGATGAGACCCTATCTCTGCTACTACCTTCAGACCTAGAAAAAGACACGGAGGACACTGTGAGACCAGAAGATGAAGTACTCAGATTGTTTTAATGTACTGTAGACGAGACTAGCTTCATTCTTCTAAGGCTTCAATGATACTGTACCAGACATTAATTTAAAGCCTCAAGCCACCTTGAGTCATTCAATAGAAACAACAATCTAAGCAGGGGGCAGAGAAGACTAGTAATTTTTTTTTTTTAAAAGAAATGCAACCGGAGAAAATAAGATGTGTTGTGTTCCATTAGAAACCCGACTCCACTTTCCCAGGCTAACCAAGCCTTGTTCCTGTAGGATGAATAATATCACTGTAATTCATCAGGAGAACCTACATTTTAATTTGAAAAGTAGTTCCTATGTTAATCTTTAATAGCCTGTCTTCTGGTCCAACAGAGTCACAGGAGAAGGCATTTGCAGCGGCGTAATTAAGGCCTGTGAGAAGCAGATGTGGCGCGGCTCCTCTTTTCAGCCAATGGCTTGCCACCGAGATCCACCATTTGATCAGTGCATCTAGCCCCAGGGGCTTCATGGTCTGCAAGCCACAACCTACTAATAAGCACCCTCCAGCCTGTTTGCTAAACAGATCTGTCCTGGCAGGCACCCAAAGACTGCAGCCCTTGAAACTTGGAGTGCTTTCCCTTGCGTGGCCTATTGTGTGGCAGGCAAGAGAATAAACTGTCCCTCATAGAGGCAGCGCAATTACAGATCAGTTAGTTATACAGCTGTGGCTCAAAAGATTGCTTACCTCAACCAAATCGAGGCCTAATTTATTTTTGTATTGTCTTTGTTGAAAACCAAACAAACAGCTCTGCACAGCTCGTGTATACAGTACAGAGAATGGCTCTTTCTCTTATAAACAAGATGGCAACTCTTGGCTCAAAGAAATCAGCCTTGGTAGCTGTAGGTTTTGTTTTTATGGTCGGAATGAAGCCTTTGCTTGTTGTAGCTTCGTTAAATTGTTTAAAGAAATGTGGGAGACTGCTGTCTTTGATAGAAATCTGGGGTGTTGAAGGTTGTGGAGTCTGTCAAGTACTGTTGTGTGCTGTAGAGACAGGATAAGAAGCTGTCAATTAAAAGTACAAAAATGTAAACAAACAAAGAAGGAACTGCTCTTCTTCGTGTGAAGCCTGGTAAAGTGGCTTTGATTTATGTGCACAGATCTTCTAACAATTATGACGTATGGAAGAAAATGTCTTTTAGAAAGCACTTTTATATCCAAATTAATGCTTGCCAAATTCATACTTAAAAAAGAAAAATCCAGGTTTGTGGGAATATTGGAATAGCCAACCTGCCTGGGAACAGCGCAACAGTGCCCTGAAGAAACACATTCATTTGTCACGCTGGAACTAGTGTCTGTCACACTGTTTGAGCATCAACTCTGAGGCATATCCATTAAATAACAACTTCCACCCTTAAGAAAATATTAGGCAACCTAGTGATCCAGCTAAGGAAAATCTAGAGTGATTTTTGATAATGTCTTCACAAATAATAACAGATAAAATAATAGATTCTAAAACTGTAATAATTCTTCTTCAACTGAGATGGTGTCTAGAGCAGATTTTATTTATCTAGAGCAGGCAGCATACCTCACTGGAGCTCAGACTGCTTCAGTACAATGGAGTGGCCTCTTTCACTGTCTTAAGGATAGGGGTGAAAGGAGACAAATACTCTCAGAGTCCCAATCCCTGGACATTTGGAAACAGGAACAAGTATGAACACTAAAGAGAGGTTCACTTAGAAGACTAGCAGGTACAGGACTAGAGGCTTGGAAACCATTGGACAGGATTCTTCTAGACCAACTTTTCATTACATTAACCAGCTTGACTTGGGAATTTGGGATGGTAGTTTGGAATATAGAGACTTTTTTATGGGGTCACCTCACATTCAGATACTTAGCCCATCTGTCACCTCCTTTCCCAAAATCAGACCTTATCAATTGACCTGTAGCAAAGACAGGAAGGTCAACAATAGGTGTTCGAAGCCAACTTCTATAGCCACCTCTCTGGGGCTCCACTCAGAAGAAAGTAAATAAAGTAAATACGAGGGGAGAGGTTTAAAGCTGGGACTCAAAAGATGGCTCAGTGGGTAAGAGTATTCTTAGAGAGGACCAGAGTTCACTTCCTAGTACCCAAGTCAGGAGGTTCACAGCCACCTGTAACTTCAGATCCAGGGAATCGAACGTGCTCTTCTGGCCTCCATGGGTACCTCCACTTACATTCACAAGCTCACACTCAGATAAAAATATACACATACTTACATACATATATACATACATGCATATATACATATGTAATTAAAATAAAATCTTTACATCCCACTAAGGATGGAAGTTACCCCAGCTGCCAGGAAGTCCCAGGAAAACTCAGCTGGAGGTCCAGAACTGAATGGCACAGTAGTTATGGTCCTGCTGTGGCCTGTTTGTGGCAGCTTTTCCACTTACATCCAAGGCACATTTGTGGGTTTTTGATGTTGTGTTTTGATTTTTTTCCCAGAGTCCTGCTTTTTATTTTTTGCTTTCCTCCAAAAAATATGCAGATATTTGAAATAAAGATGTGATCAGATGTCTATCTGTTTGTTAGCACCAATTCTTGGGGTACCCAATCTGATATACATGGATATGTATCAAATAGACATTTTAGTGCTTTTCCTGACAGACAGCCCCTCCTACCTCTGCCTTGGGTAATGCCTGAGTCAGCTATTCCTTCAGTAATATGATAGAATGAACCACTGACTTAAATAAACGGACTTAGAACATGCATTTCTTTTTTACAGATCTGCAAACTGGTTGCAAATTGATCAGGCTAGCAGTAGACCAGATCCCATGCTCTGGAAGCTGGACTGCAACTTGTTACCCATCTATATTGTCTATCTTTCTATTCTTTGGGTCAGTGGCTACCCAGGACAATGCTGTTTCATAATGAATGGCAAATACTTACAGTATTGACCCAGAATGCACACCATCAACATTACCAACCAAGCAAGTCAAATGACCTATATCAGTGTGGCAGGATAAAAAATATCCTTTATCTCTAGTGAAAAGAACTTCAGAATCAGGGGGGCAAAGGATTTGAAAAATTCTAACATAGGGAAATCATGACATATTTGAATGATGGTACAATTCATCATAGATGATTTACAAAAAAAGAGACTTTTATTTTTAATATATATTTATTTTAAAGTATGTTTTAAACATTAACTTTCACTCATACTCTGAAATCATCTATAATTTAAACAATTCATATTTTGAGCATTGAGATTTTCTGTAAGTATAGAATGAAGACTAAATTCTGTTAACTTGATGGAAATGTAATTTAGTAATATAAAAATTCTTTTGATAATCCATGGGTATAAAAATATCACCATCAAGCTCTTACACCAGAGTGGAGCTGGTCACACGGATGAGAAGATTAAAACCTAGAAAATCTTCTTGCTACATAATTCCTGCTACTCTATATAATTATTATTCTAGGTTCCATAAATAGAACTTATAATCAATATGTAACTATAGGCAAATACTAATGTTATGGCTTGAATATGGATTGTCCTTCATGGACTCACATATTGTTTTAGGATGCTGTAAGAACTTTGGGAGGTAGAATCTAGTGAGAATGTAGGTTCAAAAAGCATGCCTTTGGAGGTCATCTTTAGATCCCAGTCTGCCCTGAGTTAAAGTAACTCCTTGGCCATGTGCTCCCATGACAATGATATTCTGGTAAAGCACTCAAGGCTAAGCAACCATGGACCGAACGTTCTAAAATTGTGAGCAACATAAATGTCTTCACTTTCCAATTGTTATCTCAAGTATTCTGATCACAGCAATGCAAAAGTAACTAATACAGACATTTCCCATTAGGAATGGGAGAAGGAATGTATGAAGGGCATTGTCCTCATCCTTTCTTCAGAGTGCACCTCTCTGAAGGCTTAGATTTTTCAAAACCTACTTTAATAAGAGTTCTCAAACACTTTGAGCCCCTTATGGTCCACAATCCGAAGGTAGGGGAGAAAAGACGGTTAATAGGACAAGGGGATGTTTAGAAGTAGTTCTTTGGGGCGATTCCATCTCCATTTGTCAGCAATCCAGTTCAAAAGTGTCACCAAATAGGAATCTACAGTGGCAGCACGATCAAGCAGAAACAGCCAGGCTTCTGCCAAATCCAAGTGAAGATCAGTGAAAGACTGGAGACCAACAAAGCATTGCACAGAGAGCAATGGAAATAAGCCTTCAATGTTGGGAACAACTTATACTCTCTCTCCAGACATCATGTGCACTCTCACAGGTCTGCTTCAGTGAAACATCACATGAGTCTGATTCAGCAAAACATCACATGGCCCAACCAGAAATTTCCACTTCACCACTCCCCACTTCTGAATTGGTACACATTCAGTCCTGATTTCAGAGGACTGTTTTCTCTCAGAGTCTTAACAGATACAGTAATGCCATTTATGTACAGTGGTGCTCAAACCCCAAAAGGCAGAGGCTAAAGAATTCTATAATGGAGTTAATAGTTGCTGTATACATTGGTGTCTTCACCAATGAGAGTAGTAATAAGATTAAAATAAAGAATAGCAATAATACAGACAACTCTAAAGGTGTGCCCTGAAATCTTAGGGAACATCTCTTTGTGCCAGTGATCCCAAGGCTTTAGGAGTGAGCACTCTCCAGTGAAAGACTACATGGGAGAGAGCAGACAGGTCGAAGACACGAACCGATGTAAAGTTATGAAAGGAAACTCTGTCTTTCGTGCAAAACTGTTGACAAAGAGGGCCACTTGATCAGAGTGAAATAAGTGAAGAGGCATAAAAGTGCACCTGGGACTCAAGGTGACCTGTTGAGAAGGGAAACCTGAAGAAATGGCTGGACACAAAGAGAGCAGAACCACCACAGAACTGTAGCAAAGAAGAAAGAAAAAAGCAAGAATGGACAGGTGAAGACTCTTAAAGGCAGAGCCCAGGTGTGGCTTGGATGTTGCACTCATGAGTTCACAACAACTGTGATGATACGTACAAGAGCTGCACAAGACTGGGCCTGCCAACGATTCGTCAGAGGCATCAAGGAACTTCTGAAGCACCTCACCTCCTCAAGGAGTACTTGGCAGTGCATGGCTGCTGGAGGGCAGGGAGAGCCATTTGTCTCAGTGGTGTGGCCCTGGTAAAGCTGCCTATGGTCACTCAAGGAAAATATCACAAAAAGAAAAAACAAAAACATAAAGGTAGAGAGGAAAGTAAGAGAGAAGAGGAAATGTGTCAGAAGGTCAGAGGGTGAGAATAGTGAACATGACCCAAATATAGTATATACAAATTTTAAATATCATAATTATATCATTATTATGTATAATATATACTAAATAAAAAATAAGGAAGGCACAATCCACTCTTCTGACCAATGGCACACAGGGAGGTAGGGAAGGGAAGAGGGAGAGACCTATATACTTCATACACCAACAGCGGAGGGAGTTCTTGAACCAGGAATCTTATAAGCCACACCACATTTTCTTTCCTTTTTTCCACAAGCAGGACAAAAGTGTAAGCAATCTTTGCTTAGCAGAAAATGAGAAGAAAGATTTGTGCTCTGCTAGTGAAATTCATTCCATCACTCAGCGAGAAGACTCGGTCAAGACTGTTCTGCTAGGCTCCCTTGCTCAGCAGGCCCAGATGCCAAGCTCAGGGCTCCTCCCTCTGATACTGACTGGATAGCCTCCAGGCTATATAAAACTGGTATTAAACCCTATAGCCATATTGCAAGTCAGAGGCTGGATCTCTGTGTGAGGGTCTGGACTATGGTTCCCAAAGCCAGCCAATCCATGCCCTCTGGTCTCACTGAGGCTTCATCCCCAATGTGACAACTCTATCTTACATGGATCATGGCTGGGCGTGTCAGACCTTATCACTTGGTAAGTTCAATATGACTCAAATCTAACGGACCATTAAAGCTCCACTGCAAAGTATTTATGTTACTTTTTCAGACCCTAGCACAGGCACGGACTTGATTATAGGTTATAAAGTTGCGATGGAATTTGTATGGTATCGGTAACGTATTTCTTTTTCTTTTTCTTTCTTTTCTTTTCTTTTTTTTTTTAGTTTTTTTTATTAGTTATATTCTGTATTTACATTTCAAATGATTTCCCCTTTCCTTGTTCTCCCCTCCCCGAAAGTCCCATAAGCCCTCTCCCCTCCCCCTGTTCCCCAATCAACCCCCTCAGGGTAATGCATTTCTTACCAAAAGCCAACTGGGCCTGCTGATTTCACTGCTCCAATGTTTTTCAGTATGACTTAAATGCCTTTACTGAATAGGACTGTTCATGTCTTCTATTTCTTCTTGGAAGTTTTTATAATTCTGAGTTTTCAAGGAATTTGCTTGCTCCTTACCTAACTCAATAGATTCATCAACATAAACTTGGCCATATCGTTCCCTTACTGTCCTTCTAGAGTCTCTGGGCTGTAGAGAGTGGGGTTTCTCATTCTTGACACTGGCAACTTGGGTTTTCTCTTTTTCACACATACACATGCACTGTTGTCTGTGTGTGTGTGTACATGTTTATATACATATTCACTCCACTTAGTTTTGTTTCTATTCTTATCTTATTCATATCTTATGAAGTAAGTCCATCAGTGGAAACCCCACTTCAGATTTTGTATTTCCAAAACAAAGAAGTAAACACCCTAAGTGTCTTCTATTGTTTTGAATCCCACTGCTGATCAACTTACATAAGTTGTGAAAAGAAGGCTTTGGTAACTTCTTCCCTGAGTCCACAGTGTATTTTCCCTCAAAAGCTGTGATTTTTTTCTTCATTTTGGTTTTTTAGAGTTTGATTCTGCTGTTTCTTCATATGTTTTCTATTGTATTTATTCTTTGGGTGTTAGTTGAGTGACCTGGATCTGGGGGCTCACAGAAGATGCTTTACTCTTAATATTAATTTTCTCACTTCCTTTCTTTCTCCAGAGTCTTTCTAGTTATCCTGGAAATCATGATCTCATGCTATACATCCTGAAAGTTCTGGCTTATAAGCATGTTCCATCACACCCATGTGTTACAGAACACAACATTGCAAATTGTTTTTGTATAATGTTTTTCTTTAAAAGAAAGCAGCATTGTAGAAACTGTACTAGAGGGGAAAAAAAGAGAGAAGTCATAGATTTGTTCCAATTCTTCTAATAATTATCTGTCTTTCAGCAAGGATTCTGGGTTCACCTGGCTTGTTTTTTGTTTTTTCATTTTCTTTTGTTTTTTTTTATAAATTCAGTTGTTTAGAATTTTTTTAGATTTATTTACTTTATCTGTGTAATATTTTTCTTGCACATATATCTGTGCACCATAAGGGTGCCTGGTGACTGTGGCCACCAGAACAAGTATCTGATCCCCTGGAACTGGAGTTGTGGGTAGTTGTGAACCACCAGGTGGGTCCCAGGGATGAAATATGGTTCTATGCAAGAGCAACAAGTGCTGTTTACCTCACAGCCATTTCTCCAGTCCTCTGAATTTTGCTCTTTCAGTTAGGTTATTGCCAAGACCTTTAAAACCCATCTTTGTATACCTCTGAATTGTTAGTAATGGAAACTCCCCAGAACAAACAGACTCTTCCTAAGAAAGTCTCTTATTTGCTTTATGGCCAGCCACCTTGTTCGATGGAATAGCATACACAGATTTTTTTTTCTAAATCTGGGAACTTTTCCCAGGAAAAGAGTTGCTTATGGCTTTGGAAATCATATCAAAAAAAAAACCCCACATGTTAATAGTACCTGTCACATTAAGAAATAGATATTAATGATAGCTTTTAAAAACAACCATACTAGGTTTAAATAGGGTACAGTCTTCTGATGACAGTTTTGAGTACAGAGAGTCAAATGCAGCCAGACCAAGAAAGGTACGGTACATTACTAAAACTATGAGGAACGTAGAAAGTCCTGTCAGGTAGCAACCTAAATTCACACTTGAGGTTTTTAATATCAAAATCAAGAAAGTCATTTACAACTCTTTTCAGAAGGATGAGGCCTTGCTAAGTGTTCGGAATACGTTCCCATATGTGTAATAACAGAAGGTGACTTGCCTTATATGGAGTGTAAGGGGGCAGGGAAGGTATTACAGCATGAAGTGAATTCTCTGTAGAATTTGGCTTCTTTTTCCTTATTAGAAAAACACATATTGATAGCAATTTGAAAATGAGGAGTGATTTTTTGAATAGTTTTGTCTGAATGGCCTGGGGTGGTCTTTGATGCTGGGTTGTGGGATGCCTGTATCCTGGTCTTGGTTTTTTTTTTTTTTTAGGTTACTATTGTGACACGACACTGGAACTGAGCATCACCAGCTAGTCTGTTTTGGTTGTAGTCATGGCAGTAGATGACAAAAATAAAATTAGGATTCTTCCAGGACTTTTAAAGATGCTATTAAAAACACGGCCCTGGAAAGTTTAAAGGGACAGTGGCATCCCCAGCAACAAGTCATCTCTGCCCATGAGGGAAGACATGAGTTTCTGATCCTAGGGTTTTAGATTCTGGAATTAGAGAATCATGGTGAAGAGGTTACTTTAAAAGAAGCAGCAATACTTGGTTTACACGGAGCCAATGAGATTAATCAATACCCCAACCATTGGAGGGTCTGTCTACATTGCTTACACAGCCCAGAGCCAGAGAGCAAGAGACTAGAGGATGTAGGTCTGACAGGAGCAGTCCAAACAATTCTAGAAAGGATCATATTGCCTTCCCAGCAGAGGTCTAGGGGATACAGCCCAGCAGACGCCTGAAACTGAGCAGTCTTCAACCCTACACATGCGATCCTTGTTCCTATGTATCCTACAACTTGCCCCGCACTAGCAGAGTACATCTTTTGGCTCTCTTTCATGACCTGGTATCTCCTTGCATCATTGCCCATGTGCTTTGGAGCCATTGCTAATTAAAATAAGAATCACAGAAACAGTCAATTCAATTGTGCCACTTAGCAACTAGTGAACGGGTAGTGCAGAGTATGTCTAGGCTGTATGAAGACACACTATGTGCCCAGTCAGAGAAGAGCACAATGGCACACAGTTTTATTATGCAGATCGAAACAGCATCTGATTTAAACTCTGGGATCTTCTATTTATGGGATTTTCCACTGGATATTTGTAAGCCATGGTTGACTCGCATATGACCACAACAGTGAAAGGCAAAACACAGATACAGGGGCTACATGTCCTGGTCAAAACCCCAACTGTCAAGAATTAAAAATCAAGATCCATCCAATCCAAAAGAAAAAGAATATCATAACCATAGAAAAACCCTAAGGAAGAGAAATCTGAAATGTTATCTTTATTAAGAAGAGCTTAACTTCCAAATTTTTGATTAGTAAAATTTAATAAATGATACAAGTAAGTTTTCAGAACTGTCAGCTACTAATCTGCTCCTGCTGTCTCTGAATATGTGAGATATTAGACATTATGCAGATGGCACTTTTAATAATATCATTAATATTTTACATGCAAGATATCCAGTTCAGTAGAATTCTAGAAGAAGTCTTAGGCCTAGAATATACTGTTGTCTTTCAGCTTTGCAAAATGAAAATAGTTAACAAATGATAGCAATCTTCTCAGTAACTTAAAATGGCATAGTCTCTGCCATAGAGTCTCAGGATGTCATGACTAGGCCATAATCTAGGTGGCTTACCATAGCACAGACTGGTGTCTCACAGTCCTGAAGGTAAGGAGCCTGAACTCAGTGTCAGGTCAGGCTACCTTTGAACCACGCATGGTTAGACTTCTCCCTGGCTTCCTGGCTTTGAGTAGTTGCTCTCAATCTTGGCATCCTTCTGTTTGCAGTCTCATTTCTCCCGTCTCTATCTTGTAATCATGCCATGCCTCCTGGTGTGTATGTTTCTGCAGTGTCATCTTGGGAGAATATTGGTCATATTTGGTTACTATTAATATGACTAAAATTAGATTCGTCATATTAGATTAAGTGTCCACCCTACTGCAGCATGGCCACTACTAAATGTATCTGCAAATCCATATTTTTTTTTTCCTAAATAAGATCACCTTCTTTGGCAGTGGTGGGAGTTGAGATGTTTTGGAGGCTTTACCATTCAACCTGCATCAGTCCCCAGAGCATTCATTAGAGCAGTTTAATGTAGTTTTGTAGTATAATGAAGACGAATATGTTTCAAATCCCTCACTTTTCTCCATTTTGGTATCGTGGACTCTCCTCCAGCTGACTTAGGAGACTGTGCTTTCTCTTATGGGTTTACAAAACTGACACCTCCAGGCAACATAGAGTTAATAGGGATCATGTTTAACCTTCTGCTTAGATACCTAAAGCATTGGGGTAGAATGCAAAACGTTTGTTGGAGACACTGGCATGCGAGAATAAGGGGTAGTCACCTTTGAGAAAAGCAAACAGGCAGAAGACCTAAGTGACCCATCTGGTTCCCTAGAGAGATGCCCCAAGGTATGCTGTAGGAGAAGAAGCCACCATGGCAAGGACACACCCGAGTCAAAGAGACATGAAGGAAAACTCCATAGTTAAGCACCTTCTCCTAAGAGTTACCTGGACTCTAGGTCCACCTTCCTATTCATACATTTGAGAGTTCATAGTAATTGTTAGCAACCAATAAATAGGTATTCCTACCACCATATTTAATCATTAGCATGTTATTTTGGTCTTCATTTGATAGTTTCACATAAATACCTCAATAAAACTGCAAAATGTGAGGGTTTTTTTCTTAGTAAAAGTTATACTTAAAATGCTTACCTATATTTGAAAGAAAAGGTCTACATATCAACAACTATATTAATGACATAACCTGCTTATAGTACACTATATGACTGATTGAATATTGAGGAAACTCACTCAAGCTCATGATTATCCATCACACACAAGTCCAGGGATGCCAGAAACGACATTGGATCTTGCATATTTTAACTTCCAGTGATGGAAATAAAAACCTTATTGGAAGAATTGAGCCGAATAGCAGGACTAAAGCCAACGTTCTCATCTTTCAGAGCTAGGAAAAAATAGATATAATTAAAACTGAAAAGGAAAGAAATAAAAATATACACGTTTCTTTTAGAATGATGGAGGTAACAACCCCCCAAAAAGGAAGAAAAAATAAGAAAAGAAAATTTAAAAAAAAAAAAAAGGAAGTTTCCAGAAAGGAAAACATTTGCTTTCCATTTAGCACATTTCAGTGTCTAGATTTTTTGTTTCTGTGGCCATTACTAAAGGAGTCCACAAGGAGACCCGGTATGACAGACTCGTGAGTAGACAAAGCTAGCCAAGTCTTACACATGACCTTAACCTTGTTGGATTTGCAAGAATATGTGGAATGCCACGTAGGCTACTTTTTATACATGTACCTATAGTAAAGGAAAACGGAGCAAGCTCAGTCAGAGTGAAGCCACCAATTACTTACTAGGGGTTTTCCAGCAGACTTGACTTAAAAGGGACACTCATAACCGCAAGCAGTGAGGTGCATTTTCCTTGCTAGCTTCTGAGTTCATGCTGCAGCCTTGCCCGTGTGGTCCGCAGTGGAGCCTCAGAGAACCTCTGGCTTGAAGCTGCCTGACCTATGAATCACTAGTGGCTAAAGAACACTCCTTAAATTTTCACTCTGCCTCGGTTCACTTTTTAACAATTTTCTTTTATGATACTTTTCAAAGTAGGGATTTTAAAACATTCGTGAGATAATGATGTGCACAGCACACAGAGATCAAGTTTACCAAACACAGTGTATTTATTCGCTCACGCTTTTTTACTCACTATCTGTCTTTGAAAGACCCTGACTCTCATCAGAAAGAGAAGCAACATTTTAAAGATATACTCTTTCCTCTGGTCGAGGTTCGTCATTTCTAAAGCCTGGCTTCCACACAGGGCACAGCTCTTCTTGAATTTTCTCCTTCCTCAAAGCTTCCACGCTGTCTACGTATCACACCATAACCATGCACCCTTTGACAATTGAGTTTATTTGCAGCAACATGACTTCCTCTCCTCTCAATGGCCCGTGGCACCAAATTTCATCAGGCTTGACTAAATTTTACCACTAAAATAAATGCTTAGTTCAAATATATTTAGGTCAAGTCCTCTCCAAAATTCTTGATTTGTGTCTATCAAAAAAGGACAACAAAAAATCCACTTTCTTTTTGCAGAACTGAGGCTTAAACCCAAGGATTTATGTGTGGGAGGCAAGGATAGTACCACTGAGACTATTCCCTGTTTACGGCTTCCTAATATAACCTAGCTTAGGATGCTTAGTAATTATCTAATTATCAAAACAAACATATTCTTCTTCTGAGATCTTACATTTTCTACGTGAAAAATGTAATCTTATCCTGAGTAGCACAGGGCCACTGGAGGGCTACAGGGCATATGACCATCTGCAAGGTTAGAGATGGCCGTTTTAGTAGGACAGTGAGCTCTACATACAGGTTCAGCATAACAGCTACACAGACACGAGGGTCCCATGGAAGCCCACCTTCCCTCTTTAAAAGCTGTGCAAGACATGCCTTTCTGCTTCATTTGAGTCATTGTGGTTTCATGCGATCTTATAAATGCAAAGTGCTCCTAAGGGATACACAATAAAGGTCTCCCTCTATCCAGTACTCGTGAGGTACAGAGTATCAGTACCTTTACAGATAAGGAAGCTGAGGCATGGAGCCACATGTCTCATAAGAACAAAGACAGTGAGGAGAGGATGGTGAAAGGTCCAGCCAAGGGCTGAATGAACCAGGGTGTCCAGACAGTCCCAAGGGTAGGGCCCCAAAAAGACCCCAAAGCAGTAGACTGACAAACTGTGTTGTCTCTACTGACCATTCTGTCCAATTATTAGTCTGGAATAGAAGCAGCTCTTAGAAAGTTACTCCTGTGAAAACCATGGGGCTCTAAGCCACACATCCTATAAGCAAAATAAAAATAGGAACGGAAGAGCAGATTCCTGAGGTTAAGACTGAGAGGAAACAGTTTTCTCTCTCGGCTTGGTGATATATTCATTTCCCCTGTTCTACTGAGTATAATGAAGGTAATGGGAATTTTATTTGACAAGTGTTAATTTGGAAATTGCTACTCATCATTACATTGGCCAAGCCAATCAGTGTGGGGCTCAGGAGACCTGCAGGGTGGATCCAGGCCGAGGATGACCTGGAGATCCCAGATACTACACATCCACACCAGGGCTCTCCACATCCTTGTCAAGAGATGAAGTTAGTAACATTTCCTAAAGCTTTTCCGTATCTGTCAGCACCTCGGAGCATGAATACGCTATACACAAATGAAGCTGAAGAAGGCATATTCTGAAAGTCACTTCCTTTAAACCCCTGGGATAAAATCTAGTTGGTTCTGTTTGGCACATTCACCAATTCACCAGCCCCCTCAAAAAAACAAAACAAAACAAAACAAAATAAAACAGCTCTTAATTAATAGAGACTCCTGATTATTTAGGAGCTGATTAAATCAGATTTGAGCTATAATACTGTTTACTGTGAGGCCTAAGAAAATTGGAGGGATTAGGGTTATAGCCCTAATAATTTGTCTTTATAGATCTAACCTGAAATAACAGGCACAAAGGAAAAATAAAATTAGCAGTTTCCTGAATAAATATAAGTATTAAATCCTGTTGACGATAAAAAAAAAAAAGTAAGGCGGGAGCTTTGGTTCAAAGGAGACCGGTCAGGGAGCCGGCTCAGCTTCTCAGCCTCTAATAAAGGGCTCCGTGGAGGGCTGACACTTGCACCCACTTTCCCTCTCAGCTGTTGGGCTTATTTCTTAAGGTGTTCAATGTCACGGTGACTAGTGCCTTGTGTGTGCCGTGTGTGTGTGTGTGTGTGTGTGTGTGTGTGTGTGCAATCTCTTTTATATGGAACTTTACCAGGATCCAGAAATAAGCAAAATTAAAAAAAATAAATAAAATGGTCCCAGGAGCCTTAAGAGCAACACAGAAAGCAAACCTAGCCTGTGTCCTAATAGTCAGATTCATTCACCATGCACCTCATATTGCACAGGGCTGTGTGTGGAGCACAAAGGTGGAGGAGCTGGAGCTGATCAGGCTGCCCCAGCCTGTAAAGAGCGACAGCAGCTTCCCCTTCGTTTCAGCTTCCAGGAGGATGTGAAGGCCCGCAACATTTGTCTTGTCCTTCCTTATTTTGTACCTGAGCATCCCAAGCTTACATCCCATGCCTCTTTGCTGTAGCTGTTGAGCTTTCCCCACTGTCTTCAGAGTTGTTCAAAACCATACGGCTTGCCCTACAACAAAAGTCCAAATAGCAGGAAAGAGGGCTGTGCCTGCAGGGGCTATATCTGCACGTCTCCGTGAAAGTGCCCTTCCTCAAACAGGAGGCTAAAGTGTAGGCGGTAAGAGCACAGCAGCCCCAGTCTACTGTGCACACCAACCCCTCCCTGGGGATAATGACAGAGGACCGTCGACTGCAGGACCAGTTAAACCCAAACTGGTGCATGTTTGTATTGCAGTCACTGAAAGTACAGACATCTCCTTGTCCAGTCTGTTCACTACCCTTCCACAAGCCTGAGGGATGCTCTATACATGAACCCTGCTACATGCTCCCTACCCAAACCCATCACAGGAAACTGTTGGTTGATAATCACAGCAGCACCAGTATTGGTTTAGTTTGGTTTTGTTTGTTATTGAAGTTGTTGTTGTTGTTGTTTGAATACTCATTAATTCTCCAGCAGAGATGGCCTGAGAATTTTGAGTTCCATGACTTGCTGGTGTTGTTTTTTAGTTCTTGAATCAAAGCAGTAAGCATCTGGCAAGACTGGTAGGGCCAACTGTACAGGATGACCATCAGTCAGGTAAACCATGATCAGATCTAATTTGAGAAATAGTATAGCCAACTATTCAGGATGACCATCAGTCAGGCAGACCATGGTCAGATCTCATTTGAGAAACAGTATAGATTAGTGGATTGTGTGGTCTCCCTCTGTGCTGATTAGTGTTTTGTCAACATGATACAAACTGGAGTGGGAGGTTCCAGGCAGCAGAACCGTATCCCTCCATTGCTATAGGAACCAAAGCTTCACAATCAAGGCTCTGCCAGGCAAGGCTCCCTCTGAAGCTCTAAGAGTTAATCAGCCCTTGTTCCCTCTTGTTGTGTCTGTGTCTCATGGGGTGGGAGATGCGGGGGGTGGGGTGGCGATCCTGGCCTGGGGTGTCAGTAATGATTCAGTTTCTACTTGTGTTTTCACAAGATCTTTCTCTCCAAGTCAGGCCCTCCCCTTCCCCCTTTGTCTCCACCCTTTGCAGGTGTGGATTTTCCTGTAAGGACATTTGCCATTACATTTCATCCAAAATGATCTCTTTTGAGGCTCTCTAACTCATTAAATCTTCTTTAACCCAGCAGTTCTCAACCCGTGGATCACACCCCTTTTTGGGGGGAGGGGTAAATGATTCTTTCAAAGGGGTCACTTAAGACAACAAATATAGATAGTTGCATTATGATTCATAGCAGTCGCAAAATTACAATTATGAAATAGCAATGAAAATAATTTTTAGGGTTGGGGGACACCACAACATGAGGGTCACATATATTAAAGGGTCACAGCATTAGGAAGGTTGAAGACCACTGCTTTAACGAAATTAGATCACAATTACAAGTTCCAAATGGACATATCTCAGGGGAGGGGGGATGTTCTATTTAGATTTCTGTTGTTGGGATAAAATCTCAATGAAAAACAACTTCTAGAAGAAACATTTTATATATTCTGTCCACAGTCCAGATGGCAGGAGCTTGGTGCACAGGCCACAAAAGGTCACTGCTTACTAGATGTCCTCATGACTTTGTGAAATCTGCTTTCTTATAGGACCCAAGACCACCTGCCCAGGGGCGACTCCTCCCACATCAGTTACCAATCAAGAGAATGACCCACAGAGAAGCCCAAAAGGCCAATCTGATGGAGGCAACTCTCAGTTGAGGTTCCCTCTCCCTAGGTGACTCCAATGTCTGTCATGTTGATAAAAATTAATTAGTGTAGACAGGAACCATGCAATCCACTATTCTCTACTAATTTCTTAAATTAGATCTTACCTATTTCAGAAAGCTTTACACAGGATGGGTATCTATGCTGGAAATCAGCTGAAATCTCCCCTCTCCTAGGAGAGCAGGTGTGACACACTAGAGTCCCAGTTCCGTGCCCTGGGGGAGGTGCAGCTGCTCTGAGAGCTCACATCTAATTCCAGAGTGAGAAGGGAAAGACAACATAAGTCTGTGCTAGCTCAGCTCACCTGCTGCTTTACCATGGGCCCAGTGTTTCATCCCTTACCTTGCAGAGCCACAAGCAGAATTTGTCCTGTTTCATTACAGCTCATACAAAAGAGATTTCACAGGGTGAGCAGTACCATAGAGGGTAAATGTAGGAGGCAAATTCCATTCTTCAACAGCATTCCAAGGTTACCTTCCATCTTCCTTATTTCTTAGAACAAACCCATTATCTATTTTCTTTCCTCTTTCATGAAGCCCTGTTCTTAGGGGCTCACCTTTTACCTTGTAATTTCATTAAACTGGTTTCCTTTCCAAGGTGGTTCTCAAATCCAGCAGGGTACTGGAGCTAAGCAATGGACCTGACTCTCCCATCTTCACAGAAATTACTTACCATCTATCAGGAATAGGGATCAAGATAATACACTTAGTTGTGCTTCAACTAGGAACCAAAACATCTTCAGTGACATCACTCTGAAGGAGATTTCCAGATGAGCTTTACCACTTCCTATAAGCTTTCCCAAGCTGTTCTTTATATACTGGAGGAGAGGACCTGGGAAGGGAGGATGGGGTATTACAGAAGGAGGAGAGGTTATTGCCACAGCCCCAAGTGAATTTCATCGATAGCACAAAGATATGTAACTCCTCTGCCCTACAGTATGGACCCAACTCTCTTCCCTAAAAAAAAAAAATAAATAAATAAACAAACAAACAAAAAAAAAACAAAAAAACTTGCTTGTGTAACAACCAAAGCTGTGTGTGACAACCAAAATTGTGAATGGCAGCAAGGGGACACCTACAAGCAGGACTGGCTTACACACACTGATAGCCTAGATTTCAAATCCCATTGTGGTGGTTTGAATATGCCTGTCTATGGGAAGTGGCACTATTAGGAGGTGTGGCCTTATTGGAGTAGGTGTGGCCTTATAGAAGGAAGTAAATCACTGTGGAGGTGGGGCCTTGAGGTTTTATGCTTAAGATCTGCCCAGAGCAGAAGAGAGCCTCCTTTTGGCTGCATTTGGATCAAGATTTAGAACTCTCAGCTCCTTCTCCAACATCGTTTTTGCCTGCACACTGCCATACTTCTCGCCATGATGATAATGGACTGAACCTCTGAAACTGTAAGCCAGCCCCAACTAAATGTTTTCTTTTATAACAGTTGCCTTGGTCATGTTGTCCCTTCACAGCAATGAAAACCCAAGTAAGGCACCCAGACTAACAAGTGGTCAGTTTATGGTCCCCCTGCATAGCGTTTGTTTCTTCAGATGATCAGAGGATGACCAAGAAACCATGAAGAAGCGACTATTGCATAATTTGGATAAATTATACAGCAGCAAAGGCAAGTGGTCAGAGCCTGGGAGGGAATGGGCTTCACTTTGCTTAGGGGTCTACTCTGAGAGGAGACAGTGGAGTAGATGCTGTGTGGGAAGCAAACACCTGAGCCTAACAGAAAGAATATTTGAAAAGACACAGGTCTGAAACAAGAGAAATCTGTAATCTTACAACTTTATTCTGAGTTCAAGCCACAGGCCCAGCGGAACTGCAATCTGAGTCAAACAGAAGACTGAGTGGCAACCTTCGATGACCAATGCACTTTAAAAGTTCATTTTCAGAAAAGCCTTTAGGTGAAGAAATAGAAATTAAGAGCAGCAGAGTTACGTGGAGGACTCCTGGCTTCCCAGTACATTCATTAACATAATACCAATATCCTGTAGGAATTTCCTGTTTGCCAAGCCAATTACAATAGCACAGATATAGAAGGGCTTAAAAAGAGAATTAAGAGCTATCAAATCCTCCATCAGCAAAGATCCCGAAGAAGTCACGTGCTGTGACTCCTTCTTATTAGATAAAACCTGCCTTTACATTGCTTCCTGGAGAGGAGAAGCAATTATTCTTTTAAAAGTCTTGGGGGTGAGGGTGGAGGTAGAGACCCAAAATTACCTCAGGCCTAATGACTCTCATGCTGAATCCAGCTTCGCATGATCAGAGGAGTCACAGCACCTCAGAGGGCGATGTTCTAGAAGGGGAAAATGCAGATGTTTGCAGTTACTAAAAAGGAGGAGTCCCTGTGCTTGGGGAGGGGGCCACAGTTTGATGAACACAGGGGTTACTGGATCCTGAACTGCCCTAGGGCAGGCGCCCAATGAGGGGGATTGATGGGCATTGAATGCAGAAATCTTCAAAACACGTCCCTGAATGAGAAGCAGTTGAGGAAGGCCAGGGGAACCAGCTGATGCAGATCCACAGGAGAGGGTGCTGCAACAGTGGGATTGGAAGTAAATCAACAAGGATGAGGCCTCCCACCCACAAAACACTGGGAAAGTGATCAGCCACCACCTTCTTCTGTTTTGCTTAAAGCATTTTTTAATGGCAATTTGGTGCTAGTCATTAGTTAGTAATAACCTTCTTTTGCATTGATAACATTAGCTTGATTCACTTCAAAATCTTTCATACATTAAGTTGAGGCGAGGGTGGGGAAAGGAGAGGAAAATTCTTACCCACAATTCACAAGGCACTGCATAGGTCGATAAGGGACACAGCACTCTGGCTAAGGAGGAAGTGTGCCCTCTAGAAGGGGCTCTTTAGGGAAGATGGAGTTTGGTAGGAGTTCAGGGGTGGCAGTGTGTGCGTGCCTGTGTGCTATGAATGCTGGAGTATTGGGGTTGAGGAAACCTCAAGCTAGAGATAGCCTCAAAGGGGCTAAAGTGCAGGAAGGACGAAGACAAGCACTGCTTAGCTTGACAGGCAACCATGAGTCTCAGAAAGTGTGTGAGCTGGCCGATGATATAATGATGGACAGAGCCCAGGAAGTAATCTGTCCACAGCATCACCTCAAACTGGACACAGACTGGGAATGTTCTGGGTAAGAGAACTGACCCAGAAGGTTGCAGCAGGCATAGAGGGAGAAGATGCCTGAACTAAATTGTATGGGGGATTTAGGTAAGGAAACTGGCAGAATCAAAGAGGATGCCAAGGCATGGAGCCCAAAAGAGCATCACTAAAAATTTAAATGTGAAATACTTAGAAACATGTCTCCTAAATGAAGCTGCTATGTCTAGAAAAGCGAGGAGACGTGATAGCAGTTCAGAACTATCGCCTGCCATAGGGTTGGGAAGTCTGGTGCCATGTGGAAGGGAACATCTTCAAGACAGCGATGGGGGAGGGGCAGCTCTGCAACCCGGCCTTTCCTGTGTCAGGCCAGCCCCTCCACAGCTGTCACTCACACGCGGTGAGGCAGGATTCAAAGTTAAGCAGAATCATTTAGAAACCCTGACACCAATTAAACAAAAACAGATTTACGCTCATGGAGAGTAAATTTTTAAACCGTGCTTACGTGTTTGTGTGTCCTTCATCTCATTTTTTTTTTTTTTAGTAATTTGTTTTTAAAAGTTTCCAACTTACAGGGCATAAAGGGGAATGAAAGAGATCTTTTCCTTTGCCGAAATGTTCAGAGAGGCATCATAATGGATTTTGTTTCACACTTAGAAGTTTTAAGGTAATTTTTTTTATTTGTTATTTTATCCTAGAAATATATCTTCATATGAACAGCAAAAGCCTGGTCCTCCAGTTTTACATAAGGTAAGATTTTAGTTTTAAATTATATCCACCATATAAACGTGGAGGGGGCTGGAGGACGGGTTCGGAAAGCCGGGCATGGAATGGTGGGAGCTCATCAGCACTGCAGTTGTGGACTGAAACTGTTTTTCAGGGGTGGATGAGCCAGCATGGTTTGCAAAGCATGAACCCTGAGCTGCTGTAGTTCCTGAAAGCAAAGTCAAAGTACCATTCGATAGAGAGGGAAACAGAAAGCTTCCAACATTTTCATGTTAACCCTTGGGTTTCAAATACATTTCAGATGAATCGATTTCAACTTGATTTGATCATTCCTTTGGATTACCCACTAATAATTATATGCATTGTAGATAGGATATTTAGAGATTATCAATATTTTCTCAAATACCCTCTTGTCTGGAAAAAAAAAACTCCCTTCACAATTGATATTTATAGTAAAATTTATCTGTAAGCCCAGATGCTTTTTGTGTTCTTACTGTGGGCCTTGCAAGCTTGGATGGCACATGCCATGGTCAGAGACTGTAGTGTTTTCAGCATCCAAAATGAATGGCTCCAGAGGGTGCAGAATTTTAAAGTTCAAATTCTATTTACTCTCCATCTTTGTCTTGGGACATACAGAAAATAGCATTTGCTGAAGGAAGTTCAGTGAAAGAATTTAGAAGCTGAAGATAACTAAATCAGAAACACAGGTAGAATGTTTCTTGAAACCTACATGGGTGAAAGTTGTCAGAAAAGCTCCCAGGAGCCACACTGAAAGATTTCCCAAACCCTGAGTGACCCACAGAGATGTAGAACAGAGGCCAGTACTACAACTCAACGTGATCATTTATTCAGGAACCGACCATAACAATGTTTCATTACGTGAACCTCATGTGGAGGCTACAGAAGACTAGAATGGTCTTAAGTTCCTTTCATAGTTTGATGAACAAAACTAATTTTCCAAAGTGATGGTATCTTGGAGAAATGAGGTACAAATATGAGATTATCCTACTAAATACCACTATAGAACTCTACAAAAAGCTGATAGTTTACAGGTCAATGGGCAGTATGGCCAAATAACACAATTCTCATCTTGATGACTCAACACAATTCTGGGGAAGATCGGGGAGAACACCCTACCCCACCCCTGCCACCCCACCCCGATACATAACAGTGCCTACCTGGCATTTTGACACAGGTGTACAATCAGTGAAAGACATTAAATGCTCAGCTTTATGAGACTGATCATACATAGAATATTTTTACAGGATAAACTGCTGTTCTGATTTATATAGTGGTGAACACCACTCTTTTTTTAACATGCACATAACTAATTAAATTTTATAGCTTGCATTAGTATGGGATCCCATTTCATGCCTCCTTGATTTTTCCCTAGGCATATCTTTAGTGGTGGGCAGGAAGAATGTGCACCTGCCCTGCAGGTGAGAATTCCTTTCACAGAGATGGGCAGAGCCTTTCCACATGTGGTGGGGACACTTGAGTCCCTAGATGTCACTGCTGTGTGTTCTCTTACAGAACTGGGTGTGTTGGAAGGCAGAGTCTTGTGTGGCACAGTCTCAGCTCTGTCGTTATGCCTAGCATAACACCAGGCAAAGGGGGGCACTTGATAAATAGCCATGGAATATTTATGAATGAATGAAGCAGGCCGAGAATAACTCTTCCCTATTTTCCTCTCAACAGAGACATGCGAGCGCAGACAAATCTGTCATGTGGCTATGGACCCTTGCCCTTGACAGTCTTTTCTTTCCCAACTCTGAATTCATTCAGAACATTCCAAGGTTTTCTTCCCAGCAAAGTCTTTAGAATGGCCCATGCCAAGCCGATTAGCTTTGCAGCTGTTGAGGAGTGAATGGGACAGAAACCATTTTCATAGGTCTGCCAGGCCCAGCGTTAACTGCCTTTTAAAAGGGGGTTTCTGATAAGCAAAGCTTCCCTTGCCCTCAAGCACTTAAACATTTATCTGTAAATGTTTAACAGCAATAAAGAGACGCATGCAGGTGAGCGGACGCATCCTTCAGATCTTTATGGAGCAAAGTGACCATCCACTGCTCACTTAAAAACATTCCTGGGGGTTTCAGCCTTCAGAGTTTCCCGTCTCCTCGGATCATTTACTGCCTTAGTCAACCTTAAGCAAATACCTCTTTGCACTCTGACCTCCAGCTCGTTCTTCCAGAATTCTTGGGGGGATACCTGACTTGTTAGCTCACTTTGGGATTCACAAAAGTGAAGGCTAATCTTGACTATCTGAATAAAAGAATTCTGCCCAAGGACTCGAAGGCACACTCCCATTAATGGTGTAGGAAACAGCGTGTCCTTTTCCCTGTTTGAGTCTATTAAGCATCTTAGGAATGGAACCATTGCAGAAGCAGCAGATGCCCTCTCCATGGTACAGCTTGTGCTTATTTTCATAGGAAGAACTTGACTAAGGTCATTTACTGTCAGTGTATCTGAGACCAAGTCTTCTCTGTACAAGAGATGGAACGGAGTTCATCACGGAGTTCAGAGGACCAATTGATCAAGTCCAATTCATACCCAGTTGAATTAGCTGTTTGACTCGTTGGGATGGCTGCCAGATTTGGGTTAGTTCAGCCCAAAGTGCTCATCCTGGAAGCCCCATCTTGCTCCTGATGTACCATGAAAGGAATACATAGCAGGTGGACCTGGGAAGCCAGGGCAGGCTGGCCGAGAGGGGCATGGCTACCAGTCTAATGGGCTCTGATGTCTCTGAAATGTCATAGGCTCAGTCTCCCAAACCACTTCATCTTGTGTCCCCTCCTTGTCTGAGTAATGTGAGTGGACAACCCAAGTTTCACCTGGAGCCAATCCTCTCCTCTCCCACTTGCCATGTGTGACCTCAAGTGACCCACCTAGCTGCTATCTGCCTTCAATCTCTAATAATGACCTAATCCTACCTGTCATAAAGGTGAATCCTGCTTGGTGGGTTAGTGGATTAAAGCATACAAGCATTGCTTCGGCAAACAGTCCTTGTACTGTTGCTATTACCCAGCAAACAGGTACGGCAGGCAGCAGCCTTCATGCCGAGGGTCCCCCAGGCCCTTGGGTGCTTTCACATTTGGAGTAATATACCTCCTAGTGAAGACACTTCCATTTGTCATTTAAAAATTATTTTTCTGGTATTCTGTTAAGTATATTAGATAGGAACAATGTAGACAGGAAATCTTCCTGAAAGAATTCTACTGAAAAGTCCATATCTTCTCTAGATGAGCAGAGCTATTCTTGTTGATTAAAACAAGAAGTCTGTTAGTGAGCCAAAATGTACAGAGAAAGAGTTTTAGTGTGCTAAGCCGAGGTGCTGTGCCCTCTGAGGGCAGAGCCTGCTTACTGGGCTCACTCTGAGTCTCTTAGGGTCTCTTAGGGTCCTGCATGTGGCCCCATGCTCTGACTTTTGAACAGTGGATCTCACATTTTATTCTCACTGGTCCCCACAAATCAGGTAGCTGGTTCTACCTAACTCACAGTTATCGATGTAGATTGAGTAGTTCATACTCTACCAATTTGCAGTTTTAATATGCTCACAAGGGCTGTGGGTGTAGCTCAGTGAGTGCGTGTTAGCACGTACAAAGCCTGGGCTTCAGTCTCCAGCATCAACAAACTAAGTGTGGTTGCACACACCCTCCATCCTAGCACTTCCGGGAGAGAATCAGGAAGAAAAAGCTCATCCTCAGCCTTATGACAAGTTTGAAGCCAACCTGGGCTACATGGGCTCAGAAAAAAGGAAAGGAGAAGAAATAAAAGAGAAGGCACCCAGGGCTGGTGGAATGGTTCAATTAGTGAAGTGTTTGCCACATAAGCCCAAGTAACTGAGACAGATCCTTCGCAATCACATGAAAGCCCAATGTGCTGGTTCACGCCATAGTGTAATCCTAGCCTTAGGGAGGCCAGGCACCTAACCTAACGCTGGTGTTCCTGTCCATACAGGAGCTGCCTCAAATGTTTATATGGATGCACTGCCATACCACCCCAGTAATGTCTATGCGCTGTTTCCTTGGATCTTTAGGAGCCACAGAGAGCTGATAGGCATGAGGCAGTCAGGGACATCTCCTTCAACTGGATTCAGTAGTGCTCCCTGGATTCAGTAGTGCTCCCTGATTATTTAAAAATACTCACCCACTCCTCAGAACCTCTAAGTTTCTCAATACCAAACACTGAAATAACAATTTGGATCTCTCCCCAGCCCAGCTCTCTCTCTGGTTCATGCCTGGTCCCAAGGCTGTTGATGTCCCTGTATTGTTTTTCTATAGCACAAGATAAAAAACAGTGTTTTAGTTGTTTGATTTTTACTGGGTGATTAGTCTAGGCATGATGGGGGGGGAGTGAGCATGGGGAGCATTATTTTATTTGAAAGCCAGAAGCACATAATGTTTATTAATAAAGAGCCTGGTTTACATAGATTTTATTATTATTGGGCATAAAATGGTTTATATTACAAGCAAGGGTGAAATTACTAACTAATTAGCCTGCGAAGATCATGTTTAATGGAATATATAAATCTGGGGTGTTGCTTTGCCTTTTCCAAACCTTATGGGTCTCACTCATTAAACATACACACATGCAGCCTTTACGCCGAACAGGCAATTGTGAAACACAGCTCAAGGTCAGATGACTAATTGTGCACTTACCTATGTCCAAAATCTCAGGGCTTTAAATCCCTTAGCTCTGAAGGAAGTCTGACTCAATGCACAGCTGCCACAGCTTGAAGCTGCGTCCAAGTAAAAATAATAGCAATTGAGGAAAGCTAGAGAAGGTATTTGCTAAATTACCTCCCCTCCCCTCTCTCTCCCTCCCCTCCCCTCCCTTCCCTTTCCCTCTCTCCCTCACTTCCCCTCCCTTCTCCTCCCTCCCTTAAGGCCCTTCCTTCCTGTAATTTGAAGGATCCTGAAGCCATTGTCAACACACCTTGCCCAGATATTTCAGTTAGATTTTGTAACGGCGTAATAAAATGTGTCACACTCTGCAAGAAACTGTAGGTCACATGCACTGTGGTGCAGGGAACAGTGGGAACATGTCCTGAAAGGAAAGTTAAATCCCCAAATTTGGAAAAACAGGTAGCCCTAAATATTTTCTTATATCCCCCACTGAATAAAGTAGGGACTGAATATTCGAAGAAGATTCCAGACTTCAACAGGAGTGGGGAGTAGAAGGCACATGACAGGAGACAGGACACTTCACCCCATTCAGAGATGTCACTGACTGCCTCCAGGTGGCTGGGAGGCCAAGCAGTGACCTCTCAGTCTCCTACCTCTTTGCAGTGGGCCGTTGCTTTCCACAGGGCACTAAAGCTTTAAAGATGTCTACAATGGACCCCCACACACACACTCCCCTACCCCAAATCTTAATCATATTAGTCTTAATGTCTACTACCCCACAGTTCAAAAGTTGAGTGATCAATGTGTCATAATTTTAACCTTTTTGTTCAAAATTCAAATCACCACATAGTGTACTGCCTGCCTGTCCCTGCTCTGGAAGAATGAATGAAGATCCTCAGGTCAGAGGATTTCCTTGCATGGACAAGAGTTCTTTGATCTGTCCTTTAGGGTGATGGCAAGAAGCAAGATGAAAGAGAAACAAAACTCCCAGGTTAGCTCCCTGATAACCCCAGGCTGCTTTTCAGTTTCTGGGTGACCATCCCAACAGCCCTAAGTGATTACATTATTCACGATGAAGATAACACTGCCTGCTGCCTTAATGTCCCTGTCATTTCATTTTATGGGAGTGCTTTTGTTTTAATGTCACAAATCAATGCAAATCTAGACATACCAGGCCATAAGATTTGTATTCAGGAAACTCTGTGTTGAAAGACTCCAGTGTTTGCTCTGGGGGCCCAGGCTCCTTGGACACCAAGGGTGTTTGGCATCTCAGGAAGAGCGCCTGCTTGGCTCATGCTATTTAAAGATGAACACTGCCCCCTGCTGTCCTCAAAGCACATTGCTGTCAGACGAACTTGGCTAGAAGGTGAAAATCAACCACCTTTGTAACAAGGGGATGTGTGTGTGGGGGGTGGGTAATTTTAGTTTTTAAACTTACTTGTCATTTCAGAAAAATTATGGCAACAAATAATTACTTCCTGGAAGGCAAGATGATTCATTTTTATGTTACCATTGTTGCTAAGTCATTCTAATGAACTATCACCAGAGGCAAAAATCCATTTAAATAAAAGGCACAGAGAAGAAAACCTCTGTGCTGGCCTAGAAGCTCTGATGACAAGACACAGGGAAGAGGAAACTCTGAAGGGGGTTTTGACAGGTTTCAGTTTGGCTGTAGTTTGGCATGGCATGGCATCAAAAGACAGAATGAATACTTGAGCCAAACTGGAGATTTTAGAGAGAGCTCCTACAAGCCACAACCACACCCATCCAGGACCTGTCCCCTGGCTTTTCAACTTGAGTTCCACTGTGAGTTTCCAAGCCAAGGAATCCAAGATGTTTTAAAAGGGTGACATTAGGACAAAAGCACTCCCATAAAACAAAATGATAGGGACATTAAGGCAGCAGGCAGCATTATCTTCATTGTGAATAATGTAATCACTGTTGGGACGGTCACCCAGAAACAGAACCCTACAAGGGCACCCTAGGAGATACCACCCCACCATCCCCATTTCTATCTGGAAACCAGGGACTCCCAGATCACCTTCCACTCTTGCAGACGTGATACCTTTAACTGAGCACACAGGAAGCCTCCTTTGACAAATTTGGGAGGAGGTACTTAAGTAGATCCTGACAGTCACTGCTGGAGATCCTCCTGGAAGGGAGGGGAAGGGAGCCAAGCTCTTGACTTTAAAATCCCAGGTGTAAACACACACACACACACACAGAGCCAAAACCCATTCCCTGCTGCTGGAAGACAGGGCCGCTGGCATCAGCTAACGTTGGCGCGTGCCATCAGGTGCTGACTGCCCCAGCTTCCCAGGTCATCCAGGAACGTTTTATAACAGACTACCTCTAGAATTGGCTCACCATCTCGCCTTTTTTTCTTCTTCTTCTTTTTTTTTTTTTTGACCCAGTAATTATCTCCTCTTTATAAGCTAGAAAATTCAGGATTATAGAGAATTAATTGCTGTATGTCCAAGGAGCCAATGGACAGACCCTGTGCTCATTCTGTCTGTGAGCCTGTGAATTAATAAACCGCTCTTCGAGTTTGCTCCTCTCGTCTCCCTCAACCACCAAACTTAGGAACCAGGTATGTTGGCACACACCTGTGACTCCAGCACTTAGGAGGTGATAAGTTTGAGCCAGATTTGCTCTCCAAAGCCACGCTCAAGGGAGAAAGGAAAGAGGGGGGAGGAGTAGACAGAGGAAGAGACTTGTGCTGAGCAAGCAAAAATGCCTAGTAAATATGCACCCAGTTTATTGATAAATTCTCTGTAGAAGCCATCTGACCAACATTTTATATATTAATCAGAATTGTCTTCGCTTCCCTCCCTCCCATCTCTCTGGGATGTTATGGAAAGGTCAGCTGTGATCCAAAAATATTGTTGAAAATTTTCATAAAACACACACACACAGAGACACAATATTCCTATGTTTGAAATTGAGAGACTGTGTGCTGTTCTGTTGAACTCTCACACCAGTCTGTTCTGCTCCACCCAGAGGGGCAGCCGACTCCACTCTCCATGCTGTACGAATCTCCCTCTTGGTTAGCTGGCAGCCTTTTAGTTACCAGACAGGTTGTTACGGTGCCCTGTGCTTTGGTTCCAATCATCTTTATATAGCAGCACAGCAGGATATCTCAATGACAATGTCACTGTCCTTGTTTGTCTCGTTACTCAGGGATTTTATCATCTCATATCATCACAAGGAGAACACAGAAAAAAGCATAGCAAGAGACAGGGAGAAACCACATCCACATAGCCTTTACTGCAGTGTACTGTTATAGTGGTCCTTTTTATTGTAGTTATTGTTGCCAATCTCTTATGGTGCCTAAGTTATACATTGAGTGCCATTATAAGTATATGCATGTAAGTATTGATAGGGTCTCTGAAAATGCAGAGCATCCTAGGATGTGACTTCTGTAAGCTGCCTTTCCTGAGTGTGATATGTCACAAACATCGATGGGCATGTCTGTGTCTTTCCACACATTTGTGTCTTCTCTCCACTGTGTCTTTTCCATACGATGAATTTCCAGAATTGACTGACTAACCAATAAGTTCACGGGCTCCATTTGTTTGTTGGCTGTAATTTTCCAAAGTGATCCCAATTTCCCTTGATAGCTGGGAACTCGGGTTCTTTTATTCCAATCTTAATTACTAAAGTTAACTCTCAAATCACATGTTAACATTCCTCAAGATTTACAAGCACAAGGGTTAAAGGATTACAAGGAGAGGTCTATGGAGGCTGCAGAGGTCAGAAAGGGTGTTGCGAAGTTAGGGAGAGAGACCAGTGCTCAGAAGAAGTCTGCAAGGGACCAAATAGAAATGCCCTGGGGGTAAGAGCTGTCAAAGTCAGGTTTGGGTGACAGGCCCCTTAAGGGTCAGTCTGAAGTGGGTGAGTGTCATGGGCAGGAGAAACTGCACAAGGGCTGTAGCCAAGAACAGAACAAGACTTCTTGCCTTCAGCACTTTCTGGACACAGCTAAGGACTTGGCCAGGTGACTGGTGGGCATGTCTGTTCCACTTTGGTCATGGGTGGCCCTTCTTTCAGTCTTAGGTGAGGAGTTTCCATCTGGGATGATTAATAGACTCATATGTCACGTGGTTCTGATATGACTTGGTATATTTTCAGGTGTCATGATTTATTGGCACAAATAAATTATTTATCAGTTTGTGCCTCCTGGTGGTGGCAGATGGTAGCTGTTTACGTGCACAAACAAGATGTAGAGTCATTGTTTTTTTGGCACTTACACTCAAAAGAGAGTAATTCAGGTCAGATTTGTTGCTTTATAAAGTGGAGTCATGTTAGGCTAGGCACAGCCTGAGAGCTGATATGCCATGCACTGTGGCACACTGTCTGTTCTCCCTGTACCTGTGTCCTTGGAACTTACCCTGATGCCTGCTGCCTTCATGGGTCGGTATGGGAAAAGTCTGTTCTGAGATCCTCTCATTGTCTTCACTCCCTTTCTTCTAAAAGAAGTCAAAAGTAATTTTATTTCCTCTTATATGCCTTGATATTAGTAATGATAATCTCTGTTGAGTGCTTACTGTGTGCTGTGAGCTGCGAGAGGAAGATCCTTCGCTTGTTGATTACCATGAGACTGAGACGAGGATGCCATTATCTCCACCAGATAGAAAGCAAGGAAGCACAAGCCTGTTTAGTCACTTGCTCAAGGTCACTCAGAAACTGATGAGTTGGGATTTTCTTGGTTTCTAGATGATGAAATGCTCACGGGTCTGTTAAAAAAAAAATAGAAAAACTCAAGTGCAGAAGCCACAGTTGGACTTTTCCTCCACTACTCCAAGGTACAGGAAGAATTCTTTATAAGAGTAGTAGAGGCCAATCATGGAGAACCACAAATGGGTCTCACAGAAATCCAAATGTCAGGATCTCTTGGGGGTGGGGAGGTGGGGTGGGGAATAGAAGAGCATTTTATAAAGAAGATTGGAAGTGTTATTTATGCTATAAAAATGAAGCTGCCTTTAGGGTTTACCTCCAGGGCCAGCTGGAGGCTAATCTCTGAGCCAGCCTTCTGCTGTCTGTCACCCGGAGTTACTGGGGTGTCAACACCAGCTGTTTGTAACAGTACTGGGGAGTGTCACGTGGTTGACAATAACCACAGTGACCACTCCAAAGCCAGTATGTATCTGTGCCCAACCCTGAGGTATACACAAGGGGGAAAGAGAGGAGTCGTGAGCCCAGTGGCTGCTGAAGGTCAGCCAGTTAGGGACAAAACTGGCTTAAGTCCAGATCTGACCCCAAATGCCCTCAAAAGATTCCAAGAAAACCAAGGGCTTGTAGAAGCCCTGATCTTAGCTGCCTCACAAAGTGGAGTACTCCCCTTTCAGGAATATTGGTTTGACTACCCTGGGATAGGATGACACAATTTTCTCTACTGTGAACAGGTGCAGAGGACACAGACATTGAACATATCATCCGTTTAATTAATTGAGGACCAAAAAAAAGGAAGTATGAGAGCCAGGTGAGCCCTCCTGGACACCAAGTAGAAGCCTCCATTGGAAGGCCCCAGGGGCTCCCACAGAGTCAAGTGCTGTACGGTTCTGGTGCTTCTGCCTCTGACAGACTTCAAGGCATTAAGCTAGCTTCAGCTTCTTTGGTATAATAGAGCTGTGTTCATAACATAAGGGTATAGATTTGCCAGAGTCCCTCTAACCCTATTTCTAGCATGGCACTTTCAATGTTGAATGTAATAAAAATTCCTCCCAAGAATGCTGACATGGCTGGTAAATAATTTGCATTTTTAGTGGTTTGCATAAGAACTTGAGAGCCCAAGAGCAGCTATAGCCTTTAAAAATAGCTGGATAAAGAAATAGGCTGGCGCTCTTCTTATACAACATGCCTGTTGCTAGGCTTATCAACCACAAAGCAGGACTCAAACTTTGTGTGTGTGTGCGCGTGTGTGTGTGTGCCTGTGTGTGTGTGTGTGTGTGTGTGTGTGTGTGTGTGTGTGTGTGTGTGTGTGTGTGTGTTGTGGCATGCCTGATGCCTCAGTTTCATATCTGTAAGTGAGGCGTCAAATTGCTAGAGATCAGAGACAAGCCATCTTCTTTGCACAAGAGCCTCCATTTTCAACAACCAACACCATTGCTGTGGCTTCAGATATGTCCCCCAATGCTGCCATTATCACTTTAACCTAAGAACAGACTGTGAACCCATGTTAGGGCCTGAATTTTATCCCCTCAGTATTCATACATTGAATCCATAGCCTTAGTAGAAATGGGACCTCTAGAGGGTGGTTCATGTTAGATGAGGCTACAGGGTAAGGTCCGAGTCCATTAGCATCATGTCACAATAACAACGAAGAGATTCCAGTGCCATGGATGGTCATTCTCTTGTGAAAGACAAGTAAAGGTCATGTCAGGACACAGCCAGAAGGTCCCATCTGCAAGCCAGGAAGTGTTCTCACGGAAGACAAAGCCCTCCAATAGCTTGCCCCTAGACTGTCAGCTTCCAGAATGGAGAGAGAAGGAATGTCTCTGGCTGTACCACCCAGTCTGTGGGGTTCTGTCATGGCAATCAGGGAAAACTAATATACACCCCACAGTCAGCATTGTGGCTTCCAAAGTATTCCCACCGCTTTTCAGTTACTCTGTCCTTTAAGAGCTGAAGGAGACACTCTAAATATCTTTCATCTACCATACTCCTTTAGCAGGTCAACCATTTTAGACGCAAAAACGTGGCCATCCATGAGCTACCTGTGGTATCCCAACCTCAGATCTTTGGATACAGACCAAGAGACAAGAATACCATCTTGTTCTATGACAGTCTCTGAGAGGTCCTGGTGACATCACACTTGCCCTCACTAACCCCATCCCTAGACTCACAGTTACAGCATGGCCACCCAGAGGTCCGGGCTCCAGGTTTTGGGGCATGCTGTGGAGGTCTACTTGCCTCCGTTTCCCCACACATCAGTCTACCACTTTGCCTGACAGACTGTCAAACCATGGCTCTGCCCGGTTTTATCCTTCCACTTATTCATTCAATGAATATTTATTGGCTTATTATGTGCCAGGCACTGTTCCAGGAGCTGGGACATTGCAATAAAAAAAAAATAAAAATAAAAAATAAAATAAAAAAATCAAAAATCTCCATCTTCATAGAAGTTATATTCTAGTATAAGCCCTTATAATTAAATATCTTTTAATCAAGCTGGATTTCTGTTTATCTCATTGTAACACTGCTCTTTAGATTTTACAGTATGCCATTTCCTACTCAATGACAGGTTTCTGTTCCAACCACATTCTCATCTTTTTCCCCTCATTTTCTTAAATGAATAACATCACCAATACTCCATGTTAGCCACAGGAGCATGCTTGAGAGGAAGAGAGACAACAGGAGATTCCATGCCCAGCGGCATCCACACACATCATATCAAGACAAGGAGCAGGGGGAGGTTTCCAAGAGTCTGAAGACCGAGTACAAAGGCATCAGATTCTCCGTTCCTACGTAAGCCCTGTGCTGGCAGGAAGAACAGGAACACAATACCCCTCCTCCTCAGGGACCTCTCTTGGCTGATTTCTTAAAACTCAATTGCACCCACTTCAGACCAAAAAAAAAAAAAAAAATCACTGAAGGTCATGGCAGTGAAATGCATCTTGCATGCCGATCGGAGACCTTGGGGTAGGAGTTGCAAGCATGAACTCAAAAGCCAGAGCACTAAATTCACCCTGTAATTATTTTATTTTTGACTATAGAAAGTCTCAATCAAATTTCTATCCCTGGTTCAAAGCAGTGTTTTCTGAAAATGTCTAAAAGCCAACTTGTATTTTTGTCTAAAACATACATAGTAACATAAACAAGTGGGCAGCGGGTATGTGAACTTACAGGGGTGAGAGATGCGTCTTTTAAAGCTAACAAACCCAGAAATCACCTTCATCATATTTCTAACTGTGTTTGAAGATAAAACACCTTGTTTTTCTTCTACTCAACCCAGTAGACAATTGTCAGTGTCACAAGGTCTAAGTTAAAGCAAGAGAGAGATGCTGGAGCCCAGGGCCCCTCAGCCCTAGTCTTGAATTCGCTCAAAAGTCTGATCGTTTTGTCATCTTGGAAACTCACCCCTTGCAAGGCTGTCATGGAGATGGTGATGCTGGTCGGGGTAGGGATGGAGGAGATTTTGAACAGGGTTCAACTCCACTTGGAGAAGCTTCTTCAGGTTTGGCCTTCCGCCCAGGAAAGACAGTTAAGGAGTCTGCTCTTGGGCTAATCTTGAAGGGCTGGGCTAATCTGACCATCAGGCAGAGCGCCTCTGGCTGCTCTCTGGAACCAGGTAACAAGAAACATCCAAGCCACATCCTTGGAGCCCTGAGAGGAAGACAGCACCTTATACCAGACCAAGCAGTAGGAACACTGATTTTGTGTGAAAGTTATCATTGTATTTGAAAATCACTGGATTTTATCCATGGAGCACCAAGCTGGCTTTAAAATGTATTGTATTCTTTCTGCACAGGGCCCTGGTCCTAATGAAGACCTGCGAGAAGTTCGGAACACTCATGAATGAGACCATGGGGGAGAACTCCATAGAGAATTGCAAGCAAATATGTGGCAAAGACTGCCAGCAAGCACGGTGTCCTATACATCAGACACTCGGATGGGGAGAGTGTTCCTAGCTCCTTAACTGACAGCAAGAGAATATTTCACTGTTCTGCCAAACTGTGGTGCTCCTCCCTGCTTCCCCATACTTCCCCTGCCTCACAACTCTGGGTTGTGAGTTCAGATTCAGGCATTTTCTAAGTTTCTCTATTTTCTTTTGACTGTTATGGATACAAGCAACATCCTGTTTCAAATAAGGACATATACATACATATATATATATATACATATATGTATATATGCATATATATATGTATATATATATATGTATATATATATATGTATATATATATATATATGTATGTATGCCAAATGATCCTTATAGAACTTATAGAACTTGATGAATTAAGTGTAGACAAGTTAGAAACACGTGGATCGAATTCCCCCTCTGAATATTCCTGGATTTAAATATTCAAAGGAACTGTGCCTGAGAATATATCTTTTGAATTTTCCTAGACACAGAATCTTCATTTCAGTCTTGCTTGACATCTTTCCTACTCCAGGTCAAATTGCATGGTAAATCCATACACATGTCTGCATGGGGGTCACAGGGGGAGGTCACAGAGCTGTCCACAACTTGGCAGCCCTGGTGCTAACTGTGACGTATGGTGTGTGCTGTGAGAGGGCCTCGAGGCCTCCAGCTTGCCTGTGTTCACACTCGCCGAGGTTTGTTTTTGTTTGGCTTTTCATCTGAGAGAAGAACGTTCTAATGAGTTCCACCACTGCGCTCCCACCCCCCTCCCATCATTTCTTCCCATCGCTGAAACCCTCAGGGAGAATCTACTGTGTGTGACAAAGAAATATGTCTTTCCTCTGTGTTCCAGACCTTGGAAACCATCCAAGACCCCGTTTCCCCGGAGGCCAGCTCTCCTCCGTTATGATTTGCATTTCACCGCCATACACTGAACCCAGCGAGAAGTTGTCTCAGCAGAATGGTGAGAGCTAAAAGTGGGAGTCGAGAAGCCTCCATTTTCCAGCGTGCTCTGAACAACATCTCTGCTGCCAGAAACCTAAAGCCAAATTCAATTTGAGATTTATACAGAAAAGAACATCAACACATTCAGTTTCTCCTCCCCTTTCCCAAGACCCCCTCTTGACCCGAGAATGCCTATTTCATGTTTAATTTAATTCTAGATTGCTAATTAATATCTTTTCCCCCTCCTGCCCCCACCCTTTTGATTTACTCTCACATTGTCTCCATCTTCTTAAACTCCCCTTCTCCATGAATTTTCAACTTGGAAAACAGAACAAAGCAATTCTTGAAATGTAAACAAGAATTTGAAAAGAAAAGAAGAAATTGGGTCAGAAAAAAAAAGTCTATTTTTTTTAATTGATTTGGTTTAAACCATCTGAAAGTACTTCGAATATACTTCACACAAGGAATGAAAACCTAGTCACCCCTCCTGTATTTGGTCAGCCTTATAAAGGCTATTGGAAGCGTGTTTGTAAGAAGGAATATTGAAGTTATAGCGGTTATGCAAACAGACTAGTTAGCACTCAAGTTAGCACTGATGTTAGCCAGAACTCACTCCCAAACTGAACATGTGTTTTTCTGAACTGTTACTGAAGGCTTCCCGTAGGGAGGCACTGGTACTGCACAGGGAGCATCAGGTGCTTCCTGCTTCCTCCCTGCACACACACCTTAGGGAAATCAGATGCAGCCTTCTCTCCTCACATCCGTGTCCAAGAAGCCCTAAGGAACGTTTGCCATCTAAATACTGTCTGGGGAGTGGCATTTTTATCCCAGCACAACTTTTATACATCAAGATATCTAAACCTTCACATATTTTCTGAATGCCTTCATGTGTCCCATCACCAAGGAAAGTAGCTTGAAAGGCCAAGGCCATGAAGAGATAAGAGACATTGTCAGACTCCCCCCAGGAACCTTCCTGTGTTATACCTTGTCTACGGGGCCATCCTTCAAGCCCCAGCTGACCTGGTATGTGGGTGAGCACGAAGGTCGATGAAAAGGTCTCATCTCTCTGCTGTCTCCCAGCCCTCTGGTTTACAGGATAAGATCCAGACTTCTTTGCACAATGGAAAGTTTATAAGAGCTGGGGCCTGACAGCCTTTCTCAGCCTTTCATTATCCCTCAGAAGTCACCCAGGTCCTTGTCCACGCAGAGTCTCCGTGGCTGTATCAGTCTCTACTTGTCCCTCCCTCTGAAAGGCTTCTTGGTTAACACTGGCTTCTTCATGAAGACTCAACTCAAATTTTCTGCCTAATTAAAGGGATTCCTTTATCACGTGGGACACACTTGGCTCTTTTCATGGCGACCTGATTTTCCTCAGCCAAGGCCTTCCTGCTTCCTGAGAGAAGACCTTACAATTGTTTGTTCCCTATAGCAGATGCATACTGGTGTTTGCATACTGGTGAAGAGATGTGTATAAAGTACAACAGAGACAAGGGAATTGTGATAGCCAAATCTAGATGATCATTTTGCAGAGAGTTGGTAACATCTCAGCAATCAACTTAGCCAGTAAACTGCCAGAAATACCAGACTATGGCATACCTGAACTGGTTATTCTTCCCCTCAGGTTAGGCCTTAGGTAGTTTTACTGAATGCAGAGCTCAGCCCAGCCCTGCCAGACCATTCTAGAACCTTGTAGAAGCCAAGGGGCCACCTGGCCTTCTCCCCAGCATCTACCCACACCCCACCTCACTCCTGTTCCTTATTTAAGAGTTCACAAATTATTCCAGCCAACTTAAGCAAAAAAAAATGTTCTGTGAGGTAAAAGGGTCATGGTTATTAATTTTGCTCCTTTGATTAGAAGAAAATTTCATTTTCTATTGCTAATAACACAATGCCACATTCCAGGTAAGTTCTAAAGAAGATGGGCTCATGGTTCTTGTCCACAGTTAAGGGGTCACACATACTTGGCAGTGGCCTTCTGCCTGACAGAATCCAGAAACAACACAGCATTAAAATGGCAAGAGATCTAGCCTAGATGACTTTCATAGCACACCTACTCCAAAGATAACCCTTAACCCAGTAACCCATTAATCCATCCATAAGGACAGAGCCCTAATCAAGATCTGTCTAACCCCACTTCTTAATTTCTCATCATAGAGATTAAGTTTCAACATAGTGTTTCTTCTTGTGGTGTGGCTCAGCCCTTAGCACACACCTTTAGTTCCTCTGGTTAGAATCTAGTCATGCCTTTAGCACACACCTTTAATTCCAAACAACAAACTTGGAAAGTTAGTTTGTATAAGGAAGCTCCCATGTTTAAAGGTGATGTCTAATTGAGAAGCAGACAAAGTGACAAATCAGAGGAAGATTTAACAGAATAGGCTATGTCCAATTCTCACGAGAAGAGAGAGGAAAGGAAAGCTACTTGAGGGACAGTGCAGAGAGAGGAAACAATTTTATAGGCAGTTTTACAGAGACAGATTAAAGAGAGAACAAGCTAGACACCGGTGAAGGCAGAACAAACAAGAGAATGAGAAGGAGCCAGAAGATTAGAACAGATTGCTAGACTTAGTTTGAGGCCAAGTAGAGCAATTCAGTCAGAACTGAAAGATGCCAGTTTGAATCAGCATGGAGAGGAGTTTCAAGTCAGAACAGCTGAGTTGACCAGCCAGCCAGAGATCAGAAAGAAAAAAAGAGGGTAAGCTTATTCAGCAGTAAGTCTCAGAGCTGAAACCATTCTAGGCTTAGATTGTACCAAGGCTAGATGCTTCCAGGGCCAGGCCTAGGTTAGCAGACGGAGGCAGTGAGCCTCCAAGATGACAATTACAGCAGGAGACTAAAAGTGACAGTAACATAGAGATGCTATGCAACATTGAGGACACCAGAATCCAGGAAGAGTTAATGTCAATCACATAAGGACTGCAGAGGTCAAAGGAGAAGGGGAGGGACCCTGCCAAATTTGACATGGATTTCCACAGCTGGCCACACACTCACTGCCTTTCAAAATTCTGAGTCTTGGAATAAAAACAATCATATTTGTCTCCAAATATTCTGTTTATCCAAGATCAGGAAGCAGGCTTAAAAAAGCTGTCTTTTTCACCACACCACCACTCTTTGTCACCCCCTTTTGCCAGTCTGTGCAATTACTGTAAGTGCTACCAATCAACAACACATATGAAAGCAGTTTTGGGTCCTCCCTTGTAAAAGGTAGGAGATTTAGGTTTCCCACGCTCATCTCCATGACCCCCATCTGCTTTCCAGAGACACTCAGATGACTCTTCCCAGCTCTCAGGAGCCCTTATAACTTTGAAGACCTGATGCCATTTCTGTTCCCAGCTCATCCGTGTGAAGTGGATGCCACACTTAGCGTCCCTCCGCCTCTCTCTCTCCATCTGCAAAATAGCCCAAATAATGCAAGCCACCTGCTTCCCTCACAGGAGCACAGTGAGAATTAATGGTACTGAGCTGGGGCTGCCAGCTTTCCAAAGAGCTCGGTGTATCTAGAATGACTCTATGGATAACGAATACAGCTCCCAGATCACGGGACTTTGAAGCTGCTGGTGTATTTTCAGAGCCAGGGATACAGGAACATCCGATTCCCTATTTGTTATTTGAAATGGTGCCCAAAAGAGAAGGGGACAAGACATGACGGAAAGATATGGTCGAAACAACCCTTCTGGTGACCATCCATTCAACATCTGTCCGGGGGAGTGGGTGGGTGATTACAGGGCCTCAGATTGTGGGAGTCCATTATCATTAGTGAGGTATTTCAAGCTGAGCGGACCAAAAGGACAGGTCAGGCCACAGATATTTTTGCTGAATGCAGAACTCAGCCCAGCCTGCCAGACCATTCCAGAACCCTGTAGAAGCCAGAACTTGCCTTCTCCCAGCATCTACCCACACCCTGGCCCACTCTCGCTCCTTATTTAAGAGTTCACAAATTGTTCCTGCCAGTTTAAGCAAAAAATGTTCTATGAGGTAAAAGGGCCATGGTAATTAATTTTGCTCCCTTGACTGGAAGGTGAAAAGCTTTTTATTATGTAAATTATAAATGTCCTGGAGGGAAACTTTATCTCCCCCCCCCACCCCCCGCCACCAATGAGCCTGTCAGGCTGCCTACATCAGGATTTTTTTTTAATGTTTATTAGTCTAGGGGGGCTGTTTAGGAGGTTTGTGTAGCTTCTAAGTGCTGACATTTATCTATTGCTTCAAATAAACCTAGTGGCAGGGAGCCACGGTTGGACTACTAAAGATGGAGGATGGGAGGCAGTTGTACTGTCCACAGACAGGCAGACAGCGACAAGGAGCTGCCTAGGAGCTCAGAGCAGTGTGGGACTCGTCGTCCTCCAGGCCAAGCCCACGGCCTGCCCTCTACCCACAGTCATCTCCTCTGTCCTTCTCTTGGTGATTCTTTCTCACTTGTGTCCTCTCAGCCTTTCCCACAACACACTGGATAAGGATATCTGTACATGCCAACCTGCCCTGGGTCTAAAACATCTCCTCCTCCCTCTCTGGTCCTCCAGCTTGCCCAGCCGTTCTTTGTTTGGGACCATTCTTTTTTATTTATTTTTTTATATATCTATATATAATAGAACATACACTGGAAACTGGAACTCTTTCTTCCCACAGAGCAATGAATGTTTGTACACTGTGATACTTGGCTGGGCCATGATGTTCAGAGACATGGCCAGCAGTCCTCTCCATGTGTTTGTGAGGATGGAGTTTGGATGAGATTTATTTACGCTGAAGTCAATAGTCTCTGAATGAAGCAAAGGATCCTTTCTAATGTGGGAGACCTCATCCAAAATGAGGCCTGTGAGACTGACACTCAAGAGTTCTCTCACTGGAGAACTCAAAGTGTTGACCGCAAACATCATTCTTCTCCAGAAAGTGGAGAGTGTAGCACCGTGACCCTTGCCTTGTAAGCCTGGGGAAACGTGCTGCTTAAGCCCCTTCCATTATAAAGCATCACCTCTTAGCTTGTACCTCAGCAACTGAGTGACATGTCCTAAGCTGCCAAAGGAGAAGGAAGCAGTGAAGACAGGGAAGGGTGAGAAAGGAAGGAGGTGTGAGGTCGCTATCCCAAATGGATCCTGACTGAGGAATTTGAATGAGAAGGGCCTCCACAAGCTCATATATTTGAAACTCATCCCCCGTTGGTGGACTGATGTCAGAAGAGGTCGGTGGGAAGTGTAGTCTTGATGTAGGAGGTGTGTCACTGGGGTAGGTCAATGAGGTTTCAAAAGCCCATGCCATCCCCAGTTCTCTCTCTCTCTCTCTCTCTCTCTCTGCCTTCTACTTTCAGATAAGGATGTGAGCCCTCAGCTACTGCTCCAGCACCATGCCCACCTTCTTGATGCCACGCTCCCAACTTGATAGTCAGGTCTTCCTTCTATAAGTTACCTTAATTATGGTATCGATCTCAATAGAAAAGTAACAAATACACCAACTTCATTTTAAGTTCTATGTTCTGTGCTTTAAAATAAAAAAAGAATCTGTCTCAATGACACATCAATGGTACCAGTCAGTAAGTAGCTGATCAGGATAATTTGTCCTTCAACTGTGCTTAAGGTGCCGGTATGTAGAGGGGAGGAACAGGGCCTATCTTTCTGGAGCAGGTGTTCTAGTGAAAGGCTCCAGAATTAATGAGCAACACACATCCTAGCGGGCTGCGTTGGGGTCTACTACACACAGTGGGAGGAAACAGCCCTGTATATGATGACCATGTCAGAAAAAGCACCCCTGAAAGGGCTCATTTTGAGAAGTTGTCAAAAAATAACTTCCTGGGTGGGAGCCTTTGAGCAAGAGGAAGGGATGGGGTCCTGCAATGAAGAGAGGGCCTGAGTACAAAAGCCTAGTGCCAAGCCAGGTGGTCTGAGAGACAGTGCCACACTCTCTCCAAGTGAAAAGCCAATAAAGTATTTAATCAGAGGAATAACATTATTTTGACTTGTTTTTTGCACATTATTTCAACCACATCTGTGTGGAGGACAGGTTGGGGAGTAGAGATGGTAAGACCTTCCTGGCAGCTTCCTCATGCATACTTTCTTCTAGCTGTCATCTTTCAAGAGGAAAGACAGCCACTTATCATAAAGAGACACACTCAGCTGAGGTAAGTAACACAAATATGGAGAGAATGAAAACAGAGAAAATCTGTCTGAAGCTGAAGAGAAGCTCTAGGTTCAGTCTGGAGGGTAGGAATCTGGAAGAAGAGGCAGGTCATTTACAAATGCTTTCCATGGACTGAGACAGGATTTTGCTCTAACTACCAAAAAAACCAGCTTAAGGATTTCTATGTCTTGTGGGGTGGAGAGAGAAAGCAGATGATAGAACCTAAGAACAGCTTGTCAGCTTGCTTTCTGCTGTAGTTTGGATCTAGAATGTGTCCGACCTCACTCCAACACTTCTGTGTCAAGGACTCGGTGTCAGGTGAAAGCCATAAAGCCATAAGAGGGTCTATGAGAGGTGCCATGTCATTGGGTACCTACATCTTCCCCTAACTTACTTCCTCTTTCCTCCTGGACTCCATGACCTGAGCATCTCCTGGGTGGCATTCCCATCATGGTATAGTGTGACACCACAGGTGTCTCCTTAATTGCACTGATTGTCCCAGGTACTTTGTCACATCAATACAAAGCTGACTAATCCAGGGAACAGTTTCTATTCTGAACCTCTTTGCAGTTCAGTTCAGGTGTAACCTTGTTGCCAAGCTCTGGTGCACAGGTTGAGTGGAGAGAACACACAAGGTTCTCAGATCACACTCCAAGGAAGCATATCTCCCTCCCAGCCTTCATGCCTGCAGTCCTGCCTATGGAGAGGTTGCAGGGCCCCTAAACAGGTGGCAAGTGAAGTTGGCAAGGGACAAAGATGGAGTTAAAGTGTTGGGGGCTGAAGACAGAAGGATCCCAGGTTTTTGACACCATGAAGTCATGCACCAGACCAGAACAGCTAATACACATGCTACAGTGTGAGCAAGAAAAAACTTCTCTTAAATCATATTCCAATACAGATTGGGAACATGAGAACCTCCAGAACCATGGAGGTTTGCATCGTCTCCCATCTTTGAGTCATGGAACAAGTAGATTCCACTACCCCAGTCAGAGCTGAGTCTCTGTGGCCAGACTCAGTGATTTACAAAGTCATCCTCTTGTGTTATAACAACATTAGCACCATCCCTTCCAATTTAAAGTACACACACCACTCAACATTCTCTTTATCTAAGGTTTCTTTTTAATAACAGTTTCAACACATTTGGGAGTAGAAAAATCCCAATCAGGTTTTGGAAATCTCTGCAAAAGACATTGCCTGAGAGTGGGGAACTGTAAAATCCATCACAAAGAGTGTGATCACTGAGGAAAGGGCTCAGGTTTTACTATCAGTCCCCAAACTGACATCCCAACCCACCTCCACTGCTATCTATAAAGGTAGATGAGGACAGCTGTGAGGTCTGTGTCTGCTTAGAGGCTCAAGCCAAAGGAGCTGCCACAGGACACCCAGATGCTGCTGCTTCCTGAGGACACTTTCTTCCTGCGCGGGTTTCCATCTGTTCTGTAGGAGTCTAGGTTGTAGTGACAGAACCTTTGCTATGGCCTATGATGCATAAAGCAATGGTACTTTGTTCTGCTAAAAGCAGCTCCTCCCCTTCCCCCTTATTCCCACCCTGGCTGTGGCTTCCCTGTAGAGAAGATATGGAAGGCAATGTGACCAAATGGAGAGGATAGACTTTGATGTCAGATGCACTTGACCTTGAAGTCCAGTCCAAGTTCACTATTTATGTGACTTGGAGCAGTCGCTTTGTGTTGTTAAACCTTCTCTTTCTTTCTTTCTTTCTTTCTTTCTTTCTTTCTTTCTTTCTTTCTTTCTTTCTTTCTTTCTTTCTTTCTTTCTTTCTTCTTCTTCTTCTTCTTCTTCTTCTTCTTCTTCTTCTTCTTCTTCTTCTTCTTCTTCTTCCACATTATTATAAAACCTTTCCCCCATTAATTTATTTATTCATTTTCCATTTTGATCACTGCTCCCTCCTCCCTTCTTTTGCTGTTGGGAAGTCAGTTTGATGGGTTGTGGTGTGTGTTTGTGTGTGTGTGTGTGTGTGTGTGTGTGTGTGTATATGAAGCTGCTACTCAGTACTGAAGTGGTGCCTTTTATTGTCCTATCCTTCCTTCCTTCCTTCCTTCCCTCCCTTCTCTCTCTCTCTCCCTTTCTTTCTTTCTTTCTTTCTTTCTTTCTTTCTTTCTTTCTTTCTTTCTTTCTTTCTTTCTTTCTTTCTTTCTTTCTTTCTTTCTTTCTTTCTTTCTTTCTTTCTTTCTTTCTTTCTTTCTTTGAGACAGGGTCTCATTATGTAGGTCTGGCTGACCCAGATCTTACTATGTAGGCCAGGCTAGACTGTAACTCATAGAGATCCACCAGCCTCTGCTAGGATTAAAAGCATGAGTCACCATGCCCGGTCTCTGTTAG